>JADMNL010000025.1:306223446-306823446 GCA_016271365.2 Neoceratodus forsteri
CCTCGGCCCGCCCCATGAAGCCAGATCTTAGCCAGCAGGAAGACAGGTTGTGGGTCTGTCAGTGGATGAACAATATATACCACTCCTAGAAATGCTGCTACAGGTGACTAACCTGTGTTTCTAGATACGTGGATATGTTGTTCATCCACACTGTTTGGCAGACTCTAGCAGTTCTCCGGGAGGAGGAGGCAAGGCGCATACCCCCTACTTAGCGAACAGAGATTGGAGAACCGAGGCCCCAAAACCAGCGTGACTCAAGGTCGATGTGGTAGTGGGTAATGAAGGTGTTTGCTGACTTCCAGGTAGCAGCCCGACAGATTTCCTGGAAGCAGCCACTGATGCAGCATTATGGCTGGTAGAATGAGCTCTTATCCCTCTGGGAGGCTCCTTGCCCGCCAACTCATAGCACAGATCTACAGTATGCATGATGTGATCCATTTTGCTATGGTCCGTTTGGCTGCAGGTCTGCCAGAAGCGGCTTCAGCATAGGTGACAAACAGTTGGCGAACCTCTCCTCGAATTTCCGCCGTCCTGTCCTTTTAATAGGAGAGAGTACGTCTCAGGTCCAAAGTATGGAGCCTGTACTCTGCCTCCGAGGTGAAGTAGGGTAGTATACCGGCAGCGTCAACACCTGGTTAAGGTGAAGCTCTGACACCACCTTCAGAATGAATTTCGGGTAGGTGCATGGACAGCTTTGTCCCTGTGGAAGACCAGATGAGAATTCCACTAAGAATGCCTGAAGCGCCCCTGTCCTTCTGGCAGATGTGGTGGCCACCAGGAAGGCCATCTTACACAAGTGTGACAGCTCACACTTGTGCATTGGCTCGAACGGCTTCCCCATGATCTTTGCCAGTACCAGCAGTAAATCCCACAAAGGTGGAGGTTCATGCACCGGAGGGGATTTGTGATCCAGGCCCTTGAAAAAATGCCCGACCACTGTCTCCTGCGCCAGTGTCAGCTGACCAGCCCGCGCCCGGTAAGCAGAAATGGCTGCCAGGTGCACACTAAGTGTCGATGACCGCAGACCCCCTTTGGAGAGAGACCAAAGGTAGTCGAGAATGTTAGCCACAGAACAAGATAAGAGATCCAAGACCCTTTCCCTGACACCAAATGGAAAACCTTTTCCATTTGAAGGCATAACATTTCCTCGTCTATTCCTTTCGAGATGCCTCCACCACGATGTAGACATCTTCGGAAAGACCCAAAGCCTGGAACTCTAGCCGCCCAGGTACCATGCTGTGAGATGCAGGGATTTAAGGTCCGAATAGAAGACCTTCCCCTGGTAAAGAGATAACAGGTCAAGGCGTGTTCAAAGCCGCTCCGGGGGCCTGCAACTGAGGCTGAGGAGATCTGTATATCAGAACTGGCGCAGCCAGTCTGGGGCTACCAGAATCACCTTCGCCTTCTCCCTCCTCACCTTGAGTAACACCCTGTGGATTAACGGAAATGGAGGAAAGGCGTAGAGGAGGCCTGGGGTCCACTGCCTCGAGAAGGCATCCCCCTATAGCGAGCCCTACTGAGGGGGGCGGGCATTATGCAGCCTCAGTTTGGTGTTCTCCCTGGAGGAGAACAGGTCCACCATCGGTTTGCCCCAACAGGAGAACAGGCTGTAAGCTACCTCTGGATGGAGAGGCCACTTGTGGGATGTCTGGCCTATGAGGCTGAGAGCATCCGCCAGATGGTTCGAGATTCTTGCCACATGGATGGCTAAAAGATCCGCCTCCAACTGGCTTACGAGGGTCCAGATGCGGAGTGCCTCCTTGCATAACAGATGGGAGTGCGTGCAACCCTGTTTGTTGAGGTAGTACATGGTCGTGGTATTGTCCACCTGGATTTGAACCACTTGACCCCCGGAGCTGAGGAGCGAAAGTTGACAGTGCCAGTCTGATTGCTCTGAGGTCCAACAGGTTGATGTGGCATCAGGACTCCTCAGGGGCCCAGAAAGTACAGTTACGTAAGAACTTACGGTAACAGTAGATCTTCGAGAACAGCTGTTGCAGCAGGTTACACCATTAGGACTGAAGCCGGCAGGCGCCAGGACCTCACGGAAACTTTCTAGCTAGCAGTATCCAGCGGGGACCGCCCCCGTTGGCCCTGCCCCCGTCAGGCATCATACAAAAGGGGACAGTCCCCCAGAATCCCCAGTTCTCCTGCTGGAGACTACCGGACACTAGATGACATCAGAAGTGGAGACTGAGGATCCGCCATCAAAAAGGTATTCAGTATTCAGAACAGTGTTAGAAACACCTAATCCTAGGTAAAGAGATAACGGAACAACTATACCTCCAGAGGGGATGGTGGGAGGGAAACTACCTGCTGGAAGAGCTGTTCTCGAAGATCTACTGTTACGGTAAGTTCTTACGCAACTGTACTATCTTACTTGGAGAAATAGCTCTTCAAGCAGGTTACACCACTAGAACTGATTCCCAAGCAGTACTGGAAATCCCTCGTAGGTGGGAGGAGGCTAGGTAGAGATCGCGAGTTAGAATGAAGCCTAGGATAGGAGTCCCTGGAGGACTGCTAGACCAAAACCAGCTCATCGCCGTGATGCAACGTCCAGGTTATAATGCTTGATAAAGGTGTGCATGGTGCTCCAAGAAGCTGCTGAGCAGATGGCTGAAATGGACACGTTCTTCATAGCTGCAAAGGAGGTAGCCACCCCTTCCCCCTTGTGGAATGCCCCTTAACCGAGCCCGGTAGGGGTTTGTTACGTTTCTGGTAACAAAACGTGATAAAATGGATGAGCCACCTGGACAGCGAATGTTTAGAAACCAGAGCTCCCATCATCCTATGGGCGAAGGAGAAGAAAAGCTGATCAGATTTACGGTGGTGCCTGGTTCTGGTCAGGTAGTATCTGAGACACCTATGCACATCTAGAGTGTGCAACAGGGCCTCTCCTCTATTCGAGTATTTAGGAAAATAAACTGGCAGGTCGATGTCCTGACTGAGAGTGAGAGCTGAGACCACCTTAGGTAGAAACTTTGGATTTGTCCTCAGGGACACCCTGTCCTGGTGAAAAAAACAAATAAGGTTCTTTGCACATCAGTGTGTGAAGCTCAGAAATCCTTCTGGCTGAAGTAACAGCAACTAAAAATAACGTCTTCCATTTCAGGAGACGTAGGTCGCAATCCACGGCTGGTTCAAAATGTGGCAGCGTGAGCTGCTCCAGGACAAAAGGTAAATCCCATGGAGGAACAGGAACCTTAAACGGAGGTCTAAGGTGGAGAATGCCTCTCAGGAAGGCTCATGCAGTGTCCAACTGAACTATGGGCCGTGAGCGTATAGGTGTATGATAGGCTGAGATGGCACAGAGGTGTACTTTAATAGAGGAGTAGGCCAAGCCTGCCTGGAAAGAGACAGAAGGTAGTCTAGAACCGACCTTTCCAGACAATCCATCGGGAAAGCCCTTGTGCTCAAGCCCAGAGGCAAAATCTGTGCCATTTCATGGCATATGTGGCATAGTGGCCAGTTTTCTAGTAACCGCTAGAACATCTGCTACCTCTAGCGAGACCACGTGACGCATGACAGCTATGTCTCTAGGAGTCAGGCGTGCAGGTTCAGAAGCGAAGGTCTGGATGGACCAAAGAACCTGCCTCCTGGGACAATAAGTGAGAGCTGATTGGCAGAGGCACCGGAGATTCCAGGGACAGCTGGTGTAGCAGAGGGAACTAAATCTGTCTGGGCCAAAAGGGCGTGATTAGTATCAGCATTGCCTGCTCTCTACAGAGTTTCAAAAGGACCCTCTGGATCAATAGGAAGGGAGGAAATGCATACAGGAATCTGCCCGTCCAAGAGAGGGACAATGGCGTCTAACCAGAAAACACCAGGCCCTGGATCTAGCGAGCAGAAATTGGGCAGTTTTGCATTGGATGGGGATGAGAAAAGGTCTAACTCTGGTGTGCCCCATCTGTGAAAGAGATCCTCTACCACCTCCTGGAGTAGTTCTCACTTGTGGACTTTGGCCTGAGAGCGACTCGGGACTGTCTGCGATGACGTTGTCCACTCCTGGGACATGAACAGCAATGAGGTTTGCGCCGTGTTGCAGAACCCAATCCCACTCCCTCATGGCATCCCTGCAAAACAGGTAGGAACGGGTGCCTCCTTATTTGTTGAGGTAATACATCACCGCGGTATTGTCTGTAACAGCAGAGTACCCCGGTGGGATCTCCGACTGGAAGGCCAGCAAGGCATAAAGAACTGCTCTCATTTCCAAAATATTTATGTGGAGATGAGCTTCCTGGGGCATCCATGAGCCCTGAGACTTGACCCCTTTGAGGTGTGCTCCCCAACCAAACCCTGAGGCGTCCGTGGAGAGTGTCACAATCGGAGAAGGCGCAATGAAGGGGACTCCCGCCGACAGGTG
The DNA here is from genome assembly GCA_016271365.2 of Neoceratodus forsteri. Classification (NCBI taxonomy): domain Eukaryota; kingdom Metazoa; phylum Chordata; order Ceratodontiformes; family Ceratodontidae; genus Neoceratodus; species Neoceratodus forsteri. The sequence goes on from JADMNL010000025.1 coordinate 306,227,810, forward strand.
CTTTGAATCTAGCCACCATTGCCAATCCCAGATGAATGCATTCATGATCCGAATTGGAAGCTGCAAATGGTCTTACTTCTGACCCCACTGTAACTGTAACATCCAGTGGGTCACCCACATGTGGAGACGGGCTAGTGGGACTGTCGCAATGGCCGCAGCCATGTGTCTGAGCAGGCAAAGGACCAGTCTGGCTGGGACTGTCTTCTTTGCCAAAACATCCCTGACGAGGAATCTGATGTGTTCCGCTCTATCCGGGGCAGAAAAGCTCTCCCCTGGATGGTGTCCAGAACTGCACCTATGAACTGCAGATTCTGTGACGGAACCATGTGTGACTTCTCCTGATTGATGATGCCCAATGTCCCGAACAGGGACTGAGTACAGTGGATTGCGGACATCAGAGTCTCCCGAGAGGGGGCCATGAGAAGCCAGTCGTCCAGGTATGGGAACACGTAGTGGACTTGTCTCCTCAAAGCTGCCGCTATGACTCCCATGCACTTCTTAAATACCCGAGGTGCCGAGCACAGTCCGAAGGGGAGGGCTCGGAACTGATAATGGCGACCGAGAAATTCGAAGTGCAAGAACTTCCTGTGCGTTCGAGCTATGGGTATGTGCAGGTAGGCATCCTGCATGTTCAAAGACGCTAGGTAGGGCCCCTGCTTGAGCATGGGTATCAAACCGGGAAGGGTCACCATGCGGAAGCATTTGTAAAGGACCGGAGCATTGAGATTGCAGAGATCCAGAATCAGACGGAGGTCCCCTGTCTTTCCGGGAACCAGAAAGAAGTGGGAATAGTAGCCTGAACCTCTCTGGTTCCTTGGTACGTGCTCTATAGCCTCCTTTCTCAGAAGCGCAAGCACTTCCTGCTGTATGAGCAATGTGTGCTGACCCGAATAACGGGAAAGCAGGGAAGGTCTTGACGGTGGGTGGTCGAGGAATTCTATAAAGTGTCCTCTCTTGACCAGTTGAAGGACCCACCGGTTGGCGGTTATCGACTGCCATCCTGATAAGTGGCGAGCGATGCGACCCCCGACTTTTTCTACCCGTTGATCCAGAGGAGGGGCGGAGGCCGGGAAGGAGTCATGCTGTGGCGGCATTACCCCCCGCAGGCTGGGCCAGTTTGGTATACCTCTGACCTCAGCCTGGGGAAGACTTAGGCTGGGCCTTACGGTGGAAGGTGCCCCTTTGCTGCTGGCCGGAACGTGCCTGCTGCCGTTGTTGTCGACCGCGAGAACGGTTCTGGTTCCTATGAAAGGAACCAGATTTGGGTCTGTACATGGCCTGTACAATCTTTACTGCCTTCTCAGCGTCCTGTAATTTGGTGATCACCTTTTCGAAGTCTTCACCAAATAGGACTTCGCCGTTATAAGGAACGTCCAGGATGTTTTTCTGGACGTCTGGGGTAAATCTGGAGACACGAAGCCATGAATGTCTCCAGAGACAGACACCTGAGGCTGCTCCCCTTGCTGCCGAGTCCGCCGAGTCGTAGGCGGCTCTTAAAACCTGGGTCCCCACGTCTGATCCAGTGCGGAGGAGGAGGTTGAGAAGCTCCTCCTTCTGTTCACCATCCAGAAGTATTTTAACTAGGTCTTGACCCTATTCCATAAGGCATTCTGAAACTGAACAAAAACGACTAAACCGGTCGGACTGTGTGTTCTGGGAGCTGTTGTCACCTTTGCAAGGCCTACTGCATTTATCTTTTCATCATTCATGTGAGTTTAATACAGAAAATTGTCAAAGAGGTGTTAGTGCTGTTTTTGTTCTTTCGTTTGCTGATTCACACTGGCACAACATTAGCTGAAGCCACTTTTCTTTTGATTCACATTCTGAAACTGAACCATGTGTGTCAGATTGTTCAGTGACCTAATGGAGCATGTAGCAGCTGCATCGTGCGCCTACAGTGAGTCAATTGCTTGGACTCCTGGTCGGAGGTTGTGTACTCAAATGTTGTGGTCGTTGAGACCCATCATGGGAGGAGCTCATGTAATGACCAGGGGAATCAGCCAGGGGTTGCTGCGCTAAGTACAGGCCCTCTGCAGGGGCCCTGTACAGGCAATCAGCCTTCTTCGGCAGCGTGGGGGTATACTGCGGACATTTCCACACTGCCTTGGTAACGTCCACAAAGGTGTCCACCAAGGGTGGGACCACCACAGGCTTAGGGTACTTCTGCCGAAGATAACGGGCTAGGCGATGTCGCTCGGGGTCTAAATCTTCTGTTTCCCATCCCATGTTCTCCTGGATGTGCCTCATGATTTCAGAGAAAGATGGATCATCTGGAGGTGACCTGGGGAGGTCTCGTGGGTCAGGTGATGGGATGCTGATCAGAGAAGGAGACCTGGAGGTATCTGAGGTGTCAGGTCTAGAGTCATCCCCCCACGGAGTGGACAGTCAACGTCTGGGTTGCATGGGACTGGGAAACCCTGAGGGAGATCTTGAAGGGAGCCTTCTCCTTTCTTTGGACCTGCCCCTAGGAGGCAGGGTAGGCTCCTTGGGGGTCGATGGTATTCCTACTAGCCCCTGTGGTGGAGGAGGAGTAGGCAGAGGAGTTTTTACTGGGACCACGTCCCTCTTGATTGTCTCCACCAAAAAGTGAAGAGGTCTTTAACCTCCTGAATATTCATACTGGACGCGGTCCTGGCATCAGGGTTGGCATGACGTCGGTATCGTGCGTCGGGTTCCCGGGCGTCGCCAGGTCAGGCGATGGGCTCCTGAGGAAGCCCGGCATCCTCGTTGTCACCTGCCTGGTCATCAGGCAATGTTTTATCTTCCACCGTAGACTCCTGGCAACCGGTGTCCACTGGTGATGGAGAGGCAGTCATCTGCACCTTAGAACGTGAGGCCGACGACGGGTGTTTGCCAGACATCTGGTCCGACAGGCGCTTAACTGGGGACGGGTCGGCAGCCCGTTTTGTGTCAGCCATCTGCTTAAGGGACGTCAGGTCCTTAGTATTCCTGGGAGGGGCGTCTGGTTCCCTACGAGGCTGGGATGCAGATCTGGTGTCGGGCTCCTGGCGTTTATCCAAGGAAGAATGGGTGACTTTGGAAGAGGACTGGGATCGGTGACAGTCAGTAGACTTCGTGGAAGCCCAAGAGGGTGCTGGAGAAGGGTCCAAGGTGCTGGAAGTCTTAATCGGATGTAAGGAAGCCGAAGAGCTGCCAGAAGTCCTAACCTTCACGGGAGGTGGCTGAGAACGAGCCCTGGAGGGAGAGCGGTCTGAATGCGTAGAGCCGGATCTAGTACGCTAGTCCAAGGCCCGGTTCAGGATCTGGACCTGGCCTTTCTCCCGGTGCTTGTCCCAGTGCTTATGAGTCTTAGAGGTGGACTCTCCTCTGGAGGCAGGGTCTTTCTAAATAAGTTTTAATTGTTCTTCCAAGAGGAACCCTTGAAGAGCCTTCTGGCGGCGGATCCTGGTGCGACTCTTGAACAGCTGGCAAAAGGGGCTGGCCTTGGTGTTGTGTTCTGTGCCTAGGCACCGCAAACAGGATGAATGCAGATCCTTAAAAGGTATCCGTTTGCTGCAGGCACACTTGGAGGGGTGTCCTTCTGAGGAAGGAGTAGGAGATGCCGACATTTAGTAAAAGCTGGAAGTTCTGGTCGTCGTTCGCTGGAGCGGGCCCATGAGGCCGATGCTGGTGAGTGGACGGCGGGAAAAGAACTGGGGATTCTGGGGGACTGCCCCCTTTTGTATGATGCCTGACGTCAGGGGCGGTCCCCGCTGGATACTGCTACCTAGAAAATTTCTGTCGGGTCCTGGCGCCTGCTGGCTTCAGTTCTAATGGTGTAGCCTGCTGCAGGAGCCGTTTCTCAAAGTAAGATCCCGTGGGCTCTGCTGTCCCCCATGTGGGCTCCCAATCAACGAGAGAGGCATCGGTCGTAAGGACGACCATCGGCTTGGGGCAAACAAATGTGATCCCTCCCTGCGACCGGTCTGGGGCAGTCCACCACTGGAGAGCGTCCCACATCTTCTGAGTTACAGTGATCAACTGGTCGAAAAGACTGAGGCGCTGAATCCACTGGGCAGCCAGCTCCCATTGGAGGGAGCGCATGTGCAACTGGGCCCAATGGACCACTGAGGTGCGCGCCATGCAACCAGAAGGCGAAAAGTCCCGGCAGGGCGCAAATGCCCAACCAGAAATGATTCAAAGGAGGAGAGAATCTCTGTCCTGTCCGCCGGGAGCCAAGGTCTGCCCCGATGAAGCCCATCACCTGAGAAGGCACATGTTCCGACTTGGCCTCAATTAGGAGGCCGAGCTGGGAGCAGGTTTGGAGGGCCAGATCCCTGGACCTCTCCACCTCCTGTTGGGTGGAACCTGCCAGGAGCCAATCGTCGAGTAGGGATAAATTCTGACCCCCCCCTCCCCAAAACGCCGGAGATGGGCCACCACCACTGCAATGCATTTGGTGAAGACCAGAGGGGCCGATGACAGGCTGAACGGCATGGCTTGGAACTCATACAGGGTCCCTTCGACCCTGAAACGGAGGAACCACTGATGGGACAGACGGATTGGGACGTGAAAGAACGAGTCCTGCAGATCCAGTGAACAGAACCACATGTTTCGCTCCAAGGATGGTATGATCTGGGACAAAGTGACCATCCAAAAGGTGCATGACCTGAGAAACCGATTCAGGTCGTGGAGATCTCAGATGGGGCACCAACCCCTCATCCGTTTGGGCACCAGAAAGTACCTGGAGACAAAGCCAGGGTCTGCAGACTGATCTGCCATGACAGCTACTGTTTTGAGGAGGAGCTGAGCAATGTCATCTTGAAGAGTCGACTGGGTGCATACAGAAGTCCGTTCTTCTTGAGGGGCGGGCTCGGCTGGGAGGTGATTGCTCAAATTCTAGAGGCAGTCCCTGACCGACCACTTCAAGAACCCACCTGTCCATAGTGATAGCAGACCAGGCAGAAAGGAAGTGATGGAGCTGCCCCCCCAACAGGAGGACCCAGAGCTGGCGTGGCGGAGATCGGTGGCAACCCCACCCCATCACTGGGCAGGCTCAGAGGAGGAGGCTCCAGGACCGAGCCTTGGCCTCCTTTGCAGACTGTTGGGGTCCAGGCTTGGGCCGAGGCACCACGCTTGAGCCTGCTTCTGATGCTGATGCTGCCATCCTCCTTGGTAGGGAGGACTACTGTACTGCAGGGGAAGAGTGCTGAAAGGGCTTTTCTTCTGCTGGTTCTTGCCTGAAGAACTCCTGGCAGAAGTGGTGTCAGGTGGCACTGGACTGCTCAATGCGCTGTGGCGACCAGCCATTCCTGGGCTGAATAGTCGGGTCCGAGGAGCACATCAGCTAATTTATGCTGAGTATCGGCCAGGAAGGAGGATAACCTCTGCCAAGCCCTGCGGTGAGAGGCCACTGCAGCGGCCATAGAGCGGGCACAAGAATCGCCAATGTACAGGGCCGTCTGGAGCTGCTGCTTGGCAACAGCATGGCCCTGGTCCCAGACCTGCTTAACCATGGTTTATGTGGGAGGACTTCATCTAATGACCCGAGAAGGGCATGAGAGAAGTGTGCCATGATGACGGCTGAACTGGCCTGACGAAGGCCCAAGGAGGAAGCCGCACAGACTTTCCACGCCGAATGGTCCAAAAGCTTGGACTCCTTATTTGGGGGAGGGGGGGGAACAGTCAGTGTCGGCAAAAAGTACAGTTACGCAAGAACTTACCGTAACAGTAGATCTTCGAGAGGAGCTCTTGCAGCAGGCTATCACAATAAGGACTATGCTGCAGGCACTAGGACCCACGGGAAAACTTCTCAGCCAGCAGTACCAAGCAGGGACCACCCCGGCGTCGGCTCCACCCGTCAGCCCCTGGTACAAAGGCGGTTCCAGCTTCACCCAATTCCCCATCAAGGCCTGCGAATGAGTCCTGACAGGAGAAGGGCGAAGCCAGAAGATGATGCTCTGCACATCTCAAAAGGGGGATGGAGGGCGGGAAAGGAACACCTGCTGCAAGAGCTCCTCTCGAAGATCTACTGTTATGGTAAGTTCTTACGTAACTGTACTATCTTACTTCGAGTGGGAGCTCTTGCAGCAGGCTATCACAATAAGAACTAAATCCCAAGCAGTCTCTCGCCAAGGAGATAATCAACCCCGGGAGGTGGAAGAGAGGAAGCTTAACATAGAAGCTCAAGACAAGAGTCCTTGAAGGACTGACAGGCTGAAGATGGCACGGCGTCTGGTGGCAATGTCCAAGCTGTAGTGCTTTACGAAAAGTATGCACTGAATTCCAGGTAGCAGCCGTGCATACATCCCTAATCGAGACACTCCGCATAGCGGCGAAGGAAGCAGACACTCCTCTGGTGGAGTGACCCCTGACCGGGCCCTGAAGGGGTTTGTTGTGCTTCTCATAGCAGAAAGAGAAACAGTGGATGATCCATTTAAAAATGGTCTGCTTGGACACCAGTTTACCCAAGTGTTGTGGTGCGAATGCCAGAAACAGCTGCTCCGACTGACGGTGAAAAGCCGTTTGTTTAAGGTAATACCTTAGTATCCTGTGCACGTCCAAAGTGTGAAGGAGAGCTTCCCCTCTGTTAGAGGGAGAAGGGAAATAAACTGGAAGGGCAACCGACTGGTTGAGGGTCAATTCAGAGACCACTTTTGGAAGAAAACTACAGTTACGTAGGAACTTACAGTAACAGCAGATCTTCGAGAGAGGTTCCTTCAGTAGGTCATCACAAGTAGGACTGGCGCCACCTGACATCGGGCCACACGGCCAGACTTTTCTAGCAATCCCTGACGGGGTTCGCTCACCTGACGCATCACGGACCGACGCCAACGTGACAGTCATATAGTGGGCGGTCCCCACGCCCGCCCTCCAGTTCTCCCGCCGGAGCCTGGAAGAGGCCTAACAGCAGGAGCGAACAGGATTGGAGACCCTGTAAAAATTAAAATGAGGGGAAGGAAGGAGGGAAAAATATGACCTACTGAAGGAACCTCTCCGAAGATCTACTGTCACTGTAAGTTCCTACGTAACTGTACTATCTTACTTCGAGAGGATTCCTTCAGTAGGTCATCACAAGTATGACCGAGTCCCAAGCAGTCCCTCTAAGGAGAGGCCATGAGAAACTAGGAAGGAGGCAAAACAAAATCCATGGAAAAGACTGAGGTCCGAAAAGGACCCAGCCTAGGACAACAGGCACTGAAGGACAGCTAGACCAAAGTCAGCCCTTCACCTAGAAGCAATGTCCAAACTGTAATGCTTGGTAAAGGTATGGACAGAACTCCAAGTAGCGGCAGCACAAATATCCGCTGCAGAAACATTACGAAGGAAGGCTGCAGAAGCAGCCACGCCCCTAGTAGAATGACCCGATAACACTCGGGAGGGGTTTGTCATACTTTTGGTAACAGTATCTGATGCAGTTGCCCAACCATTTGGAAAGGCCCTGCTTGAAACCGGTTTGCCTCGAGTTCGAGAGAAGGAGACAAACAACTGCTCAAGAGTAAAAGTCCTTGGTTTTGGTGTGTTTAACACCGGAGAATCTGGTGCACATCCATCGTATGGAGGAGTGCCTCACCCCGTTAGCGAGAGCCAGATAACATACCGGAAGCTCTACCGATTGGTTCAGAGTAGCTTCCGACACCACCTTTGGAAGGAACCTCGGATGGGTTCTGAGAACCGCCCTGTATCAGTGAAAAATAAGGTAAGGCTCCTTACAAACCAACACGTGAAGCTCCAAAATTCTTGAGCTGAAGTGATGGCAAAGAAATAACGCCTTCCAAGACAGGAGCGTGGGTCACAGCTCATTGCTGGTTTGAAAGGAGGCAAGGTGAGCTTTTCCAGGACGGAAATTCAGGTCCCATGGTGGTGTTGGGCTGCGAATGGGGAGTTTCAGATGAAGAATCCCTTTCAAAAAAGTCTTAGAGATATCCAGCTGAGCCACGGGTTTACCATCCACCAGCTCATGGTACATCGAGATAGCCGAGAGGTGCACTTTCAGAGAGAAATAGGCTAGACCCGAGTCTGATAAGTGAAGGAGGTATTCCATGACTTGTGGATCCAAGCAAGAAAAAGGGTTCCAGCCCTTCGCGGTCATCCAAATGGAAAACCGCTTCCACTTCAATGCATAAGTGAAACAGGTGGAAGGTTTTCTGGCTTCGACAAGGATCTGTGCCACTCCAGAGGATACCCCAAAGCGAGAGATGGCCACATCTGCAGGAGCCATGCATGCAGATGCAGGGTCCTGAGCCCCGGATGAACCAGACGATTCTGATCCTGAGTAAGGAGGTCGTGTGTCAATGGAAGTGGAACCGGTGATTCCCTGGATAGCTGCTGAAGCAGCGGGAACCAAATCTATCTTGGCCAAAGAGGAGCAATGAGAATCATCTTGGCCTTCTCCGTCTGTAGTTTGAGGAGGATCCTCTGCAGAATGGAAAACGGAGGAAAGGCGTACAAAAAATTCCCTGTCCAGGATAGAGACAATGCGTCGCTCAGAAAGCACCTGGCTCTGGAACGAGCGAGCAAAACTTGGGAAGTTTTGCATTGAATCGAGAGGAGAATAGGTCGAGTTCCGGCCGCCCCCAATTTTGGAAGATGGATTTTGCCACTTCCTGATGAAGTTCCCACACGTGAGCAGGGGTCCTTGATCTGCTGAGACTGTCCGCGAGGACGTTTAGAACGACCGGTATGTGCACGGCCACTAGGGACAAGTGATGCAGGACTGCCCAGTTCCACACACTGGTCACTTCCCTGCAGAGGGTACGACCGGGTACCTCCTTGTTTGCTGATGTACCAAACCACCATCATGTTGTCCGTTTGGATCAGCAGTGTTCCCTCTGGTAGCAGGGGCTGAAAATCCTGTAAGGCATACAGGACTGCCCTGAGCTCTAGAACACTGATGTGAAGAGAAAGCTCCAAGCCTGACCAAAGTCTCTGGGCTTGGTGATCCTCCAGATGCGCACCCCACCCCATGTTCGAGCCATCCGTAGAGAGTGGCTACAGGAGCTGGTCTTTGAAACGGGAGACCCAAGGAAGGTAATACCCATGCGGAGCCATGTAATGGGTATATGGATGATAACCCTGATAAAGCTGTCCCACTGGACTCCATCCAGGAGCGGGAACCTCCGGGTAAGATACCCATGTGGGTAATGGGGGACAGTGAGGGGACGGTTATAGTACCCCGTCGTCAGCCCTGATGTCGGGGGAACCCATGTCGGACCCGCTGCAGTATATATTAAATTAGGGTCTGGCATCGGAACAGTCCATGTTATAGGGACTGACGTCTGTACTGGCACCACCCGATCCAGCGCCGGAAAAGGACCCGGAGTCAGAGGGGCCGGCGCCGGACGAAGGGTCTCAGTGGTAGTCAGGTCCAGCGTTGGGACCGACGGAATAGGCCTGATCACTGGGCCCGGCGTCGGGACTGTAGTAGGGACCAGCGGCGTTGGAGGTGCCGGCGGTCCCAGCATCGGAAATGTAGTGACTGGCGGCACTGGAAGCGCCTGCAGTCCATCCTCGAGCTGAGGAGGAGCCTCCAAAGAAAGGCCGTCTGACCGAGGAGGAGCCTCCTGACCCTGGTCCCCAGCGGGGGAGCGCGGAGAAGAACCCCCGAAATCGGCTGGTTCACCAGAAATCCTATCCGCCTCGCAGGACGTGTCCGAAGTAGAATGAGAGGACATGGGTGAGGGAATAACAGGAGGGAGCAGGGCCGTCTCCCTTCGGTCCCGCCGGACGTTGGTAGTAGTGCCAGAAGACCCCGACATGGGAACCAAGCCTGTGCGGTCGTCGGGGACGGCCGACTTAGCTGGCGTGGTCGGGCAGTCGGGGAGAGAATCCCCGGCCGACTTAACGACCGAGGCCGGGTGGATCGCCTGCAACCGGGAGTCGACTTAACGTGCCACCGCGTCTCCGGCGTCGACTTACCTGCCAGGGTGCAGTGCGGTCGCTTAGAGGAGCTGGCGCCACTTATCTGCCTAAAGTTTCTCCTTACCTGGGTGCCTCGGCGGTGGCTGGGCCTTGCTGGTAGAGGGCCTGGCGTGATCCATGGAGCAAGCCTGCTCCCTCGTCTTCTCCTTGTGTTTTAGGGAAGATCTGTCGGACGAGTCCCTAGGCTTGTCCATCTTCTTCTCAGCAAGTAGATGGGCCTTGAGAAGATGTGCCTCCAAAGCCTGCTATCTCTGCTTTTTGGTAGCCTGATTGAAGGACTGACAGTCGGAGCAGGAGGAGACTGGATGGTCTGGGCCTAGGCAGATGACGCACTTGGAATGCCCGTCTTTGTGCAGTATCCAAGTGCCACACTTGGAGCACTTTTTCTTCGGAGAAGACATGAACTATTCAATACTAAAAGATGAAATAGCGAGTTTTTAGAAAAAACGCATGAAAAAATACTTTTTGACGGATGCTGAATGGAGTCTGCAAAGCGACTAGCACAAGGTGACTGTGGGAAAGAACTGGAGGGCGGGCGTGGGGACCGCCCACTATATACCGTCATGCTGACGTTGGGTGGGCGGTACCCCCATCAGGGATTGCTAGAAAAGTCTGCCGTGCGGCACGTCAGGCGACGTCAGTTCTACTTGTGATGACCTACCGAAGGAACCCTCTCGAAGTAAGATCTTAGGATTCATTCTCAGGGAAACCCTTTCCCTATGGAAAATTGAATAAGGCTCTTTACACATCAAAGCCTGAAGCTCGGAAACTCTTCGAGCTGACGTAATGGCAACTAAAAAGCAAACCTTCCAAGAAAGATATCGCAGCTCACAGTTTGCTGCAGGTTCAAACGGGGGAAGAGTAAGCTTCTCCAACACAAATAGGAGGTCCCAGGGTGAAATAAGATCCCAAATGGGAGGTCTCATGTGAAGAATCCCCCGTAAAAAGGTATGAGTCACATCCAACTGGGCTAAGGCGCCATCTCCCGAAAGGGCATGATAAGTCGACATGGCCCATATGTGCACCTTTACGGAGGAGTAGCTCAAGCCTTGCTGAAATAAGGAGAGGAGATACTGTACAGCTGAGTTCACTGGACAGGTAATGGGATTCAGATGGCGAGACGAGGCCCACAAGCAGAACCACTTCCACTTCACAGCATAAGTGGAGCACGTGGAGGGCTTTCCCACTGACACAAGAACATCCGCCAGCTCTGGGGATACTCCATACCTGTATTTTGCTATGTCCGAAGGAGCCAAGCATGAAGGTGTAAGGATCAGAGATCAGAATCGACCAGTGAGCCCTGATCCTGGGACAGCAACTGCGAGCATATTGGCAGTGGCACTGGAGGTTCCATGGATAGCTGCTGAAGTAGTGGGAACCAAATCTGCAGAGGCCACAGCGGGGCAATTAGAATCATTCGAGCCCCCTCTGCCTGTAACTTCAACAGAACTCTCTGGACAAGAGGAAAGGGAGGGAAGGCGTACAGAAACCTCCCTGCCCAACAAGGGACAACGCGTCAGGCCAGAAAACACCAGAAGCGGGCTCTCGCGAGCAGAAAACTGGCAGTTTGGCGTTGCATGGTGACACAAACAGGTACAGCTCTGGACGACCCCATGTGTCGAACAGCTGATCCACAAATGACTGCAGTAGCTACCACTCGTGCGCCTTGGACTGAGATCTGCTTTAGGACACCTGGAACGTGCACCATGGAGCGAGAGATGTGCCATTCCAGTGCCCAATACCAGACTCTCATCACCTCCCTACACAGGGGGTAAGAATGAGCACCCCCTTGTTTGTTGATATAGAAGACGACCGCCATGTTGTCAGTCTGAACCAGAAGAGAACCTGGTACAAGGTCCTCCTGAAAGGCGTGTAGCGCATGGAGGACCGCTCGCATCTCCAAGACATTGATGAGGAGTTTGCGCGCCTCGGGGGTCAAAATGCCTGGCATCTGGCAGGCCCCAGCAACTCGCGCCCCAACCCAAATCCGAGGCATCGTTGTAAGGGTTTGATTCGAGGGCTCCGGACAGAAAGGACCCTTTCCAAATTGGGTGATCCATCCACCAAAGAAGTGTTCTCCTTACTGGCTCTGTGACTCTGATCATGTGGTCTAGGTCGTCTGAGCACTGATCCCACTGCACCCTGAGCATCCATTGTGGGATTCTCATGTGGAGGCGGGCCAGAGGAGTGACTGGAATGGCGCCACCATGTGCCCCAGAAGTCTGAGGACGGTCTTTGCTGGGACCCGAGGGTGATTAGGACCGTCCGCTATCTCCCACAAGCAACTGCCCCTCTGGGGTAGAAGGCCATGCCCTGGACCAAATCCAGGACCGCTCCGATGAAGGCGAGGTCTTTGGCTGGGTTCTGGGGAAGACTTTGGAAGGTTCAGGGTGATCCCCAGGTCTCGGAACAGAGACTAGGTGTCTCCGAGAGCTTGAAGCAGGCATGACATTGACGGGGCCGTGAGCAGCCAATCGTCCAGGTAAGGGAAGACATTATGACCCTGACACCTTAGAGCCGCAGCCACTACTGCCAAGCATTTCATGAAGACTCGAGGAGCGGAGGAGAGGCCGAACAGAAGAACTCGAAACTGATAATGTTCCCTCTGGAAGTGGAACCTCAGGAACTTCCTGTGAGGGGGGAAAGACCCCAATATGCATGTACGCATCTTGCATGTCTAGGGAACAGAGCCAGACCCCTTGGTGCAGCAGAGGAAGAAGTCCTGGAAGTGTCAGCATCTGGAACCTTTGTACTCTATATACAGGTTGAGAGAGCTGAGGTCCAGAATGGGACAAAGGTCTAGAGTCTTTTGGGACCAGGAAGAAGAGGGAATAATACCCCTTTCCCGCTGCTGCAGGGGGACTGGTTCTATTGCCCTTTTTTGCGAGAGGACCTGTATCTCTCCTTCTATGAGAGGGATATGAGAAGGAGGATATCTGGAGAATCTTGGTGGAGTGTCTGGAGAATCTCCGTGAACTCTAGAGTGTGTCCTCTCCTTATGATGTCTAGGACCCATTGGTCCGCAGTGATCAAGCTCCATCCCTGAAGGAAAAGGGAGAAGCAACCCCCTACCACCTCCCCTGGAACCTCTGCCAGAGGAGGGGGGAGTCAGAAGGGAGTCACTGGGTGGAGCCAGGTGTGGGCAGAGGCGCCTGGGAGGACTTGGGACCATGAGAGGCGCATCCAGGTTGCTGGCTCTCCTCCGAAAGCCATCTTTCTGGCCCTGTTGATTGCCACAGGCTTGTCCACCTGAGGGCTTCTGAAATTGCCGCTTACGCTGTCTCTGCTGGTCTCCACGGTACATTTGGCGGACAGACCAGATGGACTTGCCTGACTCTTGGAGGCGGGAGATGAAAGACTCCCATCTCCTGCCCAAACAAAACAGTACCCTGGAATGGTAAGTCCCAGATGCTGGACTGCAGATCCTGGTGAAAGCCAGAGACCCTCAACCAAGCATGGCACCTGAGACAGACCCCTGATGCTGCCACTCTGGCTACCGTATCCGCAGTGTCGTACAAGGCACGCAAAACACGTGTACTTACGTCCGAGCCCGATTTTAGGACGTACAGAATCTTCGTCTTCTTCTCGGAGTCTGGCAAGGCATTTACCAGCTCTTGTCCCCCCTCCCAGTGTGCATTCTGGTACTGGACCTTATGCGTTAGGAAGTTCAGGGATCTAACTGAACAGGTGGAGGCAGAATACACCTTCTCACCTGGTCCAAATAACGAGACTCCAGATTGGGAGGCTGTGAGCTGAAGTGCTTGGACTGCTTAGATTTATCATGAGCAGCTGTAATTACTGCAGAGTCCTTCTGAGGATGTTCCGCCAGAAATGGTTCATCCCTCGGGGCTCTGTACAGCCTGTCTGATTTCTTTGGAACTGCCGGGACTGAAGCTGGACGCTTCCAAGTAATCCGGGTCAGATCCTGGAATGTGTCCACCAAAGGAGGCACCACCAAAGATTTAGGTTCCTTCTGCCTCAGGTACTTAGCCAATCGACAGCATTCCAGATCCAGGTCCTCCGTATGCCACTCACTGGAGTCCTGGATGTGCCTCATGACATCCATGAAAGTAGGATCATCTGGAGGCAGCGGGGCTGGTCCTTCTCTCCCAGGAACCCCGATTCCAGAGATAGAATCGGAAGAAGAAGAGGAGGAAGAGCTACTGGGTGGCAGTAGCCGGACCTATCCTGTGACTAGCCCCTCTCGAACGTCGGTGACTGATCGACCAACGCCTGTCACGGGACCGATGGCAGAGGCAGACCAACGCTGGTCACAGGACTCAACATCAGAGCGATCCCCTAAAAAACGGGAACGGCTCCCCGGCGGACCTGCCCGGCATCTGCTACCAGATCTTGTAGAGCACTGGTGTCGGTCTCACGGACCGTGAATAGAAACGCAGTCTTGGGAGGAGGTGTGGCGGGGCCTCTCGGGGTCTTCTGCGGTGAAGATGCACCTCCTGGCTGTGGTTCACCGAAGGGTCGGTGCTGGGTGAAGGGCGCCGGGAGGAGAACACTTCTAGACCTGCTCCCACCAGAAGGAAAAAAATCCTGGAGCTCATCCTTCGTGAAGACCATGGTCGCTTTCCCCGGAAGGGCAACAACCGGAGCATCGGCCCTGGAAGGACAGCCTCCTGGGGAGCCGGGGAGGACTTGGGGGATGGAGATGCAGTCCCTTCACCGGCTGTGCCTAGATCAGTCACCCCTTCACCCGGCATCGGTATGGGGACAGACGACAGTGTACTGCTGTGGGGCGCTGGAGTGTCCTTAGACTCCGAGGGTGCGCTCTTGTTGGGCGGCGCCGAGGCCTTGGAAGACAGGGCCGAAGCTTGCGCCTCCGAGGACTTAAGGGCGACTCTTAGTGGGGTCACCTTAGGCTTTGCTGGCTTTCCCCACCCCAAGGTCCAGTCTTAGCCTGATCCTTAGATTTTGGACGCTCACCTGAGTCCGTAGAACCACGGGCTTTTTTTTATAGAGTGCCACAGGCAGGAGTGAGACCAGGACCTGCACCAGTGCCGGGACCGACTATGGCCTCTGTCGTGGAACCGCCTGTTTTTTTCCTTGCATTTTGCCTTCTCCCCTGAGGTGTGCAGATCCATTTTCTTCTCAAGAAGGTACGCCTTCAGTCGGCGGATCCGAGTCCAACTGTCTCATCTCTCGCCTCCAAGAGTCAGGCAAATCCATTTGGTCTGTCTGCCAAATGTACCGTGGGAACAGGCCGCGGTGTCATGCTCAGGCCTCAGGCAGAAGACACACTTCTTGTGGCCATTCTTAGATGGTATCTGGTGGCCGTAGCCGCACTTGTTGATGTGAGGTCCCAGAGGGAGACGGAGGGACAATAAGACGTACGTCTGCACTGGAACAAAAACCGTTGAAAAGCTGGAGAAAATAACAGCAGAAAGGGAAAAACCCAAAGTTTTTTTTAGCTGTGCTGGCAAGCCAAGACTGTTGAACTCTTCATGTGCGCAGGACGCGGCAGGAAAAGAACTTGGGTGGAGCTGGGTCAGCCCCCTTTTGCACCAGGGCTGATGTTGGGGCAGAGCCGACATCGGGGGCGGTCCCTGCTGGGTACTGCTGGCTGAGAAATTTTCCGGTGGGTCCTAGTGCCTGCGGCATAGTCCTTATTGTGATAGCCTGCTGCAAGAGCTCCCACTCTAAGTAAGATCTGCCAGTACGCCCGAACACAGAGGCAGTCAGCCGGCTCTCAGCCGAAGGGTGCTCTGTGAACCCCACAAGGGACCCCACTGGTACCGCGTACTTGTGGGCCACGCAGGCAGACGGCATGGACACGAGGCAGGGCGCTGCCGTAGTTAGAGTGCCGGACCAATAATGGCCTCAGCCACAGGAAAGGCCTCAGTCGGGGGGGGTTCCCTCTCTTCAGGATGTCCATGAGAGGGTACTCCACCTTTTTCTGGATAGAGTCCAGGGGCATCCCTGTAGAATCAGAGATGAAACGGAGGATCCCCTGGAAGGAGGAAGGACACCTCCTTCATCCCTGTGCTAACGGACTCATCATCCCCTGGATGTGAGTGGAGCCCAGTGACATCCAAGTCCGAGGAGTCAGGATACAGCGTTCTGCCTCCAAATCACTCTCGAACCATCAAGGATGGTCCAGGGCAACCGTGACCGACAGATGTCGGGAAGTCTGGTATCTGGTCGGTCCTCTTTTGAAGAAGCCCCATCCATAGGCTGCTTAGGCAGCGGCTCCACCACTATCGGTGGGGAGACCAGCAAGGCAGAACCAGAGGACGGGCACTACAGGCGGGGAACCAAGGCTTCAGTTCCAAGGGGGTCGGCTTCGGCCTAGGAGGCGAAAGCCAAGTAATGACCGGGGCAAGCGGTGGAGCCGGCTTCTCGCCGGTCAAAATCAGCTGTTGCCACATAAGGTCCTCGTAGCGCCGGAGTTTCCATCAGAGCCTCTCCTCATCCAAGGAGGACGACCTGTGGCGTTGTCCCTTCTTGAAGCACCTATGGCTCCTCCTTGGCCTTTCGACCGAGGGGGTTCTACACCTTGACTGAGATCAGGCAAGCCGACTCTGTCGCTCAGGAGACACCGGAGGGATTGGTGAAACCCGAGGGTCCAGAACTGGGACCTCGATGGCGACACCAGTGGAATGGTTCTCATCGGGGAACACGAGGACTGGAGTCCTCCCAAAGGAGTCGGCCATGGCTGGCAACAGAGGGTTGACTGGGTTGAGAATAATCTCGACTGCCATCAGCCACTTCCTCGGTCGTCTGGCCAGATGGAAGGTCCGTGAAGCCTGCAGCTGAGGAAGCGATCTCGACCGAGGTTGAGGCCGCATGATCCTGGGATTGGGACCTCTCTCGGTCCCAAGAGCGCCTTCGTCAATACAAAGAGAAGCCAGATTCTTTATCCCTCTTTCGAGAGCGGGAAGAGTGTGAGCCCGCAGGCGCCTCACCCCAGGTGGGGAGAGACTGGCACAACTCCTTAAAAGAACCTGTAAAGGTGGAGCCCAGGTTGAGTGGAACGAAAAAGCTTCGATTCGTTGAAGCGCAGGCAGCTTCTTCGAATGCCTTCATGTGTTCCAGCTGCTCGGCGGAACCCGCAGCCACGGAAACCACCCACCTAGCCTCCTTAGACTTCACCGAAGAGTTCTTTTTCTCCAGTCTCCCCAACTTCAAACACGGCAAGCAGCGGTCTTCCAGGATGACGGGATGGAAGGTGAGGCAAAACTTACAAGATGAGGTGTCATGGCCGACACCTGGGCAGTAGGCCATATGAGATGGGATTGGTGCATTGACATCTTCTGACCGCAAGAACACCGCCGAAATCCTGCGAAGATTTCTCTTCCGTGATTGAGGACACAAAAAGCACGATCGCTTCTTCGAACAAGTTTTGGTTCGGTGAAACCGAGTTTTGAAAAGCCTGGGCCTCACGAAATATGTTACCACAAGGAGGCAACCTGTATCTTCCAGTGGAAAGGAACATCTGGCGCCATGGGGCGAGGCAAGTATATACCACCGGGTGGGAGGAGAAGCCAGCATGAAGACTTCCAGCTGATCTTAAAAGGAAAGGGACATGCCAAACAGTATGGATGAACAACATATCCATGATCCTAGAACAATTATTATAAATGTAGAGCGTGTTGTGATAGCGGTTCCGGGTAGTAATAAGCGCGCCTGAGTTTGCTCGCCATCAGAGCCAGGAATTCACAGTAATTCACATTCTATTGCAGGCTGCACGCCTCCCAACTGAAGATACCAACTGGGGGTGCAGACCTTGGGGACGGGTGGCAAACCCTGGAAATTGGCACCTTAATGGCAGGCACACTCGTCCAGTGCACAGAGTGTCAGCACTGTGTAATGACACCTTAAAATACACTTAACAAAACAGACGATTTCCTATTTAACCTGTTGGATCATCTAAAGTGAAAGCAGGTCCAAGACCCTAGGTGAAATCATTTCCTGTTAGGACCCTAAAACACATGGCTGCCCCAGCCCTTAATTACATAGAAACATAAAAGCTGACACAAAAGTTGACGGCAGATAAGGAACACAAGGCCTGTCCAGTCTGCCCATTTTTTCTACCTTATGAATGTGCCATAGGCCTGTACTCTGTCAATGGCCTATTTATTCATACTCATCTGTACTGTTCCCTTATGCTTATCCCATGCCTGTCTGAAGCCCTGCACTATATTCATATCCACCACTTCCTTACTTAGACTGATTTACATATGAATAACTTTGGACTGCAGAGACTCACAGATAAACAGAATGGATCACTCAAATAAGCTTTTGGGGGGCTTTCAGACATTAAGAAATCCTGAAGATGACAGTTCCCCTTTAAATTATGTAGATCAGTACAATATAAATAACACTCTACTTACATACTCCAGGAAGCAAGTTAATATGTTAGGAAAAGTGTTATACACAGTTATTCTGCAACTGATTAAAAATGGAACAAATTTCCTACAGAATTGTGCAGTCCACAGCAAGCTTCCCAGTGCACAGTTGTATATTACACATGTAGTGTTTCACTTAGTTGACATGTGATCATTAATGAGTCTCCAATGCTTTTATACTTTACAGAAAGGTCTAAGTGAACCTTTATCCTCAGTGTACATGTGGAACTATTTTTTTCAGATGGAAGGATACACACTAAACATGGTCTTTTCTAGCCTTAAAATCATACTTTCTGGGCATTATTTATGTCCTTCATGCAACCCATGTTAAAAGCGCAATAACCCACTCCAGGGTGTGAGGTTACAAGCATTTAATCCATGCCTGGGGCGCTGTGAGGACACTTGGACGACGGCCTCGTGCCTCAACGCACCCCAGGCGTGGATTAAATGCTTTTGTAACATGGTAATTAATAAGAAGTGAAATACAGCATTCTGATTCGTTGAAAGGCAGCAACTGATCAAAACCAAGCAGGTATTAATCCCACAGTGATGCCCACTGCTAGCGCTATCTCACATCCACTCAGGCAAAAAGCAGTGTACAATAATGTCCGGGTGTTGCAGTACAACAGTAAAATCACAAGTAAATGCGTTATGTGGTCCCATAAACGGCTGAATTTGGCAGATACCCTGCACATGAACAGGAAATATTTCCACCTGCCAGCACACAGATAAGTGAAATTTAGATATAATGTAAGACAATATCTGTGCAATGCTTACATGTTTTCCGTAGTTTACTTAATCACAAACGTTGTAATCATTAAAACAACAGGAGCGGGTGAACAGGAGTAGAGAAGTGGAAATATTCGATAGTGCACAGCAGAACAATATGCAAATGAGGAACGATTCAATCTGTGCATAATTACAAGAGATCGAGCAAACCACATACCAGAGTAACATAATAAAGATTTGTACATGTAGATATTAAAAAGAAACAAACTATCACACTAATCATTGTGTGTGCTTTCCATGAAAACCATGTTGTTGTTTAAGCAAAAAAACACCACTATATGAATAAATATGGTTGTGAGAAAATGAAAAGTAGTAGAAATTTTTATTGCAATGCATATGTTGGGAAACAATGGAAGTATCTGTATGTGCAATATACAACGGTCGATAAATCATAACTCATGTCCACACTGCCCATGTTACAGAAGAGCATTAATTCATTCCAGAGTCTAGTTCTACTAGAGTTAATGCCTGGTTGGTGGCTGGAGGTACTCAACCCGCCTCCGTCATGGAGTAATGTTATATAAATGGAAATTACGTACTCCACCGTAATTT
Source organism: Neoceratodus forsteri (assembly GCA_016271365.2). Lineage (NCBI taxonomy): Eukaryota > Metazoa > Chordata > Ceratodontiformes > Ceratodontidae > Neoceratodus > Neoceratodus forsteri. Next base: position 306,247,372 of record JADMNL010000025.1, read on the forward strand.
TGATCTCTTGGACCTAAGTCTCCACCAATCATTCACATTGATGGGAACACGCCGAGGCACAAGGACCCAGCGGGAGCAAACTTTTGCAAGAGGGCTGGTGCCAGAGATGGAGCCACGAGCCTCGCTCATGAGGCAATGAGTCTCAGCGTCGACCATCCAACCACCTCAGTAACCCCCGAGGAGGTGCAGCGTAACTAACCTAAAGGATAGCCTAACAAAAACCGGACATAAGATGGTCTGAACGACCCATATAAGAAGGGTCAACAAAGAAGAAGTCTTCACAGCCTAAACATTGAGGGAGTGAAGACCAAGAACAGAGGTGAGCTCAGGGGATGTTGGGTGGGCGTGTGAATGAGTGGTGGAGACTTTGTCCAAGAAGATCAAGAATTACGGTAGGTATGTAATTTCCATATCTTCCCGGACATAAAGTCTCCACCACTCATTCACAATGATGGGAGAAGTACAAAGCTAATAATCCCCGAGAGAGGGCAGGAGAAACCAAGAGCTCACAAATTTAGGACAGAAGTTGTACAGATAGTCCTGCCAAACGAAAGATGTCACCTGGCATGGACATCCAGGGCATAGTGCTTGACAAAAGTATGCACTGAGCCTGCAGTCAGATTGCAAAATATCTGGTAATGGGCACATTATGGATTTCCGCCAGGATGCCGCGACTGTTCTAGTACAGTGAGCATAGAATCTGCCTCCAGCTTAACCTGCACCATGGAATAACAGTGGTGAAGGCATTCCATGCTGAAATGCATCTGATGGTGACAGGCTGACCCAGCCACGTCTCGCTGAAGGAAACAAACAGTTGTCGAGCGTTGCAATTTCTTTTGTTCTATCAAGTAGAAATGCAGAGCTCTTTTGACATCTAAAGAATGAAGAGTACGCTCTCCTTCATTTTGGAAATGCTAACGTAAGTAGAGTAGGACCAAAGGTTGGTTTAGATTGAATTCTGAAACAACCTTAGGAAGAAACTTAGGATGGGTCCTAAGAACTACTTTGTCCTTATGAAACACAGTATATGGAGGGTCTGAGACCAAGGCATGTATTTCAGAGACCCTGCAGGCCGAGGTAATGGCCACCAGTGAGGCTGTTTTCAAGTGAGAAATTTCACCTCACAGACAGCTAGAGGCTCGAAGATTTCCAGTGAGCATGTCTAGCACAAGATTAATGTCCCAGGCTGCGACTGACGTCGGACAGGAGGTCTGGTATGTAAATACCCTTAGAAAACCTCTTAACTACTGGTAACGGAGCCAGTGATAAGGAAAGTACTGGCTCATGATAAGCTGAGATGGCACAAAGGTGAACTTTGACTGTAGAGAATTGTAGACCTGAATTTGAGAGGTCTAAAAGGTGCTCTAGAGCTTTATTTGGTGAGCAGGAAAAAAGATTCAAAGAGGATTTTGCACACCAGAGAGAAAAATGCTTCCATTTCGCTGTGTAAGTCTTTCTAGTGGCTGGCTTGCGTGCAGCCAAAAGAATATCTGAAACTCTCCGAGAGACACTGAACCTGTTCACCTCTATCTCTTCAGGAGCCAAGCCTGAAGGCAAGCTGCCTCAGATTGGGACAGACCACAGGCCCCTAGGTCAGAAGGTTTGTCTGAAGGGAAGCACTTTCAGAGGGTTTCCACATACTGTTTAGTAACAGAAACCATATCTGTTGAGGCCAGAAGGAGAAATGAGGATCTTTGCGCCCCCGTAGGACGCGAATTTGAGAAGCACCCTCTGAATTAGTGGAAGGAGGAAGAAAGGCGTATAGAAAGCATTTTGTCCACTGCAGTCTGAACGCATCCTGACAGAAAATGCCAGGCCCTGGATTTCTGGAGCAGAAGAGAGGCAGTTCTGTGTTGAGTGGGGATGCAAAAAGGTCCTGGTCTGGAGTTCCCCACTCTGAGAACAGTGACTGAACTACGGTTGAGTCGAGAGTCCACTCATGAGGATTTGTCTCTGTTCTGCTGAGACAGTCTGCCAGTTTGTTCTGCACTCCCAGCAGGTAGACCACCTGAATTAGAGCCCTGTGCTCTAGGCACCATTTCCACACTCTCATCGCTTCCCTGCATAAAGGGTAAGAGTGTGCACCGCCCTGCTTGTTGATGTAATACATCACTGCTTTGTTGTCCATTTGAAGGAGAATGTTCTTATGACAGAGAATGTCCTTCAATGCCCAGACTGCATAAAGGACAGCTCTCATTTCTAGGACATTTATGTGAAGCTGGGACTCATCCTGAGTCCACGTACCTTGGGTGTGGAGATTCTGACAGTGAGCTCCCCATTCCATCAGGGACACGCCCGTGGTAAGGGAAATCTGATGATCCAGGGGAGCAAAGTGGTACTCTTCCAGAAGGTTGTCCTCTTGCAACCACCAGGTGAGTGACCTCTTCAGAGGTTCTGTCACTTTGATGAGAAAGGACTGAGAGTGAGTGGTTGGGGACCACTGAGTACTAACATACTAAAATGCCAGCAGAATAGGACTAATGGTCTTTCGTGTCTGCTCATTTGGTCAGCCCCCACCCTGGTGCTGACCCTGTTGCCCCCTCGCCTCTCTGGCTTCTCCTTCCCAGTTCCGGATATCTTGCTGCATTGGATTTTGCTTCCAGAACCCTTCCCTGTACCTGTCCCACCCCTCTTGAACCCCACTGAACTGAACATCCATCGAGAGGTTCTCATTTGGAAGTGTGCTAGGGTACAGTGAACACAGAGGATGCCATGGGACCCAGCATCCGTTGCACCGAGATAGCTCGAACCGAGCTGTTCTCTCTGATGTATCGGGCCATCTGTAGGAGATCACTCCTTCTGTCCTCTGGTAGAAAAGCTTTCGCACAGGAGGTGTCCAGAAGAGAACTAAAAAGGAGCTTCTGGGAGGGCTGCAACTCCGATTTCTTGAGGTTTAGCAGGACTCCCATGGACGTGAGAAAGTCTGAGGCCATGGCTACAGCGTCAAGAGTTCCTTGCCTGGAAGGGCTTGCTAGAAGCCAGTTGTCCAGATATGGGAACACTTGTATTTTGATCTTTCTGTGATGCACTGCGAGAACTGCACTTTGTAAAACTCGGGCGCTGACGATAGCCCAAAGGCAGGACTCTGAATTGATAATGCTGGTCCAGTGCTACAAACCGAGGTATTTATGATGCTTTGGGTATATAGGATATGTTGGTAAGCATCCTGCATGTCCAGCGTAAGCTAGCCAATCATGTTGATCAAGCAAGGGTAACAGAGTCCAGAGCGATGATATCTTGAACTTTTCCTTGAAAAGAAACTTGTTTAACTTTCTGAGGTCCAGAATGGGGCAGATGCTACCGGTCCTTTTCGGGACTAGGAAGTAATGGGAGCAGAAACCTGTGTTTCGTTGATCCAGCAGAACTATTTATACTGCCCTGTTGTTCAGAAGGCCTTGTATCTCTGAGGTAAGAAGGTCTGACTGAATTGTTGACAGCTTAGGCTGTCATTAGGGAGAACGATCCGGAGGGGCTTCTGAAAGGTTGAGGGAGTACCCTTCGCAGATTATCCGGATGACCCATTTGTCTGATGTTATAGACTTCCACTGGTTGTAGAACTGAGTCAGACGTCCTCCCACTGCTGAGGAAGAGTCCCCCTCGGGCAGCTGAGGTGGGACTTGGGCCAGAAACTCAGAAGGTGGCACTGGGCGCTCTGGGCCCTTGTGCCTTCTGTTGCGTTTTCTTTTGAGGCTGGGGGCCTTGGTTTTTGTTAAAACCTCCCCTGCCCTTGCCCGGAAAGGACTGACGGTTGTGAAACTGACGCTTGTTAACACACGAGAAGGGACAGGAGCGGGTCGAGCCATTTTAATGGCCGACCTAGTCTTCTCTGTGGCCTCCAGCGCCTGCTCTACTTGAGGTCCGAACAGGTATATACCGTCAAAGGGTAACGCCATGACCTGTTGTTGGGCATCATTCGTGAAGCCTGAAGTGCGCACCCAGGAGTGACAACGGGTGCAAATGCCTGCTGCCACCGCTCGGGAAGCAGTATTGAAAGTGTCCATAGCTGGCAGCTGGCAATATGCATAACCCAGGGTGGAGGCTGCAAAGACTCTCTTACCTAAGGTGTCTATCTTACGAGATTCTTTGTTTATAGGCTGGTCTGTAGATGCCTGAGGAGGATGGGCTTATCATTCTCTGCCAAGACTACAATAGGGTCTGCAAACGCCTGGGAGGCCAAATGGGTCAATCCTTCGGAGCAGCATACTTCCTATCTATGGACTTAGCCACAGAAGGAATGAGAGCAGGATTATTCCATACCATCTGAGAGAGCGTCTCAAAGGATGGTTGTACTGGGGGAGTTAAATCCATAGGGATCTCTGGGACATGTAGGTATTGGAGTCTCAAAAGCTTTCCAGGGTTGATATCTGTAGTCTGAAGAAAGAGTAGAATTAAAATTTTTCAGCAGAGAGTTAAATGACAGGTTTTCAGCCAGAGGCTCTGTGGCAAGACTGACCCTGCTACTTCAACATCATCACCCAGTCAAGATCTGGGTCACGCCAATATCATCCCGACAGCCCGGAGGGACTGTGTGGACTTAGGAGGAAAAACAGTAGGAAACTGAGTCGAGAACCCCTGAAGGCTGGACAGTGGCACACCAAGCTTCAGCGCTGAAAAGAACACAGCACGAAAGCAAAGGGAGATAAGCCGTCAGAAACAACTTCCAGCACACGGCACCGACAGAGCCACGGTGCCGACAGGCACATCGACGTGGAGGACGGCACCGACAGGCGCACAGACGCTGAAGACAGTGCAGACATCCCCAGCGGCACAGAGGACGGCGCCAACAGGTGCATTGGCGTCGAGGACAGCGGCGACAAGTGCGCCGGCAACGATGCCAAGAGACCCATCAATGCCAAGAGTGCTTCCAACAGCGCTGAAAGCAATCCAGGGCCTCGAAGACTCCGATTTGAAGAAAAGGGAGGAAGAATATCAGGAGATAAAGGCATCAGTATGGCCCCCTGCACCGCAGCCATGTGAAAGGGGGGAGGGACACCTGAGCGCGTAGTCGATGGCACCGAAGATGGCGCCGCACGACTAGGAAGGTCCAACTGCCATACCCGCTCCCCCAGGCAGCTGGACCAACCTCCGAGCCCACTGCTCCATAAAAGCGGGCCACTGATGAAACTGCTCAGCGGAAGCCCTTTCAGTAGGCGGGAAGGGCTCCGATGTCGAGGAGGTCAGTCACCGGAGATGGAAACCGGCGACTCCAAGGAGGACATCAGCATCTGATCCCAACGACCGACTGTCGACGCGCAGACATACCAGAAGGCGACCTTGAGTGATGCCTTCTCTCTTTAGACCTGTGGGCCGAAGAAAGGCTTGAGGTGGTGAGAGTGCGACCATTTTCTTTTATGCTTCCGGGGGACCACCAATCCCCCCGGGCACCAGACCATTCGTTGTCGTACCCTCCCTCCGGAGAGAGCGGTGGACCGGACCCAGCCCGGTTGACTGAACAGCTTTCATAAGTCTCCCTACTGTCACCAGAGCCGCTCATGGTCGACTCCGTCAATGGAGGGCTGAAGACTTCTTTCTTAATACATTTTAAAAGTAAGTGGTACTTATTCGTAGACAAATTACAAAACAATAAACTGAAAACTATGCTGCTAGTTTGAAGTTTGACTGCCGCTAGGCAAGCACAGTCACTGAAGTGCACTTGACGGTGGGGAAAAAGGAACTGAGGCAGTGGAGGGTAGATGCCGAGATAGTTATTGCTGCATGAGCCGAGGCTCACGGCTCATCTCTGGACGCCGCCCTCTTGCAAAAGTTGGCTCTCGGTCCTAGCCCGGGCGAGTTTCCAACAGTGTGAAAGAGTGGTGGAGACTATGTCCAGGAAGATCACCACACCCTGTTGTGGGTTACTGCTAACTTAGTCAATGTGTTCTTATTAACTACAAAACCATAAATGTTTCATATCTCAGATGAAAGTTTGGAAGTGCAAACCTTCCATTTATTCAGGGTTGTTATAATGTAATGAAATTCTGGCTAATTTATTGTCCCAGAGGAATTTACAAATAACTATGTAAATTCTTCTGAATGCGTATGAAGAAAGATAATTGGTAAGTGTTGTACTAGGTAGTAAATTTTAGGAGCCATCATCAGCTTTAGGGCCTCAATATTACCCCAGAGATGACGTTTGCTGTCACCTGAAAAGATCCAGTTCCTGTTTGTCTACTAAGGTAATAAAATTCTTATGAACAATAGTACTGAGGATCTCTATAAGCCCAAATATCCAAAAATGTAATGCCAGAGTCAGATATTTTGAAGCCAAGAAATGTTGAGGCTGAAATATCTGCACCAGGAGATTGCCATCATAGCTTCTGATTTATTGAAATTTAGAAGCTTGGGAAAGTTGAAAAATCTAATAGTTTTAGACATGGAATGGAGATTCCTGGGTGACTTGAAGACAATAAAATGTCATCTGTGTATGATGTAAGTTTGTGTCCTTGACCATTTTTTATGCTCGAAATAGAAAAGGATGATCTGATTTTGATCAGTAAGGGTTCAAGAGCCAGTATGAACATGGCAGCAGGGGACAGAGGTGCCACCTCTGACAAGTACCCTCTATATAAGTAAAGTACCAGAAGTCACCATTTAATTTTAGCTGAAATATTCATACATAGCGTGCAGATCCATCTCCTAATATATGGGCCAAAATTGTAAATTTTTAATATGTTAATAAGGTAACTCCATTCAGCCCTGTCAAAGGCTTTGTTTGCATCCAAGGATAAAAAGGACTACAATCCAAGTATTTGATATACAGATAATTATGCACAATTCATTTCAATTGGTCTGAACTGTATATCCAGCAAGATACTCTTCTTATCTGGATGAATTACTGTATTTATTATTCTACTAAATCTGGTGGCAATAACTTGAGCTAAAATTTTAATATCAGCATTAACTGGTCAGATAGTTTTAGAAGTCTCTTATTTAGATAAATCCTTGTCTTTTTTTTTTTTTGGGGAGACAGAAATAGTTGTCTCTCTCATGGAGGCCGGAAAGGAGCCAGAGCTACAAATATGGATTAGTACTTTTCAAATACAGGTGCTAGAATCTGAATGAACAGGTTACTCACCTCTAACAGTAGTTCTAGGAGGGGTATATGTTGTTCATCCACACTTCTTGGCATGTCCCTTTCCCCTTTAAATCTTGCTGGAAATCTTCAAGCTGGCGCCTCCAACCCACCCGGATGGTATAAACCTCAGCTCCGCCCCATGACGCCAGATCTTAGCCCGCTGGAAGCCAGGTTGTGCGCCTAAAGCCGGGGAGGTCAGGTGGGTGCATGTGGATGAACAACATATACCACTCATAGAACTACTGTTACAGGTGAGTAACCTGTTCTTCTAGGAGCGCAGATATGTAGTTCATCCACACTTCTTGGCAGACTCCAAGCAGTTCTCTGGGAGGAGGGAGGCAAGTGCACACCCCTACTTGGGAAATAAAGATTGAGAACCGTGGCCCTAAAACCAGCATCCCTGTGGGACTCAAGGCCCATGTGGTAGTGGGTAATAAAGGTGTTTGCTGACTTCAGGTAGCAGCCCGATAGATTTCTGGATAGGGATGTCCTGAAAGCAGCCACTGATGCAGCAGTATGGCAGGTAGAATGAGCTCTTATCCCTCTGGGAGGCTCCTTGCCCGCCAACTCATAGCACAGACCTATGCATGATGTAATCCACCTTGTAATGGTCCGTTTGACTGCAGGTCTGCCAGAAGCGGCTTCAGCGTAGGTGACAAACAGCTGGCAAACTTCTCCACAATTTCCATCGCTCACTCCTTATAATAGGAGAGAGAGCACGCTCGGGTCCAAAGTATGGAGCCTGTACTCATGCCTGAGGTGTATTTAGGGTAGTATACCGCAGAGTCAATACCTGGTTAAGGTGAAACTCGGATACTACCTTCAGAAGGAATTACGGGTGGGGGCACAGGACAACTTTATCCCTGTGAAAGACCAGATAAGGGGAGTCCCCCGAAAGCGCCTGGAGCTCCCCTGTCCTTCTGGCTGACATGACAGCCACCAGAAAGACAGTCTTCCATGACAAGTGTGAAAGTGCGCATCAGGCATAGGTTTGATTGGCTTGCCTATGAGCTTTGCCAAAACCAGCAACAGATCCCACGGAGATGGAGGTTCACTCACCAGAGGGGATATGTGATCCAGGCCTTTGATGAAGCACCTGACCACTGTCTCCTGTGCCAATGTCGGCTGACTGGCCCGTGCCCGGTAAGCAGAAATGGCTGCCAGGTGCACCCTAAGGGTCAATGACCACAGACCCCCTTTGGAGAGAGACCAAAGGTAGTCAAGAATGTTAGCCAAAGAGCAGGATAAGGGGTCCAGACTCTTACCCTGACACCAAATGGAAAATCTCTTCCATTTGAAGGCATAACATTTCCTGGTCGATTCCTTACGAGATGCCTCCACCACGGTGCAGACATCCTCGGAAAGACCCAGAGGCTGCAACTCTAGCCGCTCAGGTACCAGGCTGTGAGGTGCAGGGATTGAAGATCCGGATGGAATACCTTCCCCTGGTTCAGAGATATCAGGTCCGGGCGTGTACAAAGCCGCTATGGGGGCCTGCAGCTGAGGAGATCTGGATACCAGAACTGGCGCAGCCAATGTGGGGCTACCAGGATGACCTCGCCTTGTCCCTCCTCACCTTGAGTAGCACCTTGTGGATCAAGGGAAATGGAGGGAAGGTGTAAAGGAGGCCTGGGGTCCACAGCCTCGAAAAAACATCCCCCTGCAGCGAGCCCTGCTGAGGGGGGCGGGTACGGTACAGCCTCAGCTTGTGGTTTTCCCTGGAGGCAAACAGGTCCACCAATGGTTTGCCCCAGCGGGAGAATAGACTGTAAGCTACATCTGGATGGAGAGACCACTCGTGGGATGTCTGGCCTATGCAACTGAGAGCATCCGCCAGCTGGTTCAAGAATCCTGCCACATGAATGGCTAGGAGATCTGCCTCCAGCCGACTTACGAGGGTCCAGATGCGGAGCGCCTCCTTGCACAGCAACAGACGGGAGTGCGTGCCGCCCTGTTTGTTGAGGTAGTACATGGTCGTGGTATTGTCCGTCTGGACTTGAACCACTTGACCCTGGAGCTGAGGAGCGAAAGCTGACAGTGCCAGTCTGACTGCTCTGAGCCCCTACAGGTTGATGTGGCATCGGGACTCCTCAGGGGTCCAGAACCCATGGGCCCTATTGTCCCCCATGTGGGCTCCCCAGCCCATGAGAGAGGCATCTGTCATAAGGACGATCGTCGTCTCGAGGCGGACAAACAGGATGCCTTCCTGCAACCGTTCTGGGCCAGTCCACCACTGGAGAACGTCCCACATCTTCTGGGTTACAGTGATCAGCTGGTCGAAATGACCGTGGCGCTGAGTCCACTGGGCGGCCAGCTCCTTTAGAGCAGGCACATGTGACACCTGGCCCAACAGACCACTGAGGTGCACACTGCCATGTAACCCAGAAGGCACAGAAAGTCCTGCAGGGCGCAAGTGCCCAACCAGAAATGATCGGGCAAAGGAGGAGAGAACCTCCGCCTGTCTGCCGGGAGCTGAGCTCTGCCCGATGAAGCCCATCTCCTGAGCAGGCACGAGTTCTGACTTGGCCTTGTTGATCAGGAGGCCGAGCTGAGAGCAGGTTTGGAGAGCCAGATCCCTGGACCTCTCCACCTCCTGAAGGGAGGATCCTGCCAAGAGCCAGTTGTCGAGATAAGGGCAGATTTGTACTCCTCGCTGCCAAAGATAGGCTACACTACAGCAATGCACTTGGTGAAGACCCACGGGGCTGATGACGGGCCAAACGGCATGGCTCGGAAATCGTACAGGGTCCCTTTGACCCTGAAGCGGAGGAACCGCTGATGGGACGGATGGATTGGGACGTGAAAGAACACGTCCTGTAGATCCAGTGAACGAAACCACATGTTTCGCTCCAGGGATGGTATGATCTGGTTCAGAGCTACCATCTGGAAGGTGCGAGAACTGAGATATTGATTCAGGTCCTGGAGATCTAGGATGTGACATCCGAGTCCGAGGAGTCATGGTACAATGGTCTCCTGCCTACGTCTCTTTCGATCCGCTGGGGGCGGTCAGGGGTAACCGTGATGGACAGACGTCGAGGAAGCCCGGTGTCTGTACTGTCCTCTTTCGAGGGAGTCCTTCCCTGAGTCTGCTTAGGTGGTGGTTTCACCAGAATAGGTGGAGAGACCGAGATGGGCCGAGCCGGGATATGGGCCGGCCCCGCGAGCAGAGGAACCAAAGGTTTCAGTTTCGGAGGGGTCGGCGTTGGCCCAGGAGGTGGCAGTCAAGTGATGGCTGGGATGGATGGTGCAGCTGGCTTCTGCCCGGTCAAAATCAGCTGTTGCCACATAAGATCCTCACAGCATCGACGGAGTTTCCGTGAAGCCTCCTCGCCTGAGGAGGATGAGGATCTTCGTCGATGCCTCTTTTTAGAGTGCTTGTAACTCTTTTTCGGTCGTTCAACCGAGGCGGTTCTGGACCTCGATCGAGATCAGGCTAGCCGACTCGGTCGATTGGGAGACACCAGGGTCGGTGAAAACCAAGGGTTTGGAACCGTGTCCTAGATGGTGACACCAGCAGGCTGGGTCCCTTCATCGGGAAAGACAAGGACTGGAGTCCTTTCTAAAGAATTGTTGACCGGAGTCAGCGAAATAGGGTCGATCAGGTCGAGAGACATCAACCTTGACGGCCACTTTCTCGATTTCTTGGCCAGACGGAAGATCCATAAAGCCGGTGGCCGAGGATGCGATCTCGAACAAGGTTGAGACCACGTCTTCCTGGGACTTGGACCTTTCTCAGACCCAAGAACATCTCTGTTTGGACGAGGACTTAGGGTCCTTCTCCCTCTTCCGAGGGCGGGAGGAGTGTGAGCTAGAGGGCACCTCACCCCTGGTGGGGAGAGACTGGCACAACTCCTTGAAGGAGCCCGAAAAGGTGGAACCGAGGTTCAGAGGAACAAAAAAGCTCAGAGTGGCCAAAGCTTGAGTCGCTTCCTCCTCGAAAGCCTTCATTTGCTCCAACTGTTCGGCGGATCCCACAGCCGCAGAAACCGCCCACCTCGCCTCCTTCGATTTCACCAATGGGTTCCTTTTCTCCAGTCTTCCCAGTTTTAGGCGTGCCAAGCAGTCATACAGGACGTTGGGATGGAAGGCCAGGCAGAATGTGCAGGTGGAGGTGTTATGTCCGACACCAAGGCAGTAGACGCACATTTGGTGGGGATTGGTGCGTGATATCTTCTGGCCGCAGGAGCACCAGCGAAATCCGGGAGCAGATTTTTCCTCCATGTCCGATGCGCTACTATTGGAATCGACAATTAGAACGAAGTTTAAGGTAAGTTGCGGTAAAAACCGACGTTTGAAACCAGGGCCTACGTAATTGCTGTGAAGCACGAGAAACTGTATCTTCCAGCGGAAAGTAAGATCTGGCATCATGGGGCGAAGTCAGGTTTATACCACCCGGTGGGTGGGAGGAGCAGTGAAGACTTCTGGCAAGATTTAAAGGAGAAAGGGACATGCCAAGAAGTGTGGATGAACAACATATCTACACTCCTAGAAAGTACTTTTTTAAATTCTCTGGTAAATCCATCTAAACCGGAGCATTGCCAGGTGGAATGGACATCGTTGCCTTAGTCAGCTCCTCCCTAGTGACAGGTTTGTCAAGGGCAAACCTGTCCACATCGTTCAAGGAGGGTAGCTTGAGGTTAGCAAAAAAAATTAGATTTGACTGTGTCAAAATTAACATGTAACCTTCCCGACTAACTCCCAAAATGCATTAGCTATCTGGTGGTTGCCCAGAATGGTATCCCCACTAGCATTATTCAGAGATGCAGTCTTTTTAGGTTCTGCAGCTTTATGCAGTTTATGAGCCAATAACTTTCCCTGTGATTCACCAGATTCCTAATATGTCTGTTTCAGTCTAATCACGACATACGCTGCTTTCTGACTGTGAATAGCACTGACAGAAAATTTCATACCAACAATTCCTTTATGGAGCTGTTGATTTTACATTTGGTGTCAGTATGTATTTGTTCTTTGGTTTTACTAGCAAGCTCATAATCTTTAGCTCTATTCTTCTGTTTCTTCTTGTGGTCGACTAAGAGATAATGCACCCTCTCTTGAAAGCTTTGTAGGCATCCCATAAGAAAACTGTTACAGAGCCATATCATTGTTAAGGAACAAATGATCTTCATCGAGAGCATCTCTTACAGCAGGCCACACATGTAGGACTATAGCCACCAGAAACTAGGACCACATGGAAACTTTTCTAGCTAGCAGTCTACCAGGGGGCCACCCACGACAATGTCACACGCTGTCACTCCTTCTCTATAAATGTGGGTGGCTCCTTGCCCTCCTCAGTTCATCTCCTGCTGTTGACCACAAGCATGTCAGACTCCACGGAGACAACACCACTTCAGTCAACCACTTAATTTGACATTTTACCTTTAGTACTTCTTTCATCATGATTTACTGATGAACTCCACCGCTTTTCCCACGTGAGTGTGCAGCAACCTTTCCCAGGCCTACAACCATTAGGCCTTCCTTGGTTTTCCTGGATCTCTCACAAGAAATTCCAAACCAGTTCTGCCGAATTACAATGGATCACTTTTCGGGGAGGTTAGCATCTTAGAAGAACTCCCCTGCTGCCGGTCCTCTCCTTGGCTTCCCCAGACTGCTGCCCCGAGGGCCGGCCTGGAATCTCCCACTCGGGGAGGGGGGGCTGATGGTCTCTACTCTCGTATCTCACCGTCACCGTGTTCTCCCAGTGCCGACCACGCCTGTCGTTCGCTGATGTTATGCTGCTGCTTGCCATCTAACACCTTCATCCCCACAAGATAATGCACTCTGGCAACTCACTCTCCCCATCACCACTCTCACTGACGCCGACCGCGGGGTCATGTTGCCTGCCTAGGCGGTGCTGCTTCCTGCCATCCAGCACCTTCATTTCCACAAGGTACAACTCTGGCAGTGTCCTTTCCCATTCTCCACTATCCTTGACGTAGGTCAGGGCTTCATGACATCACCCACTTGGATGCCCCCACCTCCCACACACTCTCTTCTACAGAGTCAATGGTGGCTGTGCCTCCCACTAGTCCTACCCTGAACAGTTCAGACACTTTGGCATCAGGGCTTTCTTCAGCCCCTGCGCCTCTCTAACCCCTGCTGTTCCGGAACCCTCTTTTCCAAGGGTCCACAGCCACGGACCTTATCTGGTCCAGTTTTATCCGGCCTCGGCACAGCACTTTCAGGGGCCCCGCTATAATCCCCTGCACCACCTTCGGCCTCAGCTTTGGGGTTTCGGTCTCCCACACATCACCCCAGGCTGATGTGTTGCCACTAGACCTTCAGCTACCTCCTGACAACCGTCTGGGCCACCAGGCCACCTCTAGGGCCACCGCTCTTCAGCCGCTCTCTCCGGCAAGCCACTAGCACCATCATGCCAGTCTCTTCAGCAGATGCTGCTGGATACTCTGATGCCACTCTCCTTTGCTCTCCAGGCTATACCTCGCATCCCAGAGAGCCAGTAAAAGGAAAGAATATAAACAGAAAAAAGAATAAGCTGACACAAGAGAAGAGGGAGGCTACCTGAGGGTGTGGCACAGGGAGGTCCCAACTACTGGGCAGTCCTAGGGGATAGAGAAGTGGAGGGGTAGGGAAAAAAAGAAGAGGAGAATAAGAATTGAGAAAAAGTAATGAGACCCACTGGCACCCCACTCCCCCAGGAAGTTAGGAACAACTAGGTACCAAGGGAGGCACCCACCTCTATACCCCTGTCACTCCAACATGAAGGAGACAGGACTGTTTGACATCTGAACCGAGTCCAGACCATGTGAGCAAAACAGACCCCAAAAGGAGAAGACAGAGGCTGAGGCAAAAGGGGTGCCCCCTAATTACCCCAGGAAGTAGGGTGCCAGGGTCTCTACAGTCTATCTAAAGGACACAAAGGTGGGGAAAGGACCCGCCCCGGGGCAGAACCCCTTATCGCCAGCCAAAGACTTAGACGGTATTACTTCAGTTACTTCATCCCGAGCCAGCGGTAAGGGAAGAGTGGCCTTGGGAGAAGGGAAGCTGCCCCAGGTTAACCAGACTGGTTAACATGAGAAGCAGAAGACAAGAGGAGGGGTCTCCGGACCCCCCCAGACTTCTCCAGGATCCGCAATGGACCCGATCAGGACATCGAACCGGACTCCTGACCCTGCTATGTAAGGCAGAACGGAGTCTAGAAAGGGTCCCAAGGAGCCCTTATCAAAAAAGGGCAAACAACCCCACTTGTCCCACCCCACCAAAGGAGTGTTACCGACACCTTTAGTTAAAGGATCAGTGGACCCAGAGAAGCCAGAAAGCCTCCACCCACAAAGGTCTCAGCAGAGGAGAAAGCAAGCAGGGAGGAGGTACTGCTCACAGGTTGAAGCACCAGAGGGTATGGTGGGCAGGAAGCAGTGATGAATGGTGAAGATATACAAGATGATCAAGAATAATGGTAGGTATATAATTTCCATATCTTCCTCTAAGTATCTTCACCATTCATCACCGGTGGGTGAGTACCAAGGCCCCCCCCCCAAAGGGAACTTGGTATTTCCCTGAGGGAAGCGCCCTGCAGGAGAGAAACGGAAATTACGTATCTACCGCAATTCTTGATCTTCTTGGACGAGTCTCCACCACTCATTCACACTAATGGGATCTGCGCCGGAGGCACTAGGACCCATCAGGAGCAAACTTTTTTGTTAGAAGGTCAGCGCCTGAGATGGAGCCACGAGGAGTGGCACCGCAAGCCTCAGCTCGTGCGGTAATGAGTATCTCGGTGTCGACCTTCCAACCGCCTCAGTACCTTTTTTTCCCTGAGGAGGTGCAGTGTAACTAACCTAGAAGGATAGCCTAACCAAAAACTGGACATAAGGTAGTCCGGAAGACCTGCATAAGAAGGGTCAACAAAGAAGTCTTCACAGCCCAAGGACTGAGGGAGTGAAGACCAACAATAGAGGTGAGCTCGGGAGATGGAGGGGAGGGTAGGTCGAGTGAGGAGACTCGGCCCAAGAAGATCAAGAACTACAGTAGGTACGTAATTTCCATATCTTCCTGGACATAAGTCTCCACCACTCATTCACACTAATGGGAGAGTACCGAGCTAATAATCCCTAAAGGCTGCAGAAGAGACCAAGAGCTCACAGTTTTAGGACAGGATCCATTAAGGACTGTTCTGCCAAAAGAAAGATGTCGCCTGGCATGGACATCCAGGGCACAGTGTTTGATTTAAAGTATGCACTGAGCTCCAGGTAGCTGCACTGCAAATATCTGCAATGGGCAAGTTGGCGGATTTCTGCTAGAGATGCCATGACCACTCTAGTAGAGTGAGCGCACACTCTGCCCTCCAGCTTAACCTGCACCATGGAATAACAGTGGCGAAGGCATGCCACCAACCATGCTGAGATACATCTGATAGCGACAGGCTGACCTAGCCGGGTCTCGCTGAAGGAAACAAACAGTTGTTGAGCTTTGTGAAAGTCTTTTGTTCAATCTAGATAGAAACGCAAAGCTCTTCTGACGTCCAAGGAATGAAGAGAATGCTCTCCTTCATTTTGGAAGTTTGCAAAGTAAGAAGGAAGGACCAAAGGTTGGTTTAGAAGGAATTCTGAAACAACCTTAGTGAGAAACTTAGGATGGGTTCTAAGGACTATTTTGTCTTTATGAAACACAGTATATGGAGGGTCTGTGACCAAGGCGTGTATCTCAGAAACCCTGCAGGCTGAGGTAATGGCCACTAGGAAGGCTGTTTTCCAAGTGAGAAATTTTAGCTTACAGGTAGCTAGAGGCTCGAAAGGTTTTCAAGTGAGCATGTCTAGCACAAGACTGATGTCCCAGGCTGCAACTAGACGTCTTATAGGAGGTCTGGTATGCAGAATTCCCTTAAAAAAACTCTTAAATCACAGGTAACTGAGCCATTGACAAGGAAAATACTGGCTCATGATAAGCTGAAATGGCACAAAGGTGAACCTTAACTGTAGAGTATTGCAGACCTGAATTTGAGGTCTAAGAGGTACTCTAAAACTTTATCTGGTGGGCAGGAAAAAGGATTTAAAGAGGATTTTGCACACCAGAGCGAAAAACGCTTCCATTTGGCTGTGTAAGTTTTCCTAGTGGCTGGCTTACTCACAGCCAGAAGAATATCTGAAACCCTGCGAGAGACATTGAACCTATTCACTTCTATCTCTTCAAGAGCCAAGCATGAAGGTGAAGCGACCTCAGGCTGGGATGGACCACAGGCCCCTGAGTCAGAAGGTTCGCCTGAAGGAAAGTGGTTTCAGCGGAGCTTGACATACTGCTGAGTAGTGGAAACCACATCGTTGAGGCCAGAAGGAGCAATGAGGATCATTTTGTCCCTGGGACTCGAACTTGAGAAGTACCCTCTGAATTAGAGGAAGAGGCGGAAAGGCGTATAGAAAACGTTTTGTCCACTGCAGCCTGAACGCATCCTGACAGAAAATGCCAGGCCTGGATTTCTGGAGCAGAAGACAGGCAGTTTTGTGTTGAGTGGGGATGCAAAAAGGTCCAAGTCTGGAGTTCCCCACTCTGCGAATATTGACTGAACTATGGTTGAGTCGAGAGACCATTCGTGAGGATCTGTCTCTGTCCTGCTGAGACAATCTGCCAGTTCGTTCTGCACTCCTGGCAGGTAGACAGCTTGAATTAGAGCCTTGTGCTGCAAGCACCACTCCCACACTCTCATCGCTTCTCTGCATAAGGGGTAAGAGTGAGCACCGCCCTGCTTGTTGATGTAATACATCACTGCTTTGTTGCCCGTTTGAAGGAGAATGTTCTTGTGACAGAGAATGTCCTTCACAGCCTGGACCGCATAAAGGACGGCTCTCATCTCTAAGACATTTATGTGAAGTTGGGACTCGACCCGAGACCACGTACCTTGAGTGTGGAGAGTCTGACAGTGAACTCCCCACCCCATCAGGGACGCGTCTGTGGTAATGGAAATCTGATGATCCAGCGGAGCAAAGGGATACCCTTCTAGAAGATTGTTCTCTTGCGACCACCAGGTGAGTGATCTCTTTAGAGGTTCTGTCACCTTGATGAGAAAGGACTTGGGTGAGTGGTTGGGGACCACTGAGTACTGAGCATCCACTGAGAAGTTCTCATGTGGAGGCCTGCTAGGGGTACAGTGAACACCGAGGATGCCATGAGACCTAGCAACCTTTGCATCGAGAGAGCTGAAACCGAGCTGCTCTCTGATGTATTGGGCATCTGAAGGATATCGCTCCTCCTGTCCTCTGGAAGAAAAGCCTCCGCACAGGAGGTGTCCAGAAGAGTTCCTATGAAAAGGAGCCTCTGGGAGGGCTGCAGCTGCAACTTTTTGAGGTTTAGAACTCCCCCCATGGACGTGAGAAAGTGTGAAGCCATGGCTACAGCGTCTAGAGTTCCCTGTCTGGAAGGGCTTGCTAGAAGTCAATCGTCCAGATAAGGGAACACCTGTATTCAGATTTTTCTAAGATGCGCTTTGAGAACTGCACAACACTTAGTAAAAATGTGTGGCGCCGAGGACAGCCCAAAGGTCTCTGAACTGATAATGCTGTCCCAAAGCCACGAACCTTAGGAATTTGTGATGCTTTGGGTGAATAGGAATGTGCTGGTAAGCATCCTGCATGTCCAGGGAGGCTAACCAGTCGTGTTGATGAAGCAAAGGTAACAGGGTTCCTAGTGATATCATTTTGAATTTCTCTTTGGGAAGGAATTTGTTTAGTTTTCTGAGGTCCAAAATAGAGCGCATGCCCCCGGTTTCTGGAACCAGAAAGTAATGGGAGTAGAACCCTGTGTTCTGTTGATCCAGCAGAACTACTTCCACTGCCCTGTTGTTCAGAAGGCTCTGTATCTCGGAGGTGAGAAGATGTGACTGAAGAGCTGACAGCCTGGGCTGTCGTCTGGGGGGGCGATCCAGAGGGGTCTCCAAAAGATTGAGTGAATACCCTTCGCGGATTATCCAGAGGACCCATTTGTCTGAGGTTATGGACTTCCACTGATTGTAGAAGTGAGTCAGACGACCTCCCACTGCTGAGGAAGAGCCCACCTCGGCAGCTGAGGTGGGACTTGGCCAACAACTCAGAAGGCAGCACTGGCGCTTTGGGTCCTTGTGCCTTCTGTTGCGTTTTCTTTGAGGCTTGGTTTTATTAAAACTTCCCTGCCTTTGCCTCAAAGGACTGGACGCTATGAAACTGGATGCTATTAACACCCCCTTGAGAGGGGACAGGAGGAGGTCGAGCCAATTTAATGGCTGACCTAGTCTTTTGTGTAGCCTCTAGAGCCTGTTCTACTTGAGGGCTGAAGAGATACACACCATCAAAAGTCAATGCCATTACCTGTTGCTGTGCGTCATTCGTGAAACCTGAAGTGCGCAGCCAGGAATGACGGCGGGTACAAATGCCCACCGCCACCGCTCGGGAAGCAGTATCGAAAGCATCCATAGCTGCTTTAACCTGCTGGTTGTTGGATTCGATACCCCTGGTTATGGTTTGAAGAAGCTCTGAATTTGTGTCCGATTCCGGTAGAGCTTCAACCATTTGTTTGAGTGAATGCCAAAGGATATACTCATATTGAGAGAAATAGCCTTGGTAGCTGGCAATACGCATACCTAGGGTGGAAGCAGCAAAGACTCTCTTACCTAAAGTGTCTATCTTATGAGATTCTTTGTTAATAGGTCGAGCTGTAGTAGTCTGGGGAAGGACCTCCTTATTCTCTGCCAAGACTACAACAGGATCTGCAAAGGCTTGGGATGCCAAAATGGGTCGATCCTTGGGGACTGAGTATTTCATATCTATGGACTTAGCCACCGAAGGAATGAGAGCAGGATTATTCCATACCATTTGAGACAGCGTCTCAAAGGAGGGCTGTACTGGAGGAGTCAAATCCATAGGGATCTCCGGAACAGAGAGGTATTGGAGTCTTAACAGTTTCCCAGGATTGATATCTGTAGTTTGTAGAGAAAGAGTGGAAATCAAGTTTTTCAGCAGAGACTTAAAAGACAGGTCCTCGACCACAGGCTCTGCAGCAGGAATAGATCCTGTTCCTTCCACATCATCACCCAGCCTAAGGTCTGGGTCAGGCTCAATGTCATCTCCCGACAGTCCAGGAAGGACTGCATGGACAGGAAAGGAGAGAAAATCAGAGGGAAATGAGGAAGGAAAAGGGTTAAAGGAGGAATCTTGAAGGGTGGATGATGCCCTAACAAGCCTCGGTGCCGCAGACAAGGCGCCAAGGAGCCACACAGCGCCGAAGACGGCACTGAGAAGCCACACGGCACCGACGAAGGGCACGGCGCCGACAGACACACTGCGCCAAGCGTGCTGTCGACGCCGAGGGTGCCGAAACATCCCAAGACTCAAAACAGGATTTGAGGCGAAAGGAGGAAGAAGACCAGGAGACAGAGGCATCAGTGTGGCCCCTCGCGCCACAGCCATATGGGGGTAACACCTGGCGCGGAGTCGACAGCATCGGCAGGCGGTGCCGCGACTAGGAAGGCCCAACCACCTTGCCTGATCTCCCAAAAACACGAAGGCCTCAGTGACCAGGTCAGGCAGTTGGACCAACCTCCGAGCCCATTGCTCCATAAGAGCAGCCCAGTGATGAAACTGCAAATCTGAAGACCTACCAGAGGGCAGGGTAGGGGCTCCGATGTCGAAGACGTTGGTACCAGAAACAGAAGCTGGCAACTCCGAGGAGGAGACCGCAACTAGCTCCAATAACTGACCGTCTACGCTCCACATATCATAGGGCGACCGAAGTGATGCCTTCTCTTTTGACCTGTGGGCCAAAGAACAGTCATGTCAAACGGTGCCGAATGCACTGCTACTTTTAGGCCGAGGGACCCCCACGCTCGGGCACTGGACTGTCCATTGTCAGACCCCCTTCTGGGGAAGGCGGTGGACTGGACCCAGCCTGGCTGACTGAACAGCTATTCAAGTCTCCTCACCGCTACCTGACCCGCCATGGTCGACTCCAGTCAATGCAGGCTGAGACTATTTTGTTAAATAAGAATAATAAACTAAGCGATACTTAATTCGAGATATTACTACAAAACAATAAAACTGGAAAACTATGCTGCTAGTTTGAAGTCTGACTCCCAGTGGGGGCGGCGTCATCACTGAAGTGCACTTTCGACAGCGGAAAAAAAGGAACTGAAAGCGGTTGGAAGGTAGGCATGAGATATTCATTACATACGAGCTGAGGCTCTCGGTGCCGCTCCTTGCGGCTCTGTCTCAGGTGCCGACCTTCTAACAAAAAAGTTTGCTCCCGATGGGTCCTAGTGCCTCCGGTGCAGATCCCATTAGTGTGAATGAGTGGTGGAGACTTATATCCAGGAAGATCCACAGGAATAAATAGCCCCCTACGGGTCCGGAGAGGCCCGCAACTGATCAGGGCGAGACGGGGACTCCCGTGACCTGGGAGAAGGAAGGCGCCCCGCTAATTCCCATCTCACCTTGTGGGAGAAAAAGTGGGCTCCTTGAAAAGGGGAGGCAATTACCCTACACCGGGCCAAGGGCGACAACCTGGAAAGGTGAAGCCATGCTGCCTGTCTTAGACTGCAGATCCTGCCAGCCTAGAAGCTACCTCATTAGCATTGTACAATGCTCTTGAGAGATGCCTCGCTAGCTCTAGGCCAGAAGCAGAAAGGAAGATGGCCTGCCTGGTTGCCTCCGAGTCAGGCAGAATGGCTAGGAGCTGTCCTAGCACCATCCATAAGTGCCTAGCACAGACAGCCATATGGGCTTGATGGGCTGAAATGTACAGTAGCAGACACGTGAAGGAGAAAATCCTTCTCCCTCAGTGGTTAAACTCAGCTGAGTCGAACTCTGGGGGACGGTTGTCTCTCGGGTGATGATGCCCAAAAGGGTATCCAGAAGCTCTATCCCCTAAGTGGGGTGAGGCATGGAACCTGGGGACCCTTGGGGGGCATGATACCTGCGCTGGTAGTCCCTCAGGACAGGGGAGGGGGCAGAGGGGTGCTGTCAGACCTAATGAGATGCTTCCTGAAATGGAACAGGCCACAGAGGAATGACCATATTCTCCGAGAACTCCCCAAGGAGAGCATGCGTCACATGAGCAGGTTCGCAACTTGCAAAATGAGATATGTGGAGCTCCTCCAACAACCTCAACAAGAATCGCTGATAGCTGGTGATATCAGCGCCCGAACACAGGTGGACCAAGAATCTTCTTCCTCAGGGGAGGAGACGAGGAAGCGGAAGAGCTAGATTCAGGCTGCAGTGCAGCAGGGGCTTCTGGTCTAAAATCACCTGGTCCAGAGCTCTTAAGCAGCGAGGGAAAGCTGCAGCGAGGCTCTGAATTGGTCCCAAGAAAAGGGTCTTGCAGGACCTGAAATGCCCAGAGAGCAGAAGGCGAGGCAGAGGATCCAAAGAGGATCCCTGCTAGGACTTCGGGAGCATTCACGACCCTCCAGAAGGGTGGTGCTTCACAAAGAGTCCACAGTAGGTCATACAACCATACACGCACAGCCCAAGTGGTGCCCCATGGAGAAAGCCCCAAGGTGAGGAGATTGGGACCTGCCTGAGCCCTTGCTGGGGGCCCTCACCCCACCTGGATACAGACCCCCCCCTACACTGAGGAGAGCGACAATGCCAGGGGTCGGCATCATGCTCCTTCCTGAGCCACCAGAACTCTGGGGAGAAAACCTCTGAGTGGCCCCAGGCCTTCTCAAGCCCTCCCTCAGAAAGAGACCTGCCCTTGTTCGCTCTCTCAAGTATCAACAGAGGCAACTCCCATAAGCCATAGACATGTGCAAGCCTACTATAGCCATCCCCAAGTTAACCCCTGATCTGGGAACAGAAAATGGAAATTATGTACCTACCATAATTCTTGATCTTCTTGACTGAAGTCTCCATCACTCATTCACACTTATGGGACCAGGCTGGGCGCTGGGACCCAGAGGCAAATATTTTCAGGAGGGCTGGCGCCTGAGTTAGGGCCTGGAGGAAAGCAGCACCTCGAGCCAGGCTTGCGCCGTGTAGACTACCTCGCATCGACCCTCCAACTGCCTCAGTATCCCCCAGGAGGTGCAGCGAACTAACCTAGTGAAAACTAATCTAATGTCGGACATAAGATAGTCCGAATGACACGTGTAAGAGGGGGTCAACAGAACAGAGTCTTCACAGCGCAGCCATCGAGGAAGTGAAGACTACAAACAGATAAGTGAGCTCAGGGGATGGCAGGAGGTGGAGAATGAGTGGTGGAGACTTCGGCCCAAGAAGATCAAGAATTACGTGTAGGTAAGTACTTCCATATCTTCCTGACATAAAGTCTCCACCACTCATTCACATGGATGGGAGAGTACTGAGCTAAATAATCTCGCGAGACGGGCTGCAGGAGAGAGAGAGAGAGAGAGAGAGAGAGAGAGGAGCTCACTTAGGACAAAAGTCCATTGAGGACTGTCCTTCCAAAGGACTGATGCTGTCTGGCATGGACATCCAAGATGTAGTGCTGTACAAAAGTGTGCACTGAGCTCCAAGTGGCCGCATTGCAGATGTCCGCAATGGGCAAATTGCAGATTTCAGCCAGAGATTCCGTGACTGCTCTGGTAGAATGAGCATACACTGTGCCTTGTAACTTAACCTGTGCCATGGAATAGCAGTGGTGGAGGCATGCTGAAATGCACCTGACCGCAACAGACTGACCCAGCTGGGGCGAGCTGAAGGAGATAAACAGTGGTTTGGACATGCGGATTTCCTTAGTCTTATCTAAGTAGAACCACAAGGCTCTCTTCACATCCAGGAAATGAAGGGTACGCTCTCCCTCATTCCAGAAGTTCGCGAAGTAGGCAGGAAGGACCAAGGGCCGATTCAGATGGAAATCTGAGACAACCTTAGGAACAAACTTGGGGCGAGTCCTAAGAACTACCTTGTCTTTGTGAAATACAGTATTTGGGGGGTCTGTGACCAAAGCATGTATTTATACTCTATGGGCAGAAGTGATGGCCACCAGGAAAGCCATCTTCCAAGCCAGAAATTTCAAGTCACAAGTAGCTAGAGGCTCGAAGATTTATGGGTGAGCTTGTCTGGCACAAGGTTAATGTCCCAGGCTGCTACTGGTCATCTGACTGGCGGCCTGGTATGCAGAATGCCCTTAAGAAACCTCTTAACCATAGGTAGCTCAGCAAGAGGCCTGGAGAGTACAGGCTCATGGTACGCAGAGATTGCGCAAAGATGAACCTTAACGGTGGAGTACTGTAGACCTGTGTTTGAGAGGTCTAGAAGATACTCAAAGACTTTGCTCAGTGCGCAAGAAAAAGGGGTTCCAGGAGGATTTTGCACGCCAGATAGAGAAACGCTTCCACTTAGCCATGTAAGTCTTCCGAGTAGCTGGCTTGCGTGCAGCTAACAGAATATCTGAGACTCTACGTGAAATGTTAAACCTGTTCACCTCTATCTCCTCAGGAGCCAGGCGTAGATGGGAAGGGACCTCAGATTGGGATGGACTACAGAGCCCTGGGTCAGTAGGTTCATCTGATGTGGAAGCAGTTTCAGGGAGGTTTCGATAGTCTGTTGAGAAAAGGATACCAGATCTGAAGAGGCCAGAATGGGGCAATGAGAATCAGTCTGCCCCCGTGCCTCCAATTTGAGCAGTACACCTCTGAATTAAAAGAAGAGGAGGAAATGCAGAGAAAGAGTTTTGTCCACCGCAGTCTGAATGCATACTGACCAAAAAACGCCAGGTCCTGGATTTCTGGAGCAGAACAGAGGCAGTTTTGCATTGAGTGGGATGCAAAAGGTCCAGATCCGAGTTCCCATTCTTCGGAGAGTGATTGCACGACGGGTGCATCGAGAAGACCACTCATGAGGATCTGTCTCCATTCTGATGAGACGTCCGCCAGATCGTTTCTGACTTCTGGCAGGTAGACTGCCTGAACTAGGGCTTTGTGCTCTAGGCACTATTCCCACACTTTCATTGCTTCCTGCATAAGGGCAAGAGTGTGCCTTGCCTTGTTAGTTGGATGTAGTACATCACTGCCTTGTTGTCTGTTTGAAGGAGAATGGTCTTGTGACAGAGTATGTCCTTCAAGGTCCGAACCACGTAAAGGACGGCTCTCATTTCCAGAACGTTTATGTGAAGCTGAGACTTGTCCTGACTATCAACTCTGGGTGTGGAGATCCTGGCATTGAGCTCCCTATCCCAACAGGGACGCATCCATGGTGATGGATATCTGGCGATCCAGAGGGGCATAGGGATAACCCTCCTGAAGGTTGTCCTCCTGAGACCACCAGGTGAGTGACCGTTTCAGCGGTTCCGTCACCTTGATGTGAAAGGACTGAGGATGTGTGGTTGGCGACCATTGAGTGCTGAGCATCCACTGAGTAATTCTCATGTGAAGACGAGCCAGAGGCACAGTGAACACTGAAGATGCCAGGAAACCCAGCATCTGCTGCATCGAGAGAGCTCAGACTGAGCTGTTTCCTCTGATGAAGCGGGCCATCTGGAGGATATCACTCCTTCTGTCCTCCAGAAGGAAGGCTTTCACGCAGGTGTCCAGAAGGACTCCTATGAAGAGGAGCTTTTGTGGGGCTGAAGCTGTGACTTTTTCAAGTTTAGCAGAACACCCATGGACATGAGAAGTTTGAGGCTGTAGCCACGGCCTCATGAGTCTCTTGTCTGGAGGGGCTCGCAAGAAGCCAATCATCCAGATATGAGAACACTTGAATTCTGATTTTCCTCAGATGCACCACGAGAACTGCACAGCACTTTGTAAAAACTCGAGGCGCCGAGGACAGCCCAAAGGGAAGGACTCTGAATTGGTAGTGCTGACCCAACGCCACGAATCTGAGATACCTGTGGTGGTTTGGGTGTATGAAAATGTGTTGACAGGCGTCCAGCATGTCCAGGGAGGCTAGCCAGTCATGTTGATGCATCAGAGGTAAAAAGGTACCGCGTGATATCACCTTGAACTTTTCCTTGTCAAGGAACTTGTTTAACTTTCTGAGGTCAAGAACAGGGTGCATACCACCTGTCTTCTTTGGAACTAGAAAGTAATGGGAGTAGAAACCTGTGTTCCACTGATCTAGCGGGACTATCTCTACTGCCCTGTTGTTCAGAAGGCCTTGGAGCTCGGAAGCAAGAAGGTCTTACTGAGAAAGACAGCTTGGGCTGTTTGGGTGGATGATCCGGAGGGTTTCCGACAGATTCAAAGAGTACCCCTCACGGATTATTCTGAGCACCATTGGTCTGATGTGATTGATTTCCACTGGTCATAAAACAGGGTCAGATGTCCTCCTACTGCCGAGGAAGAGTCCCCCTCGGACAGCTGAGGTGGGACCTGGGCTGGAATCTCAAGAGGCTGGCACTGGGCGTTTTGGGGCCCTGTGCCTTCTGCTCCACTTTCTTCTGCAGCTGAGAGAACTGGCTCCTGTTAAAGCCTCCTCTGCCTTTACCATGAAAGGACTGACTGTTATGAAACGGACGCCTGTTCCCGCGCCTTTGAGGGGCTGCGGAAGGGGGTCTAGCAGTTTTGATGGCTGTCCTAGTTTTCTGAGTGGCTTCCAGCGTCTGCTCGACTTGAGGGCCAAACAGATGCATACCGTCAAAAGGTAAGCCATAACTCTCTGCTGGGCATCATTTGTGAAGCCCAAGGTGCGCAACCAAGAGTGGCAAGAGGTGCAAATACCAGCTGACACTGCTCTGGAGGGAGTGTTAAAGGCATCCATGGCAGCTTCAAGCTGTTGATTATTGGATTCAATATCTCTAGTAATGGTTTGAAGGAGCTCGGAGTTAGCTTCCGAATTGAGAAGAGCTTCTATAATAGTTTTGAGCCGAATGCCAGAGTGAATATCAGACTCAGAGAAGTAACCCTGGTAGCTAGCAATGCGCATGTCCAAGGTTGAAGCAAAGACTGCTTACCCAAGGTGTCGATTTTGCGAGATTCTTTGTTTGCTGGATGTGCTGTAGATTCCTGCGAAAAAGCTGCCTTGTCATTCTCTGCCAGAACAACGATGGCATCAGCTAAGGCTTGAGAGGCCAGAATGGAGCGATCCTTGGGAGGGGCATATTTCCCATCTATGGACTTAGCCACAGAAGGAATAAGTGCTGGATTATCTAACACCATCTGAGAGTCTCAAAAAAGGGCTGCACCAGTGGGGTTAATTCCATAGGAATATCCAGAATGTGCAGATACTGCAGACGCAGCAGCTTCCCAGGATAAATATCCGAAGTCTGGAGAGAGACAGTGAAATTTAAATTTCTAAGCAGAGACTTACAGGAAAGGTCCTCGTCCAAAGGCACTGAGAAAGAGGTTTATTCTCCGCCTCCCAGGGTGGAATCTATCATCGAAGTCGTCTCCAAAAACGAAGATCAGGATTGGGTTCAACGTCATCGCCTGCCAGTCTAGGAGGGACTATACAGCTAGGAAAGGGATGAAAAGAAGATGAGCGAGAAGGAGCAAAGAGAATTGTTGTTGAAAACCTCTGAAACCCATGCAGCGCCCCCAGCGCTGCCACAGGAGGCAGCACCGA
The DNA here is from genome assembly GCA_016271365.2 of Neoceratodus forsteri. Taxonomy (NCBI): domain Eukaryota; kingdom Metazoa; phylum Chordata; order Ceratodontiformes; family Ceratodontidae; genus Neoceratodus; species Neoceratodus forsteri. The sequence continues at coordinate 306,273,889 of JADMNL010000025.1, forward strand.
GAATACAGGCTGCGCCAGCCTGGGAAGTGGCACCGAGCGCAGCGCCGACAAAGACTGCGGTACAGAGTGTGGCACCGGCCGGGCAGCAGCAGAAGTTTCCCAAGCTCTGATTAACAGAAGAGAAGTGAAGAAATGCAGCAGGGGATAAAGGCACTGGTGTGGACCCCGGTGCTGCAGCCATGTGAGGGGGATAGACACCAGGACACGGAGTCAACGGCACCGGAAAGGGTGCCACGTGACTAGAAGTCCCAACCGCCCCGCCTGCAGGTCTGAAACTGACAGGCCCGAATGCCCCGGCAATGGACTAGCTGGTCCAGGCAGCCGGGACAACAGCCACTCCCATTGCTCCATAAAAGCAGCCCAATGGTGAAACTGTTCACCAGAGGACCCCCACAACGGGCAGGGAGGGACTCCAGAGTCGAGATGTCAGTCACCAGCGACAGAAACTGGAGGGGACTCGGAAGCAGAGACTGGCCCCTGCCCCACGACAACCAACGATCTACATTCTGAGACATACTATAAGGCGTATCGCCGAGTGCTGCTTCTTTTTCGACTGGGAGGCTAAAGAAGAGCTGGAGGTCGAGCAGTGTCTAGAATGAGACCACTTCTTTTGTGCTGGGAGACCAGCTATCCCCCGTCCCCCCAAGCACCGGACAGTCTGTAGTCAGACACCCTCCAGAGGGCGGCTGACCAGACCCAGCCCAGATGACTGAACAGCTTCATGTGAAGTCTCCTCACTGGCCACCTGCCCCACTCATGGTCGACTCCATCAATGAAGGGCTGAAGACTTCTTCTGAAAAAAAAAAATTTAAAATTAATTGTTTAGTTTACTTTCTAAAACACAATAAAACTATAAAACTAAATGAAACTGAAGACTATAGCTCTGATATAGATGAGAAGTTTTGACTCCGCAGGCGATCATCGTTGTCACTGAAGCATACTCAATGGCAGGAAAAAGGAACTGAGGCGGTTGGAGGGTCAACGCCCGAGGCAGTCTGTATGGCGGGAGCCTGGCTCGCAGTGCTGCTTCCTCACGTCCCTACCTCGGCGCGTGAAAATGTTGGCTCCCGCTGAGTCCTAGCGCTCCGGCGTAGTCCCATCAGTGTGAATTATGTCCAAGAAGATCATCACCACTTTCTGCTTCAACAATGGACTCTGCCTCAAAAAGGTGCTGACCTTCAACTCAGTACTGGGTGCGGCGCCGTTCCCAGACATGGCAGAGACTCCTGACTCAGATCCGCCATCAGCGTCGTCCTTCCCCATGGAGCCAGAGATTGTGCCATGAGAGTCCCTGCACCAACGGTGCTGGAAAAACCCAGAAAAGGCAACCCCAGGAGCAGACCCAGTCAGGGAGGTAAAAGGAAGATCCTCCTGAAATTTGCTGCTAGGCCTCAGAGGTGCCATGACTCTCTGAGCTGGGAGACTCCTCGGAGTGGGGCAACCACTCTGGGTCAGACCCATCCTCCCCCTCCAAAGAGGAAGAGATCAGGATGACCGGGAGAGAGGCCACCCCTAGCACCGTACTGGATCTGGTGCTGCGAAGGCCCCGCCGCAACCTCAACACCGCCCTGCTCACCGACCCCAGAAACAGGGCCAGGAGCCCGAGTGGAGTCTTCAGACAGAGTCGAGGGCCCCACCAGTTCAGATCCAGCGTATACCTCCAACCGTGACACCGGGGGTGGTTGCGGCTCCGAGGAGGTCAAAAGACTGAGTGGGGTGCTCAAATGACCCTCCCCAGGAGGCCAACTGTCCACCACAACCTCTGTGAGCCGGAGGTGCCAGCGAGGGTTGGCACCATCGATGGTTTGGTCCTCCGGTATGTACAGTATCAGAGGCGACCCAGGGAAAGGGTCCAAAGTTCTTGCCTTGTCTTCCCTGGACCGACACCATCCTCTGAAGGGTACGAGATTTCCAACCCACCTTCAACACACGCATTTCGAGGACCCAGCGTTTCATGGAGAAGCACGCGTCACAGTTGTCCATGTCATGTTGTGGACCCAAGCAAGATAAACACTGATCATGGTGATCCCATACGGAGATGGACTTGCCACAGGGGCACCAATGAACGGAGGCATGTCCAGCCTTAGGAATTGAACTTAGGCCCTGGATTGGACATGATTGACTGGACATGAAATAAAATAAAATACAGTAAAGACTTCGCGCCATAGAAACCAATAAAACAAGAATTATGATAAAAAGAACAGTCTCACCAGTCTGCAGATCTACGTCACCGAGTAGACGTGAACAGTACTTTCATCGATTTCAAAAAACTAACTGCGCAATTAAGACTCTTAAGCTCCCACGAGGTGCACTCTTGACAGCGGGAAGAACAGAACTGAGGTGAGGCAGGAGTCTGCGTCTGTTACTGGCTAATGCTCAATCAGTACGCTATGCGTCATCCTCGTGGGCGGCACCATTCCTGGCACTGACTTCTCCCACCAGAAAAATTTCTAAGCTATAAGCTCCCGCAGGTTCATATCACCTTCAGAGTATAACCCACTAGTGATGAATGGTTAAGATACATACAGGAAGATCCGTCCTGCCTCACTCCCCCTGTTGAGGATGAGGGAGATGGACCTTCGAGCCCTTCCCAAGGTACTGCTTTCTTCCCGGGGGCGCAGACTCTCTCTTATATACTCTGAGTGCCCCCCCAAAACACCCCCACCCTTCCTCTCTGGCATGATGTCATTCCAGCACTGCTACAGGATTTGAGATAAAGGGCAGGATACTGCCGGGTGGTTTCTGCCAGACTACTTACAGTCGTCAGGCTCCCCCCCCCTTTGAAAACCTCTCACTCAGGCCTTTGAGGATGCCACCATGGCTGCCTGGTACCAGCAGTGGCTGATCCCTGCCATGCTCTTGAATGGCAGACCACTTCTATCAGGCTTTCTGGGGGGAACCATTCTCTGCGGGGCCATCTCAGATAACTTCAAAGTGGATATATGCTGCCTCAGCTATGCTGGCCACCAGGGTCTTAGCTTACTTTACCCACATGATCTCGTTTCAATCCTTTCTTTGGAAACACTCTGAGGCTGCCACCCTGGCCCTCCAGGAGGACCCCCAGGGACAGGGCTTGCTACCTGCCCTCCAGTCTGGGGTAGATGTGGGAACTTCTTATCCATTTTGCCTATGACGCCACTGATGCTTCAGATAGGTGTGTGCCCACTGAAGTCTGCCTAAGAAGGCATTCTTGGCTCAGGGCCAGCCTACATGCCCCCTTCAGTGGTTACAACCCCTTCAGGGCGGATGTGCGGGACTAACTTTCTGACCTATAGGCCTTTGAGCACCACAGTCAGCACCCCCCCTCCCCTAATATCACACTCTAGAAGTAACCAGAGAGTGCCACTTAGTCGTGCCTCTCACAGGCCCAAGACTGGCATCATATCTCAGGGTACGCGCCAAGCAGATACAACTTGGCCTATCCCTACCATTCACTGCTGGGACGGTTTCTGGTGGCTGTGGTGTGGCCCCGGCTGCAGGTGCTGTATCAGCTTGACTCCTTTGCTTGACCCTATACCCTCCAGTTTTGTAGGAGGCAGGGGTTCAGGGTCGGTCCCTCTTGCACCTGGACCAGTGGTGAGGGATTACCATAGATGCTTGGGTCCCGCACCTCATACCAAGGCCTCACTCTAGAACTTCTGGAGGGTCCTCTGAATCAACCTCCAGTTCAGTCCAGCTACCCCACCACCTGGATCACATTCCAGTGCTGCAGGTGCACTTCACTTTGGCTGCAAACAAAGGGCTGTAGAACCAGTTCCAGTGGGGGAAAAAAGGAAAGTACAGTTACATAAGAACTTACCGTAACAGTAGATCTTCGAGAACAGCTCTTGCAGCAGGTTGCACCATTGGGACTGAAGCCAGCAGGTGCCAGGACCCTACGGAAATGTTCTAGCTAGCAGTATCCATTGGGGACTGCCCCCGTCAGGCATCATACAACCGGGGGCGTTCCCCCAGAATCCCCAGTTCTCCCGTGGGAAACTCCCAGCCGTTTGATGACACATCAGAAGTGAAGACTGAGGATCTGCCTTCAAAGAAGGTATGTAACAGGGAGGTGTTAAACACCAATCCTAGGTGGTGATCAATGGAACAACTCTACCTCCAGAGGGATGGTGGGGGACTACCTGCTGCAAGAGCAGTTCTTGAAGATCTACTGTTACGGTAAGTTCTTAAGTAACTGTACTATCTTACTTGAGAAACAGCTCTTGCAGCAGGTTGCACCATTAGGACCGATTACCAAGCAATTCTGGAAATCCTCTGAAATGGGAGGAGGCTAGGAGAGATCAAGAGTTGAACCAGAGCCTTGGACAGTAGTCCCTGAAGGACTGCTGAACCAAACCAGCTCTTAGCAAGTGACAACATCGAGCTGTATGGCCTGATAAAGGTGTGCTGCAGTGCTCCAAGTAACTGCTGCGCCAGATGGCTGAGGTGGACACATTCTTCAAAAGCAGCAAAGGAGAAGCCACCCCTTGTGGAGTGTCCCTTACCGAGTCCCGGTAGGGGTAATTGTTACAATTTTGTAACAGACCGTGATGCAATGCATGAGCCATCGCGAAAGAGACTGTTTAGAGACCAGAGCACCCAGCATCCTATGGGCGAAGGAGACAAAAAGCTGATCAGATTTACGGTGTTGCCTGGTTCTGGTCAGGTAGTATCTTAGGCATCTATGCACATTGAGAGTGTGCAGCAAGGCCTCTCCTCTATTGGAGTATTTAGGAAAGTACACTGGTAGGTCAGTATCCTGATTGAGGGTAAGGGCTAAGACCACCTTAGGCAGAAACTTCGGATTTGTCCTTGGGGACACCCTGTCCTGGTGAAAAAACAAATAAGGTTCTTTGCACGTAAGTGTGTGTAGCTCAGAAATTCTTCTGGCCTAAGTAACAGCAACTAAAAATAACCTCTTCCATGCAAGAAGACTTGGCTCTCAATCCGCGGCTGGTTCAAAAGGAGGCAGCGTAAGCTCCTCCAGGACGAAGGGCAAGTCCCACGGAGGAATGGGGTCCTTAATCGGAGGCCTAAGGTGGAGAACGCCTCTCAAAAAGGCACGTGCGGTTTCCAACTGGGATATGGACCTTAGACCTATAGGAATGTGATAGGCCGAGATGGCACAAAGGTGTACTTTGATCGAGGAATAGGCCAAGCCTGCCTGAAATAGGGACATGAGGTAGTCTAATACCAAACCCTCAGAACAATCCAGTGGGGGAAGTCCCCATGCTTAAGCCCAGAGACAAAATCTGCACCATTTCATGGCGTACGCGGCATGAGTGGCCGATTTTCTAGCAGCCGCTAGAACATCTGCTACCTCTTGTGAGACCCCGTAACGCATGACTGCTATGTCCCTAGGAGCCAGGCATGCAGGTTCAGAGAGCGAAGGTCCGGATGGACCAAGGATCCTGCCTCCTGGGACAATAAGTGAGAGCTGATTGGAAGAGGCACCGGTGGTTCCTGAGAAAGTTGGTACAGGAGAGGGAACCAGATCTGCCCGGGCCAAAAGGGTGCGATTAATATCAGCGTCGCCTGCTCTCCGCAGAGTTTCAGAAGAACCCTCTGGATCAACGTGAAGGGAGAAAATATGTAGAGGAATCTGCCCAGGAGAGGGACATGTCTCACCAGAAAACACCAGGCCCTGGATCTAATGAGCAGAAACTGGGCAGTTTTGTGTTGAATGGGGAGGCGAAAAGGTCCAACTCTGGTGTCCTCCATCTGCGAAACAGATCCTTTGAGACCTCCGGGAGTAGTTCCTTTCATGAACTCTGGCCTGAGATCGTCTCAGACTGTCTGTGATAACGCTGTCCACTCCTGGAACATGAACAGCAATAAGGTTTGCGCCGTGTTGCAGAACCCAATCCCACACCCTCATGGCATCCCTGCAAAGCGGGTAGGAATGGGTGCCTCTTTGTTTGTTGAGGTAATACATCACTGTGGTATTGTCTGTTTGCAGCAGCAGTGTACCCGGTGGAATCTTCAATTGGAAAGCCTGCAAGGCATAAAGGATGCTCTCATCTCCAAAATGTTTATATGAAGATGAGTTCCTGGGACGCCTATGAGCCCTGTGACCTGACTCGTTGAGGTGTGCCTCAACTGGACCCCAAAGCAACTGTGGAGAGTGTCACAACCGGAGACGGCGAATAAAGGGACACCCAATGACAGGTGCTCTGGGTCGAGCCACTATGGCCAATCCTGGATGACGGCATTCATGATCCTGATTGGATGCTGCAATGAACTTGCTTTGATCCCACTGCACCCATAACATCCACTGGGTCATCTTCATGTGGAGGCAGGCTAAGGGACTGTTGCAATGGCCACAGCCATCGGACCAAGCAGGCAAAGGACCAATCTTGCTGGAACGGTCTTCTTTGCTACAATATCCCTTATGAGGGATCTGATGTGCTCCACTCTGTCCTGGGGCAAAAAAGCTTTCCCTTGGATGGTGTCGAGGACTGCGCCTATGAACTGCAGTCACTGAGATGGAACCAGGTACGACTTCTCCTGACTGATAATGATGCCCAGGGACCCGAAGAGGGAACGAGTACAGTGGATCTCCGACATCAAGGCCTCCCCAGAGGGGGCCATGAGGAGCCAATCGTCCAGATAGGGGAACACGTAGTGGCCTTGTCTCCTGAAAGCCGCTGCTATGACTGCCATGCACTTTGTGAACAACTGAGGTGCCGACGACAGCCCGAAAGAGAGGGCTCGGAACTGATAATGGCGACCCTGAAACTCGAAGCACAAGAATTTTCTGTGTACCCGAGCTATCTGTATATGCAGCTAGACATCCTGCATATCCAGTGATGTTAAGAAGGCGCCCCGCTTGGGCATGGGAATTGATCCTGGAAGAGTCACCATGCGGAAGCGCTGTAAAGCAACCGGCGCTGAGGTCATTGGAGGTCCAGAATCGGATGGAGGTCCCCTGTCTTTTTGGGAACCAGAAAGAAGTAGGAATAGTATCCTGCGCACCTCTGGTTCCGTGGTACATGCTCTATGGCCTCTTTTTCCAGAAACGCTAGCACCTCCTACTGAATGAGCAGTGCGTGCTGTCCCAAATAACAGGAAAGCAGGGAGGCCTTGACGGTGGGTGATCGAGGAATTTATAGAGTGTCCTCTCTGACAAATTGAAGGACCCACCGGTTATGTGTTATCATCTGCCACCCTGAAAGGTGGCGAGATGCGCACCTCAACCTTTTCTTCCCATTGATCCAGAGGAGGGCAGGGGCTGGAAAGGTTTTGTACATCTCTGACCTTGGCCTGGGGAAAACTTAGGCTGGGCCTTATGGTTGAAGTTGCCCTTTGCTGCTGTTGTTGCCAGCCATGAAGTGATTCTGGTTCCTATGAAAGGAACCAGTCTTGGGCCTGTGCATGACCTGTACAGTCCTTCCGCTTTCCCAAGGCCCTGTAATTTGGTGATTACCTTTTCAGAATCTACACCAACAGGACCTTCCCATTGCGGGGGATGTCCAGGATATTTTTATGGACGTCCGGGGTAAATCCAGAGACGTGAAGCCATGAGTGCCTCCAGAGACAGACACCCAAGGCTGCTCCCCTGGCCACAGAGTCCGTTGAATCATAGGCGGCTCTCAAGACTTGGGTCCCACGTCTGAGCCTGTGTGAAGGAGATTCAGAAGTTCCTCCTTCTGTTCGCCATCCGGAAGGACTTTAACCAGGTCCTGGCCCTGTTCCCACAGGGCATTCTGAAACTGAACCATGTGTGTCAGACAGTTAAGCGACCTGATGGAGCATGTAGCAGCTGCATACATGCGCCTACCCAGTGAATCCAATTGCTTGGATTCCTGGTCCGGAGGCTGTGTACTCAAATGTTGCGGCTGTTGAGACCGGTCATGAGAGGCCGTGATGACCAGTGAATCTGCCAGGGGTTACTGCGCCAGATACAGGTCCTCCGCAGGGGCCTGGTACTGGCGGTCACCCTCTTCGCATAGCGGGGTGGAATGCGACGCTTCCATGCAACATTGGTGACGCCTGCAAAGATGTCCACCAAGGGCAGCACCACCAGAGGCTTAGATCTTTCTGCTGAAGGTATCGAGCAGGCGCTGTTGCTCGGGGTCTAGATCTTCCGCTTCCCAGCCCATATTCTCCTGTATGTGCCTTCATGATTTCAGAAAAGAGGGATCATCTGGAGGTGACCTGGGGAGGTCTTGTGGGTCTGGTGATGGTACGCTATGGGAGAAGGAGACCTGGAGGTATCTGAAGTGTCCAGTCTACAGCCGCCCCCATGGAGTGGGCTTCCTTCCTCTGGGTTGCTTGGGGCTGGGGACCCTGAGGGAGATTGCAAGGGGCCTTTTTCTCGATCTGCCCTAGGAGGTGGTGTAGGCTCCTTGGGGTCGGGTCTTCCTGCTGGACCTTGGGGAGGAAGAGGAGGAGCAGGTTTAACTGGGACCACATCCTTTTAATCGTGTCCCACCAAAAGGTGAAGAGGTCTTTACCTCTTGAATGTTCATACTGGATGACGGTCCTAGGCCAGGTCTGTTCTGTCGCCAGTATCAGGCAGTAGGTCCAAGGGCGTCACCGGTTTTGCCGAAGGTTCCCATGGAAGCCCGGCGTCCTCACTATCGCCTGCCTGGTCATCAGGCAACGTCAGATCTTCCTCCTCGGAAGAACCTCAGCGACCGGTATCAACCAGTGAAGGGAGGGCAGTTGTCAGCTCCTTAGATCGCTTGACCGACGTCAGGTGCTGAACGGACGTCGGGTCCGACAGGCATTTGGCCGGAGAAGGGTCAGTCAGTCTTCCTGGGAGGGGGATCAGGTCCCCTGGGAGGCCGATCTGGCGTCGGGTTCCCCGCGTATGTCGGAGGAAGCAGAAGTAGACTTAGAAGAGGACTTGGATCGATGACGGTCAGCAGACTTCGTTGAAGCCCGGGAGGGCACTGGAGAAGGGTCCGAAGTCCTAGAAGTCTTGAGAGGATGGAGAGAAGCTGAAGAACCGCCCAAAGTCCTAACTTTAACGGGAGGGAGCTCGAGCGCAGTCCTGGAGGGTGAGCGGTCTGAGCGCTGTGAGCCTGAGTTGGTGCTGGCGAGTCGCAGGCCCAGTTCGGGATCTGGACCTGGCCTTCTCCCAGTGTTTATGAGCCTTGGAGGTAGACTCACCTCTGGAGGCAGGGTCTCTATTCATAGTTATCAATCTGTCTTCTAACACGAACCCCTGAAGTGCCTTCTGATGGCGGATCCTGGTGTGGCTGTTAAACTGCTGACAAAAGGAACAGGCCTAGGTGTTGTGTTCTGGGCCTAGGCACTGCAGACAAGCCGAATGAAGATCCTTAAAAGAGATCTGTTTGCTGCAGGCACACTTGGAGGGCTGTCCTTCTGAGGAAGGAGTAGGAGATGCCGACATTTAAATAAATAAATGCTGGAAATTCAAGCCGTCGTTCACTGAAAAGGGTGTCTGTGAGGCTGATGCTGGCGAGTCGATGGCAGGAAAAGAACTGGGGATTCTGGGGGACTGCCCCAATTTGTATGATGCCTGACGTCGGGGGCGGAGCCGACACCAGGGGCGGTCCCCGCTGGATACTGCTAGCTAGAAAAATTTCGGGACTGCAAGCCTGCCGCTTCAGTCTAAGGTGTAACCTGCTGCAAGAGCTGTTTTGAAGATAGTACAGTTACGTGGAAGAACTCACCGTAACAGTGCAGATCTTCGAGAACAGCTCTTCAGCAGGTAACACCATTAGGACTGAACTGCAGGCGCCAGGACCCCACGGAATTCTTCTAGCTAGCTAACTTCAGCGGGGACCACCCCACGCCGGTCCTGCCTCCGACGCCAGGCGAGGTACAAGGGGCGGTCCCGCCAGATTCCCCAGTTCTCCTACTGAGACTTCCAGCCACAGGACTACATCAGAATGGGAGACCGAGGATCCACCATCAGAAGACAAAGGGCGTGAAGCCCCTGCTCAAGGCTCGGTAAGCCATGTCTCCTCCAAGGGGAAGGTGGGCGGGATTGCTGCAAGAGCTGTTCTCAAGATCTACTGTTATGGTAAGTTCTACGAATCTGTACTATCTTACTGAGATACAGCTCTTGCAGCAGGTAACACCATTAGGACTGATTTCCAACAACGCTTGTAAGCATTCTGGGAGGAGGAAACTAGGAAAATCCATCCAAGTCCTGACTCTAGGACAGGAGACCCTGTAGCACAGCCAGGCTGAAACCGCTTCACCGTGAAGCAATGTCCAGGCTGTAATGCCTGATAAAATATGCACAAAGCTCCAAGTGGCTGCAGCACAAATGGCAGAGGAGGAGATGTATGCGCAGTTGCAAAGGAGGTAGCCACCCTCAGTGGAATGGCCCCGACTGTACCCGGAGGGGCTTCTGCTTAGCATCATAGCAGTATGATATACACTGGACAAGCCAGCGAGAAAGGACTGTTTGATACTGGTTGGCCCATCATCCTCTCAGCGAAGGAACGAAGAGTTGTCTGACTATAAGTTGTTTAGTCTTGTTCAGGTAATACCTTAGACAGTGGTGAACATCCAGGGTGTGGAGCTTCTCCTCTATTAGAATATTTAGGAAATATACAGGCAGGTCAATGTCCTGATTGAGAGTGAGTGCAGAGACCACCTTAGGCAAGAACTTAGGATTCGTCCTCAGGACACTCTGTCCTGGTGGAAAATCAAAACGGTTCTCACACATTAGAGCGTGAAGCTCGAAATCCTCCTTGCTGACGTAACAGCAACTAAAAATAACGCTTTCATGACAGGAAACGCAGCTCGCAATCCGTGGCAGGTTCAAAAGGGGGAAGCGTGAGCTGTTCCAGGACAAAGAGTAAATCCCATGGAGGAACAGGGTCCTTAATGGGTGGCCTAAGGTGTAACACCCCTCTCAGAAAGTCTCGAGAGGCGTCAAGTTGCGCCACTGTGTGCTGTCCCACCGGGAAGTGGTAAGCAGAAATAGCGCAAAGGTGCACCTTAATAGAGGAGTAGGCGAAACCCGAATGGAAAAGGGAGAGCAGGTATTCTAACACCGCTTTCACCGGACAACCTAGAGGGGAAAGGCAGCGTGCTTGAGACCACAGGCAAAAACGGCGCCATTTCATGGCGTATGTCGCATGCGTTGCCGGCTTTCTGGCCGCGGAAAGAATTTCCGCCACCTCTCATGAGACCCCGTGTTGCAAATGGCTATGTCTCTAGGAGCCATGCATGCAGGTTCAGTGAGCAAGTCCGTGTGGACTAGAGAACCTTCTCCTGAGACAAGAGATGGGAGCTGAAAGGCAACGGAATTGGAGGTTCCCGGACAGCGGCGTAGCAAGGGGAACCAGATCTGTCTGGGCCAGAATGGGCTACCAGGATCATTGCTGCATGCTCCCGCGCAGTTTGAGAAGAACCTCTGGATCAACGGAAGGGAGGGAAAGCGAGAGGAATCTGTCCGCCCAGGAGAGGGACAACGCTCCTCGCCAGAAAACACCAGGCCCTGGATCTAGCTTAGCAAAAATACAGGTTACTCACCTGTAACAGGAGTTCTGGGAATGGTATATGTTGTTCATCCACACTCATTGGCAGTATCCTTGCCGCTTAAATCTTGGCCGAAGGTCTTCAAGTTGTTCTCCCACCCACCGGTGGTATAACTCCTGCCCGCCCCATGACGCCAGATCTGGCCTGGGCTGGAAGCCTGTGGTTGTGCTGCCGAAGCCGAGGTCGAGAATGTGGTGGATGAACAACATATACCATTTCTAGAACTCCTGTTACAGGTGAGTAACCTGTATTTCTAGGACATGGATATGTTGGTTCATCCACACTCATTGGCAGACTCTAGCAGTTCTCCGGGAGGAGGGAGGCAAGACGCATCACCCCTACTATACTCTACTTGGGAAAGAGAGACTGAGAAGCGAGGCCCCAAAACCAGCATCCCGGCGTGACTCAAGTCGATGTGGTAGTGGGTAATGAGTGTTTGCTGACTTCCAGGTAGCAGCCCTGCAGATTTCCTGATAGGACGCCCCTGGAAGCAGCCACCACAGCAGCAGTATGGCGGTAGAATGAGCTCTTATCCTCTGGGAGGCTCCATGCCCGCCAACTTATAGCAGAGATCTATGCAGGAGGTTACCCACCTGCTTATCGTCCGCTTGGCTGCAGGTCTGCCAGATGCGGCTTCAGCGTAGGTGACAAACAGCTGGCGAACCTCTCCCCGAATTTCAGCCGTGCGCTCCTTATAATAAGCGAGCGCCCTTCTAGGGTCCAGAGTATGGAGCCTATATTCGGCCTCCGAGGTGTGATTGGGGTAGAACACCGGCAGAGTCAACACCTGGTTAAGGTGAAACTCCGACACCACCTTCGGAAGGAATTTCGGGTGGGGGCGCAGGACAACCTTGTCCCTGTGGAAGACCAGGTAAGGAGACCATGGAGCGCCTGGAGCTCTCCCATTCTTCTGGCTGACGGATAGCCACCAAGAAGGCGAGTCTCCACGACAGGTGAGAGAGAGCACACTTGTGCATAGGTTCGAATGGCTTGCCCATGAGCTTTGCCAGTACCAGCAGTAGATCCCACGGAGGTGGGGGTTCCCTTGACTGGAGGGGAATGTGATCAAGGCCTTGAAAAAGCGCCAGACCACCTTCTCCTGCGCCACCGACTGCTTCCCGGCCCGCGCCTGCAAGCAGAGATGGCTGCCAGTGCACCCTTAGGGTCGCCGACCTAAGCCCTTGACTAGAAAGGACCATAAATAGTCCAAGATGCTTGCCAAGGAACAGGAGTGAAGGTCCAAGTTTGTTCTGACAATTCAAATGGAAAACCTTTTCCATTTGAAGGCATAGCATTTGGTCGACTTACGGACGCCTCAACTACATTGAGGACCTCGCCGGAAAGACCCAAAGCCTGGAACTCTAGCCGCCAGGAACCAGGTCCGTGGGGTGGGATTGAAGGTCCGGATGGAACACCTTCCCGATTGACTGAGAGCAGGTCCGGCGAGCTGGAAGCTGCCGTGAGTCCTGAGCTGAGACTGAGGAATCTGTACCGAACTGGCGAGGCCAGTCTGGGGCTATCAGATCACCTGCGCCTTGTCCCTCTCGCCTTTGAGAAGCACCTTGTGGATCAAGGAATGGGGAAAGGCGAAAGAGGCCCGGGTCCATTGCCTCGAGAAGGCATCCCGCAGCGCAGCCCTGCTGAGGGGGCGGGCATGAAACAGACTCAGCTTGCTGCCTCCATGAGGCAAACAGGTCCACCTGAGGTGTGCCCCAAAGGGAGAACAGATGCTGTACTACCCCGTAGGGAGAGACCACTGTGGGATGCAGCCCCATCCGCTCAGGGCATCGGCCAGGTGTTGGAGGCCCTGCCACGTGAATGGCTAGGAGATCCGCCCAGGCTGCGACGAAGGACTAAATGCGGAGAGCTTCCTTGGCATAGAAGCATGGAGCGCTCGGCCCTGGCGTGTTTAGATAGTACATGGTCGTGGTATTGTCCGCCTGACCGGACCACTTTGACTCCGAGGAACGGAGCAAAGGCGGTGAGAGCTAGGCGGACCGCCGAGCTCCAGCAGGTTGATGTGGCATCGACCTCAGGGGACCAGAGGCCATGAGCCCGTGTTCCCCCAGATGGGCACCCCAACCCATCAGAGAGAGGCATCGGTCGACAGAGAGACCGCCGGCTCGGGCGGACTTAACGGATGCCCTCCTGCAAATGATCTGGAACGTCCACCACTGGAGAGTCGCCCACATCCCTGTGTCACCGGCACAAGCTGGTCCAAGGGATCGCAGCTGCTGGACCACTGGCTGGCCAGTCCCCACTGAAGGGGACGCATGTTCCAGCGGGCCCAACGGACCACGCTGGCACAGGCCGCCATGAGACCCAGGAGGCGCAGGAAGTCCCGGGCAGGGCGCAATTGCCCAACCAGAAATGATCGGGCAAAGGAGGAAAGAACTCGCCCTGTCCGCCGAGCCGCGCCTGGTCGAAGAGAGTCGAGCTGCGCCCGATGAATAAAATCACCTGCTTCGCTCGAGTCTGACTTGGCCTCGTTGGATAAGGAGGCCCAGTTGAGAGCAGACCTGAGGGCCAGATCTCTGACCACTCCGCCTCCTTCCTGAGTGAGAGCTGCTATCAGCCAGTCGTCCAGGTAAGTGGGACACCCGACCCTCCGGGCCAGAGGAATGCTGTCACCACTGCCATGCATTTGGTGAAGACCCTGGGAGCTGGAGACAGTCAAGGGCATGGCTTGAACTCCAGAGAGATCCTTCCGCCGGAAGCAAGGAATTCGGTGAGACGGACGGATAGGACGTGAAAAACGCCGTCCTGCAAGTCCAGAGAGCAGAACCACACGCTGCTCCAAGGATGGTAATATCTGAGCCAGAGGACCATCCTGAAGGTTCGAGACCTTAGGAACTTGTTTAGGTCGTGTAGGTCGAGAATGGGGCGCCAGCCCCCGTCTGCTTCGAACCAGGAAGTACCTGGACACAAACCCTGGTCTGAAGGAGGGTCCACCACCTTCTCACCACCTCCTTCGAGTGAGAGTGATGTCGCCCTCACGTCGCCAGTGAGGCTTAGATCCCTTAAGTTTCCCGAGGGCTACTGCTCTGAAGGGTGGTGCCTGCTCAATTCCAGAGGCAGGCCTCTTCCCACCACCTCTAAGACTCCAACCTGTCCGTGGTAACAGCGGACCAGGCGGAACGGAAGTGTTGAGCCGCCTTCCATGGGGGACCTAGGGGTAAGGTGACGGGATGGGCGACACCCCAGTCTGTCACTGGGCAGGCTTGAGGAGGGACCGCCGAGGGACCTCCTGGCCCTTTCCTCCCTGCCTCCTGTTAGAGGAAGCCGCGGTTTGGGTTGGGATGCCAAGGCCGAGCCTGCTGGCCCTGACGTTGCTCGGGCGGGCCACCGGGGGCACAGAAGGACTAAAGGGCTTAGGCTGTGCTTATGTGCCTTGTCCTTCTGAGCGGAAGAGACCGAGTCCAAGGTGGCATTGACTTCTCATCCTCTGCAGGTGACCTTCCACCCCAGGGTCAAGAGGTCAGTCCCCAAAAGGAACATCCGCCAACTTGTGCTGGGTATCCAGGTAAAGGTGGATATCCTCAGCTAAGCTCGCCGACGATAGCCACTGGGCGGCCGCCACCCATCTGGCACATGAGTCCCTACATCCAAAGCAGTCTGGAGCTGCTGTTTGGCCACTGCTCTTGCCCTGGTCCCGCACCTGCTTAACCGTAGTCTGCAGATCGGGGAAGATGAGGGATGACCATCCAGGGAGCCCAACAGGGCATGAGAAAATGTGCCATGAGGACGGCCGAACTGGCCTCTATCAAGGCCGAGAGAGGACGCAGCGAGACTTTTCGCCCGACATAGTCCACTTTCTTGACCCCTGTCAGAGGTTTGTCCACATCCCTGGCGTTGCCGGGCCCGGAAAAGGCTGTCGGTAACCAACCCCAGCAGAGGGGTGTTCCAAAACCGGACAAGGAACCGAATGGGGTACTGATACTTCCTGGCCATCCTGGCCGAAGGCGAGGGCAGGGAAGCAGGGCGGCCAAAGTTCCAGTGCTGACCCACTATGGCCTCGCCACCGGAAAGGCCTCCGTCGGAGAATCCCTCGTCCAGAATTCCGTGAGGGATACTCTGGCCTGCTGGAAATGGGTTCAGCTCCATCCCTGTAGACCTCGAGATGAGCCGGGCAGTCCTAGGAAGGACGACGGCTATCGCCCATTGACTGACCTCCTGAAGACCCAAGTCCAGTCGCTTGGAGAAGAAGAGGAATCATCTTCGGACCTCGGAAGAGTCCTCAAGAGCTGCTTCTGGCCTGAGCCACCCTTCACCCGCCGAGGTCGGTCGGGAGTGAGGGTAACTGACAGCCGGCGGGTAAACCCTCAGTCGAATCGAGAATCCTTGGTCGGAGCCCCAATTGGTGGCTGTGAGGCGGAGGTTCCACCGGAATCGGTGGAGCAGCTGGTTTTGGCTTCAACAACCGCCTGGGTATAGGCTCGACAAGTCGCAGGGGTTGTGTCTGGCTGCCCGGTGACAGCGTTATTTAATGGCGGGAAGGCGCCCGGAGTCGGCTTATTCCCGCCAGGAGGAGTTGGTATGAACATAGGTCTCGCATCGCCGACGCACTTACGCCAAGGCTTCCTCATCCGAGTGAGGAGGACGCGGACGAAGCGCGCCGCTTTACCGCGGGTGCCGAGACCGAGACCGCTTATGACGGTGGGAACGGCTGGACCACCAAGAGGTCCGAGACCGAGACCGAGTCCCGAATTTCGGGTCGGTGCGGGAGGTGTCGGCCGGAACCGCACTCCCTTCGCTCGGAAGGTCCATCCGAGGGCTCGGAACCGAGGCACAGACGAGCCCACGGGATCTCAACTCCTCCCGGGAACCGGGAGAGAATCTCGTCCAAAGGCGACAGCCCGTCCAATGGGTCGAAAAATCTCGACTTCATCAGTGGGAGTTTCGGTCAACTGACCTGACGGGACACCGTGAGGCCAGTGGCCTAGCCGAGCGGTCGATCAAGCCGACTTGACCACGGCCGGGAGAGGGACCTTTCCCGCTCCCAAGAGCGCCGACGTGGGATTCTACCTTTGTCCCTCTTTGACCGAGAATAAGGTCCAGCAGACGCAGGCCCTTCTCTTTAGTGGAGAGGGACAGACAAAGCTCCTTAAAAGAAGCCGTAGGAAGAACCCAGAGAGAGCTGGATAAATGCCGCGTCGAGGAAGATACGGCCCGGCGCCGCCCTCTTCTTCGAGGACCCACCATCCGCCGAGCTGATCCGCTGAGCCTGCCGCCGCGGACACAGGCCAACCGGGCCTCCTGGACTTCACCGAGGGAATGCCGGGACGGCCCAGCTGCAATGGGCAGCACGGTCTTCGAGGACGAGGGCCGAGAAAGATGAGCACAGGTCTGCAGCTCGGGGTCGTGCTCAAGGCCTAGGGCAGTAGACACACGTGGAGTGTGGATCCGTCCAGACATCTTTGTCCGCATGGGCATCTCCGAACTGGGAGTCGAGTTTGTCCATCGTGCATGCAGGGATCAAGACTGAAGTCTTTGCAAATTTTTTATTTTTAAACTGCAAACCGGAGAAATAGGAATCAGTCGTGAACGCAGAGCGCAAGGAGGGAACCTGAGCTCCAAGCTGTAAGGAAGATCTGGCCACACGGAGCCGAGAGTTATACCACCCGGTGGGTGGGAGGAGTGTTTGAAGACCTTCCGCAAGATTTAAACTGCAAGGATACTGCCAATGAGTGTGGATGAACATCATATCCATGTCCCTAGAACTGGGCAGTTTTGCGTTGGATGGGGAAGCGAATAAGTCCAGTTCTGGAGTGCCCCATCGAAGAAACAGATCCTCTGTGACCCCTTGAAGAAGTTCCCACTAGTGGACTCTGGCCTGGGAGCAACTCAGGCCATCTGCGATCGTGTTGTCCACTCCGGCAACGTGAACTGCAATCAGGTTCGCGCCGTGTCGAATTACCCAATCCCATACTCTCATGGCTTCCCTGCAAAGGGGGTAAGAGTGTGCGCCTCCTTGTTTGTTGAGGTAATACATCACCGCCGTGTTGTCTGTCTGAAGTAGAAGAGTGCACGACGGGATTTCTGACTGAAAGGCCTGCAGGGCGTAGAGGACCACCTTCATCTCCAGCACGTTGATCTGGAGGTGGGCTTCCTGAGGGGTCCATGTTCCCTGGGACCTCACCCTAGCCCTGCGGCGTCTGTGGAGAGGATTATCTCCAGGACGTGTTGTAAACCGGACACCCGCAGAAAGTGTCCCGGGGTCTAGCCACCATTGCCAGTCTCGAATCACGGCATTTGTGATTCTGACCGGATGCTGCATGTGGTCTTGCCTTGGTCCCACTGCACCTTGAGCATCCACCAGTTACCCGCATGTGGAGCCTTGCCAAAGGGACTGTCGGAATGGCCGCAGCCATGTGTCCGCAGACAAAGGACCAGCCTGGCAGGGACAGTCTTCACGAGAGATCCTGATGAGGGATCTAATGCTCCGCCTCGTCGCCTGGGAGAAATGCTTTCCCCTGAACGGTGTCCAGAACTGCGCCTATGAACTGCAGCTTCTGTGACGGTATGAGGAGAGACTTCTCGTAGTTGATTATAATGCCCAGAGACTGGAACAAGTCCTGAGTGCTCTGAATAGCCAGCAACAACGCCTCTCTGGAGGCGGCCATGAGAAGCCAATCGTCCAAGTACGGGAACACATAGTGGCCCTGTCTCCTTAAGGACGCTGCCACGACTGCCATGCATTTGGTAAAGACCCTGGGGGCCGATGACAGTCCGAACGGAAGGGCCCGGAACTGAAAATGGTAGCCGAGGAACTCAAAGCGCAGGAACCTCCTGTGCGCTTGAGCCACAGGGATGTGCAGGTAGGCATCCTGCATGTCTAGGGATGCTAAAAAGCTGTCCTGCTTCAGGATAGGAATGAGGCCCGGAAGGGTCACCATGCGAAATCGTTTGTAGGCGACCGACGTATTTAGGTCGCTGAGGTCCAAGATTGGACGGAGGTCCCCTGTTTTCTTGGGAACCAGAAAGAAGTGGGAATAGTATCCGAATCTATCTGGTTCTCTGGAACATACTCCACCGCTCCCTTCTGCAGGAGCGTGAGTATTTCTTGCCTGATAAGCAACTTGTGCTGACCCGAGTAACGGGAGAGCAGAGGAGGCCTCGAGGGTGGCTTGTCTGCGAATTCTATAAAGTGGCCTTTTTTGACCAACTGAAGAACCCACCTGTCAGTGGTTATGGACTGCCATCCTGGCAGGTAATTCACAATACGACCCCCGACCTTGATGTCCTGTTGATCCTGAGGGCGGGGCCGGGAAGGAGTCAGGCTGTGGCGGCGGAGGGAGCCACGGGCTGAGCCAGCTTAGCTGGACGCTGACTTCTGCCCTGCCAGGCTGTCTTCCTGGCTCTGGGCGGAACCGGAGCCCTCCTGTTGTGGACCGTGACTGTTGTCTGTGTCCGCTCCATGAAAACGGCTTTGGTTCCTACGAAGGAACTAAGCTTTGTCGGTACATTGCCTGGACCGACCTCACTGCCTCCGGCCTCTGGGAGCTTGGTGAGAACCTTTCAGAGGGTGCACCAAAGAGAACTTCTCCTGAAGAGCGCGCCACGATGTTCTTCTGACGTCCGGGTAACCGGAGACACGAAGCCATGAGTGTCTCCAGAGGCATCCGGAGACACGAGCCATGAGTGTCTCCGGAGGCATACGCCTGAAGCTGCCGCCTGGCCGAGGAGTCCGCTGAATCATACACGGCTCGCAGCACCTGGGTTCCCACATCCGAACCCGTACAGAGGAGCTGCAACATCTCCTCCTTCTGCTCACCTTCTGGCAATTTCTCCGCCAGATCCAGTCCCTGTTCCCACAAAGCATTTTGGAACTGCACCATGTGGGTCAAGTAGTTCAGGGATTTGATGGCGCAGGTAGCGGAAGCATACGTGCGCCTGCCCATAGCGTCCAGCTGTTTGGACTCCGGGTCCGGTGGCAGGGTGCTCAAATGTTGCGGTCTCTGGGACCGGTCATGAAAGGCTGTGAAGACCAGAGAGTCGGCCAGAGGATGTTCAGCCAACTACTGGTCCTCCTTAGGAGCCTTGTACAGGCGGTCAGCTTTCTTCGGCATCGACGGGAGCGAGTGTGGACGCTTCCACGCTGCCTTGGTGACGTCCACAAAAGTGTCCACCAAGGGTGGTACCACCACAGGCTTGGGATCCTTCTGCCGAAGATATCTAGCAAGGCGTAGTCTCTCGGAGTCTAACTCTTCCGCATCCCAGCCCATGTTCTCTTGGATATGTCTCATGATTTCCGAGAACGATGGGTCATCCGGAGGAGATCTAGGAAGCTCACATGGGTCCGGAGAGGGGATCGAAGGGGAGAGAGGGATCTGGATCTTGTCGAGGACTCCGATCCTGTATCCTCCGTCGAAGGCGAACGGCGGCGTCTTCTGGGTCTCTTAGGACTGGGTGACCCTGAAGAGGATCTAGACGGAGGTCTCCTTTTTTCTGGTCTTCCCCTTGGAGGGTCCGTAGGCTCCTGGGGGGAAGGTACTTGGCCTGCTGCCCCGGATGGGGAAGGGGGCGCAGGGGCTGGAGGGGTCGCAGGTGGTGGAGGAGGAGGTGGTGGGAACCACATCCTTTTAATGGTATCCCACCAGTAGGTAAATAGCCCTTAACCTCAGAAAAGAAAGGCCTGACGACGGACCGGAAGCGTGGCCGGTCGCTGGTTCCGCCGCGCCGGCTCCACAGGGCCTCAGGTTGTGGGAGGGTCTCTGGAGGCTCGACAGGACCAGGTTCGCCAGTCTGGTCCTCGGCTGCATCAATTCCTCCTCCGCATAGTCTCCTGACCGACACGGTAGGAGGCGTCGGGTCCTTCTTCTCAACTCGTGCGGACGTCGGCCCTCCAGCCGACGACCGAGAAGGCGAAGGCCTGACCGGCGACGGGCGTCTGGCAGTCAATGGCTCCTGGGACCTGTGATGAGTTGCCGACGTTGGATGGGCGACATCGAGTCCGACGGCTTTAAGCGAGGTAAGCTCCTTAGTCTTCCGCTGAGAGGAGGAGGCAAGGAGGCAGACCTGACGTCGGGTTCGGAATGGCGGAACCCGACTTGCAGTGATGATGATGGTCCCAGATCTAACCAGGGCTTTGGAAGAAGAGGACCAGAGGGCCTGGAGGTCTTGGCCTGTGAGGAGGAAGAGGAGCCCGAAGGTTTCTTCACCGTGGCGGAGGGCGGCTGAGAACGGGCCCGGGAAGAACGGTTGGACTGGGAGCCAGAACTACGGGAGTCGGAGGCCCTAGATGGGGACCTGGATGGAGCCTTCTCCATGTGCTTCTCAGAATGTTTCCGGGCTTTCTCAGCAGAACTCCCCTTGGAGGTGTCCATGGCCTTAACTTTCTCCTCGAGCAGGAACGCCTGCAGAGCCTTCTGGCGACGGATCCGGGTCCGGCTGTTGAACCCCTGGCAGAAAATACAGGACCGGGTGTCGTGGTCTGGGCCTAGGCACCGGACGCAGGCCGAATGCAGATCCTTGAACGGGATTTGCTTCCCACAGGCGCACTTCGAGGGATGGCCTTCAACGGAGGTTGGAGAGGACATCAGACAGCAACTGAGCCGAAAAAATGAACTTTTTCCCGAAGGAAGAACTTGACCATGTGTCGCGCTACAAACGATCCAAAGGGTCGAGACATGCAAGTCGAGGGAAAAGAACTGGGGAATCTGGCGGGACCGCACCCTTATGTACTATGCCTGACGCCGGAGGCGGACCGACGCTGGGGCGTCCTCGCTGAAGTTAGCGAGCTAGAAGAATTCCGTGGGGTCCTGACGCCTGCTGGCTTCAGTCCAAATGGTGTTACCTGCTGCAAGAGCTGTATCTCGAAGTAAGATCAGTAGATCTTCGAGAGGTGCTCTTGTAGTAGGTATTCACATATAGGACTAAGCCACCAGGTGTTAGGACCCCACGGAAACATTTCTAGGTAGTAGTCTATGGCGGGGGACCACCCCCACGTCAGGTGACCGGCGTCATAAGACGTCTGTATCAAGGGATGGTCCCCCATTCCTGCCTTCTAGTTCTTTCCCACCAAAGGCCAAAAGAGGCAAGACAAGAAAGAGAAGAGGAGAGGATATTCCCCCCGTGGAAATGGAGCAAATAAGCTTAGAGGGACGGAGGGCGGGAAGGTAATACTTACTGCAAGAGCCTCTCTCAAAGATCTACTGTTATGGTAAGTTCTACGTAACTGTACTATCTTACTTTGAGAGGGCTCTTGCGCAGTGTATTCACATAGGACTGAGACCCAAGCAGTCTGGAACAAGGAAAAGTACTCAGGAGGAGGACAGTCCTCCATAGCATGGAACCTCAGGTTGAACAGGTCTCATGAAAGGAGACCTTGTAGGACAGCCAACCCAAGCCTGCTCTGTGGCGAGAGGCATGTCCAAACTGCAGCCAGAAGGTATGGACAGAAGTCCGTTGCGGCTGCACAGATGTCTGCGCTGACACATTCTTGAAACAAGTCACAGAGGCAGCTACTCCTCTGGTGGAGTGACCTCTGACTTAACCCGAAGGGTTTAGTTGTACTTGTAACAGAAGGTTATACAATAGAAACATAGAAGTTGACAGCAGAAAAGGACCACAAGGCCCATCCAGTCTGCCCATTTCTTTTCTACCTTATAAATGTGCCATTGGCCTTTGCTCTGTCAGTGGCCTCATCTATTCATACTCATCTGTATTGCTTCCTTATGCCTATCCCATGCCTGTTTGAAGCCCTGCACTGTATTCATAGCCACCACTTCCTGAGGTAGGCCGTTCCATGCATCCACCACCCTTTCTGTGAAAAAGAATTTCCTCACAGTCCCCCTTAATCGGCCTCCCTATAATCTCATGCTGTGTCCTCTCGTCCTGCTATTTTCTTATAGAAACATAGAATTTGACGGCAGATAAGGACCGCTTGGCCCACCCAGTCTGCCCATTTCCCTACCTGATGGATAAGCTGCAGATCTTAGTTAACCAGCGACCTACTTCTTCCTACCCCCACCCCCTAGAATTGCCTTATGACTGTCCCATGCATGCTTGAAGTCCACCACTGTTTTTGACTCCACAACCTCCTCTGGAAGGCCGTTCCATACATCCACAACCCTCTCTGTGAAAAAATACTTCCCTAAATTACCTCTGAGCCGCCTCCATCTTCAAATTGTGCCCCTTGTTCTTGCACACCTCTTTTTGAAAGATGCTACCCTCTTGGACTTTGTTGATTCCCTTGAGGTACTTGGAAAGTTTCTATCATGTCCCCCTTCCTCGAGGCTATACATATTACGCCCCTTAAGTCTCTCTTCATATGTCTTCCAGTGCAGACCCTGCACCATTTTAGTTGCCCTCCTCTGGACAGCTTCCATCCTGTCTATGTCTTTATGGAGATTGGTCTCCAGAACTGCACGCAGTACTCCAGATGTGGTCTCACCAGCTGTCTGTACAGAGGATAATAACTTGTTTTCTACTGGTGATGCCTCTCCTATGCATCCCAGTATCCCCAGCCCTCCTTGCTGCCCTCTCACATTGCTTGCCCACCTTTAGGTCATCTGATATGACTACCCCAGGTCCCTTTCCATTTTTGTTGTTGTTAGTATCTCACCCCCATTGTGTACTCTTCCCTGGGTTTTGTTTCCAGGTGCATTACCTTGCACTTCTTAGCATTGAATCTAAGCTGCCACATGTGACCATTCCTCTAACCTTGCCAAGTCCCTTCTCATCCTTTCCACCCCACCTTGTGCATCAACTCTGTTGCAGATCTTTGTGTCATCTGCAAAGAGACATACTTTTCCTTCCAGTCCCTCTGCAATGTCGCTTATAAAGACATTGAAGAGGACCGGTCCTAATACTGAACCCAGCGGTACCCCACTACTAACCCCCCTTTTTTCAGAGTGGACTCCATATACTATTACCTCTGTGTCCTATTCTCCAGCCAATTCTTTACCCAGGCTGTCATCTTGGGACCCACCCCAGGCTGGCTAACTTGTATATTAATCTTTGTGTGGGACTGTGTCAAATGCCTTGCTAAAGTCTAGGTAGGCCATGTCCACAGCCCTCCCTGATCAACTACTTTGGTCACCCAGTCAAAGAAATCTATCAGATTTGTCTGGCATGACCTTCCTGCTGTGAATCCATGCTGCCTTGGGTCCTGTGCCCCTCCTGCCTCTAGATACTCAACAATTCTTTCCTTCAGAAGTGATTCCATCATTTTCCCTACCACTGAGGTTAAACTAACAGGTCTGTAATTTCCTGCTTCTGCCTTGCTCCTGCTTTTGTGAAGGGGAATCACATCTGCCCTCCTCCAGTCCTCAGGTACCATCCCATCCTCCCATGATTTGTTAAAGAGGGTAGTCAGTGGTGTCACTAGTTCTACCCTTAGTTCTTTTAGAATTCTGGGATGAATCCCATCAGGCCCCATTGCTTTGTCCACCTTCAGTTTTAAGAACCCTTTTTTCTGTAAATGGGCTGGTATCAACTTCTGTATCCAGAGTGTTTCTACTGTTTGTTTTAGGTACCTCCCCTCTTCCTTTGTAAATACTGAGCAAAAATATTTGTTTAGTATCTCTGCCTTTCACAGTCACCCTCTGCCCACCCTCCTCCCTTCACTAAGCCTCACTATCCCTCCCTTGGTCTTCCTTCGCTCCCTGATGTACCTATAAAAGGTTTTATCCTTTCTTAACTGAGTTGGCTATCTTTTCCTCGGTTTGGGCTTTGCTGTTCTGACACCCTTTCCAGCTTCCTTTGCTTTAACTGATACAGTTCTCTGTCCTGTTTCTTCTGTGATTCCTTGTACTTCCTGAATGCTTTCTTTTCTCTTGAACCTTCACTGCCACTTCCTTTGAGAACCATAGTGGTTTCTACCTGTTTCGCTTTGTTTATTTGCTTTACACAAAGGCTTGTTACCTCTGTGATGGCAGTTTTATTATTCCTCATTGTTCTTCCACCCGCCCTTCCTGCCCATTTGCTAGTGCATTCCTTAGGCACTTACCATTTTGGCAAAGTCAGCCCTCCTAAAATCCAGTACCTTTGTCTTTGTATGGCTTGACACTATTGCTGTGTTTATTGTGAACCATACTGTTCGATGGTCGCTAGTTCCAAGATGGCTACCCACTTCTACATCTGTGATCCTCTCTTCATCTCCATTTGAGAGAACCAGGTCTAAGATTGCTCCCTCTCGAGTGGGCTCCAATACTAGTTATCTAAGGCATGCTCCCTGTAGGGCATCTAGAATAACCCCACTCTTAGAAGTGGCTGTTGCAACTGCACTCCAGTTAACATCTGGCATATTCAGATCACCCATCAGCAATATCTCCCTTTATCTGCCATTCTAAGTATACTTTCTATTATTTCCTTGTCCATTTCTCCCGAGAGGGGGTTCAGGCACAACCGCTAAGCGGATTGTGGTGCCATTGCCTGCCTCCAAATTGACCCACAGTGCTTCTTCTCCTCCTGTTTACCCTTTTGTTCTGTTGCTTTGATTTCTTTCTCTTATGTAGAGAGCTACTACCTCCTCTTTAGCCTCCCTGTCCCTCCTGTAGATAGTGTATCCTGGTATGTTTACGTCCCAGTCATGGTTCTGTGTGTACCATGTTTCTGTGACTGCCACGATATCCAGATCTTCCTCCTCCATCAAGGCCACTAATTCAGGAAGCTTGTTACCCAGACTACGGGCATTGGTACTCATTGCTCTCCATTTTTTGATGGCTTTACCTTCTGTAGCGGCATCCCCCACTGACCTTTCTACCTTGGTCTTTTTCTCATTTAGTTCCCTGTTTTGTAGGGGGAGGCTGGGATTTTCCTGCTGCTTATCAGTGCCTCCCCGCTTGACTAGTTTAAAGGCTTGCCAATGAAGCATTTAAACCGACTGCCCAAAAGACTTGTTCCTTTCTGGACAGATGCAGACCATCCTGCCAGTATAGGCTGGTGTCCCTCCAGGTGGAACCCCAGTCTCCAATGAAGCCAAACCCCTGTGCTCCACACCATTTTTTCAATCATTTGTTAAACTGCATGGTGCAAAGTACCCTCGCCTCACCCATGCCACTGACAGGCAGCACCTCTGAGAAGGATACTGTGTGTGCTACTTGTCTTAAGCCCCTCCCCAACTCTACAAAGTCCTTCTGCACTGCTCTAATCTCATGATGAGCCAAGTCATTTGTCCCTAGGTGGACAATGACGTCCAGCTCAGACTCCCGTGCAACTGTTCTCGTGATCCTAAGGATGCGCTTCCTGTCCCTCTAAGCCATGGCGCCAGGCAGGCACCTTTCTTCAGTTATATTTAAACATGTTAGACTCTTTCACCTTGTTAATGCCCTTAAAGATGTTTGAATGTCTCGATCATATCACCTCTCTCCCTGCTTTGTTCAAGGGTATACATATTGAGCTCTGTTAATCTGTCCTCATGTGTCTTCTGATGCAGTCCCTGCACCATTTTGGTTGCCCTTCTCTGGACTGCCTCAATTTGGTTAATGGTTTATGAGGGTGTGGCCTCCAGTACTGCATGCAGTACTCCAGATGGGGCCTAACCAGTGTCTTGTAAAAAGGGATTATTACCTCCCTCTTATGACTTGTGATACCCCCTACTAATACACCCTAACATTCCCCTAGCCTTACCTACTGCTTTAGAGGTCTGCTTGGATGATTTCAGGTCATCGGTGATGATGATGCCAAAGTCTCTTTCTTCCTTTTGACTGCCAGCAACTCCCCTCCCAGCCTATAGGTGGTTTCAGGGTTTGTCTTCCCTATGTGCATGATCTTGCACTTCTTTGCATTAAACCCCAGTTGCCACTCTTCAGACCATTTTGCTAGTTTATCCAGATCTCTTCTCATTCTGCCCACCCCATCTGGATCATCTATTCTGTTGCAGGTCTTGGTGTCATCTGCAAACAGACAAGCCTTACCCTCCAGTCCATCTGCAATGTTACTAATAAAGATATTGAAGAGGACTGGCCCCAGGACTGATACCCGAGGTACCCCACTTGTGACTTGCATCTCTTCTGACTGTATACCATTTACCACCACACTCTGTTTTCTGCCCATCAACCAGTCTGCCACCCAGTTGACCAACTTCTCTGACCCACCCCCAAGCCTACCAGGCTTATTTATCAATCTTCTATGTGAAACAGTGTCGAAAGCGTTGCTGAAGTCAAGGTAGGCAACATCAACTGCTCCCCCTTTGACCACCACTCTGGTTACCCAGTCAAAGAAATCTATGAGATTAGTTTGACAGGACCTTCCTTTTGTAAACCCATGCTGTCTTGGATCCTGTGCACCTATGGATTCCAGGTGTTGCACTATCCTTTCCTTAAGGAGTGCCTCCATAATCTTGCCCATTACTGAGGTAAGACTGACTAGTCTGTAGTTCTCTGCCTCCTCCCTGCTACCACTCTTGTGGAGTGGGATCACATAAGCCCTCCTCCAGTCTTCTGGGACCTCTCCTGTACACAGAGACTCACTAAACAGTTCTGCTAATGGCTCTGCTAGTTCCACCCTTATCTCCTTAAGTACCCTGGGATGTATGCCATCAGGTCCCATTGCCTTGTCCATCCTGAGCTTGGCGAGCTCTTGTAGGACCCTTTCTTTTGTGAAGGGAGTAGTGCTCACCTCCCTCCCCCCCCTGTGTCCATGGTGCTGAGCTGTGTGCCCTGCCCTACCTTCTCTTCAGTAAATACTGAGCAAAAGTATCTATTTAGGATAGATGCTTTTACAGGGTCCTCCTCCTCACATGCCCCCTTTTCTCCTTTGAGCTTAGCAATACCCCCTCTGGACTGTCTCCTTTCACTAATGTATCTATAGAAAGTCTTGTCACCTTCTTTTACTGTTCGTGCTAGTGTTTCCACTGACTAGTCCAGCTGACTACCTCAGACCGGGTGCGGAACCTGGGCGTTGTGTTTGATGACTGTTTGACATTTAAATCCCAGGTGTCAGCAGCTGTCAAAACCTCTACCTTTTACCATCTGAGGAACATCGCCAGGTGAAGCACCTGGTTCCTCCAGACGATCTCCCTACTTTGGTCCACGCTCACACCTCCCGCCTTGACTACTGCAATGCCCTTTACCTTGGGCTACCGGGGGTTGAGATTCGCCTCCTGTAGCTAGTGCAGAATGTGGCAGCCAGGCTGTTGACTGGTTCTTCTAGGTCCAGTCATATAACGCCTGTGCTCCGCAGACTGCACAATCATCTTCAAGGTCGGTTTGCTGACCTATAAGGCCCTACACGATCAGGGACCTGCTTACCTGAAAGATCTCCTTTGTCCCTACTGTCCCCCCACCCCCCAGCTCTCTCTGATCCACTGACAAGGGATTGCTAGAGATTCCCAGGATTCATTTAAAACTTCCGGGCCAGATCTTTAGTTTCATGGCCCAACCCTGTGGAATTTCTACCGCCAGGTGCGTAGACTGTCTGACCGTCTAAGTTTTAAAGGAGCTTTAAAAACCTATCTTTTTAGTAAAGCTTATAATGATTTTTGAATATTGTTGTTTAGTTTAATTTTAATGTAGTTTTAACTATTTATTGTTTTATTTTAATTGTACAGGCGCCTTGGTTTAAGAAAGGCGCCTCATATAAATAAAGATTGATTTGCTTCGATTTTGATCCTCAGTTTGGGACTTTGCCTGCCTTACTACTTTCCCTGCTTCCCTTAGGGCAGCTTGGTATGCCTCCCTATCTTCCGCCCGCTGTGTTTCCTTATATTTCCTGAAGGCCAGCCTTTTGGCTCTGACCTTTTCTGCTACTGAATTTGAGAACCAAAGTGGTTTCCTTCTTCTTTTGCACTTCCTTTTCTAACACAATGGGATGTTGCTTCAAGTATTGCATCCTTAATGCTTGCCCACTTTGCCCATACCCCCTCACCTGTGTTTCTTTTTGCCAGTGCTAGCTTAATTCTGTTGGCCATTTTATCAAAGTCAGCTCCTCTGAAGTCCCATATTTTTGCCTTGGAATGGGATGATTTAGATGTAGTGGCCAAACTGAACCATACCATGTGATGGTCACTGGCCTCAGGTGACCTACCTGGAGATCTGTGATCCCTTCCCTGTTAGTCAGTACTAGATCTAGGATAGCCCTGTCTCTTGTGGGTTTTTGTACCCACCATTTTGATAGGCATTGTTCAGAAACAGCACTGCCTTCTCTTTTGTAAAGAGAGGAGACAAAAAGCTGATCAGTCTTCCTGAGATTCTTAGTCCGATTGGTGTAGTATCTCAGTATTCTATGAACATCCAAAGTATGCAAGAGGTACTCCCCTTGATTGGAGTGTTGCGTAAAGAAAGCGGGTAGCTCAATGGATTGATTCAGCGTAGATTCAGCCACCACCTTAGGGAGAAACTTAGGGTTGGTGCGTAGAGCCACACGTTCCTTGTGAAAAATCAAGTACGGGATTTTGCACATCAAGGCCTGAAGCTTGGAAATGCGCCGAGCAGACATAATGGCCACTAGGAAGAGTTCTTTCAAGAAAGGAACTTCAAATCAGCTGTAGCTGCTGGCTCGAAAGGAGGCAGAGTAAGCTTCTCCAGAATAAAATTCAAGTCCCAAGGAGGGGCAGGAATGCAGATGGGGGTCTCAAATGGAGAACCCCTCTGAGGAAGGTCGTGGAGACTTCCAACTGAGCAAAAGTCCTGTCTCCAAAGGGAATATGGTAGGCTGAGATAGCAGCCATGTGGACCTTTAACGAGGAATGGCTGAGACCCAGATCGAAGAGGTGACGCATGTAGTCCATGACTTTATTGGCTGGGCACGAGACAGGCTCAAGGTCCTTCGAATTTGCCCAAATAGAAAACCATTTCCACTTCGTGGCATAGGTGGACCTGGTGGAAGACTTCCTGGCTCTACCAAATGTACACTACGAGAGGAAAAACTCCAATGCGGGCTTTAGCTACGTCCGCAGGAGCCACGCATGTAAATGAAGGTATTTGAGGCCTGGATGAACAAGGGTCCCCTGATCCTGGGTCAACAATTTTTGCAACAGAGGAAGAGGAAGTGGAGGTTTCTCTGAAAACTGTTGCAGAAGAGAGAACCAAACCTGCCTGGGCCAGAAGGGAGCGATGAGAATCATTCAAGCTCACTTCGATCTGAGTTTGTTCAGGACCCTCAGAATTAAAGGAATGGGAGAGAAGGCATAAATGAATCTGTCCCTCCAAGCGAGAGATAGAGCGTCCCACCACAAAATGTCTCGCCTTGAAACGAGTGAGCAGAAGGCGGGAAGTTTTGCGTTTTAGGGCGAGGCAAAGAGGTCTATCTGAAGTGTTCCGATCGCTGAAAGATGTCGCTACTTCTTTGATCCTGCTCCCATTCGTGGGATCTGGCTGAGGACTGACTGAGTTGGTCTGCCAGTGTGTTTTCCACTCCCAGAACGTGAACCACGGTCAAGTGAAGGTAATGCTGGGCTGCCCAATGCCAGACTCTCATCGCTTCCCAGCACAGATGGTAAGACCATGTCCCTCCCTGCTTGTTGAGGTACCAGACAATGCACATGTTGTCCGATTGTATGAGGAGATGACCGGGAGGATGAATGAGAGTACAGGCTGGAGGGCATAAGGACTGCTCTCAGTTCGAGCACATTTATGTGCAGGTTTTGTTCGAACCTGGGACCAGCTGCCCTGGGTTCTGTGAGACCCCAGATGGGCACCCCGACCTTCTCTTAACACGTCTCATCAATGTCTGGGAGGGCGGATCGATGGGAAATTAACTCCCAGGCACAGATTCTCTTGAACCATCCACCATTGCAAGTCCCTGATCATGGGATCGATACTAGAACTTCCTGGTCTAGATTGTCCCTGGTATGGTCCCATTGAGAGATCCTCTATATGAAGCCAAGGAAGTGGGACTGTCAGAATGGCAGCTGCCATTAGTCTGAGGAGGCGGAGGACTGACCTGGCTCCGACCCTCTCTGCGATTGGACAGAAGACGGGCCTGGTTCTGAAGGGTGTCTCCTGTCCAGAGGAAAGAAGGCTTTGCCCATGGTTGTGTTCAGAATCGCCTGATAAATTGGAGGCATTGGCATGGGACTTGGCCCGATTGATGGCGATACCCAAGCTGGTGAACACCTGCAGGGTAAGGGAAAGGGAGTGCAGGAGTTCCTCCCTGGACGGGGCCACCAGGAGCCAGTCATCCAGGTATGGGAATACCTGTACTCCCTGGGTACGCAGGTGGGCCGCTACCACAGACAGGCATTTGGTAAACACTCAGGGGGCTGAGGAAAGACCAAATGGGAGGGCCTTGAATTGGCAGTGGTCCCCCTGAAAGCAAAACCGAAGGAATTTGAGGTGGGAAGGGCATATGAGGATATGCAGATAGGCATCATGCATGTCCAGAGCACACAGCCACTGTCCCTGACGAAGAAGAGGTAGAAGGCTCTGCAAAGAGAGCATTCTGAAGCATTTATACTCCTCGAACATGTTCAGGGAGCTGAGGTCGAATATAGGCCTCAGATCTCCAGTCTTCTTTGGAACTAGGAAGAAATGGGAATAGTAAACGGTTCCCTAAAGATGAGTGGGAACTGGCTCTATCGCTGCCTTCGAGAGAAGGGAGAGGATTTCCTCTAGGACCAGAGGAAGATGTTGCGGGGAGAAAGACGACTGAGGTGGGTGGGGTGGTCTTCTGGGCGGTTTCTGCAGAAACTCTATTGAGTGTCCTGCTGCTATCAACTGGAGCACCCAAGTGTCTGATGTTATCCTCGCCTACCCGGCAGATGGGAGGAGAATCTCCCCACCGTTCCTCTGGAATCCCCAGAGGCAGTGGGAGGGCAGGAGTCAGGAGGTGGGGGCAGCACAGCAGACGAGGCTCCCGCGGCTTTTTGCTGGGAGAAGTCTTGGTTGCTGGAGGGCCAGAAGTTTGTTGGCACGCTTGCCCTGTGGTTTTTATCTTTGTCGGTTTTGGTGACGAAAAGGACGCCGCTGCCCTTGAGGGGCCTGTACATAGAGTTGACTGACTTGAGTGCAGAACTGTCTCCTGCAGTTCAGTAATGATGTCCTTGACATCACCCCTGAACAGCACCGAACCCCTGAAGGGAGCATCCTGAATGGCGGATTACACTTCAGGGACCAAACCTGACACGCGAGCCAGGCATGACACCACAGGCCTATGGCGGCTCGAACTCCTTCCAGCTGTGTCCACTCGGCCATAAGTGGCATGAAGCATGTGCCGACTGGCCGAAGCGAGCATAACGGACAAGATCAGCCACTTCCTGCTTAGTCTGTGACTGTGGAAGGGAGTCTAATTTGGATTACTCCAGGCTAAGGATGGTCTTCTGGAAATCCCCCCATATGTGCTACATAGTTAAGGGCCCTAATACCTAGGGTAGAAGAGAAATAGATCTTCTTCCCATATTTGTCTAGAAGCTGGGATTCCTTATCAGGCGGAGACAAGTGGAGGTGTTTGGGATTGGTGGGGCGGCCGTGAGCGGCACTAATGACAACTGAATCCGCCTCTGGGTGAGGGCTAGGAAAGTCTACACCCTCAGGAGCCCAGTATAGCGTGTCCGCCTTCCTCAGAAGGGGGGCTAATGCAGAAGGTTGTTTCCAAATGGTGGAAATAAGATCTGCGTGAAGCTCTATCCAGGTTAAGTAAGTAAGTAAAAATGTATTTTTTAAGCGCTTTTCAATATCAAAGCGCTGTACAGATAGAACAATTTAAATACATACAAAATACATACATATAACACAACAGCAGCAATAACAATATAATTACAATAAAATACAATAAATCACTCCCATATGCCATTTGAAATAAATAAGTTTTAGTTCTGACCTAAAGCTCTCAACGGTCAGGCAGCTTCGTATCCGACGGAGTAGAGAATTCACAGGGTAGGGCAGCATAAGAAAATGCCGTGGCACCGATGTTTTAAGCGAACCCTGGGAACCTCTAGCAATCCCTCGCGGCGGGCGGAGTGAGCAGAGGACAGTAGGAACAAGCAGATCTTGAAGATACCGCGGTCCCTGTTCGTGTAGGGCTTTATAGGTCAGTAACCCGACCTTAAAGGTGATCCGCCACTGAACTGCAGCCAGTGCAGCTCGACAGCACAGGCGTAATATGATTCCTCATAGATGTCCCCGCAAAGCCTGGCTGCTGCTTCTGCACCTAGCTGAGCGGCGGATATCAACCCCCGGCAGCCCTAGGTACAGGGCATTGCAGTAATCAAGGCGAGAAGTAACAAAGGCATGGACCAATGTCGGAAGGTCGGCCGGAGGAACAAGGTGTTTCACCCGAGCAATATTCCTCAGATGGTAAAAGGAAGATCTGACAGCAGAAGACACCTGAAATTTCAGCGTCAAACTGTCGTCAATAATAACGCCCAGGTTACGCACCAGGTCTGAGGTCGAGAGCTGGGCACCATCGATCCATATGCCCGAAGGAGACCAGCCTCACAACCCGCCTCAAGGCGACCTGGGTCCACCACCAACACCTCAGTCTTATCCGGTTTAACCTTAGCCAGCTGGCACTCATCCAATCATTGATCTCGGATAGACAGTTGTTAAGTATAGAGACTGCATCTTCTTGCCCGGACTAAAGGACAAATATAGCTGGGTATCATCTGCATAGCAGTGAAAACACAAGCCATATTGCCTAATAATGTCTCCCAATGGCAGCATATAGACAGCGAACAACATGGGTGCCAAATGTGGAACCCTACAAGGCAAAGAGACAGCGTCAGAGGAATAAATTCCAGTGATAACCCTCTGTCTCCGCCTCTGAGAAAAGATTGAAACCATTGCAGAACCGTACAGACAGTCCACAATAAAACCGCAGGCGTTCCAAAGCACACCATTGTCCACAGTGTCAAATGCTGCAGAGAGATCAAGAAGGACTAGAATAGTACTGAGCCTTCGATCCCTCGCTATCAGGAGATCATTTAGAACCCGGACAAGAGCAGTCTCAGTACTATGTCTTTCCTAAATCCCGACTGAAGAGTATCATAGACATTATGATTTGTAAGATGGTCATCCAGTTGCAGTGCAACCACCTTTTCAATAACCTTACCCAAAAAGGGCAGGTTAGAGACAGGTCTGTAGTTAGCTGGACAGTCCGGATTCAATGAAGGTTTTTTTAGGAGTGGTCGAACGACCGCCTCCTTTAAGGGTTCAGGAAAGATCCCCTGCTCCAAAGATTTCCAGACAATTTCAGCAATGGTCGGACAGATAATATCTACGCAACCCAATAATAGAGGCGTAGGGCCCGGATCCAAACTACAACTGGTTGGACGTACAGTCTGGACAATCCTCATAATGTCCATGAATTCCGGCCTACCAAAGTCAGACCAGGTGACACAGGTGTTTGCTTCCCCTCGCCAATCACTGCAAACCCTTGAAGAGTGAGCTTGGCTGATATCCGACCTAATGCTGGCAATCTTATCAGCGAAAAATTGAGCAAGCTCATCACACTTTATTTGTGAAAAATCTCTTCCAGACTGTAGACAGAGTGGATTGCACAATCTGTCAACAGTCCGAAAGAGTTGAACCGGTCGGTTTCGCGCAGCAGCAATCTCCCTGGACAGGAATTCTGCCTTCTTACGGGATATTGCCGATTGATAGATAACATAATGATCCATCAATCTAAGTTTGTCAGGGTGGAATCAGAGTAGGAACAGTCTCGGGCAGATCCAGATGGGCAGTTTTTTATGCTGTGGGTCTAGCTCCACTGGTTGCCACTGATGTACTTCCTGGATTTTCCTCAATAACTTCAAAAAGGAAGGATCCCCTGGAAGGGACTTCGGAGGAGTCCTTGGCCTGGGGCGTCCTGGAGTACAGGGCTCGTCTTCGGGGTCAGAGTGGCCGGACTCTGAGTCCGAATCAGAAGTTTCTGATGAAGAGGAGGAAGACTTCTCCCTATGAAGGGGAGGGACAGTCCCTCTGGGGAGTTCCCCGGAGCACGTATCCTCCCCTAGTCAGGCACCAGAAGGCTCTCCTCTGGTGTCGGGAAGAGGGGAGAGAGACTCCCGTCTCTGACATAGTGGATCCTGTATAGGGTCCGGCGTCAGTAGATGACTCTCGACCTCCCTGGTGAGCTGAGCCTTGGCCTTAGCCCAACAGGAGGCCAACATCTCCTTCAAATCTGCCGGCGGCTGAGGAGTGGGTAGCAGAGGGACCTGGCAAAGGCCCTGCTGGCAGGCCAGACAGTTGTAACACTGGCCCCGCGGGCGTCTGGCCCAGTGTGGGTATACCGTCAAAAGGGTCCGAAGGACCTGATGGAAGGATAGGCCTATCGCCAGGTAAAGGGACACCAGATGGTGTTGGGTCGGCCGACGTCAGGACCGGCATCTAAGGATCTGGTGTCAAGGGATCCGGCCGAGGAGGAGGGTTCCCTGACGGCAGCATCCCAGTATCCTGGGTGATAACCGGGGAAGGAGGATTATGATCTCCAGGGGTCAGTCGAAGAGATGCAGGGGCCTCAGAGGGCAATGTGGTGAGACGTTGCGGAGAGCCTGGGGCAGACTGTTCAATGGGGTCTGGTGCAGGCTTCTTGGACGGGCGGGCGTCAGTGGAACCGGCGTCCGACTTATCGGACGAATCTGGGTGGACGTCAAAGGAGCCGGCATCCGACTTGTCAGACTCCCTGCCCCAGGAAGGCTGCAAAGGAGATGTGGTCTTGTCAGGAGGTGTTTTGGCTGGGCGCTCCCCCCGAAGGGGTAAGCGACTTAGAAGCCTTGTCCGGGCAAGCGTCGGTGGGACCAACGTACAACTTACTGGACCCGTTCTGACCAGAATATCACGTGGAAGAAGCGGCCTTCACGGGAGCGGATGCCTCCTTTGCCCCGGAGGCTCCCGAAGGGCCCGAGCGTGAGCCAGACGGGAGAGGCGACGCCTTCTTTGTAACCACCAAGACGGCCATCGTGGAGCAATCCCCCAGAGGAGACGTTACCATGAGTGCCGGCTGCTGTGAGGCGGTTCCCACTCGGGTGCTTCTCCTTGTCACGCTTTTCCTATGACCTTCAGGGAAAGTAGACACCTGCCTAAGTTTCTTTAATTCTTTTTCCATTGAGGCCATTTTCTTCTTTAGGATATGGGCTTCCAGGGACTGCTGCCTTCTCTTGTGGGTAGCAGAGTTTAACTTCTGGCAGTGCTGGCACTTCTCCACAGGGTGGTCTGGGCCCAGACATAAGAGGCACAAGGAGTGGTCATCCTTGTGTGGAAGTTGGGAACCACACAAGTCACACTTATTTTTATGCAATTCGGAGGGCATCGGGGACAACATACACAGTGACTTGTTTAAAAAGAAAAAAATCGAATAATTAGAGAAAATAGATTGAAAAGTTTGAAAACTTAAAGAGACCGACGAATGACAGACGAGCGCTGTTCTACCGTGAGGAACTTTCACAAGCCGACAACAGGAAAGAACTAGAAGGCAGGTGTGGGAGACCACCCCTTTATACAGACATCGTATGACACCAGTCACCTGACGTGGGGGCAGTACCCCGCCAAACACTGCTAGCTATAAATTTTTCCGTGGGGTCCTGATGCCTGGCGGCTTAGTCCTATATGTGAATATCTACTGCAAGAGCCCTCTCAAAGCAAGATCGGAGTATTCTACTATTTCTTCCAGTCCCGAGATGCATGGAGGATTTACTGACCCATCCTGGACCTATGAACTGTAAATTTCTACATCCAATATAAAACGTTCCGGATGCTGTCACTACAGGGCCTGCTGCCCCCTGCACCAGGGAGACTGGATATGCTCCCTAAACATACTGGATGCATACCCACATTTCAGGCTGCGTGATCCTCACCCACGATACTTCAAGTTCCAGTTCCAGGGGCACACTCACCAGTTTTGGGCACTGCCCTTTGGCTTGTTCTCTGCGCCTTGGTCTCCTTCAAATGCTTGGCAGTGGTGCCAGCAGCCTTCAGAAGGAGGAGGGACTCTATGTCTTTCCTTACCTGGCCATTTGGCCATTAAAGCGCAGTCCAGGAGGCACCTGCTCCACATCCTGGCGTGTAACAAACTACTGTATCCATACCCTGGCATTCTGTCCAAATCAGTTTTGACCCCTTGTTAGCGCCACAGTATACAGGGTCAGTACCAGACATGGCTCAGGGTATGGCCTTCCTGCCCCAGGACAGGGTAATAGCAGACATGCTACAGCCAGAGCCTTTCTCAGGCTCTTGGGCCTGATGGCTATAGCCCTTGTCATGGGTTCCTCTAGTCAGGCTGCACATAAGGATCTCAGGGGACACCAAGGTCCAGTGGGATCAGTGCACCGCCAACCATGAACAGCAGGTTCTGGTCTCCTCACCGTCAAAAGATGTGGATGGAACCCAACAACCTATTGAAAGGGGTTCCTTCATCACTCCTTCCCTCAGCAGATTCTCACCATGGATGCCTTGGGGTTAGGTTAAGCTGCTCATCTGGGGAGTCAAGGGACATGGTCAACTGTGGAGACTGCTCTCCACATCAATGTCCTGGACATGAAGGCCATTCTGTATGCTTTACAGGTCTTCCAGACCCATCTGTCCCAAGGCCACCTGCTGGTGTAGACAGACAATATCGGTGTAGTTTGTTACATCAACAACAAGAAAGGGCCCATTCACACCCCTGTATTGGAAAGTAACGAGGGTATGGTACTGGGCCCTAGAACATGGTCTAGAACTGTCCCCTGTCCATGTTCCAAGCATCCAAATTGTCCCGGCAGATGGACTCAGTCAGTTGCAGTCTTGGATGAAGACCTGTTTGACAGGTGGGGCCATCCAGAGTTGGACCTTTTTGTGTCCCTACTCAACACAAAACTGCTGCGTTTCTGCCCACTTGCTCAAGGGTCTGGAGTTTTCTGGCAAGACGCGTTGTCCCTCTCTTGGAAAAGGGAGGTTCCTCTACACCGTTCCTCCCTCTCCTCTAATACAGAGGGGACTAATCAAACTGCAGATGGAAGGGGGTCACCTTGATAGTCACTGCAACCTTCTGGCCTTGTCAGATCTGGTCCCCTTATTGCAACAGCTGATGGTGGACCCTCCAGTGCTCCTGCGCACAGACTTGCTCACCAAGGCATAGGGCACTCTGGTCCATCTGAACCTCAAGTCACTTCACCTTCATGCTTGGCTCCTGGAAAATAGCCACTGAGAGGCCTGGAGTCTCCCCTAAGGTGGCTGCCATGCTGATGGCTGTCAGAAAGCCTCCACCAGGGTCACTTACTCCATGTAGTGGAAGCGCTTTGCTGTGTGGACAGCTTCCCATCGTCTGGACCTGTTCACTTCTCCAGCGAGTCAGATTTTGGAGTACTTGCTGACCCTCTCATATTCAGGCCTGACATACTCCTCTATTAAGGTGCACCGGTCAACCATTTCAGTCTTCCATGTGCCTGCTGATGGCCGTACGGTGGAACAATTAGAGGTGTCCTATACCTTCTTGTGAGGCACTCTTCATCTGAAGCCTCCCATTTATAATCCTGTCCCTCCTTGGGACTAGAATTTAGTGTCGAGAGAAAAACTTACTTTAGCTCCTTTTGAGCCAGCCACAACATGTGAGCTACAATTTCTGTCCTGGAAAGCATTATTTTTAGTTGCTATTACTTCTGCTTGGAGAATTTCCAAGCTTCAGGCTCTGATGTGTGAGCCTCATTTGGTTTTACACAAATGTCTTTGCATACAAATCCTAAGTTTCTTCCTAAGGTGGTGTTCGAGTTTACCTTGAACCAAACCATCTACCTGTCTATTACCCAATGCATGCCAATCCAGGGGAAGTGCTGCTCTACACTTTAGATAAGAACATTAACATGTCTGTATAAAGGGAAGTGGTTATCCCTCTATACAGACAGTTGGTGAGACCCCATCTGGAGTACTGTGTGCAGTTTTGGAGACCTCATCTACGCAAGGACATAGACAAGATGGAAGCAGTCCAGAGGAGGGCAACTAAAATGGTGCAGGGTCTGCAGTAGAAACCATATGAAGAGAGAGACAGAGAGCTTAATATGTATACCCTTGATGAAACGAGGGACAGGGGGGACATGACAGAAACTTTCAAGTACCTCAAGGGAATCAACAAAGTCCAGGAAGGTAGCATCTTTCAGAAAAAGAGATGTGTAAGAACAGAGGGCAAAATTTAAAGATAGAGAGGGGACGGCTCAGGGGTAATGTGAGGACATTTTTTTTTCATGAAGACAGTGGTGGATACATGGAACCGCCTTCCTGAGGAGGTCTTTGGGTCTAAAA
This sequence comes from Neoceratodus forsteri, assembly GCA_016271365.2. Lineage (NCBI taxonomy): Eukaryota > Metazoa > Chordata > Ceratodontiformes > Ceratodontidae > Neoceratodus > Neoceratodus forsteri. Next base: position 306,312,429 of record JADMNL010000025.1, read on the forward strand.
CAGTGGGGGAATTCAAACATGCATGGGACAGACATAAGGCAATTATAGTGGGGGGTTGCAGGAAGTAGGCTGTTGGTTAACTAGAATCTGCAGCTTATCCAGTAGGTAGGGAAATGGGCAGACTGGGTGGGCCAAGTGGTCCTTATCTGCCATCAAAGTCTATGTTTCTATGTCGGCAGAAGGGGACCGTATGATTCATCTAGTCTGTCCAGATTGTCTACCCCCCTATTCTGTTCTTCCCACATTACCGCAGTACTTGTCTCACGCTAGCTTAAAAGCAGTGACTGTTTTGGCCTCCACAATCGCTGGTGGTAAGGTATTCCAAGGGTCCACCACCCTCTCTGTGAAGTAGAACTTACCCCATTAGTCTCAAACTGTGCCCCCTCGTTCACATAGTCTCATTTCTGTGAAAGAGGTTTTCTGCTTGTACCTTTTTTATGCCCTTTATGTATTTCAAGGCTTCTATTATATCTCTCGTTTCTCCTTTGCTCGAGGGAGTACATTTGCAGTTGCTGTAGTCTAGATTCATACTGCTCCTGGTGCAGCTCCTGTACCATTTTAGTAGCTCTTCTCTGTACAACCTACAAGCGGTCTGTATCCTTTTTTAGATGTGACCTTCAGAACTGTACACAGTACTCGAGATGTGGCCTCGCCAAGGACCTGTACAGAGTATGACCTCTCGCCTCCTACTTGTAATGCCACTGCCAATACATCCAAGGATGCTACTAGCTTTCTGCGACGCCTTTTCACATTGTCTACTCACGTTTAAATCATTGGAAATAAGCACTCTGAGGTCCCGTTCAAGTTTTGTTTCGATTAATTGTTCACCATCGAGTGTGTATGTTTTCCTTGGGTTTCCTGTTCACAGAATTCCACATTTTCATATGCACTGCATCAAAGTACTGCAGGAAGTCCCGCAGCTGCTTTCCTTCACCCCTGGGAAAGAGGGTGTGTTTCTAAACAGTGCCTGTTCAAATGGTTGGTTAACTATTACCTTTTACTACAGGGAGTATGGGAAAGAACTTCCTGGCATTGTTTATGGCCATTCAACGAGAGACATGGCCACTTCAGTTGCTTGTTTCAGGAATGTTTCAGCTGCAGAGACTTGTGCTGCTGCAGCTTGGAGTTCTGTCCACACCTTCATTAAACACTACAGTCTGGACACTATCTCTAGAAGAAGGGCAGGCTTTGGCCCAACTGTGCTTCAAGGTCTTCTTTCATAGGTTTATTGCCTTCAGCCATCCTGAGTGTTTCATCTGTAAGAATTGCTTGGGACTCGTCCTACAGGTATTGCCTGCTGCAAGAGATACCCTAGATGAAGCTAGTACAGTTACGCAAGAACTTACCGTAACAGTAGATCTTTGAGAGGACCTCTTGCAGCAGCCCATGCTGTCCAACCCTCCGTCCCCCTTAGCCTGAGAGCTTCACTGTCTCTTTCTCCACGTAGGTTTACCTTCCGTTTCACCCTTATTGTACATGGTGGGAACCTCTGGCCTTCCTCGGTTCGCCTGCATGACATCTGCTGCTTATGGTCTGTGGCAGGAGAACTGGGGAGGGCACAGGGCTGCCTACATTTACAGAGGAGCAACGTCAGCATGTGACATTATCGTAGGCAGCCCCTGGTAGATGGCTAGGTAGAAAAGTTTCCATCCCGCCTGGTGGCGCTGAGGGTTGAGGCACTGAGATCTTACCTCTCCATGCCGGTGGGGAAGGAGTAGGATCGAGGCACCTAATGGCAGCTCTTCTCTCCCGGGTGGTCGTCACGGCCCCCCAAAGTAGTTCAGCCCTGTGGAGGTTCGGGTGACGGCATAGGCAGGAAGGGCGACATAAAGGGACAGCATCTCATAGTGTGATGTGTGCGTGCTTCCACACATGCGCATTTGCACCGAGATGGGGATGGGCAAAAAACGAGGGTACAAAAACCAATAAAATACTAATGTTAAAAAAAAGTTTCCGTGTGGTCCTAGTGCCTAGCAGCTATAGTCCTACAGGTGTGGCCTGCTACAAGAGATCCTCTCGAAGATCTACTGTTACGGTAAGTTCTTACATAACTGTACTTTTAGATACCATCTATAACCATCTGCCAAACTATGGATCTTTAAGTAGAGCACAATTAAACATTCATGTTTTTTCTTGTTTAACATCATTATCCAACTGTAATCCCACAGCAAACTGTGCATGGTCCGCGATAACAATGTTATCTATGCTACAGTTTGTGATCTCAACCAGTAATGAAATAGAAATAAAGAAGTGAACCAGCCTGTTATAAGACCCATGCCTAATGGGAAAAAAGTTAAAATCTTTATCTTTGGATGAACTAGGCACCAAATTTCAACTAGTCCAAAATTTGGACAGAATTTATTCAATGTGTTTGTGGATTTAACATACGTATTAGTGGATCTGTCACTTCTGTCTGTGTAGTTGTCCATATCTGCATTTCACGTCCCTTCCCACAATTAGATTAAGAGACCCCAGCAGAAGATAAGCAGACAGGCAAAATTCTGGCATTTTTTTAAATTCCAGACATACATGTTTACCAGGAGAAGGAACAGTTATGTAAGAACTTACCTAACAGTAGATCTTCGAGAACAGCTCTTGCAGCAGGTTCCACCATTAGGACTGAAGCCGGCGCCAGGACCCTCACTTGAAATTTTCTAGCTAGCAGTACTCAGTGGGGACCACCCTGACGTCTGTCCCGCCTGCGCAGGCATCGTGACAAAAGGGGCGGTCCCCCAGAATCCCCAGTTCTCCCGCCGGAGACTCCTAGCCGCTGGATGACATCAGAAAAGGAGACTGAGGATCTGCCATCAAATGGCAATCAAAGTGGTGTTAGAAACACCTAATCCTAGGAGAAGGATATTGGAACAAGTCTACCTTCAGCAGGGATGGTGGAAGGAAAAGCACCTGCTGCAAGAGCTGTTCTCGAAGATCTACTGTTACGGTAAGTTCTTACATAACTGTACTATCTTACTTCGAGAAACAGCTCTTACAGCAGGTTACACCATTAGGACCGATTCCCAAGCAATACTGGAAATCCCTCAGCGGTGGGAGGAGGAAAGGTAGAAATCACTAGTTGTACCGAAGCCAAGGACAGGAGTACCCTAAAGGACTGCTAGACCAAAACCTGCTCTTCGCCTCGATGCAACGTCCAGGCTGTTATGCCCGATAAAGGTGTGCACAGTGCTCCAAGTAGCTGTTGCACAGACTGCTGAAGTGGACACGTTCTTCATGGCCACAAAGGAGGTAGCCACCCCCCTTGTGAAATGACCCAATCCCAGCTCTGTTTAAGGGTTTGTTACGCTTCTGGTAACAGAACGTGATACAATGAATGAGCCACCTGGACAGCGACTGTTTGAAATGGTAGCTCCATCATCCTGTGGTGAAGGAGACGAAAAGCTTGTCAGATTTTCGGTGGTGTTTGGTTCTGGTCAGGTAGTATCGAAGACACCTATGCACATCTAAAGTGTGCAACAGGGCCTCTCCTCTGTTAGAATATTTAGGAAAGTACACTGGTAGATCTATGTCCTGATTACGGGTGAGAGCTGAGACCACCTTAGATAGAAACTACGGATTTCTCAGTAGGGACACGCTGTCCTTGTGAAAAACCAAATAAGGTTCTTTACACATCAGTGCGTGAAGTTCAGAAATTCTTCTGGCCAAAGTAACGGCAACTAAAATAATGTCTTCCATGTAAGGAAACGTAGCTCGTAATCCACGGCTGGTTCAAAAGGTGGCAGCGAAGGCTGCTCCAGGACAAAGGGTAAATCCCATGGAGGAACAAGATCCTTAATCGGAGGTCTAAGGTGGAGGACATCTCTCAGAAAGGCGTGTGCCGTGTCCAACTGAGTTATGGGACGTTGGCCTATAGGAGCGTGATAGGCTGAGATGGTACAAAGGTGTACTTTTATCGAGGAGTAGGCCAAGCCTGTCTGAAACAGAGACAGGAGGTAGTCCAGGACCGACCTTTCCGGACAATCCATCGGTGAAAACCCCCGTGCCCGAGCCCAGAGGCAAAATCTGCGCCATTTCATGGCGTATGTAGCGTGAGTGGCTGATTTTCTAGCAGCTGCTAGAACATCTGCTACCTCTTGCGAGACCCCGTACCGCATGATGGCTATGTCTCTAGGAGCCAGGCGTGCAGGTTCAGAGATCGAAGGTCTGGATGGACCAAAGAGCCTGCCTCCTGAGACAATAAGTGAGAACTGATTGGCAGAGGCACGGTGTAGCAGAAGGAACCAAATCTGTCTGGGCCAAAACGGCACGATAAGTATCAGCGTCACTTGCTCTCTGCGAAGTTTCAAAAGTACCATCTGGATGAATGGGAAGGGAGGAAAGGCATAGAGGAATCTGCCCGTCCAGGAGAGGGACAACACGTCTCACCAGAAAACACCAGGCCCTGGATCTAGCGAGCAGAAATTGGACAGTTTTGCGTTGTATGGGGACGCAAAGAGGTCTAACTTGATGTGCCCCATCTGTGAAACAGATCCTCTACTACCTCCTGGAGTAGTTCCCACTCGTCGACTCTGGCCTGAGAGCAACTCAGGCTGTCTGCGATGACATTGTCCACTCCTGGGACATGAACAGCAATGAGGTTTGCGCCGTGTTGTTGTACCCAATCCCACTCCCTGAAAAGCGGGTAGGAACGGGTGCCTCCTTGTTGTGGAGGTAATACATCACCGCGGTATTGTCCGTTTGTAACTGAAGAGTACCTGGTGGGATCTCCGACTGTAAAGCCTGCAGAGCGTAAAGAACTGCTCTCATTTCCAGGATATTTATGTGGAGATGAGCTTCCTGGGCTGTCCATAAGCCTTGAGATCTGACACCATCGACGTGTGCTCCCCAACCGAACCCTGAGGCGTCCGTGGAGAGCGTCACAATCTGAGACGGCGCGATGAAGGGGACCCCCACTAATAGGTTCTTTGAATCTAGCCACCATTACCAATCCCGGATTACGGCATTTGTGATCTGGATTGGAAGTTGCAAATGGTCTTGCTTCTGATCCCATTAGACCCGTAACATCCACTTGGTCACCCGCATGTGGAGACGGGCTAGCTGGACTGTGCATGGCCATAGCCATATGTCTGAGCAGGCAAAGGACCAGCCTGGCTGGATGGTCCTCTTTGCCAAATGTCCCTGATGAGGGATCTGATGTGTTCTGCTCGGTCCTGGGGTAGAAAAGCTTTCCCTTGGACAGTGTCCAGAACTGCGCCTATGAACTGCAGATTCTGTGACGGAACCAGGCGTGACTTCTCCTGATTGATAATGATGCCGAACGTCTCAAACAGAGACCGAGTACAATGAATGGCAGACATCAGGGACTCCCGAGAGGGCGCCATGAGAAGCCAGTCGTCCAGGTAGGGGAACACGTAGTGGCCTTGTCTCCTCAAAGTTGCCGCTATGACTGCCATGCACTTTGTAAACACTCGAGGTGCCGATGACAGCCCAAAAGGGAGGGCTCGGAACTGATAATGGCGACCTAGAAATTCGAAGCGCAAGAACTTCCTGTGCGCTCGAGCAATGGGTATGTGCAGGTAAGCATGCTGCATGTTCAAGGACGCCGGAAGGGCCTGCTTGAGCATGGGTATCAGACCTGGAGGGGTCACCATGCGGAAGCGTATGTAAAGGACCGAAGCGTTGAGATAGCTGAGATCTAGTATCAGATGGAGGCCCCCTGTCTTTTTGGGAACCAGAAAGAAGTGGGAATAGTAACCTGCACCTCTCTGGTTCCGGGGTACGTGCTTTATAGCTTCCTTTCCTAGAAGCGCGAGCACCTCCTGCTGTATGAGCAGAGTGTGCTGACCCGAATAACGGGAAAGCAGGGGAGGTCTTGACGGTGGGTGGTCGAGGAATTGATAAAGTGACCTCTCCTGACCATCTGAAGTACCCACGGTCGGGCGGTAATCGACTGCCACCCTGCAAAGTGGCGAGCGATGCAACCCCCAACCTTTTCTGCCTGTTGATCCAGAGGAAGGGTGGGGCCGGGAAGGAGTCATGCTGTGACAGCGCTGGTTCCCGCAGGCTGGGCCGGTTTGGTATACCGCTGGTCTCTGCCTGGGGAAGATTTAGCCTGGTCTTTACAATGGAAAGTGCCCCTATGTTGCTGGCCAGAATGTGGCTGCTGCCATCGTTGCTGGCTGCGAAAACAGTTCTGGTTCCAACGAAAGGAACCAGGTTTAGCTCTGTACATGGCCTGTACGGATCTTACTGCCTTCCCGGCCTCCTGAAGCTTGGTGATGACCTTTCCAGAGTGTTCACCAAACAGGACTTTGCCGTTGTATGGGATGACAATAATGTTTTCTGTATGACTGGGGTAAACTGGAAACACGGAGCCAGGAGTGTCTCTGGAGACAGACGCCCGAACTGCAGCTCTGGCAGACGAGTCCACAGAATCGTATGGCCTGTAACTTCTGGGTCCCCACATCAGACCCTGTGTGGAGGAGGTTTAAGAGCTCTGCCTTCTGATCGCCATCTGGTAGCTTATCAACTAGGTCCTGACCCTGTTCCCACAGGGCATTCTAAAACTGAACCATGTGAGACAGATAGTTCAGGATCTGATGGAGCATGTAGCAGCTGAATACATGCACCTCCCCAGGCATCCAACCATTTTGATTCCTGGTACAGTGGCTTTGTGCTCGTATGCCGTGGTTGTTGGGACCAGTCATGAGAGGCCGTAATGACCAGAGAGTCAGCCAGAGGTTGTTGCGCCAAATAATGGTCCTTTTCCGGGGCCTTGTACAGGCGGTCAGCTTTCTTCGGCACACGGGGGTGGAGTGCGGATGCTTCCACGCAGCCTTGGTGACATCTGCGAAAGTGTCCACCAAGGGTGGCACTACCACAGGCTTAAGATCCTTCTGCCGAAGGTAATGAGCAAGGCGCTGTCTCTCGGGGTCGAGATCTTCCGAATCCCACCCATGTTCTCCTGGATGTGCCTCATAATCTCAGAGAAAAAGGAATCATCCGGAGGTGACCTGGGCAGGTCTTGTGGGTCAAGTGATGGGATGCTGAGTGGAGAAGGAGACCAGGAGGTGTCATAAGTATCCAGTCTAGAATCCTCCCTGGAGGAGTGTACCACTGACGCCTGGGTCACTTGGGGCTGGGAGACCCTGAGGGAGATCTTGAGGGAGGCCTTCTCCATTCCTTGGATCTTCCCTCAGGAGGTGGAGTGCTCCTTGGGGGTTGGTGGTCGTCCTGCTGGTTCTGCGCGGAAGAGGGGGTAGGAGGTGGAAGAAGTAGGAGAAGGAGGTTTCACTGGATCACATCTTTCTTATTGTGTCCCACCAGAAAGTGAAAAGATCTTTGACCTCTTGAATATTCACACCCGACGACAGACCTGGCGCCGGTGGTCTGTCGCCGGGGTCGGGTGTCGGGTCTGAAGGAGTCTCTGGGATTGGTGAAGGCTCCTGGAAGCCCAGCATCCTTGTTGTCGCCTGCCTGGTCCTCAGGCAATGTCAGGTTCTCCTCCGGGAGTCCCAGCCACCGCATCCACTGGTGACGGGGAGGAGGTGGCAGTCTTTGGCTCCAGCGACGCGTTACTGACGACAGGCGCTTTGATTGATGTTCGTTTCATGGATTGACCGACATCTGGTGTTTGGCCGATGTCTTCGGTTCCGCTAACGCCTGGCCGACTTCAGGTGTTTGGCAGACGCAGGTGCCTGACCAACGCCGGGTCAGTCATTCGCTTCAGGGACGTCAGGTCTTTAGTCTTGCTAGGTGGGAATCCGGACCCTGAGAGGCTGGGGACCGATCTGGAGCTGGGTCCCGAAGGCCGGTCTGATGAGGAAGACTTGGTCTGGTGATGGTCAGAGGTCTTCGACAGGCCCGGGTGGCAGTGGAGGAAGCCAAGGCCTGGAAGTCTTCACAGGGTACAGAGAAGCTGAAGAGCCACCCAAAGCCTAAAACTGAGGGGCTGGGAGTGAGCCCTGGAAAGAGCGGTCTGAGCACGTGGAGCCTGATCTGTGCGCGAGTCTGAGGCCTGGTTAGAGGATCTGGACCTGGCCTTCTCCGGTGCTTGTCCTAGTGTTTGTGGACTTTTGAGGTAGATTCACCTCCGGAAGAAGGTTCCTTATCCATTCTGAGTAGTTTCTCTTCCTAGCGGTGGATCCTGGTGTGACTGTTACACCTGACAGAAGGAGCAGGCCTTGGTGTCATGGTTCGGGCCCAACACCGAGGCAGGATGAATGAGGATCCTTGAAGGGATCTGTTTGCCACAGGCACACTTGGAAGGATGTCCTTCTGAAGAAGGAGTTGGAGATGCCGACATTTAGTTTGGTAAAACTGTTTTATGGAAGTTCTTAGTTAAATGCGCTAGAGTGGGACCGTGAGACCGATGCTTGCAGTCGCCGCAGGAAAAGAACTGGGGATTCTGGGGACCGCCCCATTTTATACAATGCCCGATGTCGGGGCAGTCCCCGCTGAATACTGCTAGCTAGAAATTCCTGGCGTCCTGGCCGGCTTCAGTCCTAATGGTGTAACCTGCTGCAAGAGCTGTCAAGTAAAATCTGTCTATCCCCTATACAGAAGAAACATACAAACACAGAAGACTGCCGGCAGGTAAGGACCACTGGGGCCCATCTAGTCTGCCCATTTTCCCTATTTGCATCAAGTGATGTTGATTCTAGTGGTCATCAGTCTAGCCCCCTTCCCATAGCTAGTGTTCCCTATGCCTATCCCATGCATGTTTGAATCCCCATTAGCTTGTCTCCACCCACCCACCCCACCCCGTGGCAGGCTATTCCAGGTATCCACCCTTTCAGGGAAGAAACGTCCTCACATTCCCCCTCCAATCTTATGTTGTGTCCTCTTGCTCTTACTCCTCTCCTGTACTAAAGGATGTCCCCCACCTGCACCTTTTTTATGCCTTTAAAGTACTTGATGGTCTCAATCATGTCACCGTGTTCTCTCTTCCAGCGTATACATGTTAAGGTCCTTTAATCTCTCCTCACATGTTTTCTGGTGCAAGCCCTATACCATCTTAGTTGCCCTTCTTTGGACCACCTCCACCCTGTCAATGTCTTCAAGAAGATGTGGCATCCAAAACTGTACACTGCACTCCAGATGAGGCCTCACCAGCACTTTGTACAGTGGCAGCACCACCTCCCTACTCCTTGGGATGCCCCTTCCTATGCACCCCAACATGCTATTGGCTTTCCCTACAGTCTTGGTACACTGTCTGGCCAATTTAAGGTAATCTGTGATGATATAGGCTTTGAGAAATTGGATATGTGATGGTGATGTACAAGAGTTTGGTAGGATGAGTTTTTGAAACTGCATTTCATGAATTTCAACATTGTTTCTATTTTGCTGGTCTTTGGATGAAGTTTGAACAGTGGCACACATCTGCTCACCATAAGGACGTAACTTTATCTGCTACAACTGGTTTCACTTAGAGCTTGGGGGTTCTCTGTGTCAAACACTTGTTATTCAGGGATTAGGATCCCTACAGGAATATAAATTTATTTCGTATTAATCACTCTGGCTTCAGAATGACAATATTGTCTGCCTTTTTATAAAACCTCCTTTTCTCCCTTTTCCTTAACCTCCTCCTGATTCTGCTAATTTCCATTGAGAAATTCATATTTGAAGTTTTTATTTTTACAGATTTTCACTTTATCAATTTATATAAAATATAAAAATTTTAACGTTCACACCTTGTCACTTTTTGTAGCAACATATTCTATAGACACATCCTCTCTAGATGCCTTTTTGTAGCGGACATTAAAAAAAGAACTGCATTTTGGAGATCTAGCGTCACCTACTGGCTGCTCTCAATCATGCATTAAGAATGTAAATGAGCAATGATAGTTTTCAAACATGGGTACAAATGAAGGTGTGTTCATGGTACAACTCCACCCCTTGAAAAAGCTGAAGAGCGCTACAGACGTTTGGGAAGTTAGTTTGTGCTTATAGGCATAACATCTTGGTGCTTAACTCTAATGAAGGAGTATCTTTAATGTAGTTACTTTTCACATCCGTCCTGTTTGAAGGAACACATGATGTGCTTGGCACCTTCAGTGTTTGCTGTTCGTCTGCTTTACTGCACCTCTGCTCATCTGCCTGTGCTGCTTAAAGCAGAACCAATCTAAATTATTTTGCGGTGATTTTCATATACACCCCATGATGCTTTGCACTATTGGGGTACGTGTAATTTTATGTTTCTTTATAATGCATTCTTAATGTTGGCCAATTCCTTTACACCACGCCTCAACTCCCTCCAACCTGATTTTAGGATTCCCCTTCATTTTTCCCCCTAACTTACCCCTTCTGAACTCAAGTTCTGGAGTTGGGGTGTCCCTTGCCTAACTTTATAGCAAATCACACTGATAGGTGCTCGCTGGTACCCAATACACCAATATTCCCATATCCCTGGAACAGCTGCTGTTTGTTAGGACAAGGTCCAGGATCATATCTTCCCTTATTGGCTCGACTCCTGGGACCAAGAAGCCATCCTAGAATGCATCCAACAGTACCTGACTGCTGTTACTGCAGCCTGCCCTCAGGATCCTCCAATCCACATCAGGAAGATTACAGTCTCCTGTGATTACACCCCTGTTCTGCTACCCTTCTGATTTCCCTTTAAGATCCTCTCTACTCTTTTCCTTGACTTGGGACCAACACCAGCCAAAAATCTCCTTCCTGCCCCTTCCCATTCCAGTTGTACCTACAGTGACAATCCCCCACTTTCTTCCTTGCTATTATGTCCCTTATACCCTTTATTCCTCCCTCACATACAGGACCAGCCATCTCACCCCTGCACCAGCCTTCTAAACACAGAAACATAGGACTTGATCGGCAGATAAGGGCCGCTGGCCCACTTAGTCTGCCAATTTCCTTACCTGATTGATAAGCTGCAGATTCTAGTTAATCAACAGCTTACTGCCTTATGCCTCTCCCATGCATTCGTGAACTCTCCCACTGTTCCTGACTCCACAACCTCCTCAGAAAGGCTGTTCCATGCATCCACAACTCTCTCTGTGAAAGAATACTTTCTAACATTACCTCTGAGCCGTCCCCCCTCTATCTTCAAATTGTGCCCCCTTGTTCTTGCACATCTCTTCTTCTGAAAGATACTACCCTCTTCTACCTTGCTAATTCCCTTGAGATACTTGAAAGTTTCTATCATGTCCCCTCCCTCCTTTCCCTCAAGGGTATACATATTAAGCTGCTTTAGTCTCTCCTCATATGTCTTCTGTGCAGATCTTGCACCATTTTGGCTGCCCTCCTCTGAACAGCCTCCACTCTGTCTATGTCTCTTCGGAGATGGGGTCTCCAGAATTGCACGCAGTACTCCAGATGGGGTCTCACTAACTGTCTGTAGAGAGGGATAACAACTTCCTGTTTCCTACTGTTGATGCCTCTCTCTCTGCATCCCAGTATCCCCCCAGCCCTCCTTACTGCCTTCTCACATTGCTTGTCCACCTTTAGGTCATCTGATATAATTACTCCTAGGTCTCTTTCGATTTTTATTATTAACAACTCACCCCCCATTGTGTACTCTTCCCTTGGATTTTTGTTTCCCAGATGCATTACCTTGCACTTCTTTGCATTGAATCTGAGCTGCCACGTATTTGACCATTCCTCCAACGTTGCCAAGTCCCTTTTCATTCTTTCCACCCCACCTTGTGCATCAACCCTGTTGCACATCTTTGTGTCATCTGCAAAGAGGCATACCTTTCCTTCCAGGTGCGCTCCAATGTCACTTATAGTTACCCTCCTTTCTTCACTGTGGACTCAGTTTACTATTACCCTTTGTGTCCTGTTGTCCAGCCAGTTTTTTTATCCAGGCTACCACCTTGGGACCCACTCCAAGGCTGGCTAACTTGTATATTAATCTTTTGTGTGAGACTGTGTCAAATGCCCTGCTAAAATCTAGGTAGGCCATATCCACAGCCCCTCCCTGGTCTACTACTTTGGTCACCCAGTCAAAGAAATCTATTAGGTTCGTCTGACATGACCTTCCTGCTGTGAAACCATGCTGCCTTGGGTCCTGTGCCCCACTGGCCTCTAGGTACTCAACAATTCTTTCCTTCAGAAGTGATTCCATCATTTTCCTACCACTGAAGTCAAACTAACTGGTCTGTAGTTTCCTGCCTCTGCCCTGCTCCCACTTTTGTGAAGTGGAATCACATTTGCCCTCCAGTCCTCAGGTACCACTCCATCCTCCCATGATTTGTTAGAGAGCAGTCAGTGGCGTACTAGTTCTACCCTTAGTTTTTTAGTATTCTTGGGTGAATCCCATCAGACCCATTGCTTTGTCCACCCTCAGTTTCAAGAGTTATTTCAAACCCTTTTTCTGTAAATGGACTGGTATCGACCCTCTATTCAGAGTTTCTCCCTTGTTTGGTTTAGGCACCTCCTCCTCATCTATTGTGAGTACTGAGCAGAAATATTCGCTCAGTATCCCTGCTTTTCACTGTCACCCTCTGCCCACATTCCTCCCCTTTATTAAGTCTCTGTATCCTCCTGGTCTTTTCTTTCGCCCCTAATGTACCTATAAAAGGTTTTATCCCCTTCTTAACAGAGTTGGCTATCTTTCCTCAGTTTGGGCCTTTGCTATTCTGACTGCCTTCCTGCCTCATTCTGCTTTAACTGAAAGTTCTCTGTCCTGCTCCTTCTGTGTTTCCTTATAGTTCCTGAATGCTATCATTTCTCCTTAACCATCCCTCCCACCTCTTTGAGAACCACAGTGTTTTTTCCTTCGCTTTGTTTTATTGATTTGCTTCACAAAGGCTTGTTGCCTCTGTGATGGCTGTTTTGATTATTCCCATTGTTCCTCCATCCTCCTTCTTGCCCATTTGCTAGTGCTTTTCTAAGGCACTTCATTTTCCCAAAGTCAGCCTCCTAAAGTCCAATACTCTTTATTTTGTATGGCTTGGACTCTATGGTTGTGTTTATTGTGAACCACACTGTTTGGTGGTCACTTGTTTCCAGATGGCTACCCACCTCTAAATCTGAGATGCTTTCCTTCCCATTTGAGAGTACCAGGTCTAAGACTGTTCTCCCGAGTGGGGCATCAAGAATGACCCCGCTCTTGAATGTGTCTGCAGCAAAGATACTCCAGTTAACATCTGGCATATTCAGGTCCCCCATCAACAATATCTCCCCTTTTTCTGCCATTTTAAGGATGTCTTCTATCATTTCCTTGTCCATTTCTTCCCCCTGAGATGGGGGTCTGTACACAACCCCCATGCGGACTGCGGTGCCATTTCCTGTCTCCAGGATGACCCACAGCGACTCATCAACTTCCTGTTTACTCTTTAGTTCTGTTGCTTTAATCCCTTCCCTTATATAGAGAGCTTCTCCTCCTCCTCCTCCAAGACTACCATGCTCTACCACCACCTTCCTAAAGGTTATGTACCCTTTGTGCCCACCATCACATACAGGATCACTCCCCCTGCCTTCCTAACGGTTATGTATCCTTTATGACTTCCTCACATGCTGGACCACCCCCCTGCCCCAGCTTTTCTAAAGGTCACATACCCTTTATGCTCTCCCTCACATACAGGACAACTCCCACCCCCGCCTTCATAAAGGTTATGTACCCTTTATGCCCACCCTCACATACAGGACCACCACCTCTTGCCTCAGACTTCCTAAAGGTTACTTACCCTTTATGCCCCCCCCCTCACATACAGGGCCACCCCCTCAACCCTTGTCTTCCTAAAGGTTACGTAACTTTGTACTGTGAAGTCCCAATCGTGGTATGGTGGTGTCCAGGATTCCATAGAGGTCATTAAATCCAGTTGGGCTTCTTAAACTAGTGCCTGAAGACCCCCCACGCTGTTACTCAGGACACTGGTGTTAATGCTTATAGCTTTCTGGGAGGTTTGTTGCCCTTTACGCATCGACTGCACCCATGTCTTGCCTATGTCCTGATGATGATCACCTGACGTGTTCTTGTTGCTGGGCGTATATTTTGATATGTGTACTAACTGTGCTACTCTCCGTCCCTAACCTCTTGCTACCCCTTCTCCCTACCTGCCCGAAGCACTGCCCTGAAGGGTCCCTCCATGTGAAATCTTTTGGTCACAGGCCTTGGTGCATTTACAAAAGCATCCCAGTTACAGTTTTGTGTCATTACATATTACTATTCAAAGTTTATTGTTCAACAACTTAATGTCACTTCAATATGTAAATGAAAAGAACAGGTTACTCACCGGTAACAGCAGTTCTAAGAGTGGTATATGTTGTTCATCCACACTTATGGGCATGTCCCCTTTCCCTTTAAGGATCCACTGGAAGTCAAAGCTGGCTCCTCCCACCGACCCGGGTGGTATATACCTCGGCTCCGCCCCATGACGCCAGATCTTAGTCTGCTGGAAGCCAGGTGTTGTGTGCCCGCAGCCGGGGAGGTCGGGTGGGTCCGTGTGGATGAACAACATATACCACTCCTACAACTGTTACAGGTGAGTAAATTGTTCTTCTAGGATCATGGATATATTGTTCATCCACGCTTACTGGCAAACTCCTAGCAGTTCTCTGGGAGAAGGGAGGCAAAGCGCACACCCCCTATTTAGAGAACAGAAATTGGAGAACTGAGGCCCCAAAACCAGCATCCCAGCGTGACTCAAGATCGATGTGGTAGTGGGTGAGGAGGGTGTTTGCTGACTTCTAGGTAGCAGCCCGGCAGATTTCCTGGATAGGGATGTCCCTGGAAGCAGCCACCGATGCAGCAGTATGGCAGGTAGAATGAGCTCTTATCCCTCTGGAAGGCTCCTTGCCCACCAACTCATAACACAGACCTATGCATAATGTAATCCATCTAGCAATGGTCCACATCGCTGCAGGTCTGCCAGAAGAAGCTTCAGCATAGGTGACAAACAGCTGGTGAACCTCTCCACGAATTTCCACCGTCCTCTCCTTATAGCAGGACAGAGCACGTTGCAAGTCAAAGGTATGGAGCATGTACATGGCCTCCAAGGTGTAAGTTGGGTAGTAAACCGGCAGAGTTAACACCTGGTTAAGGTGAAACTCTGACACCACCTTCGGAAGGAATTTCGGTTGGGGGCGCAGGACAACTTTGTCCCTGTGGAAGACCAGATAAGGGGAGTCCACCGAAAGTGCCTGGAGCTCCCCAGTCCTTCTGGCTAATGTGATAGCCACCATGAAGGCCGTCTTCCATGACAAGTGTGACAACTCACACTTGAGAATGGTTTCGAACGGCTTGCCCATGAGCTTTGCCAGTACCAGCAGTAAATCCCACAGAGGTGGAGGTTCACGCACCGGAGGGGATATGTGATCCAGGCTTTTGAAAAAACACCCGACCCACTGTCTCCTGCGCCAACGTTAGCCGACCTGCCCACACCTGGTAAGCAAAGATGGCTGCCAGGTGCACCCTAAGAGTCAAAGACCGTAGACCCCCATTGGAGAGAGACCAAAGGTAGTCGAGAATGTTAGCCACGGGGCAGGACAGAGGGTCCAGGCCCTTGTCTTGACACCAAATGGAAAACCGCATCTATTTGAAGGCATAACATTTCCTGGTCGATTCCTTTCTGGATGCCTCCACCACAGTGTAGACCTCTTCGGAAAGACCCAAAGCCTGGAACTCTAGCCGCTCAGGTACCAGGCTATGAGATGCAGGGACTGAAGGTCCGGATGGAATACCTTCCCCTGACTGAGTGATATCAGGCCCGGGCATGTACAAAGTCGTTCCGGGGGCCTGCAGATGAGGAGATCTGGATACCAGAACTGGCACGGCCAGTCTGGGGCTACCAGGATCACCTGCACCTTGTCGCTCTTCACCTTGTGGATTAAGGGGAATGGAGGGACGGCGTAGAGGAGGCCTGGGGTCCACAGCCTTGAGAAAGCATCTGTCTGCAGTGAGCCCTGCTGAGGGGGCGGGCACGACAGAGCCTCAACTTTTGTTTTCCTGAGGCAAACAGGTCTCGCCATCGGTTTGCCCCAACGGGAGAACAGGCTGTAAGCTATCTCTGGATGAAGAGACCACTCGTTGGATGACTGGCCTAGACGGCTGACAGCATCCGCCAGATGGTTCGAGGCTCCTACCACATGGATGGCTAGGAGATACGCCTCCAATCGGCTCACGAGGGTCCAGATGTGGAGAGCCTCCTTGCACAGCAGATGGGAGTGCGTGCTTCCCCGTTTCTTGAGGTAGTACATGGTCATGGTATTGTACATCTGGACTTGAACCACTTGACCCCAGAGTGGAAGAGCGAAAGCTGACAGTGCCAGTCTGACTGCACTGAGCTCCAACAGGTTAATGTGGCATCGGGACTCCTCTGGGGTCCAGAACCCATGGGCCCTGTTGTCCCCCATATGGGCTCCCCAGCCCATGAGAGGCATCAATCGTAAGGATGACCGTTGGCTTGGGGCGGACAAATGGGATCCCTTCCTGCAACCGGTCTGGGACGGTCCACCATTGGAGAGCGTCCCACATCTTCTGGATTACAGTGATCAGCTGGTCGAAGTGACCAAAACGCTGAGTCCACTGGGCGGCCAGCTCCCACTGAAGGGGGCGCATGTGCCACCGGACCCAATGGACCACTGAGGTGCATGCCGCCATGCAACCCAGAAGGCGCAGAAAGTCCTGGGCAGGGTGCAAGTGCCCAACCAGAAATTATTGGGCAAAGGAGGAGAGAACCTCTGCCCTGTCCGCCAGGAGCAAAGCTCTGGCTCGACAAGAATCAAGCTCTGCCCCGATGAAGCCCATCACCTGAGAGGGCACGAGTTCACACTTGGCCTCGTTGATCAGGAGGCCGAGTTGGGAGCAGGTTTGGAGGGCCAGATCTCTGGACCTCTCCACCTTCTGAAGGGAGGAACCTGCCAAGAGCCAGTCACTGAGATAAGGGTAGATTCTGACTCCTCGACGCTGAAGGTGGGCCGCCACCACTGCAATGCATTTGGTGAAGACCCGAGGGGCCGATGACAGGCCGAACGGCATGGCTCGGAACTCGTACAGGGTCCCTTCGACCCTGAAGCAGAGGAACCGCTGATGAGATGAATGGATTGGGACATGAAAGAACGCTGTCCCTGTAGATCCAGTGAACAGAACCACATCTGAAAGGTGTGGGACCTGAGATATTGATTCAGGTAGTGGAGATCTAGGATGGGGCACCAACCCCCATCCGCTTGAGCACCAGGAAGTACCTGGAAACAAAGCCTGGGTCTGTTGGAGAATCTGGCACTGGAGATACTGCCTCCTTGCGGAGGAGCTGAGCCACGTCATCTTGAAGAGCTGACTGGGTGCGTGCGGAGATCCGTTCCTTCCGAAAGGCGTGGGCTTGGCTGGGAGGGTACTGCTCGAATTCCAGAGACAGTCCCTGACCGACCACTTCGAGAAACCACCTGTCCGGAGTGATAGCGGACCAGGCGGAAAGGAAGTGGCGGAGCCAACCCCCCACGGGACGACCCAGAGCTGGCGTGACGGGTAGAGGGGTGGCAACCCTCAACCCGTTACTGAGCAGGCTTAGAGGAGGAGAAGGAGGCTAAGGACCCGCGCCTGGCCTCCTTTACGGGCTGTTAAGAACCCTGCCTGGACAGGGCGCCAAGCCTCCTGTTGTTGTTGTTTCTGCTGACCTCCTTGATAGGAGGGCTGCCTGACTGCAGGGAAAGAACGCCGAAATGGTTTCTTCTTTCTCTTCTGCTGGTTCTTGCCCCAAGAACCCTTGGCAGAAGTAGCATCCAAGGTGGCATTGAACTGCTCTATACACTAAAGGTGACCGGCCACTCCTGGACTGAACAAGTCAGTACCCAGGAAGGGCATGTCAGCAAGCTTATGCCGAGTGTCCGCCGGGAAGGAGGAAAGCCTCAGCCTCCAGTCTCCCCAGCTTCAAGCATGCCTTGCGGTCGTCCAGGACGTTAGGATGGAAAGTCAGGCAAAAACTGCACGACGAGGTGTCATGGCCGACACCTAGGCAGTAAACGCACGTGAGGTGAGGGTCAGTGCGCGACATCTTCTGGCCACAGGGGCACCGGCGAAATCTGGGGGCAGATTTTTCCTCCATGGTAGATGCGATGAAAGCGCGATCGCTAACTCGAGCTAGTTTCATTTTCGTTAAAAAACGACAGAATCCAGGGCCTACGATATACTGGAGCCGAGGTATATACCACCCGGGTGGTTGGGAGGAGCCGCTTGAAGACTTCTGGCAAGATTTAAAGTGGAAGGGGACATGCCAAGAAAAGCAGATGAACAACATATCCACGATCCTAAAACGCATGTTTCGCTCCAAGGATGGTATGACCTGGGGCAGAGTGACTATCCGAAAAGTGCGAGACCTGAGATATTGATTCAGGTCATGGAGATCTAGAATGGGGAACCAGCCCCCCATCCGCTTGGGCACCAGGAAGTACCTGGAGACGAAGCCTGGGTCTGCTGGAGGATCAGTCACTGGAGCTATAGCCTCCTTGAGGAGGAGCTGAGCAATGTCGTCTCGAAGAGCTGACTGGGGGTGAGCGGATATCCGTTCCTCTTGAGGGGCGTGGGCTCGGCTGGGAGGGTACTGCTTGAATTCTAGAGGCAGTCCCTGACCGACCAGTTCGAGAACCCACCTGTCTGAAGTGACAGCGGACCAGGTGGAAAGGAAGTGGTGGAGCCGGCCACCATGGAAGAACCCAGAACTGTTGTGATGGGAGTAGGGGTGACAGCCCCCACCTAGTCACGGAGGAGGAAGAGGCTCCAGGACCTGAGCCTCAGCCTCCTTTACGGGCCTGTTGGGCTCCAGGCTTGGGCCAAGGGCGCCAAGCTTGAGCCTGCTGCTGATGCTGGTGCTGCTGTCCCCTTGGAAGGAGGACTGCTGAGCCACAGGGGAAGAGTGCCGAAAGGGCTGCTTCTTCTTGTGCTGGTTCTTGCCCGAAGGACCCTTGGCAGAAGTGGCGTCCAAGGTGGCACTGGACTGTTCTATGCGCTGAAGGTGACCGGCCACTCCTGAGCCGAACAAGTTGGTCCAGAGGAAGGGCATGTCAGCTAATTTGTGCTGAGTACCCGTGAGGAAGGAGGAAAGTCTCAGCCAAGCACTGCAGCAAGAGGCAACTGCGGCAGCCATCAAGTGGGCACAGGAGTCCCCAATGTCCAGGGCTGTCTGGAGCTGCTGTTTGGCAACAACTTGGCCCTGGTCTTGGACCTGTTTGACCGCGGTCTGCATGTCCATGAGGAGATGTGGGAGGACTTCACCTAATGACCCGAGGAGGGCATGAGAGAAGTGTGCAATGACGACGGCCAAACTTGCCTGACGAAGGTCCAAGGAAGAAACCGCACGGACCTTCCTTGCCAAATGGTCCAAGAGCTTGGACTCTTGTCGGGAGGTCGGTCAGTGTTGGCAGAACTGCCAGTACGCCTGAACACAGAGGTGGTCACCAGGCTCTAGGCCGAAGGGTGCTCTGTGAACCACGCGAGGGACCCCATGGGAACCGCGTACTTGCGGACCATGCGGGCAGATGGTGTTGGACAAGAGGCAGGATGCTGCCAGAGTTCGAGTGCCGGACCAACAATGGCGTAGGCCACAGGAAAGGCCTCCGTCGGGGTATCCCCTCTTTTAATGATGTCCGTAAGAGGGTACTCTGCCTTTTTCTGGATGGGTTTCAGGGGCATCCCTGTGGACTCAGATGAGGTGAAGGATCCCTTGGAAGGAGGAAGGACCTTCCTCCATCCCTAAGCCAACGAACGACTCATCATCCCCAGGATGAGAGTGAAGCCCGGTGACATCCGAATCTGAGGAGTCGGGATACAGCGGCCTGCCGCCCAGATCTCCCTCGACACGCAGAGGGCGGTCAGCAGTGACCGTGACCAATAAAAGCCGGAGAAGCCCCGTGTTCAATCTGTCTTCTTTTGAAGGAGCCATTTCCACAGGCTGCTTAGGTGGCAGTTCCACCACGATGGGTGGAGAGGCCATTTTAGGCTGAAGAGGTGGATTTGCCGGCCCTGCGGGCGGAGGAACCGAAGATTTCAGCTCCAGAGGGGTCGGCTTCAGTCTAGGAGGTGAAAGTCAAGTAATGGTCGGGGAAGGAGCCAGAGTCTGCTTGTGCCTGGACAAGATCAGCTGTTGCCACATGAGGTCCTCGTAGCGCCAGAGTTTACACTGGACCCTCTCCTCATCTGAGGACGTCCAATGGGGTTGCCTCCTCTTGGAGCGCTTATGGCTCTTCCTCGGCATGTCACTTGAGGAGGTTCTAGACCTCGACCGAGCGGGCAGACTGTTGCTCCAGAGACACCCGGGGGACTGGTGACTTTTGGGGGTCCGGAACTAGGTCCTCGATGGGAACACCACAGGGCTGGGTCTCCTCATCGGGGAAAGACAAGGACCAGAGTCCTTTCCAAGGAGTCATCAGCCGGAGCCAGCAGCCAAAAAAGTGATCTTGACCAAAGTCGAGACCACATGCTCTTGTGGCTGGGACCTCTCTCTGTCCCAAGAGTGCCTTCGCCAAGACGAAGGTTTAATCGGTTCCTTCTCCCACTTATGGGTTCAGGAGGAGTGCGAGCCCACAGGCGCCTCTCCCTGGGTGGGAAGAGACTGGCACAATTCCCGGAAGCAGCCCGAGAAAGTACAGCCTAGGTTAAGAGGAACAAAGAAGCCCCAAGTGTCGGCGGCACAAGCTGCTTCTCCTCGAACGCCATCATGCGTTCCAACGGTTCGGCGGAGCCCACAACCATGGAAACCGCCCACCTAGCCTCCTTGGACTTCACTGGAGGGTTCCTTTTTTCTGGCCTCCCCAACTTTAAACATCCCAGGCGGTCGTCCTGAACATTGGGATGGAAGGCCAATCAAAAGCTGCAGGATGAGGTGTCATGGCCGACACCTAGGCAGTAGACGCAAGTGAGATAGGAATCGGTGCGCGACATCTTCTGGCCGCAAGGACAACGGTGAAATTCGGGGGAAGATTTTGTTTCCATGATCAAATACGCAAAAGCGCGATCACTAACTCGAACGAGTTTTAATTTTCTGTATATCCGAAGTTTTGAAAGCCAGGGCCTACAAAATGCGTGAGCACGAGGGAGGCAACCTGATTCTTCCAGCAGAAAAGAAGATCTGACGTCATGGGGCGGAACCGAGGTATATACCACCTGGGTGGGAGGAAGGAGCCAGCTTGAAGACTTCCGGTGGATCCTTAAAGGGAAAGGGGACATGCCAACAAGTGTGGATGAACAAATCCATGATCCTAGAATAAAATTTACACACACATCATTCCACAATATAATCATACATAGTAATCACAACATAAACAAAAAAATGACTATTGCACTTTTATATTTACATTTCATATTGCCTTTTAAAATAAGCCCTTCTTTGTTGCCACTCATCAATCCCTTGAATTTCATCCTTTCATTCTCTATTTCATGAAGTATACTGTTTATCTTTTTGTACTCCGTGTGACTGATTTGGTGTGGTCTTCTTCTGTAAAAATGTAGTTGATCTAATCTTTTATTTGGTCCAGATCCGCTTGCCCGATCTCCTTTTTCTAAGAAATCTCTAATAAGTAATCCCAATCCCTTTCTGTTACATCTATTTTCCATTTTGTATATATACATTTTTTTCAACAGAGCACAGAAGGAAAGCCACAGAGTCCATTTCTGCTTTGTTTTCTGTTTTTAATAAATATGTGACCATATCTTTTAGCTTAATATCATTACATACTTCACACATGTGCCGAAGTGCTGGTGCCCAAAATCAGAGGTATCTGTGTTAGTTTTAGGGGGTCAGTGAGATAGTTCTGGGAGGGAGGTCTTATTTCACAAAATCACTCATGTTTTATTAAAAGGGCATTTCTTTTTGGGGTGGGGTTGGGGGGGGACTGTCAAATCCTGTCCCAAATTTGATTAAGAAATATGCTATACCTCAAGCTTGTATGGAAACAATTACGCGGATCTGGATAAACATGGATCTGCTTCAAGTGATGGCCCCACAGGAGTTGCTGTCTAACCCGGGACAGACTGGATAGAATTCTGTGACTATCTGTCCTGACCTGTCTTCATTTCTAATGTGAATGAAGCAGATGAAGCACTTGCACCAGTCCTATAGCAATCTATGAAGTGGAAAGGTTACTACTAACTCACGTTGCAGGGACTCCAAGGCTGGGGAGGGAACTTGGTGCCCAGATCACAATTCAATAGGATGCATTTAAAGCATGACTTCATACCTTTTAGGAAGAGCGGAGAAATTTGAGAACACATATCGTGCCATCATATCCAGGCACGTCTCGGTGAGCTCCAGGTGGACAGTTTTAAGGCTGTCATCAGCCTGAGCCATTACACTCTCATCTGCAGAGCCCAGGCTTGAGCTTGTGATGGACGTCTGCATTCTGCTGAAAGGACAACCACATTAGAACTCTTCAATAAATCATGCAACTTATACCAACTGGTGACATGCAGCTCATACCAAGCGGTGACTTGATAATCTGTTCGTTCAGCCTGGCTAAAAGACCAGCAAGCCGTGTAAGTCTCTACCCACCCTATCTTGTTTTTTTTTTGGGAATAGGGTATCACTTCATGCATTTTTAGCATCACAGCTTAATGTTAAAAAAAAAAAAAAAGGTTACAATTAACTATTTACAAGTTTGCAGTTCCATGCCTGCTACCCTGCACATCACAAATACTTCAACAAATGCCAACAGCATTGGTGGTTGCTCAGTGTTAGTATGGAGTTTTATAGTTACTAGTGATGAGTCTAATTCTCAGCATCCGGAGACTGGGGAGAGTATCTATATTCATATACCAAAACACACCAGTATCATGTGCTCAGACAGGGAAGGGTAAGATTTGGAAAAGAGTGAAACCTCCTCTCAGGTGAGCTCCCTTATCCATCGAGAGCAGGCAATAGCTTCAGAGCCAGAAGCAGCAGCCTTTAGACCAGGTTCTCACAGCTCATCATACCGATGGCATGCACAATATATTCTGGGGCAACAGTCTAAAAATACTGGTAGGAGAGACACTACAGCAGGCAGTGCGTGCCAAGCTAAAAGTTTTAGTACTATATAATGGGAAAGATCAGAGAGCACTGCCTGCTAGTCCAGGTTGTTATTCTTCTTCCAAAACAGTTACAAAGCACACAATTACTGCCTAAAAATTCTATTAGTACCCTGTATAGCTTTGGCAGCAAGTGGTTGAAGCAGGACAAGCCATTGCCATTAACCCCCTCACATGTATACAGTTATCTGATGCCAGCTCAGTAAGGCACCATAGCCACTGCCTTCCAAACACAATCAGAATATCAAGTCACCAACAATGTAATGGAAACATTCGCAAATCAGAATACAATTTCCAGCATGCATGTACGAATGGTCTATTTAATGAATGAGAATAAACAGCAAGTATTAGACTCCAAAGTCAGGAGTTAATGCAATTATATTGTACCCAGATTTTTTGCCTTAATCACACTTTTTCTGATAAGTTCAAAGAGCAACTGATATCCTCTGGGTAGGCAGCTCATGACAAGAAGCTGCTTGCCAGAGGACTTAATACAGCCACATTTACATTTTTCTTTAAAAGGGAGATTATTTAGACATATAATGTATTACCTTGTTGACAATACTTCCTTGTTTGGTCAAGGCTACGACTGCGAGCTGTAGCCCTGCCCTAAAAACCCCATTATGATGATTGAAAGTAGGGAAGGGGCTACAGTGCAACTAATAGGTATCTAATATATTTAGGCAGTGATGGTTTTATATCGCGTTTATTTACATTTGTAGGTAATTGTACATGCAATTGGGAAAGTACACTATAATATACTACCCCTTTGTATGTACACTTGCCTATAAATTGAAACAAACATGCAGAAAGGCCACTGCTGCCCCAAAACCAATTAGATGCCTATTAGTTACACCCAACCCTTTCCTACTTTGTGTCATTATAACATGTTTTAGAGGGCAGGACTGCAGCTTAGCTAGGTGGCTTGGCCAAACAAGAAAATGTAGCTAAAATGGTAATACATTAAATATTTAAATAATCCCCTTTTAAAAAAACTTAAAAACGCTGCCTAGTAGGTCCTTGAGTAGGTAGCTTTGTCACGAGTTGCCTGCCCCAAGGACATAATTCGGGTCAGCAGCTCTTTCAATGGCAAAGTTAGGTAACATTTTGCTGCATATGTGTTCGTGTTGTGGGTACAGTTTTTAACACTGTAACTGTACAATGTTTTCATCTGCTGCAATAACAACTCCTGCATCTCTCTGAAGGC
This sequence comes from Neoceratodus forsteri, assembly GCA_016271365.2. NCBI lineage: Eukaryota > Metazoa > Chordata > Ceratodontiformes > Ceratodontidae > Neoceratodus > Neoceratodus forsteri. The sequence goes on from JADMNL010000025.1 coordinate 306,336,548, forward strand.
CCTAACTGTCCAAATGTAAAACAAACAGAAGATGAGCACAGGAGTCACTTTCCTGTTCACATCATTAACAACTAGTGGAACTGAATATCTGTGAGTACCAATACTGTATTAATGGGTCGTTGGAATATGCACCGAGGGCCTTAGTTTCAGGGGCAAGAGTCTAGTGGTCAGTGTGATAACAGTACCAGCACCAGACACTGCAGCCCATCGAGCCATGCTCAACACAGGGTCATGACCCCTTTATGAATGCCCACTAAAGTCATAGTGAGTGATCGGAAAGGCGGTGGGACCACCATGCACTTGGCCATACCCAAAAGTACAGCAGCCTTTGCAATGAGTGGTGTCTCAGCTACCAGGGTAGGAGACGGACAGCTTAATGGTCAAAGGATAGTATCATGACATACTCTGGAAATAACATGCTGCTGCTGTTGCTGAAGCACTGACAATGAGTGTCTTAGTTTCTACACTTACTACGCCATGGGCATGTGTCCGCTGTGTATGCAGTATAATGCTAACACTAATTTGGAGGAATTTATTTCCACTAGAGTGACATGTAATCTAAACAGAGGCACAAGGTAGGGGTTAGACGGAGACTGGCAAGGAGTGGCAGACATTTGGTCCCCATCCCCTGGGTATCCACCGATCCACGTAGACAGGCAGCTGAACGGACGGCTGCCAGTACTCATCGTCTTCAGGCAGTGATTTGCAATGCCAGGTCGATGAGGAATAAGGTCACAATTATTGCTGATTTTGTTTTTTGCTCCTCAGTTGACCAGTCATGTTTTACAGAGACCTGGCTAGGTGACAAAACTGGTCCAGTTTTGGAGGCAGTGGTGCCTGACAGCTTTTCAGCAGTGCACTGCCCGAGGAAGGATCGAAGGGGGGAGGCGGAGCAATCCTGTTTAGAACTGGGCTGGGAATGGTGGTGCATCCAGTGGGCACCTCATCCTTTGAGTGTGTGTCCATGCGAGAGGTCCACATGATTTCAATGCGTGGGTCGAGACCAGCTATCACATTTTGGGCAGGAGTTCCTCACAGCATGTTAGCTCTGGGCCTGGCACAAGCAGTTTCTGCTGGAACTCACCAACACGGACACGCATAGAACCTGGTGTTCCACACAGTGCTTGAAGTGGAGAAAGTACAGTTATGTAAGATCTTTGAGAAGAGCTCTTGCAGCAGGTAACACCATTAGGACTATGCCGCCAGGCACTAGGACCCCACCAAAAAATTCTACATAGCAGTCTAAAGTGGGGGACCGCCCACTTGATGTCGGCCCCGCCCCCGACATCACCAACAGTATAAAGGGGCAGTCCCCTGGCACCACCTCAGTTCGCCAACCGGAGACCCAGCTAGCATTAAGGATGGGGAACCAAGGAGGTTCTAACATCCCCAAGAGAGAAGAAACCTATATAACCATGGGGGAAGGTGGGAGGGAAAGCATACGCGCTGCAAGACAGCTCTTCTCGAAGATCTACTGTTACGGTAAGTTCTTACGTAACTGTACTATCTCACTTTGAGATGGAGCTCTTGCAGCAGGTAACACCAATAGGACCGAGTCCCAAGCAGTACAAGGATAGAATCCAGATCAGAAGGGTGGTGGTTATAGGCAGAAGTAAACCACCAGTACTCTTAAGAGAGTAGTCCCTGGAAACGGCAAATCCAAAGCCTGCCCTCATTCTAGAAGCAATGTCCAGACTGTAGTGTTTTACGAAGGTGTGGACTGAGCTCCAAGCGGCAGCTACACAGAGAACAGCGGCCGAGACATTCCTTAGAGATGTAAATGAAGTGGCAACATCCCTAGTGGAGTGACCTTTAACCAGTTCTGGTAAAGGTTTGTTGTACTTCTGATAGCAGAAAAGAACAGGTTACTCACCTGTAACAGTAGTTCTAGGAGTGGTATATGTTGTTCATCCACACTCTCTGGCATGTCCCTTTCCCCTTTAAATATGGCCGGAAGTCTTCAAGCTGGGTACTCCCACACACCCGGGTGGTAAATACCTCTGCTCCACCCCATGACGCCAGATCTTAGCCTGCTGGAAGCAAGGTTGTGCACCTAAAGCCGGGGAGGTCGGGTGGGTGCGAGTGGATGAAAGTACAGTTACGTAAGAAAGTACAGCTACGTAAGAACTTACCGTAACAGTAGATCTTCGAGAACAGCTCTTGCAACAGGTTACACCATTAGGACTGAAGCCGGCAGGCGTCAGGACCCCACGGAAAACTCTAGCTAGCTATCTTCAGCGGGGACCTCGACGCCGGGTCCCGCCTCCAACGCCAGACGTAGTACATAAGGGGGCGGTCCCAGATTCTCAGTTCTCCGCTGGAGACTTCCGCCCAGGCTGACATCAGAATGGGAGACCGAGGATCCACTGTCAGAAGAAAAACGGGAAAATTTCCTGTTGATAAAGGCTAAAACCATGCCTCTTCCAAGGGGAAGGTGGAAGGTACACTGTTGAAGAGCTGTTCTCTAAGATCTACTGTTACGTAAGTTCTTACGTAACTGGTACTATCTTACTTCGAGACACAGCCCTTGCAGCAGGTTACACCATTAGGACTGATTTCCAAGCAGTAACGCTGCCAAAATTCCGGAGGAGGAAAATAGAAATACATTCCAGGTCCTGAATCTAGGACAGGAGACCCTGTAGCACCGCCAGGTCGAAACCAGCTCTTCGCCGAGGCGGCGTCCAGGCTATAATGCCTGATAAATGTATGCACAGAGCTCCAAGTGGCTGCAGCACATATGGCAGAAGTGGAGCGCTTGAGTGCTGCAAAGCAGGTGGCCACGCGCCTAGTGGAATGACCCCGGACTGAACCCGGGAGGGGCTTCTGTTTGAGCTCATAACAGAATGAAATACACTGGACAAGCCAGCGAGACAGGGACTGTTTGGATACAGGTTGGCCCATCATCCTCTCAGAAAAAGAAATGAAAAGTTGCTCAGAACTACGAAAAGGTTTAGTTCTGTTGAGGTAATACCTCAGGCGCGTGTGAACATCCAGGGTGGAAGCAGAGCCTCTCCTCTATTCGAGTAGTTCGAAGTAGACCGACAGGTCAATGTCCTGATTTAGAGGAGTGAAGAAACCACCTTAGGCAAAAATTTAGGATTCGTCCTCAGGGATACTCTGTCCCGTGGAAAACTAAATAAGGCTCTTGCACATGAGAGCGTGAAGCTCAGAAATTCTTCTCGCTGAAGTAACAGCAACCAAAAATAGCGCTTTATCCACGACAGAAAACGAGCTCGCAATCCGCGCAGGTTCGGGGGGCGGAGTTCTTCCAGGACAAAGAGCAAATCCCATGGAGGCACTGGGTCCTTAATAGGTGGCCTAAGGTGTAACACCCCTCTCAAAAATTCCCGAGAGGCGTCCAATTGTGCCACTGTACGATGTCCCACCGGAAGATGGTAGGCAGAGATGGCACAAAGGTGCACCTTGATAGAGAAGTAGGCTAGACCCGAACGAAAGAGGGAGAGCAGGTAGTCCAACACCATTTCCCACCGGGCAACCTAAAGGGGAAAAATCGCGGTCGTGACCATAAACAAAACGGCTAGCCATTTCTTACATCGCATGTTGTCGGCTTTCTGGCTGCAGAAAGAACTTCCGCAACTCTTTGCGAGACCCCGTGACACAAGATGGCTAGGAGTCATGCATGCAGGTTCAGTGAGCGTAAGTCCGGGTGGACCAGTGAACCTTCCTCCTGAGACAAGACATGGGAGCTGAACGGCAACGGGAGCGGAGGTTCCCTGGATAGCTGAATTAGCAAGGGGAACCAGATCTATCTGGGCCAGAAAGGGGCCACCAGGATCATTGTTGCATGCTCCCTGCGCAGTTTGAGAAGAACTCTCTGGATCAACGGGAAGGGAGGGAAGGCGTAGAGGAATCTGTCCACCCAGGAGAGGGACAACGGCCTCACCAGAAAACACCAGGCCCTGGATCTAGCGAGCAAAATTGGGCAGTTTTGCATTGATGGGGATGCAAACAAGTCCAACTCTGGAGTTCCCATCAAGAAACAGATCCTCTGCTACCTCTTGAAGAAGTTCCCACTTGGACTCTGGCCTGGGAGCGACTCAGGCCGCCTGCAATCATGTTGTCCACCCGGGAACATGTACAGTGATCAGATTAGCCGTGTCGGATTACCCAATCCCACACCCTCATGGCCTCCCTGCAAAGGGGGTAAGAGTGTGCGCCTCCTTGTTTGTTGAGGTAATACATCACCGCCGTGTTGTCTGTCTGAAGCAGGAGAGTACTCGGCGGGATTTCTGACTGAAAGGCCTGCAGGGCATAAAGGACCGCCCTCATCTCTAGAACATTGATATGGAGATGAGCCTCCAGAGGGGTCCACATACCCTTGGACTTCACCCCGTCCAGGTGTGCCCCCCACCCTAGACCTGAGGCGTCTGTGGTGAGGATTACCTCCGGGGACGGCGCTACAAACGGGACGCCTGTGGAGAGCGAATTCTGGTCTAGCCACCATCGCCAGTCTCGAATCACGGTTTCGTGATTCTGACCGGATGCTGCATGTGGTCTTGCCTTTGATCCCATTGCACCTTGAGCATCCACCGAGTTACCCGCATGTGGAGCCTTGCAAGGGATGGTAGGAATGGCCGCAGCCATGTGTCCGAAAGCAGCTAAGGACCGACCTGGCAGGGACGGTCTTGTTCGACGATAACTCCCGATGAGGGATCTGATGCGCCCGGCCAGTCGCCTGAAGAAAAGCTCTTCCCCGAACGGTGTCCAGTACTGCCTATAAATTGCAGCTCATGTACTGTACCAGGAGAGACTGCGGTTGATTAAGATGCCCAGAGATCGGAACAGGACCTGGGTGCCTGGATCGCGACGTAACAACGCCTCTGGAGGCGGCCATGAGAAGCCAATCGTCCAGGTACGGGAACACATAATGGCCCTGTCTCCTTAAGAGACGCTGCCACGACTGCCATGCACTTGGTAAAGACCCTGGGTGCGGATGACAGTCCAAATGGAAGGCTGGGAATTGAAGGTGGTGGTCGAGGAATCTCAAGCACAGGAACCTCTTTTGTGCTTGAGCTGCAGGGATATGCAGGTATGCGCCCTGTATGTCTAGAGACGCTAAGAAGGCGCCTTTGTTTCAGCATGAGAATAAGACCTGAAGAGTCACCATGCGGAATCTTTGTGCGCATCGGCCACGCTGAGGTCGCTGAGGTCCAAAATCGGATCGAGGTCCCCTTGTTTTCTTTCAGAACCAGGAAGAAGGAATAATATCCTTGTCCTCTGGTTCTCTCGGGACGCACTTATCGCCCCTTTGCAAGAGCGCCGAGTACTTCTTGCCATATCAGAGATTTGTGCTGACCCGATATCGGGAGAGCAAAAGGAGGCCTCGGGTGGCTTTTCTATGAATTCTACTAGTGGCCTCTTCCACTAACTGAAGAACCCACCTGTCGGTGGTTATAGCTCGCCATCCCGCAGGAAGTTCGCAATGCAACCCCTCACCATGATTTCCTGCTGATCCTGGAGGAGCGGGGCCGGAAAGGAGTCAGGCTGTGGCGGCTGAGGGCCCGCTGGCTGGGCCGGGCTTAGGAGTATGCTGGCTTCGCCCGCTGGCTGTATCCCCTGGGCTCTACGAAACCGAGCCCTCTGTTGTGGAGCCGGAGCGGACTGCTGCTCTGCATCCGTCCACGACCCGCTTTGGTTCCGACGAAAGGAACTAAGCCTGGGTCGGCACATGGCCTGGACCGGACCTCACCGCCTTCCCGCCTCTGAAGTCTGGTAATCTTCTTCAGGTTTACCAAACAAGACTTCTCCTCGAATGGAGCATCCATGATATTCTTCTGACGCCGGGTAAAGCCGAGATGCGTAACCAAGAGTGTCTCCGAGGCATACGCCAGAAGCTGCTGCTCGGGCTTGAGGAGTCCGCTGGAGTCGCGACGCTGCCTCGTAGCACTTGGGTTCCCACGTCCGGACCGTTACGTGGAGGAGCGGCAAGCATCTCCTCCTGCCCACCTTCCGCAGTTTTCAGCCGCCTAGACCCTGTTCCCACAAGGCATTTTGGAACTGAACCATGGGTCAAATAATTCAAGGATCTGATGGCGCAGGTAGCGGAAGCATATGTGCGCCTTGCCATAGCGTCCAACTGCTTGGACTCTGGGTCCGGTGGCAGGGTTCTCAGATGTTGCGGTCTCTGGGACCGGTCATGTGAGGCTGTGATGACCACAGAGTCGGCCTGAGGCTGCTGAGTCAAGTACTGGTCTTCTCTAGGAGCCTTGTACAAACGATCAGCTTTCTTCGGCATCGCCGGGAGCGAATGTGGACGCTTCCACGCTGCCTTGGTGACGTCCACGAAAGTGTCAACCAAGGGTGGCACCACCACAGGCTTGGGGTCCTTCTGCTGAAGATATCTGGCAAGGCGTATCCTTTCCGGGTCTAGCTCTTCCGCATCTCATCCCCATGTTCTCTTGGATGTGCCCTCATAATATCTGAGAATGAAGGGTCATCCGAGGAGACTTCGCATCTCAATGGGTCCGGAGAAGGGGATGGAGAGGGAGATGGGGATCTGGATGTTGAGAACTCTGATCCCATGGCCTGGCCGAAGGCGATCAGCTGGTGTCTCCAGGTCTCTTGGGGCTGGGTGACCTAGAAGAGGATTTGCACGGAGGTCTCCGTTGTCTGGTCTCCCCTGGAGGGGCCCTGTACCGGAAGGAGGTAAACGGCCCGCCACCCCCGGCGGCGAGGGGTGGAGGAACCGGAGGTAGGGGGAGGAAGAGGAGGAGGAGGAAGAGGAGGAGGAGGGAACCATGTCCTCTTTATGGTGTCCCACCAGTAAGTGAAGAGGTCCTTCACATCCGCTAAGGAAAGGCCCGACGACGGTCCGGGCGCCGTGGACGGTCGCCAGGTCCCAGCATCAGCCCCATGGGGCCTGGTATTGGCGCAGGGTTCCTGGGCTGCCTCGACAGACCGGGTCGCCTGCCTGGTCCTCGGGCTGCGCCAACTCTTCCTCGTTAAGGTCTCCTGACCGACGCCGGTCGGAGCGCCAGGGCTCTTCTCAGGAGGAGCGGGCGCCGCCCCCACCGCATCTGCTGAGGTGTTGGCTTTGCCGGCGACGGTCAGCCTGGCCCGACGGGCGGCTCCAGGGATGTGGCATGGCGAGGACGACACGGACCGATCACGGGCCGGATCCTGAGGTCTCTTCAAAGAAGTAAGCTCCAACGCCTGGGCGGGAGGCAAGGAAGCTGATTTGACGCCGGGTTCCGGGCGGGCGGAACCCCACTTATGATGGCAGGATGGCGATCCTAGACTTCACCAAGGCCCTGGAGGACTAAGACTAGGACGGCCTGGGTGGACTTGGCCTGAGAAGAGGACTTCCTGACCCGCAGCTGTGGGGAGGCTGAGAGCTGGGCCCTGAGGGGAGCAGTCAGACCTGGAACCGGAGCTGCTAGAGTCCCAAGCCCTGGAGGGGACCTGAAGGGCCTTCTCCTTCGCTTCTCAGCGTGCTTGTGGGTCTTTTAGTGATTCCCTGGAAGACATGGTCTTTAGCTTTTCTTCCATAAGAAAGCCTGAAGGGCCTTCGACGTTGATCCGGCCTCTACTGTTAAACCCTTGGCAGAAGGAGCAGGCCCGGTATCGTGGTCTGGGCCCAGCACCGGACGCAGGCCGGTGGGGTCCTTGAAGGATCTACTCTCCGAATGCACATTTGGAAGAGCGACCGGAGGTCGGAGAGGACATCAACAAAACTTGCTTGTAGAAATCCAAATTTCCGTGAGAAAGAACTTAACCACTGGGCCGCCGCCAGAGCTGAACCGGCGGGTCGAGACATGCAAGTCGACGGCAGGAAAGAACTGAATCTGAGTGGACTCGATCAAGCTGTCCCTACTGAAGATAGTTATTAGAAATCTCGTAATCCTGATTCGCCGGCTTCAGTCCTAATGGTGTAACCTGTTGCAAGAGCTGTGTCTCGGCAAGATCTTACCGTAATGCAGATCTTCAAGAGAGGCTCTTGCAGTGTATCGTATAGGACTGACGCCGGCCGCGGCAGAACCCTCACGTAAAAATTTCTAGCTAGCAGTTCTGGCAGGGACCCGCCCCTTATCGCCAGGTGACCGGCGCCATACGACGCCGGTATAAATGGGCGGTCCCGATGCTCGCCTTCCAGTTCTTTTCTCACCACAGGCCCGGAAGGCCAGGACGAGAGAAGAAGGATATTTCCCCGATGGAAAAGGAGCTGAAAAAGCCTAGGGGATGGAGGGCGGGTAGACGAGTTTACTGCAAGAGCCTCTGTCGAAGATCTACTGTTACGGTAAGTTCTACGTGAACTGTACTATCTTACTCGAGAGGCTCTTGCAGTAGGTACTTACATATAGGACAGAATCCCAAGCAGTCTGGGAACAAAGAAAAGGCACCGGGAGGAGGTACTACTCCAAGAAGTAGCAAGGAAAACCTTGCAAGCCTCAAGAAAGAAGGCCATGCAAGACAGCTAACCTGAAGCCTGCTCTACGGCGAGAGGCAATGTCCAAACTGTAATGCTTAGTAAAGGTATGGACGGAAGTCCAAGTGGCGGCAGCACAGATGTCTGCCGCAGACACGTTCTTGAAACAAGCCACAGAGGCTGCTACTCCCAGAGTGGAGTGACCTCTAACTTGACCCGGTAGGGTCTTGTTGTACTTGTCATAACAGAAAGTGATGCACTGAACCAACCATTTTGATAGGCATTGCTTAGAGACAGCATTGCCTTCTCTTTTGTAAGCAAAAGAGACAAACAACTGATCAGTCTTTCAGAGATCCTTCGTCCTATCGGTGTAGTATCTCAGGATCCTGTGAACATCCATGGTATGGAGCAGGTATTCTCCTTGATTGGAGTACTGCGTGAAGAAGGCAGGTAATTCAATAGACTGATTTAAGGTAGATTCTGCTACCACCTTCGAGAAACTTAGGATTGCGTGGCAGAGCTACTGCTCTTTGTGAAAATCAGATAAGGGATTTGCACATCAGGCCCTGAGCTCGAAATTCTGCGAAAGCAGAAGTAATGGCCACTAAGAATAGTGTCTCCATGATAAAACTCAAGTTCGTCGGAAGCCGCAGGCTCAAAGGGAGGAAGAGTAAGTTTCTCAAGGACAAAGTTTAAGTCCCAAGGGGAGCTGGAGTCCGGACAGGGGGCCTGAGAGGAAGGACCCTCTGAGGAAAGTTTTGATACCTCCAGCTGGGCAAATGCCTTATCAGTGAAAGGGACATGGTAGGCTGAAATAGCCACCATATGGACTTTCAAAGAGGAGTGACTGAAACCCAGGTCGAAAAGATGACGCATGTACTCAAGTAGAATGGTCACAGGACAGGAAAAGGGCTCCATGCTCCTGGACACAGCCCAGATGGAATATCTTTTCCATTTCATGGCGCAGGTGGACCTAGTGGAGGATTTTCAACCCTCCACCAGAATCTCGGCCACCTTAGGAGAAACGCCAAAACGAGACTGAGCTAGGTCTGCAGGAGCCATGCATGAAGTTGAAGGGACTTGAGTCCCGGATGGACCTGGGTCCCTGATCCTGGGTCAGCAATCCTGGAGATGAAGGAAGAGGAAGAGGAGGAACCTCGGAGTATTGTTGTAGAAGAGAGAACCAAATTTGCCTGGCCCAGAAAGGAGCCGATCAGAATCATCTCGAGCCCTTCCAAAGCAAGCTCTGCAGCACACGAGGGACCAGAGGAATTGGGGAAAAGCATAGACTAATCTGTCCTTCCAGCTAGAGACAGAGCCGCCCAGAGCACCTCGCCTGGAGTGAGCGAGCAAAGATTGGAAGCTTTGTATTTTGGGAGGAGTTAACAGGTCTATCCGAGAGTCTCCCAAATCTGGAAGATGCTTTTAAAACTTTTTTGTCCAATTCTCACTATGTGGTAGAGCCGATGAGCGACTTAGTCTGTCTGCCAGACATTGTCGACTCCGGAACATGGATCGCCGTGAGGTGAAGGTTGTAGAAGCTGCCCACTCCCAAACCTCATCGCTTCCCTGCACAGCGGTAGGATCGAGTCCTTCCTGCTTGTTGGATGTACCACACCACGCACATGTTGTCCTCGCTTGGACAGCCAGGTGACCGGAAGGATGTATTGGTGAAGGGCCTGAGAGATACAGCACTGCTCAAGCTCGAGCACGTTGATGTGGAGAACTAACTCCACCTTTGACCATAGGCCCTGGGTTCGTGAGGACCCAGATGGGCTCCCCAACCTTCGCCTGAAGCCGTCCGTGGTCAGAGTCTGATCGGGGAAGGATGAAAAAGGAACCCCGAATAGGTTTCTCAAACCACCCACCATTGCAAGTCTCTACCATCGCGTGGGAGATCAGAACCAGATGGTCTAGGTCGCCTACCTGTTGATCCCACTGAGATCGGAGAGTCCACTGAGAGATTCTCATGTGGAGGCGCGCGCGGAACCGTCGGGATGGCTGCCGCCATGAGCCCCAGTAGACAGAGCACCAACCTCGCCAGAACCCTCCTGTGTTCCGATAGGAGGGAAATTTGGGACTGGAGGGAGGTCCCCCTGTCCGGAGGCAGGAAGGCCTTGCACATTGTTGTGTCGAGGATTGCCCCGATGAACTGGAGCCTCTTTGAAGGATCCAGGTGAGACTTGGAATGGTTGATGGTGATACCCAGGCCAGTGAAAACCAGCCAGGTGAGGGAGAGAAAAGGCAGGAGTTCCTCCCTGGACAGGGCCGCCAGGAGCCAGTTGTCCAGGTAGGGAAAAACCTGAACTCCCAAAGTACGCAGGTGGGCCGCTACCACCGCCAGGCATTTGCTAAAGACTTGGGGAGCCGAGGAAAGATGAAAAGGCAGTGCCCGGAATTGGTAGTGGTCCCCTGGAACGCAAACCTGAGGTACTTTCGGTGCGAAGGGGGAATGGGGATGTGCAGGTACGTATCCTGCATATCCAGTGCACAAAGCCATTGGCCCGGCCGAAGCAGGGGCAAGAGGGTTTGAAGGGAGAGCACCCTGAACCTCTTGTATTCCACATATAGGTTCAGGGAGCTGAGATGGAGAATGGATCGGAGATCTCCCGTCTTCTTTGGTACGAGGAAGAAATGGGAATAGTAACCCGTCCCGTGGAGGTGAGGGGGACGGGTTTATAGTCTGCTTCACTAGGAGAGCAGAGATTTCTTCCCTGACCAAAGGAAGATGGTCCCCGAGTAAGAGGACTTCAGAGGGGGGTGACGGGAGGTTCTGCAGAACTCTATGGAGTGCCCCTCTGGTATGATCTGAAGCACCCATGAACTGATAGTTATCCTCTCCCAACCCGAAGGTGGAGGGAGAACCTCCTCCTACCAGTTCCTCCAGGCGTCCGGAGGCGTGGGAGAGGGAAGGAGTCAGGTGGTGAAGTCACGCAGCTGGGGCACCCGTTTTTGGGCGGCGGGACCCAGCAGCTGTGGGGGTCTGACGTTTAGTGTCTGCTTTCCTGAGGTTTCGCCTGAGGCCGCTGCATCTGCGAAAGGACATGCCAGGGGATGGGGACGGTACATTGAATCAACAGATTTAAGGTCGCCCCTTCTCCTGCAAGTCAGTGATGATGTCCTGACATCACCGCCAAAAGCACAGAACCCCAAAGGTGCTTCTTGAATAGTTGACTGCACCCCTCCGGGACCAGATTTCTGACACACGGAGCTGCTGCATGACGCCAAGACTTACGGCGAACGCAGAGTCTTGGCCCTGTGGTGTCCACTGCATTGTAGGTCATCCTCAGAATATGACTGGCCAAACGAGCAGAACGGACTAGGTCGGTTAACCCCTGCTTGACTTGGGAGTCAGGCAAGGAGTCAATCTTGGATTCCGCTTTGGTAAGGACAGTCTTCTGGTAATCCCCCATATGTGCTACATAATTTAGGGTTCTAATCCCCAGTGTGGAAGAAGCATAGATCTTCCTTCCAAACTGATCCAGAAGGCGAGATTCCTTATCCGGGGAGACGCAGCCTGTGTCTCGGTGTGCTGACCGGCCGTGAGCGCGCTAATCACTAACCTGAGTCTGCACGGGGTGAGAGTCTAAAAGTCTACACCTCCGGAGCCTAGTATAGCCTGTTGGACTCCAGGAAGTGGGGTGCAGCTGACGGTTGCTTCCAAATAGTGGAAACAAGGTGGGCGTGAGGCTCGATCCAGGGTGGCACCAGAGTAGAGCTATAGTCGCCTTTTCTCGAACACCCAACGGAGGCCTCGAGGAGTCCAAGAGAAGAAGAAGAAGAAGAGTAAGACTCTGACTCGTCAGGGGAGGAACGGTCTTTAGGGGAATCCCAGGACGCTGCAGTCCTGCTCCTCTCTGATCCCGAGGGAAGCCCGAACCGGAGGTGGAGAGGAGGTGCCGCCTGGGGCGCACGGAGCCGGTGGTGGCACCATCGCCGTAAGATGGCTCTCTACTTCCTTGGTGAGCTGAGCCTTGGCCTCAGCCCACCAGGAGGCAAAAGTCTCCTGGAGATCCACCGGCGGCCTAGGGGGCAGTGGAGGAGGAGGAGGACGATAGTTGTACAGATGAAATTCGTAGGGAGAGTATCCGTAACCTGGGTACTACAGCGTCGGAGGAGTCGGCGCCGGATACTGCGGCGCAGGATACTCTGGACCTGGGAAAACCGGCGTCGGATAGGACGGCGGATACCCAGGCACTGGAGGAGCTGCCGGAGCAGACGGCCCAGCCGGGTACTCCTCGGGTGGATCAACCGGGATAGGCCCGTGGGGTGGAGGGTCCATGGAAGAGGAATATCCCCGCGGCGCCGGAGGGGCCGTGTGTCAACCGGGCGCCGGCGGTGGCCGGTGTCGGAGCCGGCGTCAGGGGAGCCGACATCAGATCCGGCTCTATAGGAAGAGGATCAGACGGTAGCCCAGGATCCCGAGCCTCATCCAGGGACGGAGGAGAAAAATCCCCAGGTCAGGCAGGGGGGACTCTGGCTCCCCTGACGGCAGCGAAGGCTGCGGGGAACCTGGTACGACAGACGAAACAGGGTCTGCCATAGGCTCCTCGAGGCCCGGCGCACGTCGGAGGAGCCGACATGTGACTTAGGGGCCGAATCCCGGCAGACGCCAGAGGAGCCGGGCATCTGACTTCGGGGTCCTCGCCGAGACGGGCCGAGAATGAGAAGAGGCCCGTCCGGATGGGGACACTGCCATGCTTGACCCCTCGGCTGGTCGGGCGCCTTAGCAGCTCTTCCGTGGACGCCGGAGGAGCCAACGTCCGCTTATGGGAGACGCCCAGACCAGTAGGCTGCAAGCCTGCAGCGGTACTGGGGCTGGGGCTCCTTCTGCCCAGAGGCACCCGGCGGCTCAACGCCAACCCGAGTAGCAGGCGACGCTTCTCCAAAGCCTTGAGGCTGCCGCCGGCTTATCCTCGAGGGATGTTACTTGCCTGTGACCCGCCGGAGTCGCGAGGAGGAGGCCTTCTCCGCCTTGTGCCCTTCAGGGAGGTCGACTTCGTCAAGTTTCTTCAACTCCTCTCCATCGCAGACATCATCTTCTTTGAGGAGATGGGTTTCGGAGAGTGTTGGCGTCTGCGGGTGGTCGCGCTTGAAATGGTGGGCAGAGGGACACATTTGTTGACCGCGGCCTGGGCCTAAACAGAAGAGGCAGAGGAGGACCGCCTTTGTAGAGGCAGTTGGCCGCATCGAGTCGCACTTATTTTCTGAAGGGGCGACATATACCGACGTTCACCTGATGATAGAAAATATCAAATACAAAATACTGAAAATTTTCGGAAAAAAACGACGAAGTAACAGGACTGAGCAATAGGAACTTAACCGCGAGGCGCTGCACGAGCGGACGGTGGGAAAGAACTGGAAGGCGGGCATCCAGGACCGCCTTTATACCGTCAGATGACGCCGGTCACCTGATCGGGGGCGTCTCCGCCAGGACTGCTAGGTAGAATTTTCTCCGGGGTCCTGCCGCCGCCAGCGTCAGTCCTATATGTAATTACCTACTGCAAGAGCCCTCTCGAAGTAAGATCAACATATACCACTCCTAGAACTACTGTTACAGGTGAGTAACCTGTTCTTCTAGGAGCGTGGATATGTTGTTCCTCCACACTCTCTGGCAGACTCCAAGCAGTTCTCTGGGAGGAGGGAGGTAAGGCACATGCCCTCTACTTAGGAAATAGAGATTGAAGAACTGAGGCCCCAAAACCAGCATCCTGGCGTGACTCAAGGTCGATGTGGTAGTGGGCAATAAAGGTGTTTGCTGACTTCCAGGTAGCAGCCCGACAGATTTCCTGACTAGGGATGTCCCTGGAAGCAGCAGTATGGTGGGTAGAACGAGCTCTCATCCCTCTGGGAGGCTCCGTGCCCTCCAATTCATCGCACAGACCTATGTATGATGTAATCCACCTAGCAATGGTCCGCTTGGCTGCAGGTTTGCCAAAAGCAGCTTCAGCGTAGGTGACAAACAGCTGGCGAACCTGTCCCCAAATTTCTGCCGTTCTTTCCTCATAATAGGAGCGAGCACGTCTCAGGGCCAAAGTATGAAGCCTGTACCCGGCGTCTGAGGTGTAATTGGGGTAGTATACCAGCAGAGTTAACACCTGGTTAAGATGAAAATGATGCCACCTTCGGAAGGAATTTCGGGTAGGGGCGCAGAACAACTTTGTCCCTGTGAAAAACCAAATAAGGTGAGTCCACCGAAAGCACCTGGAGCTCCCCTGTCCTTCTGGCTGACGTGATAACCACCAGGAAGGCCATCTTCGACAAGTGTGAAAGCTCACACGTGTGCATGGGTTCAAATGGCTTGCCCATTAAACTTTGACATAACCAGCAAGAGATCCCACGGAGGTGGAGGTTCACGAACCGGAGGGTATATGTGATCCAGGCCTTTGAAGAAGCACCCAACCACTGTCTCCTGCGCCAATGTCAGCTGACCGGCCCGCGCCTGGTAAGCATAAATGGCTGCCAGGTGCACCCTAAGGGTCGATGACTGCAGACCCCCTTTGGAGAGAGAGAGACCAAAGGTAGTCGAGAATGTTAGCCACAGAGCAGGATAAGGGGTCCAGACTCTTACCCTGACACCAAATGGAAAATCTCTTCCATTTGAAGGTGTAATATTTCCTGGTCGATTCCTTACAAGATGCCTCCACCACGATGTAGACATCCTCGGAAAGACCCAGAGCCTGGAACTCTAGCCGCTCAGGTACCAGGCTGTGAGGTGCAGGGATTGAAGGTCCAGATGGAAGACCTTCCTCTGGTTCAGAGATATCAGGTCCAGGCGTGTACAAAGCTGCTCCGGGGGCCTGCAGCTGAGGCTGAGGAGATCTGGGTGCCAGAACTGGCGCGACAGTCTGGGGCTACCAGAATCACCTTTGCCTTGTCCCTCCTCACCTTGAGTAACACCTGTCGATGGAGGGAAGGCGTTGAGGAGGCCTGGGGCCCATGGCCTCGAGAAGGCATCACCCTGCAGCAAGCCCTGCTTGGGGGGAGAGGGGGGGCGGGCATGGAACAGCCTTAGCTTGGTGCTTTCCCTGGAGGCAAACAGGTCCACCAACGGTTTGCCCCAGTGGGAGAACAAGTTGTGAGCTACCTCTCGATGGAGAGACCACTCGTGGGATATATCTGGCCTATGCGGCTGAGAGTATCCGCCAGCTGGTTCGAGACTCCTGCCACATGAATGGCTAGGAGATACGCCTCCAACTGGCTGACGAGGGTCCATATGCGGAGTACCTCCTTGCAAAGCAGACGGGAGTGCGTGCCGCCCTGTTTGTTGAGAAAGTACATGATTGTGGTATTGTCCGTCTGGACTTGAACCACTTGAACCTGGAGCTGAGGAGTGAAAGCTGACAGTGCTAGTCTGACTGCTCTGAGCTCCAACAGGTTGATGTGGCACTGGGACTCTTCGGGGGTCCAGACCTTGTGGACTCTGTAGTCCCCCATGTGGGCTCCCCAGCCCATGAGAGAGGCACTGGTCATGAGAACAACCGTCTGCTCGGGGCAGACAAATGGAATCCCTTCCTGCAACTGGTCTGGGGCGGTCCACCACTGGAGAGCCTCCCACATCTTCTGGGTCACCGTGATCATCTGGTCGAAATGACTGTAGCGCGGAGTCCACTGAGCGGCCAGCTCACATTGGAGGGGGCGAATGTGCCATCAGGCCCAACGGATCACTGAGGTGCATGCCGCCATGTAACCCAGAAGGCGCAGGAAGTCCCAGGCAGGGTGCAAGTGCCCAACCAGAAATGACTGGGCAAAGGAGGAAAGAACCTCCCCCCTGTCCGCCGCGAGCCGAGCTCTGACTTGACAAGAGTCAAGCTCTGTCCCGATGAAGCCCATCACCTGAGAGGCCTGTTGATCAGAGGCCTAGTTGGGAGCAGGTTCAAAAGCCAGATCCCTGGATCTCTCACCTCCTGGAGGAGGAACCTGCCAAGAGCCAGTCATCAAGATAAGGGAACATCCAACCTCGACGCCGAGATGGGCTGCCACCACTGCGATGCACTTGGTGAAGACCCTGGGGCTGATGACAGACCGAATGGCATGGCTCGGGACTCATACAGGGTCCCTCGACTTGACGCTGGAGGAACCGCTGATGGGACGGACAGATTGGGATGTGAAAGAATGCGCCCTGTAGATCCAGTGAACAGAACCACATGTTTTGCTCCAGGGATGGTATGGTCTGGTTCAGAGTTACCATCCAGAAGGTGCGGACCTGAGATATTGATTCAAGTCGTGGAGATCTAGAATGGGGCACCAACCCCACCCCCCACCCCAATCCGCTTGGGCACCAGGAAGTACCTGGACACGAAGCCTGGGTCTGCAGGAGGATCCAGCACTGGAGCTACCGCCTCCTTGTGGAGGAGCTGAACTATGTCGTATCGAAGAGCCAACTGAGTGCAAACTGAGATCCTTTCCTCCCAAGGGGCACGGGCTCGGCTGGGAGGGTACTGCTCAAATTCCAGAGGCAGTCCCTGGCTGACCACTTCTAGAACCCACCTGACCGAGGTGATATTGGACCAGGCAGAATGAAAGTGGCGGAGCTGGCCCCCCACGGGAGAACCCAGAGCTGGCGTGACGGATGTAGGAGTGTCAACCCTCAACCCATCACTGAGCAGGCTAGAGGAGGAGAAGGCTCCTGGACTGGCACCTTGGCCTCCTTTACAGGGCTGTTGAGGACCCTGCTTGGGCCTGGGGCACCAAGCTTGAGCCTGCTGTTGCTGCTGGCCTCAATAGGAGGGCTGCCTAACCGCAGGGGAAAGAGTGCTGAAAAGGCTTCTTCCTGCCCTTCTCCTGGTTCTTGACCGAAGAACCCTTCGCAGAGGTAGCATTCAAGGTGGCATTGGACTGCTCTATGCGCCTGAGGTGACCAGCCACTCCTGGACCGAAGAGGTCGGTGCCTAGGAAGGGCACGTCAGGTAACTTGTGCTGGGTATCCACCGGGAAGGAGGATAGCCTCAGCCAAGCCCTGCGGCGAGTGGCCACTGCAGCTGCCAAAGAGCGGACACAGGAATCTCCAATGTCCAGGGCAGTCTGGAGCTGCTGTTTTGCAACAGCACGGCCCTGGTCATGGACTTGCTTCACTGTGGTCTGCATGTCCGCCGGGAGATGAGGGAGGACTTTGTCCAATGACCCAAGAAGGGCATGAGAGAAGTGTGCCATGGTAACAGTCGAGCTGGCCTGTCGAAGGCCTAAGAAGGAGGCCACATAGACCTTACGGGCAGAATGGTCCATATTCTTGGACTCCTTGTCCGGGGGTCCGTCAGTGTCGGCTGAGCTACCAGTACATCTGAACACAGAGGCAGTCACTAGGCTTTCGGCTGAAGGAAGCTCTGTGAACCCCGCCAGGGACCCCATGGGCACTGTATACTTGCGGGCCACGCGGGCAGACGGAGCTGGGCAGGAAGTAGGGTGCTGCCAAAGCTCAAGGGCCAGGCCAATGATGGCTTCGCCACTGGAAAGGCCTCATCGGCCGCTTGAGGATATCCGTAGGGGTGCTCCGCCTTTCCTGGATGGGTTCCCGGGGCATTCCGGAGATCAGGCGAAGAATGCCCTGAAAGGAGGACGGGCCTTCCTCCAGTCCGGCCATGGATGACTCATCATCCCCTGGATGGGAGTGTAACCCCGTGTTGTCGGAGTCCGAAGAGTCGGGGTACAATGGTCTACCGCCCAAGTCCCCTTTGATCCGCCGGGGGCAGTCGACGGTGACCGTAATGGACAGACATCAGGGAAGCCCGATGTCTGTACAGTCCTCTTTTGAGGGAGCCCCTCCCTGAGGCTGTTTAGGCAGTGGCTCCACCAAAATCTGTGGAGAAACCGGAAGAGGCCGAGCCAAGATACAAGATGGCCCTATGAGTGGTGGAACAGAGGTCTTCAGTTCCAGAAGGGTCGGCATCGGCCTAGGAGGTGGGAGCCAAGTGATGGCCAGGGCAGCCGGCGGAGCCAGCTTCTGCCCAGTCAAAATCAGCTGTTGCCATATCAAATCCTCATAGTGTCGACAAGAGTTTCCGTCAAAGCCTCTCCTTGTCCGAGGAGGATGAGGATCGGTGGCGGCCCCTCTTTTTTGAGTGTCTGTGGCCCTTTTTCGGCCGTTCAACCGAAGGGGTCCTGGTCCTCGATCAAGACCGATGGGCTCGGTTTGGTCAATCGGGAGACACCAGAGTCTGTGAGAACCAAGGTTCCGGCACCTTTTCCTCGATCGGGACACCCAAGAGCAGTGTCTCCTTATCGAAAAAGGAAAGGACAGGCGTCCTTTCTAAGGAATCGTCGACCGGAGTCAGCGAAAATAAAATGGAGGTATCTTGGGGGAGTGGCAAATGAGGATATGGAGGTAGGCATCCTGCATATCCAGGGTGCATAGCCACAGTCCCGGCTGAAGCATGGGGAGAAGGCTGTTGAGGGAGAGCATTCGAAACCGTTTGTACTCCACAAACTGATTGAGGGAGCTGAGGTAGAGAATGGGCCTCCGGTCCCCGGTTTTCTTTGGTACTAGGAAGAAGTGAGAATAGTAATCTGTCCCTTGAAGGTGGGGGAGAGGGGTGGAACAGATTCTATTGCCTCTTTTAGCAGAAGAGAATGGATTTCTTCCAGTACCAACTGTAGATGAGTGTGGGAGTATGAGGAGGAGGGGTGGTCTGGTAGAGTTTTTCTGAATGAACTCTATCGAGCGTCCTGCTGCAATCAGCTGGAGCACCCAGGAATCTGCCATTATCCTGTCCCAACCCTGCAGATGGGAGGAGAATCTCCTCCCTACCGGTTCCTCTGGACTGGGCAGAGGCAGTGGGAGAGGCAGGGAGTCAGGAGGCGGGGGGGGGTAGAGTAGTGGCAGAGGCCCCGGAGCTTTAGCTTTGGGGGGGGGGGCCTTGGCAGCAGACGTAGCTTTGCGTTTGTTGGGACGTTGGGGGTTGCATCTACTGAGAGGGTTTATACATTGTCTGAACAGACCTTAATGCCAAACCCTTCTCCTGTAATTCGGTGATGATGTCCTTGACATCAACGCCAAACAGCACAAATCCTCTGAAGGGAGCATCATGGATGGCTGACTGCACTTCAGGGGACAAACCTGACACTCTGAGCCAGGCATGATGCCGTAAGGATATGGCGAAGGCCAAGCTCCTGCCTGACAGTGTCCACCACGTCATATGTAGCATGAAGCATGTGTCTACAGGCCGAGCGCACAGAGTGGACAAGATCTTCCAGTTCCTCCTCTGTTTGCGAATCTGTGAGC
Source organism: Neoceratodus forsteri (assembly GCA_016271365.2). Classification (NCBI taxonomy): domain Eukaryota; kingdom Metazoa; phylum Chordata; order Ceratodontiformes; family Ceratodontidae; genus Neoceratodus; species Neoceratodus forsteri. The sequence continues at coordinate 306,356,152 of JADMNL010000025.1, forward strand.
GAGTCCAGTTTTGATTCCATCTGACTAAGGATAGCCTTCTGGTAGTCCCCATATGGCCGATGTAACTGAGTGCCCTCATGCCCAGAGTGGAAGAAGCATAGAACTTCTTCCCGTACTGGTCCAGAAGACAAGACTCCTTGTTGGGAGGGGACGAGCTGAGATGCTTAGGGTTGGCTGATCGGTCATGTGCGGCGCTAATCACAACCAAATCAGCCTCGGGTGAAGGACGAGAAAATCCTTCCCCCAGGAGCCTGATATACCATGTCGGCCTCCGAGGAAGGGGGCTATGAGGAAGGTTGCTCCAAATAGTGGAGACAAGATCCTAGTGAGGCTCTATCCAGGGTGGAATCAGGAAGGGAGAAGTCTCTGGGAGGTCAAGATGGCCCACAAGCTTCTTACACTAGGGATCTGGTTCCACTGATTGCCACTCACAGGTGGCCTGAATTTTCTTCAGCAGCTCCAGAAGGGAAGGATCTTCTGAAGGGGACTTTGGAGAACCTTGCAGCCTGGGTCTATCTGGAATGTGGGGGCTCGTCCTCTAGATCAGAGTGTCTGGAGTCCAAATTTGACTCCGATGATGGAGAAGCAGAAGAAGAGGCCTCCCTAGGAGGGGGAGGATCTCCCTCTCTGGGGGTTCTCCAGGGGAGCGTGTCCTCCCTGGCAAAAGAACCAGAAAGTTCAGCTCTGGTGTCAGGCAGAGGAAGGGAGTCTCTTCATGCCGACGTAAGGGGTCCAAAGGCCAGTATGCTTTCTACCTCTTGGGTAATTCAGATTTTGCTTGAGCCCACCAGGAGGCCAAGACCTCCTCAAGTCCACCTGAGGCTGCGGGAAGGTGGAGTGGGGCTCGGCTATGGGTAAGCTGGAAACCCGTAGTAAGGGTACCCATGACCAGATGGCGGGAGGCCCGGCGTCGGGTACTGAGCAGCTGGATACTGCGGCGTCTGGTATGCCAGCATCGGGTATCCTGGCACCAGGGTGTCTGACGGAGTCTAAGGTGCCGGCGGCAGCACTGCAGGCAGACCAGACAGATCAAGCATCGGCCCGGAGGGGGACCCATTGGTGGTCCCGGGAACCTGGAAGGTTCTGACATTAGATTGTCAGAGAGCAGGATGCCGGAGGGAGACGTCGGGTGGTCTGACGTTGGGTCCGGCGTCTGAGGATCTGGTGTCGGGAGGGGGCACCCCCAACATCAGCGTGTCAGGCAACTCAACCCCAGTTGGGGAGGGAGGAGTAAAGTCTTCGGGAGGAGCCGGAAAAGATGCGAGGTCCTCAGAGGGCAATGCAGCTGACGTGGCATCATGCTACTCTCCAATGTCAGGGATGGATGAATGGCCTGACGTAGGGTTGCCGGTTGGGCGGATGTCGGGAAAGCCGACAGACTTAGCTGTGTCCGGACGGGCATCGATGGGACCAACGCCGACTTATCAGACACACACTGACCGGAAGGCCTGGATTCAGAGGCTGCAGGAGGCGGCCTCAGGCCAGAGGTTCTCGCAGGCCTGAGCAAGCCAGACCAAGGGGGGGGCAAGGCTAGACACCATTAAGGCAGCCGCTGAGCAGCCGAAGGACTATCCCCCAGGGGGTAGTTACCTGGAGAGCCGCAACCCCAGTTGAAGTCACAGCTGCTGTGGATGGTGAGTCCCGATCTCAGCGTTTCTCCTTGTCCCTCTTTTTCTTGCGATGGCTCTCAGGAGAAGCTGACACCTGCCTCAATTTCTTCAGTTCCTTTTCCATGGATGCCATTTTCTTTTTTAGTAAATGGGCTTCCAGGGACTGCTGCCTTCGTTTCTGAGTTGCAGCGTTGAATTTTCGGCAGTGCTCACACTCCTCCACACGGTGGTCTGGGCCTAGCCAGAATAGGCAGACGGAATGCCGTCCTTGTGAGGGAGCTGGGATCCACACCAGTCGCACTTGTTCTTACGTGATTCAGACGGCGTCCGGGACGACATGCACAGCGAGGTAGTATTACACAAATATCAGAGCAACATAAAGTTTAAAAAGACTGATACTTATCCAAAATGGCGAGAAAAGCAAGCACTGTTCTTCCGCGAGGTACTTTCGCAATCCGACAGTGGTAAAGAACTGGAGGGCAGGCGTCAGGACTGCCCCCTTTATACAGACGTTGGCAGACACCTGTCACCTGACATGGGGGCAGTCCCTGCCAGAGGCTGCTAGCCAGAGTTTTTAGCGTGGGGTCCTGACGTCTGATGGCTCAGTCCTACTTGTGAATACCTACTGCAAGAGCCCTCTCGAAGTAAGATCTGGAGGTTCCGATGCCAACTGTTGGAGCAATGGGAACCAAGTCTGGCAAGGCCAAAATGGCACGATGAAGATCATAACAGCTCGTTCCACTTGTAGCTTGAGCAAAACTCTGATACAGTGGGAAGGGAGGGAAGGCATAAAGGAACCTCCCTTCCCAAGAGAGGGACAACACGTCTTGCCAGAAAACACCAGGCCCTAAACCTAGTGAGCAAAAATTGGGCAGTTTGGCATTGAATGGGAATGCAAAGAGGTCCAGTTCTGGAAGACCTCATCTTTCAAAAAGGTCATCTACTACATCCTGTAGTAGCTCCCACTCATGAGCCTGAGATAGACAGCGGCTGAGGCTGTCAGCTAGGGCATTCTGAACTCCTGGAACGTCAACCGCTGTGAGTTCCTGGTTATGCTCCACTGCCCAGTACCATACTCTAATGGCTTCTCTGCAAAGGGGTAAGAGTGTGTGCCCCCTTGCTTGTTGATGTAGAAGACCACCAGCATGTTGTCTGACTGGATCAGTAGGGGCCTGGAAGAACTACTGTCTGGAAAGCCTCTAAGGCATACAGAATGGCTCTCACCTTCAATGTGCTGATGTGGAGATCACATTCCAAAGGGGTCCACATCCCTCTTGTCTGATGGTCTCTGAAATATGCGCCCCACCCTAGTCCCGAGGCATCCATTGTCAGATCTGCTGGGACTGGGACTTTGAAAGGGAGCCCAGGATTCTAGCCAGGAAGGGGTGAGCCACCAATCCAGAGTCTGAAGCACTGCTTTGGAGATCCGGACTGGCTGCTCGAGAACACCTAAACGCTGGTCCCACTGAACCCTGAGGTTCCACTGGAGAACCCTCATGTGCAAACGAGCCAAGGGTACGGTTACAATGGTGGCTGCCATATGGCCTATAAGTTGCAGTACCATTCTGGCTAGAATCTAGTTTGTGGAAATGACCTTCTGAGCCAGCGTCCTTAGTCAATCTGCCCTGAGGGAAGAAAGCCTCTCCCCTGGACAGTGTACAAGATGGCCCCCATGTATTGTAACCTCTGGGTGGGCCAAAGGGATAACTTGGGAAGATTGAAGGTAACCCCCAGATCTTGGAACAGTTGGAAGATGTCTTCCAGTGAGCGGTGCAGCTACTCCCTTCTGGAAGCTGTCAGAAGCCAATCATCGCGGTAAGGGTAAGATGCAATGTCCCTGCCTCCTGACAGCTACTGCCACCACTGCCAGACACTTGACGAACACCCTGGGTGCCGAGGAAAGGCAGAACGGCAGAGCTCTTAACTGGCAGTGCTTTCCCTGGAAGGTAAAGCAGTGGTATTTTCTGTGGGACGGCAGGATTTTGATATGCATGTAGGCATCCTGCATGTCCAGGGAGCACAGCCAGTCCCCTTGGCAAAGCACGGGCAGCAATCCCAGCAGTGTCACCATCCTGAACCTTTTGTATTTGATGAAAGCGTACAGCTGACGGAGATCCAGGATTGGACAAAGGAACTAGGAAGAAGTGGGTAGTATCCCTTCCTCTTTGACTTGGTGGGACTGCCCAGATCGCTTTCTTGCTCAGTAGGGCTTGGATTTCTGCCTGGATGAGGTTTGCGTGGGAAGGGGAACAATGGGTAGTGATCGACTGGTTGTCTGGAGGGATCTGGGTGAACTCCAGTGCGTAACCTCTTTCTATAATCTGAAGAACCCACTAGTCTGTGGTGATATTGGACCAACCACTGAAGTAAAGGGAGAATCTCCATCCTACTGCCTCCTCCTGCAGCTCGGCCAGAGGAGGGGGGCAGGCATGGAGTCATGCCAAGATTGCTGGAGTGGGCAAGGGAGCTCTGGCATTCTTAGGCCCCTGTGCGCCTGAAAACAGGAGAGGTACCTTTTCTTTTGTAACCCCGTTTGCTGCTGTTGCCTCCCCTGCTGGCCCTTACGCCTGCAAAAGTAACGATGCCTGGTCTTGGCTGGTTCAGATTATACACTTTGTGGACTTCAGAAACTGCCTTTTCCAGAGTCCTGTAAATCAGTTATTAGCTTTTCGGCCTCCTGGCCGAAAAGAAATGGAAATGTCTTAGCTACCATAATTTTTGATCTTCTTGGATGAAGTCTCCACCACGTATTCACACTGATGGGGACTACGCTGGAGGTGCTAGGACCCAGCGGAGCCAAACTTTTTCAGGAGGGCTGGCGCCGAGGTAGGGCCGCGAGGAAGTGGCACTGCAAGCCAGGCTCATGCCATATAGACTACCTCGGAGTCGACCTTCCAACCACCTCAGTACCTCACCCTCCCCAATCGAGGAGGTGAAGTGTAACTAACCTAGTGAAAGACTAACCCGATATCAGACAGATAGTCCGAATGACCCATGAAAGAAGGGTTAACAAAACATGCCACGACTGCTCTGGTAGAATGAGTGTACACTCTGCCTTCTAACTTAACCTGTGCCATAGAGTAGCAGTGATGGAGGCATGCTACTATCCACGCTTGAACTACACCTGAAAGCAACAGGTTGACCTAGCCGGTCGAGCTGAAGGAGACATGTTGTTTAGACGCAGGATTTCCTTAGTTCTGAAATACTTTCTAACATTACCTCTGAGCCATCCCCCATCTTCAAATTGTGCCCCCTTGTTCTTGCACATCTTTTCTTCTGAAAGATGCCACCCTCTTGTACTATGTTAATTCCCTTGAGATATTTGAAAGTTTCCGTCATGTCCCTCCTTTCCTCAAGGGTATACATATTAAGCTGCTTTAGTCTCTCCTCATATGTCTTCTGGTGCAGACCCTGCACCATTTTGGTGGCCCTCCTCTGAACAGCCTCCACTCTATGTCTTTGCGGAGATGGGGTCTCCAGAATTGCATGCAGTACTCCAGTTGGGGTCTCACTAACTGTCTGTACAGAAGGATAACAACTTCCTGTTTTCCACTGCTGATGCCTCTCCCTATGCATCCCAGTATCTCCCCAGCCCTCTTTACTGCCTTCTCACATTGCTTGCCCACCTTTAGGTCATCTGATATAATTCGATTTTTGTTGTTATTAACTCACCCCCACTGTGTACTCTTCCCCTGGGGTTTTGTTTCCCAGATGCATTACCTTGCACTGAATCTGAGCTGCCACATATTTGACCATTCCTCCAACCTTGCCAAGTCCCTTTTCATTCTTTCCACCCCACCTTGTGTACCAACCCTGTTGCACATCTTTGTGTCATCTGCAAAGAGACGTACCTTTCCTTCCAGGTGCTCTCCAATAACACTTATAGAGACATTAAAGAGGACCGTCTCAGGCATCAACCTCATGGAACCTCGCTAGTTACCCTCCTTTCTTCACTGTGACTCAGTTTACTATTACCCTTTGCCTCCTGTTGTCCAGCCAGTTTTTATTCAGGCTACCACCTAGGGACCCACTCCAAGGCTGGCTAACTTGTATGTTAATCTTTGTGTGAGACTGTGTCAAATGCCTTGCTAAAATCTAGTTAGGCCATATCCACAGCCCTCCCTGGTCTACTACTTTGGTCACCCAGTCAAAGAAATCTATTAGGTTCTGCCTGACATGACCTTCCTGCTGTGAAACCATGCTGCCTTGGGTCCTGTACCCCACTGGCCTCTAGGTACTCAATAATTCTTTCCTTCAGAAGTGATTCCATCATTTTCCCTACCACTGAAGTCAAACTAACTGGTCTGTAGTTTCCTGCCTCTGCCCTGCTCCACTTTCGTGAAGTGATCACATATCCCTCCTCCAGTCCTCAGGAACCACCATTCTCTCATGATTTGTTAAAGAGAGTAGTCAGTGGTGTTACTAGTTCTACCTTAGTTCTTTAGAATTCTTGGTGAATCCCATCAGGCCCCATTGCTTTGTCCACTCTCAGTTTCAAGAGTTCTTTCAAAACCCTTTCTTCTGTGAATGGACTGGTATTGACTACCCATTCAGAGTTTCTTTCTTGTTTGGTTTAGGTAACTCCTCCTATTCAGTTGTGAATACTGAGCAGAAATATTCATTCAGTATCCCTGCTTTTTCACTGTCACCTCTGCCCACATTCCTCCCTTTATTAAGTCTCTATATCCTCCCTTGGTCTTTCTTCCCCCTAATGTACCTATAAAATGTGTTATCCCCCTTCTTAACTCCGAAGCACTCGGAATCTCAGTCTCCAGCTCCATACTCTCCACGACAGACTACGGGCTGGTGGTCTATGGAGCTGCTACTGATACAGTGCTCAAAAAGGTCCAAATTGCACTTAATAAGGAATTCCTCCGCACCCTGGGCATGGATCACTACACTCATACTTGCACCCTGTATGAGCGTACAAACTGGCTTAATCTAAAAAACAGGATCAAATACCAAACTTGTCTCCTGGGGAAGAAGGCACTCATGAGAAAAAAAAACCACCCTGTGCAGGAGATCCACTCGAGGCATCTCTCTCATCACATATCACCAGAGGGAGGAAGAATGGAGCATTGTCCTTCCCATTCCGCCAAACCGCACTAGGGCAGCGCACCTTCTCCTATCGGGCCCCCTTCTGGATGAATGAACTCCCAGTGAAATTACAAACAAACAACAGCCTGTCTCAATTCAAAGCAGGACTCAAACAACACCTAATGTCAAGCTCAAAATGCACCTGCTTCTCAGGCCCCCCTTGCTAGACTGGCCTACCCCAAGATAGCACCCAGCAGGGCTATATAGAGACCCCTGCCTTCATTCCAGCCTAGCCAAGGGCTTAAGTAAGCAATCAGTCCTCAAACACTCTTGGTACTGCCCCTCCCTAAACCCCCCCCCCCCCACGCGACAAAGCTCTCTGGAGCGGACTTCCAATCCCCACCTCCACATTGTTTCACTGTCACCCCACCTCTCACTCTCTGGGTTAGAATCAAACCCAATGCTCCCCTTGTTTTACTGTCACCCCACCTCTCACTCTAGGATAGAGTCAAACCCTATGCTAGTAATCTGTCATAGTCTATCAATGGACTTGGAGGTTTCCAGGTATATGCTACCTCAGCAGTCAATTAGAAATAGCTTGCATTCTATTAAAATTGCTCAGTTTTTCCCTATTTTGTCTAATTCTCATGTAACAGCTCTTTAATGCCTAATGATCCGCCTCTGTAACCACAGAAATTGTGTACTGTCTTCTTGTACACCCTGATGTGGAACCTTTGTAAAAGAGTTCACGCGCAAAGGTCTTTCCGATATACTAAATAAATAAATACATACACTGTATTTGGGGGGGGTGTCTGTGACCACAGCATGTATTTCTGATACCCTGCGGATGGAAGTAATGGCCACCAGGAAGGCCGTCTTCCAAGTCAGAAATTTCAAGTCACAAGTATCTAGAGGCTCGAAAGGTTTACGGATGAGCATGTCTAGCACAAGGTTAATGTCCCAGGCTGCTACAGGTCGTCTATTTGGTGGCCTGGTATGCAGAATGCCCTTAAGAAACCTCTTAACCACAGGTAGCTGGGCCAGAGACATGGAGAGTATAGGCTCATAATATGCAGAGATTGCGCAAAGATGAACTTTGATGGTAGAATATTGTAGACCTGTGTTAGAGGGGTCCAGAAGATACTCTAGGACTTTGCTCGGTGGGCAGGAAAAGGGGTTCCAGGAGGATTTCGCACACCAAATATAGAGAAACATTTCCACTTAGCCGTGTAAGTCTTTCAAGTAGCTGGCTTGCACGCAGCTAATGGAATACCTGAGACTCTACATGAAACATTAAACCTGTTCACCTCTTTCTCCTCAGGAGCCAGGCATGGAGGTGAAGGGACCTCAGGTTGGGAAGGACCACAGGGCTCTGGGGCGATGAGAGGGAATGGTGTCTGGGCTGTAGGTCCGGTTTGAAGTGGAAGTGGTTTTGGAGAGATTTATAGCCTGCTGATTAAAGGAAACTAGATTTGACAAGGCCAGAACAGGCCGATTAGATTCAGTTTGTCCCCTGTGCCTCCAGTTTGAGCAGTACCTCTGAATTAGGGCACAGGAGCCCTTCCTGCATAAGGGGTAAGAGTGTGCTCTGCCCTGCTTGTTGATGTAGTACATCACTGCCTTGTTGTCCATTTGAAGGAGAATGGTCTTGTGACAAAGTATGCTCTTCAAGGTCTGGACCACATAAAGGACAGCTCTCATTTCCAGGACATTTACGTGAAGTTGGGACTCGTCATGACTATATCGGCCCTGGGTGTGGAGATCCTGGCAGTCAGCTCCTCATCCCAGCAGTGACGCATTCATGGTGATGGAGATCTGGAGATATAGAGGCTTAAGGGATAACCCTCCTGAAGGCTGTCTTCCCGAGACCACTAGGTGAGTGACCACATCAGTGGTTCTGTAACCTTGGTGTGAAAGGACTGTGGGTGTGTGGTTGGTGACCACTGAGTGCTAAGCATCCACTGAATAGTTTTCATGTGAAGACGAGCCAGAGGCACAGTGAAAACTGAGGAGGCCATGAGACCCAGCATCCGCTACATCAAGAGAGCTTGGAATGAGTGGTTTCCTCTGGTGAAACAGGCCATCTGGAGGATATCGCTCCTTCTGTCCTCCGGGAGGAAGGCTTTCACGCAGAAAGTGTCCAGAAGGGCTCCTATGAAGAGGAGCTTCTGGGAGGGCTGTAGTTGAGACTTTTTCAAGTTCTGCAGAACTCCCATGGGCGTGAGGAAGTTTGAGGTTGTGGCCACAGCTTCTAGAGTCTCTTGTCTGGAGGGGCTTGCAAGAAGCCAATCGTCCAGATATGAGAATGCTTGAATTCTGATTTTTCTCAGATGCGCAGCGAGAACTGCACAGCACTTTGTAAAAACTCGAGGCGCCGAGGGCAGCACAAAGGGCAGGACTCTGAACTGGTAGTGCTGACCCAATGCCATGAATCTTGGGTATCTGTGGTGGCTTGGATGTAAGAGAATGTGTTGACAGGCGCCTGCATGTCCAGGAGGCTAGCCAATCATGTTGATGAATCGGTGTAAAGAGTACAGAGGATATCATCTTGAATTTTTCCTTGTAAAGGAACTTATTTAACTTTCTGAGGTCGAGAATTGGGTGCATACCGCCTTTCTTCTTTGGGACTGGAAAGTAATGGGAGTAGAAACCTGTGTTCTGCTGCTCCAGTGGAACTACCTCTACTGCCCTGTTTTTCAGAAGGCCTTGGATCTCGGAAGCAAGAAGGTCTGACAGAGACAGACAGCTTGAGCTGCAGTTTGGGTGGATGATCCAGAGAGGTTTCAGACAGATTCAGAGTACCCTCACGGATTATCCTGAGTACCCATTTGTCTGATGGTATCGACTTCCACTGGTCATAAACTGAGTCAGATGCCCTCCTACTGCTGAGGAAGAGTCCCCCTCAGACAGCTAAGGTGGTACCTGGGCCGGACACTCAGAGGGTGGCACTGGGCGCTTTGGGGCCCGTGCCTCCTGCTGCATTTTCTTCTGTGGCTGAGGGAGTTTGGTTTCTGTTAAAGCCTCCTCAGCCTTTATCACAAAAGGACTGATGGTTATGAACTGACACCTGTTCCCGCCCTTTGAGGGGTGAGGAAGGGGTCTAGCCATCTTGATGGCTGACCTAGTTTTCTGAGTGGCCTCCAGCGCCTGCCCTACTTGAGGTCCAAACAGATACACACAGTCGAAAGGTAAGGCCATAACCCTTTGCTGGGCATCATTCATGAAGCCAGAGGTACGCAACCAAGAGTGGCGACAGGTACAAATGCCAGACACCGCCGCTCTGGAGGCAGTGTCGAAAGCATCCATGGCAGCTTTAAGCAGTTGATTATTGGACCCAATACCCCTAGTAATGGTCTGTAGGAACTGTAAGTTAACCTTTGAATTGGGAAGAGCTTCTACCGTAGCTTTAAGTGAATGCCAGAGTGTATATTGGTACTGAGAAAAGTAACCCTGGTAGCTAGTGATGCGCATGCCCAAGGTTGAAGCAGCAAAGACTCGCTTACCCAAGGTGTCAATCTTGCGAGATTCTTTGTTTATTGGATGTGCTGTAAATTCTTATGGAACAACAGCTTTGCCATTCTCTGCCAGAACCACAATGGCATCAGCAAAAGACTTGAGAGGCCAGAATGGGATAATCCTTGGGAGGGGCATATTTCCTATCAATGGACTTGGCCACATAGGGAAAAGAGTCAGGTTATCACACACCGTCTGAGAGAGAGTTTCGAAAAAGGGTTGCACCGGAGGAGTTAAATCCATAGGGATATCTGAAACAGGCAGATACTGCAGATGCAGCAGCTTCCCAGGATCAATATCTGAAGTCGAGAGATATCGAGAGAAAGAGAAATTTAAATTTCTGAGCAGAGACGTAAACGAAAGGTCCTCGACCAAAGGCTCTGTAGAAGGTCTGTTCCCTGCACCATGGCTGAAACATCATCAAAGTTGTCTCCCAATCGAAGATCAGGATCAGGTTCAATGTCATAGGCTGCCAGTCCAGGAGGGACTGAATAGATAGGAAAGGGATGAAAAAAAGAGGAAGGAGGAGGAGGAGGAGCAGAGAGAATCTGCGTTGAAAACCTCTGAAACCCATGTGGTGCCACCAGCACTCCCAGCGTCGCCAAAGGAAGTGGCACCGAGAACATAGGCAGCACCAGCATAGGAAGCGGCTCCGAGCTCGGCGTTGGCAAGGATTGCGGCAACGAGCACAGCATACAGCAGCACATGCGGCACTGGAGAAGCCGGCACCGAGCGCAGCACCAGCGCCAGGGAGGCTGGTGCCACAGCAACAGTAGTTTGCAAACTCCGACTTAAAGAAGTGAAACGAAGAAATTCAGCAGGAGATAAAGGCACCGGTGTGGACCCCTGTGCCGCAGCCATGTAAGGGGGATAGACACCAGGGCGCGGAGTAGATTGCACCGGAGAGGGCGCCGTGCAACTCGGAAGTCCCAAATGCCCCACCTGCAGGTCCGAAACAGACAGGTCCGCAAGGCCCCGTGACGGACTAGCCAGAACAGGCAGTCGGACAAATCACCGCACCCATTGCTTCATATGAGCGCCTAAGGTGAAATTGCTCACCGGAGCACCCCTCAATGGGCAGGGAGGGATTCCTGAGTCGAGGATGTTGGTCGCCAGGGACAGAAACCGGAGGGGACTCTGGAGGCGGAGACTGGCCCCTGCCACTGGCGACCGACGATCTATTCGTAGACGTACCAGAAGAAAAATTACTCACCTTAGTAATTATGTTTATTCTAATGGAGTCTTGCTGTATTCTGACAATTGCAGTGATTCCCAACCTTTGAACTGCCTCGGAGAACAAAGAGTTAACTTTCTATGCAGGGCACAGAATGCCAAGCTCGAGCTCGGCTGAAGTCTCTGTCTGGAGTGATTCAAACCTAAACCGTCAGATTCTTACAAGCCCAACTAACTAAAAATTCTATGTGGAAATTGTAAAAATTCCTACTAGCCAACTGGCTGAAAAAAGTTTTGGATTCCCAAGGAAGACTCAAGTCAGGAAACCCAAAAACCAATCTACTACAGATGACAATAATAAATCAGCACCCAAACAAAAAGGAGGAGGGTGCAAGCAAAAAAAAAACCCTAGGGTGCAACACTGCACCTGCCCACCCACTTCCCAAAAACAGGTTCTGAGAGGGGAGGCAGGAAGGGAGGGAGGTCAGAATACAGCAAGACTCCATTAGAAGAAACATAATTACTAAGGTGAGTAATTCTTTCCTCAAACAACATGAAGTCTTGCTGTATTCTGACAATTGCAGACTCATTGCAGTACCTCCAAGGAGGAGGGACAGAACATACTTTGGAAACAGGCTATGAAGTACTGTTAGGTTAAACCAAGCATCACTCCTAGCCTGGATATCCAGAGAGTAATGCTTGCAAAGGTATGGACTGTTTTCCAGGTGGCCGCTTAACAAATTTCTAAGAGAGAGATATCCTTGCAGCAGCCAGGAAGCAGCTGTACCTCTCAGGGAATGCGCCTCAGGCCTGAGGGTGGAGTTTTTCCCAGTTTTCATAGCAGAATTGTATACAAGACACAATCCACCTGGCAACAGATCTTTTGGTGGCAGGTTGCCCTTTCCCACTTCTCCATAAGTGAGGAACAACTGAGGAGTCAAACCTGTGACCCTTGGTACGCCCTATGTAGTAACTAAGGGCTCTTTGACATCTAAACTGTGTAGCCTCCTCTCCTGAGGAAGAATGATCAGTGAAGAAAACAGGAAGAGACAGACTGGTTTAAATGGAAGTCTGAAACCACTTTGAGCAAGAACCTTCTGTTGGTTCTAAGGACCACTTTATCCCTGTGAAATGAGAAAATCAGGTTCCACTCACAGGGCTTGCACTACATTGATACGCCTGGCAGAGGTAATGGCTACCAGGAACACAGTTTTCTAAGTCAAGTACTTAAGCTCTGCTGAAGACATAGGCTCAAAGGGGGGTTGCATAAGCTGAACAATGCAAACATTCAAATCCCAGGCAGGGGCTGGGTCTCTAAAAGGAGGATTTTGAGAAGCAATCCTTTAAAAAATTTACAGAACACAGGATGGGAAGATAGGGAGGAAGACTTCCCCGTGGACAAAAATGCAGAAACAGCTGAAAAGTGTACCTTGAGAGTAGCTGGTCTGAGGCCTAGGCCATTAAGATGGACCATATAATCCAGAACCGTAGGCAATCCAGCAGTGTCTGGAGAAATATGCTTCTTAGAACACCAAATACTGAATCTTTTCCATTTGGAGTTACAAGTCTTTCTGGTGGAGGGCTTTCGAGAAGCCTTGACGATATCCAGAACCCTTGGGAAAGATGCAGATCTGCAAACTCTAACTCTTCAAGAGCCATGCTTTGAGATTTAGAGACTGAAGATTGGGGTACCAAATCCTTCCCTGAGAGGACGTTAACAGGCTGTAATTCCTGGGAAGAGACAGGGGAAGATGGACTGCTAGGGACAGCAACAGGGGGTACCAGGGCTGTCTGGCCCAATCTGGTGCAATCAGAATCACCTTGCAAGGTTGAGACTTTATTTTGAACAAAACTTTGAACAGGAGTGGAAGGGGAAAGGCATACAGAAAAGTACAGTTACGCAAGAAGAAAGTACAGTTACGTAAGAACTTACCGTAACAGTAGATCTTCGAGAACAGCTCTGCAGCAGGTTACACCATTAGGACTGAAGCCGGCAGGCGCCAGGACCCCACGGAAAACTCTAGCTAGCTATCTTCAGTGGAGACCGCCTCGAGCGCCAGTCCCGGCCCCGACGCCAGACGTAGTACATAAGGGCGGTCCCGCCAGATTCCTTAGTTCTCCTGCCGGAGACTTCCGCCAGAGGCTGACATCAGAATGGGAGACAGAGGATCCACAGTCAGAAGAAAAACGGGAAAAATTTCATGGTGATAAAGGCTAAAGCCATGCCTCTTCCAAGGGGAAGGTGGGTGAAGGCATTTGTGCAACAGCTGTTCTCGAAGATCTACTGTTACGTAAGTTCTACGAACTGTACTATCTTACTCGAGACACAGTCTTGCAGCAGGTTACACCATTAAGACTGATTTCCAAGCAGTAACGCTGCCAAAATTCCGGGAGGAGGAAAATAGGAAATACATTCCAGGTCCTGAATCTAGGACAGGAGACCCTGTAGCACCGCCAGGCCGAAACCGGCTCTTCACCGAGAGACGATGTCCAGGCTATAATGCCTGATAAATGTATGCACAGAGCTCCAAGTGGCTGCAGCACATATGGCAGAAGTGGAGACGTTTCGGAGTGCTGCAAAGGAGGTGGCCACGCCCCTAGTGGAATGACCCCGGACTGAACCCGGGAGGGGCTTCCGTTTGAGCTCATAACAGAATGAAATACACTGGACCAGCCAGAGAGACAGGGACTGTTTGGATACAGGTTGGCCCATCATGCTTTCAGAAAAGGAAACGAAAAGTTGCTCAGAACTACGAAAAGGTTTAGTTCTGTTGAGGTAATACTCAGGCTGCGTGAACATCCAGGTGTGAAGCAGAGCCCTCCTATTTGAGTAGTTCGAAGTAGACCCGCAGGTCAATGTCCTGATTTAGAGGAGTGAAGAAACCACCTTAGGCAAAAATTTAGGATTCGGCCCTCAGGATACTCTGTCCCGTGGAAAACTAAATAAGGCTCTTTGCACATGAGAGCGTGAAACTCAGAAATTTTCTCTGCTGAAGTAACAGCAACCAAAAATAGTGTTTTCCACGACAGAAAACGTAGCTCGCAATCCGCGGCAGGTTCGAAGGGGGGAGCGTGAGTTGTTCCAGGACAAAGAGCAAATCCCATGGAGGCACTGGGTCCTTAATGGGTGGCCTAAGGTGTAACACCCCTCTCAAAAATTCCCGAGAGGCGTCCAATTGTGCCACTGTATGATGTCCCACCGGAAGGTGGTAGGCAGAGATGGCACAAAGGTGCACCTTGATAGAGGAGTAGGCTGGACCCGAACGAAAGAGGAAGAGCAGGTAGTCCAACACCACTCCCACCGGCAACCTAAAGGGAATAATCGCATGCTCGCGAACTATAAATGAAAACGGCGCCATTTCATGGCGTACGCTCTAGATGCGCTGTCGCTTTCTGGCTGCAGAAAGAACTTCCGCAACCTCTTCGAGACCCCGTGACGCAAGATGGCTATGTCTCTAGGAGCCATGCATGCAGGTTCAGTGAGCGTAAGTCCGGTTGGACCAGTGAACCTTCCTCCTGAGACAAGAGATGGGAGCTGAACGGCAACGGGAGCGGAGGTTTCCTGGATAGCTGAATTAGCAAGGGGAACCAGATCTGTCTGGGCCAGAAAGGGGCCACCAGGATCATTGTTGCATGCTCCCTGCGCAGTTTGAGAAGAACTCTCTGGATCAACAGGAAGGGAGGGAAAGCGTAGAGAAATCTGTCCGCCCAGGAGAGGGACAACGCGTCTCGCCAGAAAACACCAGGCCCTGGATCTAGCGAGCAAAAATTGGGCAGTTTTGCATTGATGGGGATGCTAACAAGTCCAACTCTGGAGTTCCCATCGAAGAAACAGATCCTCTGCTACCTCTTGAAGTTCCCACGTGGACTCTGGCCTGGGAGCCACTCAGGCCGACTGCAATCGTGTTGTCCACCCTGGGAACATGTACAATGATCAGATTCGCGCCGTGTCGGATTACCCAATCCCACACCCTCATGGCCTCCCTGCAAAGGGGTAAGAGTGTGCGCCTCCTTGTTTGTTGAGGCAATACATCACCGCCGTGTTGTCTGTCTGAAGCAGAAGAGTACTCGGTGGGATTTCTGACTGAAAGGCCTGCAGGGCATAAAGGACCGCCCTCATCTCTAGAACATTGACATAGAGATGAGCCTCCAGAGAGGTCCACGTACCCTGGGACTTCACCCCGTCCAGGTGTGCCCCCCCACCCTAGACCTGAGGCGTCTGTGGTGAGTATTACCCCCGGGGATGGCGCTACAAACGGGACGCCCGTGGAGAGCGACCCTGGGTCTAGCCACCACTGCCAGTCTTGAATCACGGTGTTCGTGATTCTGACCGGATGCTGCATGTGGTCTTGCCTTTTATCCCATTGCACCTTGAGCATCCACTGAGTTACCCGCATGTGGAGCCTTGCGAAAGGGACGGTAGGAATGGCTGCAGCCATGTGTCCGAGCAAGCGAAGGACCGACCTGGCAGGGACGGTCTTGTTCGACGATAGCTCCCTGATGAGGGATCTGATGCGCTCCGCTCTATCGTCCTGAAAAAAAGCTCTTCCCTGAACTGTGTCCAGTACTGCGCCTATAAATTGCAGCTTCTACAACAGTACCAGGAGAGACTTCTCGACGTTGATTAAGATGCCCAGAGATCGGAACAGGACCTGGGTGCTCTGGATCACACGTAACAACGCCTCTCTGGAGGCGGCCATGAGAAGCCAATCGTCCAGGTACGGGAACACATAATGGCCCTGTCTCCTTAGAGACGCTGCCACGACTGCCATGCACTTGGTAAAGACCTGGGTGCGGATGACAGTCCCAATGGAAGGGCTCGGAATTGAAGGTGGTGGTCGAGGAACCTCAAGCGCAGGAACCTCTTGTGCGCCTGAGCTTATAGGGATATGCAGGTATGTGCCCTGCATGTCTAGAGACGCTAAGAAGGCGTCTTGTTTCAGCATGGGAATAAGACCCAGAAAAGTCACCATGCGGAATCTTGTAGGCGACCGACACGCTGAGGTCGCTGAGGTCCAAAATCTGACGGAGGTCCCCTGTTTTCTTCGGAACCAGGAAGAAGTGGGAATAATATCTTTGTCCTCTCTGGTTCTCCGGGACGTACTCTATCGCTCCCTTTTACAAGAGCACGAGTACTTCTTGCCATATCAGAGATTTGTGCTGACCCGGATATCGGGAGAGCAAAGGAGGCCTCGGGGGTGGCTTTTCTACGAATTCTATATAGTGGCCTCTTCCGACCAACTGAAGAACCCACCTGTCGGTGGTTATAGCCTGCCATCCCGGCAGGAAGTTCGCAATGCGACCCCCGACCATGATTTCCTGTTGATCCTGAGGGGCGGGGGCCGGAAAGGAGTCAGGCTGTGGCGGCTGAGGGGCCCGCTGGCTGGGCCGGCTTAGGAGTACGCTGGCCGCCCGGCCGCTTCCTGGGCTCTACGTAAAACTGGAGCCCCTCTGTGGAGCGAGCGGACTGCTGCCTCTGCATCCGCTCCACGACCCGGTTTTGGTTCCTACGAAGGAACTAAGCCTGGGTCGGTACATGGCCTGGACCAACCTCACCGCCTCTTTGAAGTCTGGTAATAATCTTCTCTGAAGGTTTACCAAACAAGACTTCTCCTCGAATGGAGCGCCCATGATATTCTTCTGACATCCGTAAAGCCAGAGAGCACAGAATCAGGAGTGCCTCCGAGGCATACCGCCAGAAGCTGCTCGGGCTGAGGAGTCCGCTGGAGTCGACGCTGCCTCGTAGCACTTGGGTTCCCACGTCCGAACCCGTACGGAGGAGCTGAAGCATCTCCTCCTTCTGCCCACCTTCCGGCAGTTTTTCAGCCGCTTCCAGACCCTGTTCCCACAAGGCATTTTGGAACTGAACCATGTGGGTCAAATAGTTCAAGGATCTGATGGCGCAGGTAGCAGAAGCATACGTGCGCCTACCCATAGTGTCCAACTGCTTGGACTCTGGGTCCGTGGGCAGGGTGCTCAGATGTTGCGGTCTCTGGGACCGGTCATGTGAGGCTGTGATGACTACAGAGTCGGCCTAAGGCTGCTGAGGTCAAGTACTGGTCTTCTAGGAGCCTTGTACAAGCGATCAGCTCGGCATTGCCAGGAGCGAATGTGGGACGCTTCCACGCTGCCTTGGTGACGTCCACGAAAGTGTCAACCAAGGGTGGCACCACCACAGGCTTGGGGTCCTTCTGCCGAAGATATTTGGCAAGGCGTATCCTTTCGGGGTCTAGCTTTTCCGCATCCCATCCCATGTTCTCTTGGATGTGCCTCATAATATCCGAGAACGAAGGGTCATCCGGAGGAGACTTCTGCATCTTACGTGGGTCCGGAGAAGGGATGGAGAGGGGAGATGGGGATCTCGATGTTGAGAACTCTGATCCCGTGGCCTCCGTCGAAGGCGATCGTCGTGTGTCTCCTGGGTCTCTTGGGGCTGGGTGACCTAGAAGAGGATTTACACGGAGGTCTCCGTTTGTCTGGTCTCCCCCGGGAGGGGTTCCGTACTCCCGGGAAGGAGGTAAACGGCCTGCCAACCCCGATGGCGAGGGGGGTGCAGGAACCGGAGGTGTAGAAGGAAGAGGAGGAGGAGGAGTGGGAACCATGTCCTTCTTTATGGTGTCCCACCAGTAAGTGAAGAGGTCCTTCACATCCGCTAAAGAAAGGCCCGACAACGGTCCGGGCGCTGGTGGACGGTCGTCGGGTCCCGGCGTCGGCTCCACAGGGGCTCGGGTAACGGCGAGGGTTCCCTGGGCGTCTCGACAAGACCGGGGTCGCCCGTCTGGTCCTCGGGCTGCGCTAATTCTTCCTCGGTTAAGGTCTCCTGACCGACGCCGGTCGGAGGCGCCAAGGTCTCTCTTCTCAGGAGGAGCGGGCGCCGCCTTCTACCGCGCTCCGCTGGAGGTGTTGGCTTGGCCGGGCGATGGCCGCTCAGCCGACGGCGGCTCCAGGGATGTATGGCGAGAGGACGACAGACGACGAGCGCCGGATCCTGAGGTCTCTTCAAAGAAGTAAGCTCCAACGCCTTGCGGGAGGCAAGTAGGTTGACCTGACGCCGGGTTCTGAAGGGCGGGAACCCGACTTTATGATGGTGATGGCGATCCCCAGACTTCACCAAGGCCCTGGAGGATGAAGACGAGGACAGCCTGGTGGACTTGGCCTGAGAAGAGGACTTCCTGACCGCAGCCGGGAGGCTGAGAGTTGGCCCTGAGGGGAGCGGGGACCTGGAACCGGAGCTGCGAGAGTCTGAAGCCCTGAGGGGACCTGGAAGGGCCTTCTCCTTCGCTTTCAGCGTGTTTGTGGGTCTTTTAGTGGATTCTTGAAGACATGGTCTTCAGCTTTTCTTCCAGTAAGAAAGCCTGAAGGGCCTCTGACGCCGGATCCGGTTCTACTGTTAAACCCTTGGCAGAAGGAGCAGGCCCGGTATCGTGGTCTGGCTCAGGCACCGGACGAGGCCGTGGGGGCATTGAAGGATCTGTTTCCACAAGCACACCTGGAAGAGCGACCGGAGGTTGGAGAGGACATCAGCGAAAAACTTGCTTGTAGAAATCCAAATTTCCGTGAGGAAAGAACTTAACCACGCTGCCGCACGCTAGAGCTGAACCGAAGGGTCGAGACATGCAAGTCGACGGGCGGAAAGAACTGGGGAATCTCATGGACCGCCTCTTATGTACTACGCCTGACGCCGGAGGCGGACCGACGTTGGGGGCGGTCCTCGAAGATAGCTAATAGAGTTTTTCAGGTCCTGACACCCACCGCTTCAGTCCTAATGGTGACCTTGCTGCAAGAGCTGTGTCTCGGGCAAGATCTACCGTAACAGTAGATCTTCGAGAAAGGCTCTTGCAATAGGTAATTAGCATATAGGACTGACGCTGGCAGGCGGCAGGACCCCACGGAAAATTTCTAGCTAGCAGTCCCTGGCAAGGACCGCCCCCACATCAGGTGACTGGCATCAGGAGACATCGGTATAAAGGGTGATCCCCGTGCCCGCTTCTCCAGTTCTTTTTCCGCCACGGGCCAGAAAAGGCCGGACGAGAGAGAACGGATATTTCCCCCAGAAAGGGAGCTGAAAAGCCTAGGGGATGGAGGGGGGGAGATGCCTACTGCAAGAGCCTCTCTCAAAGATCTACTGTTATGATAAGTTCTTACATAACTATACTTTCTTACTCGAGAGGGCTCTTGCAGTAGGTAATTACATATAGGACTGAATCCCAAGCAGTCTGGAACAAAGAGAGGCACTGGGAGGAGGAAACTACTCCAAAAAGCAGTTCTAGCTGTGCAAACCTCAAGATAAGAGGCCTTGCAGAACAGCCAGCCCAAAGCCTGCTCTACGGCGAGAGGCAACATCCAAACTGTAGTGTTTAGTAAAGGTATGGACGGAAGTCCAGGTGGCAGCAGCACAGATGTCTGCCACAGACATATTCTTGAAACAAGTCAGCTGAGGCAGCTACTCCTCTGGTGGAGTGGCCTCTACTTGACCAGGAAGGGTCTTGTTGTAGGTCATAACAGAAAGTGATGCAATGAGCTAACCATTTAGACAGGCGTTGCTTGAAACAGCACTGCCTTCCCTTTTATGAGCAAAAGAGATAAACAACTGATCAGTCTTTCTGAGATCCTTCTTCCTGTTGGTATAGTATCTCAGAACCGTGAATATCCATAGTAAGGAGTAAATACTCCCTTGATTAGAGTACTGTGAAAAAGCAGGTAACGCTATGGACTGATTTAGAGTAGACTTGCTACTACTTTAGGAAGAAACTTAGATCTGTGAGAAGAGCAACATGTTCCTTGTGAAAATCAACTATGGATTTTGCACATCAGGGCCTGGAGTTCTGAAATTCTCAGAGCAGAAGTAATGGCCACCAGGAATAGAGTCTTCCATTTAAAGGAACTTCAACCGCAGAAGCTGCAGGTTCAAAGGAGGAGAGTAAGTTTCTGAGGACAAAGTTCAAGTCCCAAGGGGAGCACGGTGACGGATGGGGGCCTCAAATGGAGGACCTCTGAGAAAGGTCTTAGAGACCTCCAGTTGAGCAAAAGTTGCTCATGGAAGGAAACATGGTAGGCTTAGATAGCCGCTATGTGTACCTTCAGAGAAGAATGACTGAGACCCAGGTCAAAAGATGACGTAGATACTCCAGCAGGAGCCCCGCTTGAACAGGAGAAGGGTTCCTACTGCTCTTGGAAACAGCCCAGATAGTGAATCTTTTCCACTTCATGGTGTAAGTAGATCTGGTGGAGGGTTTTCTGGCTTCCACCAAAATCTCCGCCACTTTGGGAGACACTCCAAAACGGATTGGGCTAAGTCTGCAGGAGCCATGCATGCAGTTGAAGGGATCTGAGGCCTGGATGGACCAGGGTCCCCTGATCCTGGGTCAGTAAACCTCGAGAGAGAGGAAGAGGAAGAGGAAGAGGAGGATCCTCTGAGTATTGTTGTAGAAGATAACCAAACTTGCCTGGGCCAGAAAGGAGTGATCAGAATCATTCGTGCTCCTTCTGAAGCTAGTTTCTGCAAGACTTGTGGGATAAGTGGAATTGGGGAAAGGCATAAGACGAATCTGTCCTTCCAGTCTAGAGACAGAGCCGCTCCAAAAGCGCCTCACCTGGGATGAGCGAAAGACGGAAGTTTTATGCTTAGAGGGATGCGTAACAGGTCAACCTGTGGTGTTCCCCAAAGTCGGAAGATATTGTCTAGGACCCCTGGTCCAGTTCCCACTATGAGTCAGAGCAGAAGAGCGACTTAGCTTCTGCCAGGGTGTTGTCACTCCCGAACATGAACTGCCTGGAGGTGAAGGTCATGTTGTGTTGCCCAATCTCAAAACCCTCAATGCCTCCTGCAAAGAGGGTAGGACCGAGTCCCTCCCTGTTTGTTGATGTACCACATCACGCACATGTTGTCCGTTGGGACGGCTAGGTGGCCGGGAAGGATGTATTGGTGAAGGACTTGGAGAGTGTACAACACTGCTCGAAGCTCGAGCACACTGATGTGGAGAGCTTGTTCTAGCTTGGACCAGGGTTTGATGAGGGCCTAGATAGGCTCCCCAACCCTCGCCCGAGGCGCCTGTGGTTAGAGTCTGGGGGAAATGAAAGAAAGGAACTCCCCAAACAGGTTCTCTCAAACCATCCACCATTGCAAGTCTCAAGCATTGGAGAGGAGACCAGAACTGGGTGATCTAGATCGCCCACTAGCTGATCCCATTGAGAGCGTAGAGTCCACTGAGAAATTCTCATGTGAAGACGAGCGCGAAGAACCGCCGGATAGCAGCCGCCATGAGCCCGAGAAGGCGAAGAACCGGCCTCGCAGAGAGCATCCTGTGGTAAGGAGGCAGCCGTGAACTAACCTAGAAGGGTAGCCTAATCCCAAGAACCGGACATAAGATAGTCCGGGTGACCCTATAAGAAGGGTCAACAAAGAAGTCTTCACAGCCTAAAGATTTGAGGGAGTGAAGACCAACAACAGAGGTGAACTCGGGGACGGAGGGTGGGCATGTGAATGAGTGGTGGAGACTCGTCCAAGAAGATCAAGAATTACGGTAGGCACGTAATTTTCATATCTTCCTGGACATAAGTCTCCACCACTCATTCACACTATTGGGAGAGTACCGAGCTAATAATCCCCGAGAGGCTGGCAGGAGAGACCAAGAGCTCACGTTTCTAGGACAGAAGTCCATTAAGGATGGCTCTGCCAAAGGAAGAATGTCGTCTGGCATGGACATCCAGTGCATACTGTTTAACAAAGTATGCACTGAGCTCAGGTGACGTTGCAAATATCTGCAATGGGCACGTTGCAAATTTCCGCTAGGGATGCCGCGACTGCTCTAGTAGAGTGAGCGTAAACTCTACCCTCCAACTTAACCTGCGCCATGGAATAGCAGTGGCGAAGGCATGCCACTAGCCATGCTGAGATACATCTGATAGCAACAGGTTGACCCAGCCGGATCTCGCTGAAGGAAACGAACAGTTGCTGGGCTTTGCGAAAATCCTTGGTTCTATCCAGATAGAAACGCAAGGCCCTCTTAACATCCAAAGAATGAAGAGAACGTTCTCCTTCATTTTGAAAGTCCGCGAAAGTAAGAGGGAAGGACCAAAGGTTGGTTTAGATGAAATTCTGACACAACCTTAGGAAGAAATTTAGGATGAGTACGAAGAACTACTTTGTCCTTATGGAACACAGTATACGGAGGATCTGTGACCAGGGCATGTATCTCAGAGACCCTGCGGGCTGAGGTAATGGCCACTAGGAAGGCAGTCTTCAAGGTGAGAAATTTTAGCTCACAGGTAGCCAGAGGTTCGAAAGGTTTCCGAGTGAGCATGTCTAGCACAAGATTAATGTCCCAGGCTGCAACTGGACGTCTTGTAGGAGGTCTGGTATGCAGAATTCCTTTAAGAAATCTCTTAACCACAGGTAACTGAGCCAGTGTTAAGGAAAAACTGGCTCATGATACGCTGAAATGGCACTAAGGTGAACTTTAACTGTAGGGTACTGCAGACCTGAATTTGAGAGGTCCAAGAGGTACTCCAAAACCTTATCTGGTGGGCAGGAAAACAGATTCAAAGAGGACTTTGCACACCAGAGCGAAAAACGCTTCCACTTGGCTGCGTAAGTTTTCCGAGTGGCTGGCTTCCGTGCAGCCAGAAGAATAACTGAAACCCTTCGAAAGACACTGAACCGGTTTACTTCTACCTCTTCAGGAGCCAAGTGTGAAGGTGAAGCGATCTCGGGTTGGGATGGACCACCGGCCCCTGAGTCAAAGGTTCATCTGTAGGGAAGTGGTTTCGGAGGAACTGCCAACATATTGTTGAGTATTGGAAACCACAGCTGCCAAGGCCAAGGGGGCAATGAGAATCATCTTGTCCCCTGGGATTGAACTTCAGGAGTACCCTCTGAATTAGAGGAAGAGACGGAAAGGCGGAAAGAAAGTGTTTTGTCCACCGCAGCCTGAACGCATCCTAACAGAAAACGCCAGGCCCTGGATTTCTGGAGCAGAAGAGAGGCAGTTTTGCGTTGAGTGGGGATGCAAAAAGGTCCAGGTCTGGAGTTCCCCACTCTTCGAATAGTGACTGAACTATGGTTGAATTGAGAGACCATTCGTGAGGATCTGTCTCAGTTCTGCTGAGACGGTCTGCCAAGTCGTTCTGTACACCTGGCAGGTAGACCGCTTGAATTAGAGCCTTGTGCTCCAAGCACCATTCCCATACCCTCATTGCTTCCCTGCATAAGGGGTAAGAATGAGCACCGCCCTGCTTGTTGATGTAATACATCACTGCTTTGTTGTCCGTTTGAAGGAGAATGTTCTTGTGACAGAGAATGTCCTTCAACGCTCGGACTGCATAAAGGACGGCTCTCATTTCTAGGACGTTTATGTGAAGCTGGGACTCGAGTTGAATCCACACACCTTGAGTGTGGAGAGTCCGACAGTGAGCTCCCCACCCCATTAGGGATGCGTCCATGGTAATGGAGATTTGATGGTCCAGAGGAGCAAAGGGATATCCTTCCAGGAGATTGCTCTCTTGAGACCACCAGGTGAGTGACCTCTTTAAAGGTTCTGTCACCTTAATGAGTTAGGACTGTGGGTGAGTGGTTGGGGACCACTGAGTACTGAGCATCCACTGAGTGATTCTCATGTACAGACTTGATAGAGGTACAGTGAACATTGAGGATGCCATGAGGCCTAGCATCTGTTGCATCGAGAGAGCTGTAACTGAGCTGTTCTCCCCGATGTGACGGGCCATTTGAAGGATATCATTCCTTCTGTCTTCTGGAAGAAAAGCCTTTGCACAGGAGGTGTCCAGAAGAGTCCCTATAAAAAGGAGCCTCTGGGAGGGCTGCAGTGGCGATTTCTTGAGGTTCAGCAGAACTCCCATGGACGTAAGGAGGCGAGAGGCCGTCTCTATGACGTCCAGAGTCCCTTGCTTGGAAGGGCTTGCTAGAAGCCAATCGTCCAGATAAGGGAAGACTTGTATTCCGACCTTTCTGAGGTGTGCTGCGAGAACTGCACAACACTTTGTAAAAACTTGCAGTGCCAAGGATAGCCCAAAGGGCAGGACTCTGAACTGATAATGTTGTCCCAGAGCCACAAACCTCAGGAATTTGTGATGCCTCGGGTGAATAGGAATGTGCTGGTAAGCATCCTGCATGTCGAGAGAGGCTAGCCAGTCATGTTGATGAAGCAAAGGTAACAGGGTTCCTAGAGAAATCATTTTGAATTTCTCCTTGGGGAGAAATTTGTTTAGCTTTCTGAGATGTAGAATGGGGTGCATTCCCCTGGACTTCTTTGGAACCAGAAAGTAATGGGAGTAGAACCCCGTGTTTCGTTGATGCAGCGGCACCACTTCTACTGTCCTGTTGTTCAGAAGGCCCTGAATCTCGGCGGCGAGAAGGTCTGACTGAAGGGTTGATAGCCTGGGCTGCCGTTTGGGAGGACGATCCGGAGGGGTCTCCACAAGATTGAGTGAATACCCCTTGCGAATTATCCGAAGGACCCATTTGTCTGAGGTTATGGACTTCCACTGGTTGTAGAAGTGCATCAGATGACCTCCAACCGGAGAGGAAAAGTCCACCTCGGGCAGCTGAGATGTGACTTGGGCCAGCAATTCATAAGGTAGCGCTGGGCACTTTGGGTCCTTAGCTTTCTGTTGCGTCTTCTTTTGAGGTTGGGCAGGTTGGTTTTATGAAACCTCCTCTGCCTCGAAAGGACTGACGATTATGAAACTGATGTTTTACTGACATTCCCTCGAGAGGGGGCTGGGGGGTGAGCCAACTAATGGCTGACCTAGTCTTTTAATGTAGCATCTAGAGCTTGCTCTACCTGAGGACAAAAAGATATGCACCATCAAAGAGACAACGCCATTACCTGCTGCCTGCGTCATTCATGAAGCCAAGTGCGCGAGCCAGGAATGACGGCGGGTGCAAATACCAGCAGCCGCTGAGCGAAGAGCTAGTGTCAAAAGCATCCATGGCTGCTTTAACCTGCTGGTTGTTAGATTCAATACCTCTGGTAATGGTTTGAAGAAGCTCTGGCTTTGTATCCGATTCATGCAGAGCTTCAACCATTTGCTTGATAGAATGCCACAGGATATATTCATACTGGAGAAATAGCCCTGGTAACTGGCAATCCGCATACTTAGAGTAGAAGCAGCAAAGACTCTCTCTTACCTAAGGTGTCTATCTACGAGATTCTTTGTTAATAGGTCGAAACTTAGTAGTTTGAGGAAGAATGACCTTATCATTCTCTGCCAGGACTACAATATGATCCATAAAGGCTTGAGATGCCAAAATGGGACGATCCTTGGGGGCTGAATATTTCCTATCTATGGATTTAGCCACCGAAGGGGTGAGAGCAGGATTATTCCATACCATTTGAGACAGCGTCTCGAAGGAAGGCTGAACCGGAGGAGTCAAATCCATAGGGATCTCTGGGGCATGAAGGTATTGGAGTCTTAATTTCCCAGGATCGATGTCTGTAGTCTGGAGAGAAAGAGTGGAACTCAGATTTTTTAGCAGAGACTTAAAGGACAGGTCCTCGACACAGGCTCTGTAGCAGTAACAGATCCTGCTTCGTCCACTTCATCACCCAACACGGAGGTCTGGGTCAGGCTCAATGTCATCTCCTGACAGTCAGGAGGGACTGTATGGACAAGGAAAGGAATGAAAATCAGAAGAGAGAAGAAAGAATGAATGAGGAGGAGTCCTGAAAAGCAGAAGGAACCCCGAGCCCCGGCGCCGAGGAGGCGCAGACACCGAGAAGCAGCGCCGAGAGACCACGCAGCACCGCAAATGACGCTGGGACCATGCGGCACCAAAAGAAGCGTGAGAGGACTCGAGACGGGCGCCGAGGATGGCGCCGAGCAACTAGCATGGCGAGACGATGAGAGAAGTCAAGGCGCGACCGAGACGGCGCCAAGTGCACCATCAACGCCAAGGGCGCCAAAAACACCCCCAGACTCCGAAAAACAGGTTTTGAAGGAAGAAGAGCAGGAGATAAGGGCATCGGTGTGGCCCCCTGCGCCACAGCCATGTCGGGGGGGGGGGACACCTAAGCGCGGAGTCGACAGCACTGAAGAAGGTGCCGCACAACCAGGAAAGTCCAACTGCCCTACCTGGTCTCCCAATAAGCCCGAAGGCCCACGAGTGACCGAGCCAGGTAGCTGAACCAACCTCCGAGCCCACTGCTCCATAAGAGTGGCCCACTGATGAAACTGCTCATCTGAAGACCTACCTGCGGGCGGGGTAGGGCTCCGATGTCGAAGCCGTTGGCTACCAGAAGCAGAGGTTGGCGACTCCGAAGGAGGAGACCGGCAACTAGCCCCGATAACTTGACGTCTACGCGCGCAGACATATCAGAGGGCAACCTCGGTGATGCCTTCTCTTTTTTAGACCTGTGGGCGAAGAGCTCGGCGCCTAACGGTGCCGAGAATCCGACCGTTTATTTTTATGCTTCCTGAGGACCATCATCCCCAGCGCATTGGACTGACGTTGTCAGACCCCCTTCCGGAGAAAGGCGGTGGACGGACCCAGCCTGACTGACTGAACAGTTTTCATAATGAAGTCTCCCTACCGTCACCTGACCTGCTCATGAGTCGACTCCGTCAAAGTAGGCCGAGACTTCTTTATTGTTAAAATAAGAATAAACTAGCGTACTTTATCGAGATAATACTACAAAATAACAAAACTGAAAACTATGCTGCTAGTTTGAAGTTTGACTCCAGGCGATCGGCGACGTCGTTACTGAAGCGCCTCGACAGCAGGAAAAGAAACTGAGGCGGTTGAGAGGCGGCCTTGACGAGATAGTCACTACAGCGCAAGCTGAGGCACTAGTGGTGCCCTTCCTCGCCAGCTCCATCTCTGGCCGTCCCTCCAGCAAAAAGTTTGCTCCGATGGGTCCTGGTGCCTCCGTCACAGATCCAATAGTGTGAATGAGTGGTGGAGACTTATGTCCAGGAAGATCTCTTCTGGCGGAAGTAACCGCAACTAAAAATAGCGTCTTCCAAGAGAGAAGACGCTGCTCGCAATCCGTGGCTGGTTTAAACGGGGGCAGCATGAGATGCTCTAGGACAAAAAGAAGATCCCAAGAGGGAATTGGATCCTTGATAGGAGGTCTCATATGGAGGATGCCGCGCAGGGAAAGCACAGGAGGCCTCTAGCTGTGCTAGTGACCTCTGACCTACCAGGGAATGGTATGCCGAAATGGCACAGAGGTGTACCTTTATGGAGGAACAGGCTGGCCCAGATTCATACAGGGATAGGAGGTAGTCCAGCACTGACTTCTCAGGGCAGTCAAGTGGGGCTAAGCAGCAGGCCTGAGCCCAAAGACCAAATCTGCGCCATTTCATGGCGTTGGGGCATGAGTGGAGGGTTTCTTGCCGCTATTAAAATGTCCGCCACGTCTTGCGAAACCCTGTGTCTAAGGACTGCTATGTCCTTAGGAGCCAGGCGTGCACGTTCAGTGACCTGAGGTTTGGGTGGACCAGGGAGCCGGCTTCCTGGGACAACAGTGTAAGCTGACCGGCAAAGGCAACTGTGGTTCCTGGGTCAGTTGGTGCAGGAGTGGGAACCAAATTTGCCTGGGCCAAAAGGGCACCACTATGATCATTGATGCTCCCTCTTCGCGGAGCTTCAGTAGAACCCTCTGGATCAAAGGGAAGGGCGGCAAAGCGTAGAGGAACCTGCCTGTCCAGGAGAGGGACAACGCATCTCACCAAAAAACACCAGGCCCTGGATCTAGCGAGCAGAAATTGGGCAGTTTTGTGTTGGATGGGGACGCGCAGAGGTCTAAATCTGGTGTCCCCCATCTGTGGAACAGATCCTCTACTACTTCATGCATCAGTTCCTATTCGTGAGCCTTGGCCCGCGACCGGCTCAGGCAATCAGCTATGCTGTTGTCCACCCCGGGAACATGCACTGCAGTAATCTCTGCGCCGTGCTGTAATACCCAATCCCACACCCTCTTTGCGTCCCTGCACAGACAGTAGGAGTGAGTGCCTCCTTGCTTGTTGACATAGTACATCATCGAGGTATTGTCTGCTTGCAGCAGTAGACCACCTGGTGTGATCTCTGACTGAAAGGCCTGTAGAGCATACAGGACCGCCCTCATTTTGAGGATGTTGATGTGGAGGTGAGACTCCAGGGTTGACCAAGATCCCTGGGTCCTGACTCCTTCCAGGAGGGCTCCCCAACTGGACCCTGAAGCGTCCGTGGAGAGAGTCAGAGTTGGGGCAGGTGCTAAAAAGAGAACTCCTCTGGAAAGGTGCTCTGGGATGAGCCACCATGGCCAGTCTCGGATGATGGCATCCGTGATCCAGACTACAGTAGCTGATGCAATTGATCCTGCTTTTGGTCCCACTGAGCTCGTAACATCCACTGTGTAATCCTCATATGAAGTTGAGCAAGGGGAACCGTCGCGATGGCTGCTGCCATGTGTCCGAGCAAGCAAATAATGGTCCTGGCTGGGACAGACTTCTTTTCCATCATATCCCTTTTGAGGGATCGGATGTGTTCCGCCCCATCCTGAGGCGGGAAAACCTTCCCCTGACCAGTGTTGAGAACTGGACTGATAAACTGCAACCTCTGTGAAGGGACGAGGCATGACTTTCTCCTGGTTCATAGTAATGCCCAGTGATCCGAAGAGGGAACGAGTGTCTTGAATCGTGCCTATCAAAGCCTCCCAGAGGGGGCCATGAGGAGCCAGTCGTCTAGGTATGGGAACACATGGTACTGTCTCCTGAGAGCCGCTGCCATGACTGCCACGCATTTCGTAAACATGCAAGGCACTGAGGACAGTCCGAAGGGGAGTGCTCGGAAGTGACTGTGGCGTCCCAGGAACTCGAAGCGCAGGAATTTCCGGTGTGCTCGAGTGATGGTGAGATGGAGATATGCGTCCTGTATGTCCAGTGACACGAGTCATGCACCCTGCTTGAGCATGGGGATGAGACCCAGAAGGGTGACCACGCGTAAGTGTTTGTACAACATGAAGGTGTTGGGGTAGCTGAGGTCCAGGATCGGGTGCAAGTCCCCTGTATTTTTTTTGAACCAGGAAAAAGCGCGAATAATATTCTTCTCCTCTGGTTCTGTGGCACTGGTTCTATGGCATCCTTGTCCAGGAGTGCCAAGATCTCTTGCTGTTATGAGCAAGGCGCGTTGAACTGAATAATGGGAGAGCAGAGGAGGCCTTGATGGGGGCCGGTAGAGGAACTTGATAAGAGTGTCCTTGACTTACTAGTTGAAGAACCCACCGGTTGGAGGTTATCCTCTGCCACCCTGATAAGTGGTAAGAGATACAACACTCGACCCTTCCGTTCTTCAGATCCAGAGGTGGGACAGGGGCCGGGAAGGAGTCATGCTGTGGTGGTGGTGGTTCCAGCGGGCTCAGCAGATATTTGGTGTTTCTGTTGCTAGCCTGCGGAGAATCTTGGTTGACCTTCTGTTAAAGTTGCCCCTTGGTTGCTGGCCAGAACATGGTTGTTGCCGGCCATGAAAACGATTCTGGTTCCTACGAAAGGAACCAGCCTTAAGTCTGTACATGGCTTATACAGTCCTCTCTGAGATCCTGCCTGTCTGGGAGAGGGGGCAGATGAACAGAAGGTCAGAGAAGGAAAAATAGGGGAGCTAAACATGTGGCTCAAAGGCTGGTGCCAGGAAAAGGGACACAAATTTGTAGGGAACTGGCAACAGTTTTGGGAGCAGAAGTTCTTTAAATTTGATGGACTGCATCTAAGGAGGGAGTCAGTGCATTGGGGCAGAAGTCTGACATCTTTGCAGAATATTTAAACTAGCAAATGGGGAGAGGGGTGTAGCATCCCATATGTCGAATGGGAAGAACACCCTTCCCCCCTCAGCTAGTGGTCAAACAGGAGTTCAGCATGTTTGCAGTTCCATTTGTATCACCAGAAAGGAAAAGGTCCGGCTCCCCTACACGGCCAAGACAGGAAAAATGCCAGACCTCACCAACAACTAACGCACCTAAATCTGGCCACTGGAAAATCATGTACATGAATGCGCAGTCTGGAAAACAAGATCCCAGACCTGCAGGCAATCAATGACACAGGCTAAACTGAACATAGAAGTAATTAGCAAGATGAACTTACCAGTAACCACACTTGGGGAGACTTCAGTACCGCTAGCAATGTGTGTCAGAAGAGACAGAGTGCAAAAGGGAGGGGGGGGAGTGAGACCCTCTATGTCAATGAAAATATCAAAGCTACAGAAATTCAGCATACATAAGGAACCAGAAGAACTGTGGGTCACCCTGAAACAGGAAATGGGACAGCCATACGAACTGGGGTTGTCTACAGGCCTCCAGACCAGGGGGAGGACATAGACACATTACTGTTAGAAGATGCACAAAACATGACAGCTAAAGGGGAGGTTCCGATAATGGGAGAGGTCAACATGCCAGATACAGATTGGTCAATACCAGCAGGAACATCTGCCAGAACTAGACACATGGTGGATTCCCTGCAGGGAGAGGGCCTCAAACAACTGCTACAACAACCCACAAGAGACAGGGCTATCCTAGATCTAGTACTGAACGACAGGGAAAAGATCACAGATATCCAGGTAGAAGGTCACTGGGGGCCAGTGACCATCACACGGTATGGTTCAGTTTGGCCACTACAACTAAATCATCCCATTCCAAGGCAAAAATATGGGACCTCAGAGGAGCTGACTTTGATAAGATGATCAACAGAGTTAAGCTAGCCCTGGCAAAAAGAAATACAGGTGAGGGGGTACAGGCAAAGTGGGCAAGCATTAAGGATGCAATACTTGAAGCAACATCCCATTGTGTTAGAGAGAAAAGGAAGTGCAAAAGAAGAAGGAAACCACTTTGGTTCTCAAAAACAGTAGAGAAAGGTCAAAGCCAAAGGCTGGCCTTCAGGAAATATAAGGAGCAGCAGGATGAAGACAGGGAGGCATACCAAACTTCTTAAGGAAGGCAATAAGGCAGGCAAAGGCCCAAACCGAGGAAACACTAACACAGACAGTAAAGAAGGTGACAAGACTTTCTATAGATACATTAGTGAAAGGAGAAAGTACAGAGGGGGTATTGCTAAGATCAAAGGAGATAAGGGGGCGTGTGAGGATGAGGACCATGTAAAAGCATCTATCCTAAATAGATACTTCTGCTCAGTATTTACTGAAGAGAAGGTAGGGCAGAGCCCACATCTCAGCACCATGGGCAGAGTGGGGAGGGAGGTGTGCACTAGTCCCTTCACAAAAGAAAGGGTCCTACAAGAGCTCGATAAGCTCAGGGAGGACAAGGCAATGGGACTTGATGGCATACATCCCAGGGTACTAAAGGAGCTAAGGATGGAACTAGCAGAGCCATTATCAGAACTGTTTACAGAGTCTCTGAGCACAGGAGAGGTCCCAGAATACTGGAGAAAGGCTCATGTGATCCCGCTCCACAAGAGTGGTAGCAGGGAGGAGGCAGGGAACTACAGACCAGTCAGTCTTACCTCAGTAATGGGCAAGATTATGGAGGCACTCCTTAAGGAAAGGATAGTGCAACACCTGGAATCCATAGGAGCACAGGATCCAAGACAGCATGGGTTTACAAAAGGACGGTCCTGTAAAACTAATCTCACAGATTTCTTTGACTGGGTAACCAGAAGTGGTGGACCAAGGAGGAGCAGTTGATGTCGCTTACCTTGATTTCAGCAAAGCTTTTGATACTGTTCCACACAGTAAATTGATTAATAAGCTGAGTAGGCTCGGGGTGGGTCAGAAATTGGTCAACTGGGTGGCAAACTGGTTGACCGGCAGAAAACAGAGAGTGGTGGTAAACAGTATACAGTCACAAGTAGGGTACCTCAGGGATCAGTCCTGGGGCCAGTCCTCTTCAATATCTTCATCAGTGACATTGCAGATGGACTGGAGGGTAATGTTTGTCTGTTTGCAGATGACACCAAGATCTGCAACAGAGTAAATGGTCCAGATGGGGTGGGCAGAATGAGAAGAGATTTGGATAAACTAGCAAAATGGTTGGAAGAGTGGCAACTGGGGTTTAATGCAAAGAAGTGCAAGATCATGTACATAGGGAAGAGAAACCCTGAAGCCACCTATAGGCTGGGAGGGGGAGTTGCTGGCAGTCACAAGGGAAGAAAGAGACTTTGGCATCATCATCATCACCGATGACCTGAAATCATCCAAGCAGACCACTAAAGCAGTAGATAAGGCTAGGGGGATGTTAGGGTGTATTAGTAGGGGTATCACAAGTCGGAAGAGGGTTGTAATAATCCCTCTTTACAAGACACTGGTTAGGCCCCATCTGGAGTACTGAGTGCAGTACTGGAGGCCACACCTTCACAAGGACATTAACTACATTGAGGCAGTCCAGAGAAGGGCAACCAAAATGGTGCAGAGACTGCATCAGAAAACATATGAGGACAGATTAATGGAGCTCAATATGTATACCCTACAGCAAAGGAGGGAGAGAGGTGATATGATCGAAACATTCAAACACCTTAAGGGCATTAACAAGGTGAAAGAGTCCAACATGTTTCAATATAAGAAAAATAGCAGGACAAGAGGACACAGCATGAGATTAGCGGGAGGTCGATTAAGGGGTAATGTGAGGAAGTTCTTTTTCACAGAAAGGGTGGTGGATGCATGGAACGGCCTACCTCAGGAAGTGGTGGATATGAATACAGTGCAGGGCTTCAAACAGGCATGGGATAGGCATAAGGGAGCAATACAGATGAGTATGAATAGATAGGCCACTGACAGCAAAGGACGATGGCACATTTATAAGGTAGAAAAAGAAATGGGAAGACTAGATGGGCCTTGCGGTCCTTTTCTGCCATCAGCTTCTATGTTTCTATGTTTCCTGACTGCCTTCCCGGCATACTGTAACTTAGTGATTACTCTTTCCGATTCTTTACTGAACAGGACCAAGCCGTTATACAGAACATCCCAGGTGTTCTTCTGGACGTCCGGGGTAAAACCGGAGACCCTCAACCAGGAGTGCCTCCGGAGACAGATGCCTATAGCTGTGCCCGTCCGCCGAGTCCACTGAATCGTAAGCGGCCCGAAGGACCTGGGTCCCCACATCTGACCCAGTGTGGAGGAGGTTGAGAAGCTCCTCCTTTTTCTCATCTTCTGGGAAATCTTTAATAAGGTCTTGACCCTGTTCCCACAAGGCATTCTGAAATTGCACCATGTGCGTTAGGTAGTTGAGAGACCTTATAGAGCATGTAGCGGCCATGCACATGTGTCTCCCCAGTGAATCTAGCTGTTTAGATTCCTGGTCCAGTGGCCGACTGCTCAGGTGCTGAGGTCTTTGAGACCGGTCGTGTGAGGCTATAATTGACCAGAGAATCGGCAAAGGATTGCTGTGCCAAATAAGGGTCCTCTATGGGTGCCCTATAAAGGCAGTCGGCCTTCTTAGGTACTGCCAGAGTGGAATGCGGTCGTTTCCATGCTGCCTTGGTGACATCCATAAATGTATCCACCAGCAGTGGGACCACCACAGGCTTAGGATCTTTTTGCCAGAGGTATCATGCAAGGCGTTGTCTTTCAGGGTCTAAGTCTTCCGTCTCCCACCCCATATTCTCTTGGATCTGCCTCATGATATCGAAGAAAGAGGGATCATCCAGTGGTGACCTGGGTAGGTCTCATGGGTCAGGTGATGGGAGACTGATCAGAGAAGGTAACCTGGAAGTGTCTAAAGTATCCGGCCTTGAGTCCTCACCTGGCAGAGTGAGCCATCAGCCTCTGGGGCGTTTAGGTGGGTGGTCGCTGGCAGACCCCGAGGGAGACCTGGAGGGGATCTTCTTTCTTGTGACCTGTCCCTAGGAGATGGTGTAGGCTCCTTGGGTTCAGGAGACACTCTGTTGCCGGCTCCTTCGGAAGAGGCTGCAGAGGTTTGGTGGGCACCACATCCCTTTTAATGGTGTCCCACCAAAAGTTAAAGAGGTCTTTCGCCTCTTGTAGATTCAGGCCGGACGATGAGCAGGGCGTTGGTGCCTGCCTGTCAACGGGATCAGGCGTCGGACCTTGGGGTGTAGCCGGGTCAGGCAACGGTTCTTGGAGCAGTCAGACATCCTCACTGTCACCTGTCTGGTCATCAGACATAGTGGTTTCAATCTCCTCTTCAGTGGACCCTCATCGAACGGTGTCAGCCGGCGTAGGTGGGGCTGGCATTGGATCTTTGGCATGTTTAGCGGGCGTCGGGTCGGTTGCCCTTTTGGGCTCTGAGGTCAGCTTGAGGGACATCAGCTCAGTCATCTTTCTTGGAGGGGCGTCCGGTCCTCTTTGAGGTTGGGAAACCGAACGGTGGTCAGAGTCCCGGCGTCAGTCTGACACATCAGCACCCTGTTTCGAGGCAGGTTTGGACTTATGCCGGTCCAAGGCCTTGGGCCTGGCTGTAGAGCCAGACGTCAGGCTATCCTCCTTCGTCTTAAGAGGCTGAAGGGAGACTGTGCTCGAGCCTCCCGAAGACCATACCTTCACCGGAGGGGGCCAAGAGCAAGGCCATGAGGGGCACCTATCCGACCTCGTGGAGCTGGAACTGGCCCTGGATTCCGAGGCCCAACTCGGAGATCTAGCCCTATCCTTGTCCCGGTGC
Source organism: Neoceratodus forsteri (assembly GCA_016271365.2). NCBI lineage: Eukaryota > Metazoa > Chordata > Ceratodontiformes > Ceratodontidae > Neoceratodus > Neoceratodus forsteri. The sequence continues at coordinate 306,391,040 of JADMNL010000025.1, forward strand.
TTTTCTCTGTGTTTCCCGGACTTATGGTGGGAAGAGTCGCCCCTGGAGGAAGGGTCTTTCTCCATAGCTTTTAATTGGTCTTCTAGAAGAAACTGCTGGAGAGGTGGTTTTTTGGTGGTAGATCCTGGTCCTGCCGTTGAACTGCTGGCAAATGGAGCAGGCCTTGATGTGCTCTGGGCCTAGGCACAGCACGCAGGCCGTGTGTCAGTCCTTAAACGGGATCTGTTTGCCGCAAGCGCACTTTGAGGGGTGTCCTTCGATAGGAGTCGGAAGAGAAGAAGACATGCTGGTGATTTTAAGAAGAAAATACTTTATTTCGGGCGTCGTTTGTCTGCTAGAGGTGTCCATGAGGCCAATGCTGGTGAGTAGATGGCAGGAAAAAGAACTGAAGGATGCTGGGGGACCACCCCTTTTGTATGATGCCAAATGTCTGGGTCGGGGCCGACGTCAGGCGCAGTCCCCCGCTGGATATTGCTAATTAGAATTTTTCCGTGGGGTCCTGGCGCCTGCCGGCTTCAGTCCTTATGGTGTAACCTGCTGCAAGTGCTGTTTCTCGAAGTAAGATCGAGAAGTTGCCATATGGAGCCTGCACTTCAGTAGCTGAAGTGCCTTCCGGGGTATAATTCACCCCAAAATGCATTAGGTAAATGAGAAAAATCAGTCTCAAAGGGTATTTAGGGGGAAATAAAAAAAGAATAGTGCTCTCAGTTTATCGATGCGAGTCTCTCTTGTCCCATCGCCTGTATACTGTTAAGCGGGAGCTGGAGTGACAACATGGTTAGTCCAAGCTCGGTTAAACCCTGATTAAGTCAGAATCAAAGATTTGTGGAGTTACTGTTCCTTGTTTTGTCTAGTTCCCAATTGGAAAGCGCACATATGCCATAGTATACAGAACCAAAAGTGTTGAAACTTCCACTGCTGGGGGCTCTGGGCTTCCTATTAAATTCTGTTCGGATCTGGTGCCTACTTGAAGGGAGGCCTGGCTAGGCCCATTGTGAAGGACCCAGTAATACATCGCCACTGTGCCGAGCAAGGACGCTGCCCACCGAACTCCCCCCTCCGGAGAGTGACCGGCTCCCCCTTGCCGCCTGGTCAGCCATGCCCAATGCACCACACAGTTCCTTAAGAGTTCTGCTCTAGCAGGCTTTTCAGGCCTCAGTACAGGGTCTGCCACTTCACCGCAAGAATCCAACCTCCCTTCCCTTCTCATTCAATCACTGGAAGGGGGAAACTGTCTGTTCGTAGAAGCCAAACAGAGTGTTCCTATTTCCTGCTACATTAAACATCCTGAGAGTATTAACAGGATAGTCGTTTGCTCACTTGTGCCTAGGCACAGGCAAGGAGTGCTTTACATTTAGTTTTAGAGATTCACTAAATTTGGAAGTTTGAAGAAAATAAACCTCTGAGGTTACCGGAGGGAGGGAGAGAGACTTCTCCCCCTCCGACTGCAGCACCCAGACAGGCTCCTTCAGGTCCGGGGTCCTGGCGGAGTTCCCATCACTTGTCTGTTCCACCCTAGCCTTGCCTAAATAAGCCCCTAGAAGCGGGGGTAGTCTCCCCACAGTGTCACTGGTGTCCAGACCCCGTACCCCAAATCCTTCAGCTGCTATTGGTGCCATCTATGAGTGAGGCCTTCCCGGTGGCAAAAGCATCAGGCCTACACATCCAGAGGGACAGAGACCACGGGAACAACTGCATCCACCCTCCTACCCACCTACCGCAACAACACAACGGGTCCCCCCAAAGCCTCCGGCACTCACCTTTCCAACACTTAAACAGGAGTCCCAAGTCCCTTTTACCAGAGTTCAGGAACTGCTCCTGGCAAACTGGTGAAGCAGTTGCTTGACAGAGTTCAGGGTTGCCTGCTGAGACTGTGGGTCTGGTGTCTGGAGTTTCTTCAGCGATCCCCTGGTTGGACTGGGACGCTGTGGGAAGGAAACCCTCGTCAGAAGCTCATAATTTCTTCTTTTTAAATCTGCCAAAGCCTTCCCAGCTGAATCATAACTCTGTGGCCCGTTTGGGTACTGGATAACAAGTCTGGCTGGGTAGGGTGTGCAACATTTTTATTTAAGGCTACGTAGTATGGGGAACAGGGTATGTATTCTCTATGTTGTTGTATGGCCATTGGAGCAAAGCCATTATCAAAAAAAATTCTGGTGTTACCAAAAAAGGTTTTCCTCACTGCCCAGGCTTTCTAAGGATTGTATCCTTAGTTGTGAAGTGCAGAAATCACAGGATCATTGAGCGAGGTTGAGCTCCTTGTTGAGTGGGTCGGGGGCCATGGGCCCTGTGAGTGCGCTCTATTTCATATGGAAAAATCAGCATCTAAATTCAGTGCATCATGCAAGAGCTGATCTATGAAGTTTTTTGTGTCATCTGCCTCGCTCCCCTCAGATAACCCGTAAATTCTTAAGTTCCTGTGCCTGTGTCTGTTTTCTGTGTCCTCTTGTCTCTCCCCCAGGGCCTGGCAGATGTCTAACTGCGACACCGTGGATGGATAATGGGACTTGGCCTTGGACTGTGTTCCCTGATTCCCTTCCAATATCACAACTTTCTGTTGCAATTCGTTAATATCGGCTCAGGCTTGTTCCTGCTCTTGTTTAAATTTCTGGAAGTCCGTTTTAATGTCCTGCAGTTCGCTTAGTATTTTGCCCAATTTGTCATCCATTTTTATTAACGTTTTACCTTTTTGCTTCACAGATTTCTTGGTAGATGTGCGAGAAGTAGAACGGCACGAGCAGGTGGAAGCGCTGGAGTCTGAAGCTTCGTGATCAGATATCTCCGGTTCTATCGGTAAACTTGCAAATCTGTTCACCCCTCCAACCCCCGGATATTTTATCTCGACCCCAGCCTGCCACCTCTGACCCTTCAGGGGGACAAGTGGACATCCCACTGCTGTTCGGTCCCCCTTTTAATTTGTTTGTAGCCATTCGTGTCAATACATTTTTTACTGGCTACTGCTAACTTTTGATGGCTATGGTTCTGGTTTTCGGGCGAGAGATCCGCAGAGCGCTAGCTGGGTGCCACCATGTGATCAGAAGTTGCACCAGAAGTCTATGGTTGAGATGGAACTCTGACAACACCTTCGGGAGGAATTTCGGGAGGGTGCGCAAAACAACCTTGTCCCAGTGGAAGACCAGGTAAGGAGACTCCACCAAAAGCGCCTGGAGCTCACCAGTCCTTTTGGCTGACATGACAGCCACCAGGAAGGCAGTCTTCCACGACAAGTGTGATAGCTCACACTTGTGCATTGGTTCGAATGGCTTGCCCATGAGTTTTGCCAAAACCAGCAGTAAATCCCATGGAGGTGGACGTTCACACACTGGAGGGGATATGTGATCGAGGCCTTTGAAGAAGCACCAGACCACTTTCTCCTATGCCACCGTCTGCTGACCGGCCCACGCCTGGTAATCAGAGATGGCTGCCAGGTGCACCTTAAGGGTCACAGACCGAAGACCCCCTTTGGACAGAGGCCAAAGGTAGTTTAAGATGCTAGCCACTGGACAGGACAGAGGGTCCAGGCCCTTGTCCTGACACCAAATGGAAAACCTTTTCCATTTGAAGGCACAGCACTTTCTGGTCGACTCCTTTCTGGATGCTTCCACTACTGTGAGTACATACTCAGAGAGACCCAAAGCCTGGAACGCCAAATGCTCAGGCACCAGGCTGTCAGGTGCAGGAACTGAAGGTCCGGATGGAATACCTTTCCTTAACTGACTGATATCAGGTCCGGACGCGCTGGAAGATGCCTCAGAAGCCTGTTGCCAAAGCTGAGGAGATCTGGATACCAGAACTGGCGTGGCCAGTCTGGGGCTACCAGGATCACCTGAGCCTTGTTCCTCACCTTGAAAAGCACCCTGTCGATCAAGGGAAATGCAGGGAAGGCGAAAAGAGGCCTGGGGCCCATGGCTGAGAGGCATCCCCTGCAGTGAGCCTGCTTGGGGGAGGGCCATGAAACAGCTTCAGTTTGGTGTTTTCCATGGAGGCATAACAGGTCCACGAACGGTTTGTCCCAGTGGGAGAACAGGTTGTGAGCTACCTCTGGATGGAGAGACCACTCGTGGGATGTCTCGCCTATGCAGTTGAGGGCATCCGCCAGTTGATTCAAGGCTCCTGCCACATGGATGGCTTGGAGATCTGCCGCCAGTCAGCTCACGAGTGTCCAGATGCAGAGCACTTCCCTGCACAGCAGTCGGGAGTGCATGCCGCCCTGTCTGTTAAGGTAGTACATGATTGTGGTACTGTCCGTCTAGACTTGAACCACTTGACCCCGAAGCTTCTGAGCGAATGCTGACTGTGCCAGTCTGACCGCTCTGAGCACCAACAGGTTGATATGGTATTGGGATTCCTTGGGGGTCCTGAACCCATGGGTCCCGTTGTTCCCCATGTGGGCTCCCCAGCCTTTGAGGGAGGCACTGGTCATGAGAATGACTGTCGGGTCAGGCAGACAAACGAGATCCCTTCCTGCAAATGATCCAGGACGGTCCACCACTGACGAGCGTCCCACATCTTCTGGGTCACAGTGATCAGCTGGTCGACATGACCTTGGCGCTGAGTCCACTGGGCAGCCAGCTCCCACTGAAGGGGGCGCATATGCCACCGGGCCCATCAGACCACGGTGGTGCAGGCTGCCATGTACCCAGAAGGTGCAGAAAGTCCTGGGTAGGGTGCAAGTCTCCAACCAGAAATGACTGGGCAAAGGAAGAGAGAACCTCCGCCCCGTCCGCCGGGAGCTGGGCTTGGCAGGAGTCGAGCTCTGCCCCAATGAAGCACATCACCTGCGAAGACACCAGCTCTGACATGGCCTTGTTGATCAGGAGGCCAAGCTGAGTACATGTCTGGAGGGCCCAATCCCTGGACCTCTCTACCTCTTCCTGGGTGGAACCCGCCAAGAGCCAATCATCGAGGTAGAGGTAGATTCTGACCCCTCAATGCCTGAAGTGGGCTGCCACCACTGCAATGCATTTGGTGAAGACCTGTGGGGCCGATGAAAGGCTGAATGGCATGGCTCAGCTCGTACAGGATTCCTTCGGCTCTGAAGCGGAAGAACCGCTGGTGAGATGGACGGATTGGGATGTGAAAAAGCATGTCCTGGACATCCACTGAGCAGAACCACATGTTCTGCTCTAGCGATGGTATGATCTAAGAGTTACAATCCTGAAGGTGAGTGGCCTGAGAAACTGGTTCAGGTCGTGCAGATCTAGAATGGGGCGCCAGCCCCCCGTCCCCTCCAGGGCCAGGAAGTACCTGGAAATAAACCCTGGGTTGACCGGAGGATCTGTCACTCTGGCCACTAACTCCTTGAGGAGGAGTTGGGCTATTTCGTCTCTCAGACAGAACCAAGAGTGGACTGATATCCTTTCTTCCCGTGGGACATGGGCTCGGCTGGGAGGGTACTGCTCGAACTCTAGAGGCAAACCCTGGCCAACCACTTCTAAGACCCACCTGTCCATGTTAACAGTGGACCAGGAGGAAAGAAAGTGGTGGAGCCAGCTCCCCACGGGAGGACCCAGAGCTGGCACCACAGGAATAGGGGTGGCAACCCCTATCCCGTCACTGGGCAGGCTTAGACGAACAGGGTCCAGACTGGAAGCCGCCTGAACCCCGACCTCCTCTGTGGGCCACTGGAGGCCTGGACTTAGGCCGAGGGAGCCAAGCCTGTGCCTGCTGTTGCTGCCCACCCTGGAAGGAGGCTGCCTGGCCACAGGAGCAGGGTGCCGTAATGGCTTCTTCTTCCGCTATTTCTTGGTGTCAGGGTCATCTTTCTGAGCAGAAGTAGCTGAGTCCAAGGTGGCACTGGACTGCTCGATTCGCTGAAGGTGACCATCCACACCTGGGCCGAAGAGGATCAGTGCCCAGGAAAGGAACATCAGTGAGTTTATGCTGGGTATCCGCCGTGAAGATGGAAAGTCTCAGCCAAGCCCTGCGGTGCATGGCAACTGCGGCTGCCGCCGAACAGACGCATGAGTCCCCGAGATCCAGGGCTGTCTGGAGATGCTGCATGGCAATGGCCCGACCCTGGTTCCGGACCTGCTTGACCATAGTCTGAAGGTCCACGTGGAGGTGCGGGAGAACCTCATCCAAGGAGCAAACAAGGGCATGAGAAAAGTGCAACATGATGATGGCAGAGCTAGCCTGACGGAGGCCTAGTGAAGAGGCAGCATAAACCTTCCTGGTAGAGTGCTCCAATTTTTTGGACTCCTTGTCTGTAGGTCTATCTGCATCTGCAGAGCTGCCTGTGTGTCTGAACACATAAGTGGTCACAAACCCCTCCGCCGAGGGGTGTTCTGTGAACCCCGAGAGTGACCCAATAGGCACAGCGTACCTGCGGTCCATCCGAGCAGATGGCGCTGAGCTGGAGGCACGGTGCTGCCAAAGCTCCAAAGCCAGACCAACAATGGCCTCGGCCACTGGGAAGGCTTCCATAGAGGTACCCCTATCTTAAGAATGTCTGTAAGAGGGTACTCTGTCCATTTCTGGACAGGCTCCAGGGGCATCCCCGTGGACACAGAGATGAGGCGCAGAATCCCCCAAAAGGATGAAGAGCATTCCTCCATCGACAGACTGCCCACCGACTCATCGTCAAGCGGACGAGAGTGTAGGTCGGAGTCGTCAGAATCTGAATAAATTGGCCAGCCACCAGGGTCCCCCTCTACACACCTTGGGCAGTCAGGCATGAGCTTGACAGATATCCTGCAAGGAAGACCCGGGACAGTCCGAGCTTCTTTAGAAGGAGCACCTCCTGTGGGCTGTTAGGGCGGCGGCTCCACCACTATCAGTGGAGAGGTCGATTTTGGCCAAACTGGGGTGGGTTCTGCTGGCTGTGCGGGCAGAGGAACCGAGATGATCAGTTTTGATGGAGCTGGCTTTGGCCTAGAAGACAAACCCAAGTAACAGTGGGTGTGGAAACCAAAGCCGGTTTCTGTCCAGACAAGATCAGCTGTTGTCTCATGAGATCTTCGTAGTGTCAACGGAGTTTCCGTCGAAGCCTCTCCTCATCCAAGGGGGATAAAGATGAATATTGGCGTCGCCTTTTCTTTGAGCGTTTTTGCGTCTTCCTCAGCCTATCAATCGAGGGGGGTCCGAGACCTCGACCTTGATCAGACAGGCCGACTGGACCACTCAGGAGACACTGGGGGGACCAGAGATTTTCCTGGATCAGAGACCGTTTCCTCGATGGGATTGCCAGCAGGCTGGGTATCCTCATCGGGAAGAGGTAGGACGGAGTCCTGGTAAGTGAGTTGTCGGCCTCATCAGGCAACAGAATGGTAGGGTCGAGAGTGATCTCCACTGCATCGTCAATCGAGACTTCGACCGGCTGACCAGTCGGCAGAGCCAAGAAGCCAGCGGCCGAAGAAGCAGTCTCGACCGAAGTCGAGATTGTAGATCCCTGGGACTGAGATTGCTCTTGATCCTAAGAAGGTCTTCGCCGACACAAAGAATCTCTTGGTTCCTTGTCCTTTGTTCGGGACCAGGATACATGCAAGCCCAATGGTTACTCGCCCTTGATGGGGAGAGAACTGGCACATCTCCCAAAAGGAGCCCCAGAAGGTGCAGCCCAGATTAAGTGGAACAAAAATCGGCCGGGAGGAAAGCTCCTCGGCTCGTGCCGCCTCTTCCTCTTAGGCCTACATTTGCTCTAACTGCTCGTCGGACCACGCAGCCATGGAGACCGCCCACCGGACCTCCTTCGATTTAACCAGTGGATTCCGTTTTTCAGCCTACCCAGCTTGAGTTGTGCGAGATGATTGCTGAAAATGTTCGGGAGAAAAGCGTGACATCTCGCAGGCCTGAATGTCATGGCCAACACCCAAACAGCAGACGCACGAGGTACATGGGTCTCTGCGCGACATCTTCTGGCCACATGGGCACCAGTGGAACCCAGGGAAAGAGTGATCTTCCATGATCGAGAAACAAAGATTGCAATCATTGGCTCGAACGAGCTTAATCTTCAGAGAATCCTAAGGAAACAAAGCCAGGGCCTACAGAACGCGGAAGCGGTGAGGAGGCAACCTGAATCTTCCAGTGGAAAGGAAGATCTGGCGTCATGGGGCAGAGCCAAGGATTATACCACCCAGGTGGGTGGGAGGAGCCAGCTTTAAGACCTTCTGGCAAGAATTAAAGGGGAAAGGGACATGCCAAGAAGTGTGAATGAACAACATATCCATGTCCCTAGAACTACCGTTACAGGTGAGTAACCTGTTTTTCTAGGATAGTGGATATGTTGTTCTATCCACACTGTTTGGCAGACTCCAAGCAGTTCTCTGGGAGGAGGGAGGCAAGGCGCACCCCCCCCCCATACTTACTTGGATAACACAGATTGGAGAACTGAGGCCCCAAAACCAGCATCCTGGCGTGACTCTAGGTAGATATGGTAGTGGGTAATGAAGGTATTTGCTGTCTTTCAGGCAGCAGCCCTGCAGATTTCCTGGATAGGGTTGTCCCTGGAAGCAGCCACCAATGCAGCAGTATGGCAGGTGGAGTGAGCTCTTATCCCTATGGGAGGCTCCTTGCCTGCCAACCAGTAGCAGAGATCAATGCGGGATGTAATCCACCTGCCAATTGTCTGCTTTGCTGCAGGTCTGCCAGGTGCGGCTTCAGCGTAGGTGACAAACAGCTCTCTAACCTGTCCCCGAACTTCAGCTGTCCGCTCTTTATAATAAGAGAGCGCTCGTCTCAGGTCCACAGTAGGGAGCCTGTACTCAGCCTAGGAAGTGTAGTTCGGGTAGAACACAGGCAGAGTCAACACCTGGTCAAGGTGAAACTCTGACACCACCTTCGGAAGGAACTTTGGGTGGGGTCGCAGGACTACCTTGTCACTGTGACCAGATAGGGAGACTCAAAAGGGAGTGCCTGTAGCTCCCCAGTCCTTCTAGCTGACATGATAGCCACCAAGAAGGTGGTCTTCCACGACAAATGTGACATCTCAAATCTGTGCATAGGTTCAAATGGCTTGCCCATGAGCTTTGCCAGTACCAGCAGTAGATCCCAGGAAGGTGGAGGTTTACACACTGTGGGGGATATGTGATTGAGGCCTTTAAAGAAATGCCAGACCACCTTCTCCTGTACCACTGTCTGCTGACCGGTCCGCGCCTGGTTAGCAGAGATGGCTGCCAGGGTGCACCTTAAGGGTTGTAGACTGAAGATCCCCTTTGGACAGAGACCAAAGGTAGTCGAGGACGGTAGCCACTGGACAGGACAGAGGGTCCAAGCCCTTGCCCTGATACCAAATGGAAAACCTTTTCCATTTGAAGGCACAGCACCTCCTGGTCGACTCCTTTCTGGATGCTTCCACGACTGTGAGTACATACTCAGAGAGACAAATAGCCTGGAACTCTAACCACTCAAGAACCAGGCTGTCAGGTGCAGGGATTGAAGGTCCGAATAGAATATCTTCCCCTGACTGACTGATAACAGGTCTGGGTGTACTGGAAGATGCCTCGGAGGCCTGGAGCCAAGGCTGAGAAGATCTGGATACCAGAACTGGTGGGGCCTGTCTGGGGCTACCAGGATCACCTGTGCCTTGTCCCTCCTGACATTGAAGATCATCTTGTGAACAAAGAGAAGTGGAAGGAAAGAAGAGAAGAGGCTTGGGGTCCACGGCTTCAAGAAGGCATCCCCCTGCAGTGAGCCCTGCTGAGGGGGGCGGGCATAAAACAGTCTCAGCTTCGCATTCTCCCTGGAGGCGAACAGATCCACCTGAGGGTTGCCCCAGTGGGAGAACAGGCTGTGTACTACCTCTGGGTGGAGAGACCACTTGTGGGACGTCTTGCCCACACAGCTGAGAGTGTGCGTCAGTTAGTTTGAGGCTCCTGCCACATGGATGGCTAGGAGATCTGCCTCCAGTCAGCTCACGACGGTCCAGATGAGGAGCGTTTCCCTGCACAGCAGCCGGGAGTGCGTGCCTCCCTGTTTGTTGAGATAGGACACGGTCGTGGTATTGTCCGTTGGACTGGCACCACTTGACTCCGAAGGAGTGGAGCGAATGCTGACAGTGCCAGTCTGACTGCTCTGAGCTCCAGCAGGTTGATATGATGATATCGGGATTCCTCAGGGGTCCAGAACCCGTGGGCTCTGTGATTCCCCATGTGGGCACCCCAGCCTGTGAGAGAGGCATCGGTCATGTGAATGTCTGTCAGCTCGGAATGGACAAATGGGATCCCTTCCTGCGGGTGTTCTAGGACGGTCCACCACTGGAGTGTGTCCCACATCTTCTGGGTCACAGTGATCAGCTGGTTGAAGCGACCAAGTTGGTGAGTCCACTGGCTGGCCAGCTCCCATTATAGGGGGCGCATATGCCACCGGGCCCATTGGACCATGTTGGTGCAGGCTGCCATGTACCCCAGAAGGCGCAGAAAGTCCTGGGGAGGGTACAAGTGCCCAACCAGAAATGACTGGGCAAAGGAGAGAACCTTCGTCCTGTCCATCAGGAGCCGGGCTCAGGCTCAGCAAAAGTCGAACTCTGCCCCGATGAAGCACATCACCTGCGAAGGTATGAGTTCTGACTTGGTCTCATTGACCAGGAGACCAAGGGTGGTGCAGGTCTGGAGGGCCAAATCCCTGGATCTCTCCACCTCTTGTTTGGAGGGACCCACTAAGAGCCAGTCATCAAGATAGGGGAAAACTCTGACCCCTCGATGCCGAAGATGGGCCGCTACCACTGTAATGCATTTGGTGAAGATCTGTGGGGCCGATGACAGGCCAAACAGCATGGCTTGGAACTCGAATAGGGCTCCTTCTGCTTGGAAGCGAAGGGACCTTTGGTGAGATAGACGGATTGGGACGTGAAAGAATGCGTCCTGGAGATTCAGAGAGCAAAACCACATGTCCTGCTTGAGAGATGGTATGATCTGGGACACAGTTACCATCCTGAATGTGCGCGGCCAGAGGAACTGGTTCAGGTCGTGCAGATCTAGAATGGGGTGCCAGCCCCCCGTCAGCTTCGGGACCAGGAAGTACCTAGAAATGAACCCTGGGTTGATGGGGGGGGAGGGGTCCGTGATTCTGACCACCACCTCCTTGCGGAGGAGCTGGGCAATGTTGTTTCGAAGAGCCAAATGATTATGTACGGACACTATTTCCTCCCGTGGGGTGCAGGCTCGGCTTGGAGGGTACGGCTCGAATTCCAGAGGCAGACCCTGGCCGACCACTTCTAGAACCCACCTGTCCGTGGTAACAGCAGACCAGGCAGAAAGGAAGTGGTGGAGCCGGCCCCCCATGGGAGGACCCAGAGCCTGTGTGACGGGTATGGGGGTGGCCACCCCTATCCCGTCACTGAGCAGGCTTCCAGGAAGAGGATCCGGACTGGGGACCGCCTGAGCCCCGTCCTCCAGGTTTACAGGCCGCCAGGGTCCCAGACTTGGGTCGAGGGCACCAAGGTTGTGCCTGCTGTTGCTGCACTGGTTGGAAATGGGGCTGCTTGGCCACAGGGGCAGAGTGCCGAAAGGGCTGCTTCTTCTTCTGCTTTTTGGAACCCTGGGATTCTTTCTGCACAGAGGTCACAGAGTCCAAGGTGGCACTGGACTTCTCAATGCGTTGGAGGCGACGGTCCACACCTGTACAAAAGGTCAGTACCCAGGAAGGGATATCCGTTGGCGTGTTGGGTGTCACCGTGATCATGTAGCTCTGCGGCGCGCCATGCAGCACAAGGCCACCACCGAGTGGGCGCGAAGAGTCTCGCGATCCAGAGCCATCTGGAGTTGCTGCTTCGCAACAGCCCAACCCTGGTCACGGACCTGCTTGACCATGGTCTGGAGGTCTGCGGGGAGGTGAGGTGAGGTAGAACCTCGTCAAGAGGGCCCAGGAGGGCATGAGAGAAGTGCGCCATGACGACGGCCGAGCTTGCCTGACGAAGGCCCAGCGAAGAGGTGGCACAGACTGTCTGGGCAGAATGGTCCAGTTTTTTGGACTCTTTGTCCAGGGGTCTATCGGTGTCTCCCAAATTACCCAAGCGCCTGAACACAGATCCGGTCACCAAACCCTCTACAGAGGGGTGCTCTGTGAATCCCGAATGGGACCCGATGGGCACCGCGTATTTGCGGGCCATACGGGCAGAAAGCACAGGGCAGGAGGCAGGGTGCTGCCATAGCTCCAGCCGGTCAGTTGTGGAGACCAAGGAACACCTGACTAGGCTGGGTGACAAACTATCATCTATTTCGTCCGGCATCTCCTTCTCTGAGATCCTGCCAGTCTGGGAGAGGGGAGCAGATGGACGGAAGGTCAGAGAAGGGGAGATAGGGGAGCTAAACACGTGGCTCAAGGACTGGTGCCAGGAAAAAGGACACAGATTTGTAGGGAACTGGCAACAGTTCTGGGGCGAAAGTTCTTTAAATTTGATGGACTGCATCTGACTAAAGAGGAGTCAGTGCATTGGGAAGAAGTTTGGCGTCTTTGCAGAATATTTATACTAGCAAATGGGAGAGGGTGCAGCACCCCATACGTCCGAATGGGAAGAACACCTCCCCTAGGCTAGTGGTCAAACAGGAATTCAGCATGTTTGCCGCTTCATTTGCATCATACCAGGTAAGAAAAAGGTTTGTCTCCCCATACGATGCACAGGGGTAATGCCAAACCTCACCCAACAACTAACACACCAAAATCTGGCCAATGGAAAATCATGTACACAAATGCTCACAGCCTGGGAAATAAGATCCCAGACCTGCAGACAATAATGTCAGAGGCTAAACTGGACATAGTAGCAATTAGTGAGGCGTGGTTTACCAGTAACCACCTTGGGAGACTTCAGTACCTGGCTATGTATTGTTCAGAAGACCGAGGTGCAAAAGGGGAGGTGGCCCTTTATGTTAATAAAAATATCAAAGCTACAGAAATTCAGAATACACATAAGGAGCCAGAAGAACTGTGGGTCACCCTGGAAACAGGAAATGGGACAGCCATAAGAACTGGGGTTGTCTACAGGCCCCCAGACCAGAGGGAGGACATAGACACATTACTGTTAGAAGATATACAAAACATGACAGCTAAAGGGGAGGTTCTGATAATGGGAGACTTCAACATGCCAGATACAGATTGGTCAATACCAGCAGGAACATCTGCCAGAACTAGACTCATAATGGATTCCCTGCAGGGGGAGGGCCTCAAACAACTGGTACAGCAACCCACAAGAGACAGGGCTATCCTAGATCTAGTACTGACTAACAAAGAAGGGATCACAGATCTCCAGGTAGAAGGTCACCTGGGGCCAGTGACCATCACATGGTATGGTTCAGTTTGGCTACTACATCTAAATCATCCCATTCCAAGGCAAAATATGGAACTTCAGAGGAGCTGACTTTGATAAGATGGCCAACAGAGTTAAGCTAGCCCTGGCAAAAGAAACACAGGTGAGGGGTACAGGCAAAGTGGGCAAGCATTAAGGATGCAATACTTGAAGCAACATCCCATTGTGTTAGACAGAAAAGGAAGTGCAAAGAAGAAGGAAACCACTTTGGTTCTCAAATACAGTAGCAGAAAGGTCAGAGCCAAAGGCTGGCCTTCAGGAAATATAAAGGAACACAGCGGGATGAAGATAGGAGGCATACCAAACTGCCTAAGGGGCAGGTAAGGCAGTAAAGCAGGCAAGAGTCCCAAACTGAGGAAACACTAGCACGACAGTATAAAGAAGGTGACAAGACTTTCTATAGGTACATTAGTGAAGAGAAAGTCCAGAGGGGGCATTGCTGCTTAATGGAGAAAAGGGAGCATGTGAGGAGGAGGACCCCTGTAAAGGCATCTATCCTAAATAGATACTTTTGCTCAGTATTTACTGAAGAGAAGGTAGAACAGGCCCACAGCTCAGCATCATGGACACAGGGGAGGAGGTGAGCACTACTCCTTCACAAAGAAAGGGTCCTACAAGAGCTTGCTAAGCTCAGGGTGGATAAGGCAATGGGACCTGATGGCCTACATCCCAGGGTACTTAAGGAGCTAAGGAGGAACTAGCAGAGCCATTAGCAGAATTGTTTAGTGAGTCTCTGAGCACAGGAGAGGTCCCAGAAGACTGGAGAAGGGCTCATGTGATCCCGCTCCACAAGAGTGGTAGCAGGGGAGGCGAGGAACTACAGACCCGGTCAGTCTTACCTCAGTAGTGGGCAAGATTATGGAGGCACTCCTTAAGGAAAGGATAGTGCAACACCTGGAATCCATGGGACACAGGATCCAAGACAGCATGGGTTTACAAAGGAAGGTCCTGTCAAACTAATCTCATAGTTTCTTTGACTGGGTAACCAAGAGTGGTGGACCAAGGGGCAGTTGATGTCGCCTACCTTGACTTCAGCAAAGCTTTTGACACTGTTCCACACAGAAGATTGATAAATAAGCTGGGTAGGCTCGGTGGTCAGAAGTTGGTCAACTGGTGGCAAAACTGGTTGACGGCAGAACAGAGTGGTGGTAAATGGTATACAGTCAGAAGAGATGCAAGTCACAAGTGGGGTACCTCAGGGATCAGTCCTGGGGCCAGTCCTCTTCAACATCTTCATTAGTGACCTTGCAGATGGACTAGAGGGTAAGGCTCGTCTGTTTGCAGATGACACCAAGATCTGCAACAGAGTAGATGATCCAGATGGGGTGGGCAGAATGAGAACAGATCTGGATAAACTAGCAGAATGGTCAGAAGAGTGGCAACTGGGATTTAATGCAAAGAAGTGCAAAATCATGCACATAGGGAAGAGAAACCCTGAAGTCACCTATAGGCTGGGAGGGAGTTGCTAGCAGTCACAAAGGAAGAAGAGACTTGGGCATCATCATCACTGATGACCTAAAATCATCAAAGCAGACCTCTAAAGCAGTAGGTAAGGCTGGGGGTGTTAGGGTGTATTAGTAGGGTATCACAAGTCGTAGGAGGAGGTAATAATCCTCTGTACAAGACACTGGTTAGGCCCCATCTGAGTACTGTGCAGTATTGGAGGCCACACCTTCACAAGGACATTAACCAAATTGAGGCAGTCCAGAGAAGGGCAACCAAATGGTGAGGGGACTGCATCAGAAGACATATGAGGACAGATTAACGAGCTCAATATATACCCTTGAGCAAAGGAGGGAGAGAGGTGATATGATCTGAGGCATTCAAACACTTAAGGGCATAAACAAGGTGAAAGAGTCTAACGCTTAAATATAAGAAAAATAGCAGGACAAGAGGACACAGCATGAGATTAGAGGGAGGCCAATTAAGGGGAATGTGAGGAATTCTTTCACAGAAAGGGTGGTGGATGCATGGAATGGCTTACCACAAGAAGTGGTGGCTATGAATACAGTGCAGGGCTTCAAACAGGCATGGGATAGGCATAAGGAAGCAATACAAATGACTATGAATAGATAGGTCACTGACAGAGCAAAGGCCGATGGCACATTTGTAAGGTAGAAAAAGAAATGGGCAGACTTGATGGGCCTTGCGGTCCTTATCTGCCGTCAACTTCTATGTTTCTATGTTCTATGTAGCTCCAAGGTCGGACCAACAATGGCCTTGGCCACTGGGAAAGCCTCAGTCAGAGAATCCCTTTGTTTAAGAATGTCAGTGAGGGGATATTTGGCCCATTTCTGGACGGGCTCCAGGGGCATCCCCGTAGATTCGGAGATGAGACGGAGAATGCCCATAAAGGAAGAGGGACCTTCCTCCATCAAGAGACTACCGACCGATTCCTCATCCAGGGGACGGGAATGAAGGTTTAAGTCCTTGGACTCAGGAGTCCGGATAAAATCGGCCGTCCACCAGAGTCTCCCTCCACCCTCCTAGGGTGGTCGGGAGTGAGGGTGTGAAATCATACGTGGGAGGCCCAGAACAGGGCGAGACTCTTTGGCAGAAGCCCCCGAAGGAGGCTGTTTGGGTGGCGGCTCCACCAGGATCAGTGGAGAGGTCGATTTAGGCCAAACCGGAATGGTCTTGACCAGCTCTGAAGGTGGAGGAACGGTGTGGGCTGGCTCCCGAGAAGTCGGCCTAGGGGGCAACAGCCAAGTAATGGCCGGGGTAGAAGCCAGGACAGACTTCTGGCCGGACATAATCAGCTGCTGCCACATTAGGTCTTCGTAGCGTCAACGGAGTTTCCACCGAAGCCTCTCCTCATCCAAGGAGAATGAAGAAGAATGGTGGCAGTGCCGCTTCTTTGAGCGCTTGTGCGCCTTCTTCGGCCTATCGGTCGAAGGGGTCCGAAACCTCTACCTAGATCGTCGGAGGGACCGACAGGGTCGATCGGAAGGTGCGAGGGAGGACTGCAGCTCCTCCAGGTCAGGGAGCAGGTCTCCGACGGGATTCCCAGCAGGATGGGTCTTCATCGGGGAGAGGCAGGACTGGAGTCCTGATTAAGGAGTTGTCCGCCTCATTGAGTGACAACGGGTCAATTGGGTTGAGAAGTATCTCAACCGGATTGTCATCCAGCGTCTGAGCGGGCTGGCCTGACAGGGGGACCGTGAAGCCTGCGGCCGAGCGCAACCTCGACCGAAGTCGAGACAGGAGATTCCTGGAACAGAGATCTCTCATGATCCCAGGAACACTGCTGGTGAGACAAAGCTTCTCTTGGTTCCTTGTCCTTTTTACGGGACCGAGAAACATGTGCCAAAGGGCCCCTCACCCTTAGTGGGAAGGGACTGGCACGTTTCTCGAAGGAAACCAGAGAAAGAGGAGCCCAAGTTGAGCGGTACAAAGAAGGACAACAAGGACCGATCCGCAACCCGAGCTGCCTCTTTCTCGAATGCCTTCATTTGTTCAAGCTGCTCGGCAGACCTAGCACAGCCACGGATACCTCCCATCAGGCTTCCTTAGATTTGACTGGCGGATTCCATTTCTCCAGTCTGCCCAGTTGGAGCCGTGCGAGACAATCGTCTAAGATGTTCGGGTGAAAATGTGTGGCACATCTCACAGCCTGAGTGTAATGGCCGACACCCAAGAAGTACACGCATGGGGTATGCATGTCGGTGCGAGACATTTTTGCCCACATGGGCAGCGGTGGAAATTGAGTGAGGATTTATCCTCCATCGTGGTTGATATCGCCAAGCGATTTACTGCAACTCTAACGAGTCTACGTTTTGATAAATCCATAGATTTGAAAGTCAGGTCCTACAAAACACGTGAGTGGTAAGGAGGGAACCCGAATCTTCCAGCGGAAAGGAAGATCTGGCGTCATGGGGCGGAGCTGAGGGTTATACCACACGGGTGGGCTGGAAGAAGCCAGCTTAAAGACCTTTCAGCAAGATTCTTAAATGGAAAGGACATGCCAAACAGTGTGGATAGAACAACATATCAATGATCCTAGAAACTTATTTATTTAGCCTGGCTTTCCCTGACTGCCTTTAGAATTTTAACCTGTTTATACAAGTTATCAGGAATAAGATGGATTTTAAGTAATTTGAGTTGTTTTATTTAAATTGTGGTTTTAATTAATATTATAGTGTCGGTTTTAAAATCGTTGTACAAGCCTGGAAATGCATTTTTTTTTTTTTTACAAATAAACTTGATCTGATCATCCCCGTGCCCCTTTTTCTTCTTACATGTAGTTTTAGGTATTTTCCATTTTCTCCGTTACCCAACCCCCAACCTGAGATGTATACGTACATGAAAAGCATCGTACAAGCGTCTCGAGGTACCCACTCACTAAGTGTCGCCTCCGCCCACCTATGTTGACCACCGGACTTCCACCCAGTGGCAGCGGGACTACGGGGCAGCGACCACCCTCTGGAGAGGAGAGCTGCCTTCAGATGCTCAATCCTGCAACAACCCCCCCCCATGCCAACTCCCCAATGACCAGAATTCATTCCCAAACCCGGGTAGCCAGCATGGTGTGAGATAAGGCATCAAGCACCTCAGCCCTCAGTGCCACAGAGCCAGCTATCCCTGCCCCTTCTGACTGCAATTTGAGCAGAACTTTCTGTAGCAATGGAAAGGAAGGGAAGGCATACAGAAACCTCCCTATCCAAGAGAGGGACAATGTGTCTCATCAGAAAACACCAGGCCCTGGATCCAATGAGCAGAAACTGGGCAGTTCTGCGTTGGATGGGGACGCAAATAGATCCAGCACTAGGCAGCCCACTTGTTGAAGAGATCTTTGACCACTGCGGAAAGAAGTTCACACTGGTGAACCCTGGACCAAGAGTGACTTAAGACTGGTGGCCAAGGTGTTTTAAACTCCTGGAACATGCACAGCCATCGGGCTCAGATGGTGCTCTATGGCCCAATACCAGCCTCTCATGGCTTCCCTGCAGAGAGGATGCATTCCCCCTTGCTTGTTTATGTAAAAGACCACAGACATGTTGTCTGTCTGGATCAGGAGAGGACCCAGAAGTAGATATGTCTGAAAAGCTTGGAGAGTACACAGTATTGCTCGCATCTCCAAAACACTGCTATGGAGATGCTATTCCAATGGGGACCATGTCCCCAGAGTCTGATGGTCTGCCAGATGGGCACCCCAGCTCTGGCCCGACGTGTCTGTGGTCAGGATTTGCAGAGGTGGTTCCGACTGGAAGGGCACTCCCTTGGAATGGTTGGAGAGGTCCAACCACCACGTCATGGCCTGTTGGACTGAACTGGATACTGACACCGGGAGGTCCAAGTCATCCGAACGTTTGTTCCATTTAACCCAGAGGTTCCACTGGGCCACCCTCATGTGCAAGTCAGTCAGAGGTACTGTGGCAATGGCCACTACCCTATGTCCCAGGAGTCTCAGAACCGTTCTGACTGGGACTTGAGATGATGAGACCAGCTGAGCCAGAGTCTGAAAGTATTCTGCTCTGTCCGGCAAAAGAAAGGCCTTGCCTTGCTCGGTGTAGGTACTGGAGTCTTTGACTTGGCCAAGGGGATGATTTTGGAAGGCTGAGCATTATCCCTAGATCCTGGAACAGGGAAAAGGTGGCTTTCACGGTTCTGAGAAATCTTTCTCTCCTTAAGGCCGTTGCCACTACTGAGAGAGGCATTTTGCAAAAGCTCATGGTGCTGAGGACAGGCCAAAGGGCAGGGCCTGAAACTGGTAGTGGTTTCCTTGGAAGCGGAAGTGCATGAATCTCCTGTGGGGTGGAAACACCAATACGTGCAGGTAAGCGTTCTGCATATCTAGGGAGCAGAGTCAAATCCACTTGAGTTAAGGGATGAAGGTCGGGGAGAGTGACCATCCTGAACCTTTTGTACTCTATGAATTTGTTCAGCTGACTGAGGTCCAGAATGGGGTGCAGATGTCCTGCTTGCTTGGGTACCAGGAAGAAATGTGAATAGAATCCCTTCCCGTGTTGTGCTGGGGGAATGGGTTCGATGGCCTGTTTTCACAGGAGTGCTTGTATGTCGTCTTGGATCAAGTTGAGCTGAGCCTGGAGGTAATGGGACGGAGCTGGAGGATTGTCCGGAGGAATCTCTAACAATTCTAGGGTATGTCCTTGTTCTACTAAGTGTAGAACCCACTGGTCCGAAGTTCTTCTGCCTCAATCTTCTCTTTAAAGAGAGAATCGACCACCTCCCCCAGGGATTCTGCGGGGGATGGGCAAGGAGTCAGGCAGAGGAGCCAGGTACAGGCAATGCAGCCTGTGAGGTTCTGGGAGCTCTGGGCACTGAAAGTCTGGAGACTTGGAAAGTAGCTTTTCTCTTAAAGGCAGCTCTGGGCTGCTGACCTCTAGGCTGTAGCTCTGAGTTGTGACGAAAAGGCTGCCGCTAGTAAGAATTAGGCTGAGACCGATATAGGGTATGAACTGATCGGATAGCCGTAACTGACTCTTGGAGGCGAGTGACTATATTTTGAGAATTTTCACCAAACAAGACGGGGTCTCTGAAGGGAGCGTTTGGGATCTTAGACTAGACATCTGGGGCAAACCCGGATACTCTAAGCCATGAGTAGTGGCACAGACAAATTCCCATAGCTGCGGCTCTTCCTGCAGAGTCTGCCATATCATAAGAAGCTCGGAGGAGGTGGGTCCCCACATTGGAGCCCAACTTGAGAAGGTGCAGCAGCTCAGCCTTCCTGGGAGATCCAGCTGAGCTTGAGCCACCTCAAGGCCTTCTTCCACAGGGCATTCTGATATTGACATACGGTTAAGGTACCAGGGCACTAACCCCACCCCACCGCCCTCCCCATTTTGCTGCATCAAAGCCTGCACTTTTTCAAATTAACTCCAGTGTTCTTGCTTTTCATACTTTTGGAAGGGCTCTTGGTTCTCATCATCCTGCTGAACCATGATTAAGCCTGACCACTTCGGCAAAGTGACCACCTCCATCAGTCAGGTAAAAAGCATCACATTTTAACTTGCTTTAACAGATCTGAGGTCTCCTTGCTTCCTCTATGTTTTTTAAGAGACCACTCTCCTGGCTTCATTACTTATAGCGTGCTCCGGCCAATGAAAGGCTCACAGGTGTTTAATCGGGAGCTTAGCAATAGGAGGAGTAGACCTTTTCACAAAAATAGTCTATCTGCCTAGAATCCTTTATTTATTTAGTTTTTGTTGACCAGGTAAGTGCACTAGACAAATTCTGCCTAATTTCAGACATGACCCAGGGGAAGGGGATACAGATGCATGCCAACTGATCTTGAACCAGATTATGCTGTTGGTGGTATTTTTTGTGAATGAGGGAAATTTGGCCAGGGCACCAGGGAGATTCTCCTACTCTTTTCGAGAAGTGCTATGGGATCTTTAACATCCACCTGAACTACCATCAGAACAGGCAAATGGGACCTCGGTTTAATGTCTCATCCGAAAGATGGAAGCCTTAACAGTAGGCTGAGTACTAAGGTATCGGAGTCATTTCTGAATGGTCATGGGCCACATTAATTATCACAGAATCTGCCTCCTGGTACTCCAAACAGAAGGGTTCATCCCTTGGGGCATTCTACAAGTGATCTGCCTTTTTGGCCGTCATTGGTGTAGAGGACAAGTGCTTCCACGCCACCCTGTTGACATCCCTGAAGGAGTCTATGAGAGGGACAACCACTAGAGGCAAGGACTCCTCTTTACGAAGGAAAGTGACTAACCAACGTCGCTCAGGGTCCACCTCCTCAAGTGTCCCAGCCCATGAGGGCCTGGACGTGCCTCATCACATCCATGAACGTTGAATCATCTGGGGAGACCGTGGGGTGTCCCTGGGCTCCTCCAGCTCTGAAGAAACATCTGAATCTCCAGAGTCATCGTACGAGGAGGAGGAAGAGTATCCCCCTGACGCTCCTGAATCTGGTGAGGGAGAGGGTGAGCACCAAGGTTTACAAGCCTAGAATGACCAGTGTCTGGCTATGGTGTGGCCTTCTTAGGAGCTGGCATTGGAGCCATCTTGGAAGGAGCCTGGGGAGTTGGGGACTCCTTCGGAGCTTCCTTGTCTTTAAAATATGCTCACCAGGTTGCAAAGAGTGTGCCAAGTTCTGCAGGTGGGAACTGGGGCGAGGTTGGGGTAACTGGCATCTGTGGGGTAGGCTTGGAAGGCCCTGGTGTCGGCTGGTCAGGTCATGTTAACCCTGGCGTCGGCCACACTGGTGTCAAGTTAACCGGCTTCTGGTCTCGAGGTAAAGAACCCCCTGGTGTTGGTGTGACTGGGGTCAAAAGATCGTGTACTGGTCCCACTGCCGTCGACTGTGTGAGGTCAGGGAACAACAGCCGCATCGTCGAAGTCAGTGTCAGAGAAGCTGGATTCGACAGAACAGTCGTCAGCCGACACCGGCCTAGAGGGAGAAGCTCGAATAGCGAAGATGACTCCTGAGCAAGGCAGGGGCATCACCCTCCCAGGGAAGTGACTGCATGCCCTGGGTTTCGTGAACTGACATCAGTCCTGGACTTTGGAACAGACTTTACAGACACTTTGACTGGGAGGGAGACGTGCAAAGCTCTGCCACCCAGAGGAGAAAAAGACCCGGTCAAGCCACCTGGCTGAGTGCTCATGTCCTGAGAGACTGAGGTAGGAGACCCGAGTCCCAAAGAACCCCGAGACAGTAATGACAGCAGGTGGTTTGACCACTGACAGCCCGGAGGCAGAGAGGGCTGATGGAGTGAAGGGGCCGACCTCCTGCGGAAAGAAGACCCATAGTCGGTGCCCCACTTGCGTAGGGACCCAGAGTGGGAAGCGGACTGGGGTTTCTCTCTGTGCTTTCCCAAAGATTTCTTCAATTCCCTCTCCGAAGAAGTGGAAGACCCAGAGACTGAGGAAGAGGAGGTACTCTGGTGAAGGTCCTTCTCCATTGAAAGAAGTTTCTGTTACAGCAAGAAGGATTCCAAGGTCTTCTGGTGGCAAAGCCGGGTGCGTTGATTGAAATCTTGGCAGTGTTGGCAGACCTCAATGTTGTGATTCTGGCCTAGGAAAAGTAAGCACGCCGAATGGCTGTCCTTGTGGGGCAGTGGCTTTTCAGCGCTGTTCGATAGACGAGGAAGGAGAAGATGACATGCATGAAAAGTACTGAAAATCGGTAAAATAATAAAGCACTGGTAACATGGTAAAAATGGCGGTCGTCTGAGCAGAAGGCGTCCATGGAGGTCCAACTTGTGTGAGTCGACGGCTGTAAAACAACTGAGGTGGTGCTTGGGCATCACCCCTTTTATACCATGGGCGGACGTCGGGTGGACCCCCACTATAGACTGCTAGCTAGAAGTTTTCCGTGGGGTCCTGGTGCCTGTTGGCATCAGTCATTGTGTAATCTGCTGCAAGAGCCCCCTCTAAGTGAGATCTGGTTGTTCGGCAAATTTCAAAGTACTGTTTTCCGTAGAAAATGACTGTTCAGAGACTCAAAGGACAACATCAGAATAAATTACTCTTGTCAATTCTACTGATGCCCCTATAAATTCTACGTGGGCAGTTTTCTGCAGGGAAAAGTGTTTCAAAATCTGCAGCAGCAAATGAAGGGCAAGTGCAAATGTTGGAAAAGCTAACACTATGGGAAGAGCCCAGAGTCTATCTTTTTTCACCAGGGATACATTTGCTGTATCTGCCATTTTACGTTCCTAATTTTGTTGCTGTGGATTATGTTTCTGTGAAAGGTCAGCCATCATTTTGAAAGTCCGTCTCTGACTCGGTAGGCTGCTGGCTTGCCTCTGAGGCAGGAAGATCAGAATGTCGTGAATTCTAGTCCTGCACCAGGAACTTGGGCTAATACCCGATATTAACACTGTGGTGTAACACTAGGGGGATGCTGCACTGTGAAGATGCTGTCCTTCAGATGAGATAAAAAAACTGAGGTCCTATCTGGTCACTGTTCAGGGAGAAGTTACAGTACCAAGGTGTTTATCATAAGTTTGGGATTTTTCCCCAATGTCTTGGCCAACATTTTCTGCCAATAAAATGGGTACATGTAAACCCCCCAACCCCCCCAAATAAGTTGTCCTTTCCTGGTTAGAAATGACAAATAAAACACTTACGTTCTCAGACAAATGACAATTTGAGTAAAACTAGAGACCTATCTGCTTGGAATAACTGGGGATGGCTTGCAGCTTAACCCATTATGCCTACTTGGGCACATACCACTTCAAAACAAAAAATGCTGACTATCTGGAGGAAAATCCTCCCTTACAGAAATGTATGTTTTTCCACTTTTTTTGTAAATATGTTTTATAAAGTTTTCAAAGGTCATCACAGTACAGTGTAATTGCAATAAAAGGTTGAAATACATACTGTTTGGTTTTAGTATTTCATTAGTTACTGCATCGCAGCACTGCCCAAATACCATTACTGAATCACCACTACATCGTAAGGTACGTGGAGTGGGAGGGGTGTGTGTCAAATATCATAAATTCAATGCTTGCTTTGCACAGCTAGTACTGCTGTATATTCTGGGTATGGTGGCGAATGTTTACCCTTGCATGTGGCAAATGGGGAGGGGCTGACCCCAAGCCAAGTGAGGGAGGATGTAGATGAGAAGGGTGCTGTGAGGCCCACTGAGTAGCACCCATAGTCATCCATTACTGTAGGCTCCCTTGGAGCCAGAAGGCTTTCACTTCAAAGTACAGCGGTGGGGGTCAGCTTTGGGAGTTGTTAGAAATTGTCAGAGATAAACTGAGTCGGTTAATCATAACTTGATAACACAGTAGTAACACAGTAATGTATGGTAGAAAAGGACTCAAGGTCCCTCATATCCGCCCTCCTTTATAAGCAGGAATGAATAAGCACTGTGTGTACTAATTTATAGCGATTCCTTACCCACCCGACTACCCAGGGTAACCTGAGAGTCCCACGGTAAGCAGAAATTTTTCCAGGCTTCCCTTGAAGCCATATACTGTCATCCTATCTACTGACTTCAGAGATAGGCTGTTTTATAGTTTCTCCAACCACTGGGAGAATAACTGCCTCCTAAACATACCCTGAATTTGCCACCTCTAAGCTTTGGTATGTGTCTGGCTGAAGCACACCAGATCAAACATCTGCCTGTTGTATTTTGTCAATACCACTGAGTACTGTACGACACAGCAGAAGGGGGAGAGACAGATAGGCCCAGGTACTGGAGGTAAGGACAGGATGAAGGTAGGCGGGGGAAATAACAGGGGTGGGATCCTGAGGAAAGGCAGGGGCTACCACTTATAACCAGTCCAAAAACCACGGTGGGCCTTGAGAAGAACAGAGCAGCCTGATAGACGAAAAACTCACCGGAGACAAACTGCAGTCCAAAGCATTTAACATGGCTGTGATCAGGCTATAGATGCACATATACGAGGAATGAGCCACACTCAGCCACAAGAATGCCCCTGCTCTTCGACTGCAGTCTTCATTACGGGGCCTGGTACCACCACTGGCAGTCATCCACCTCTGATACCAGCAGCCATTCTCAGGGTAGTAGGAGCTCCATCTAGGAGCTCAAGTGCAGGAGCTCTCCTCAACAGTACAGGAGGTTCTGGGGAGCCAGCAAGACAGGGTATCAGGAATCGTGTAGTGATAGAGGCCATTACACTGAGGTACGTTTGCACTGTGAGTGGAACGGCGATCACCTGCCTACCTAGTGCATGGCTTTCAGAAATTTAGGACAAGAGAGAGTGAGGGAAGCCCTCAGCTCCCTTAAGACGGAGAAAGCACTGGGGCCGGATAAATTACATCCCAGAGTGCTGAAGGAACTTGCAGATGTCCTGGCGAAACCCCTGGCGGAGCTTTACACCATCTCTCTGAGGACAGGGTGGGTGCCCCAGGACTGGAAGGTGCCGCATATAGTGCCTATCCACAAGGGGGGATCAAGGGAGGTGGCAGAGAACTACAGGCCTGACATCGGTGGTGGGCAAGGTGATGGAGGGCATTGTCAAGGAGAGGCTAGGGGGGGACCTGGAAAAGTCAGGGTGCCTGGACAATAGACAGCATGGATTCATCTCGGGGAAATCGTGTCAGACAAACCTTGTGGAGTTCTATGACTGGGTGACGAGTGCCTTGGACCTTGGTAGACCAGAGGACGTCCTCTTTCTAGACTTCAGCAAGGCATTTGACTCTGTTCCTCACATGGGCCTGTTGGATAAGCTGGGAGAAATTGGGGTGGGGAACCAGATGATCAGATGGATAGGCAATTGGCTCCAGGACCGGACCCAGAGGGTCACAGTTGGCGGGATAGGCTCATCCCCAAAGAGGGTCATTAGTGGGGTCCCATAGGGATCAGTCCTTGGGCCCCTCCTGTTCAACGCCTACGTCTCTGACATAAGGACAGGAATCAGAGTGAGATGAGTCTCTTCAGGATGACTCAAAACTGAGGCGTGGTGGATGGGGAGGAGGGAGGTGGCCTACAGGGGACCTGGAGGCTCTGGAAGATGGTCTAGAAGTGGCAGCTGAGGTTCAATGCAGGAAATGCAAGGTACTCCACCTGGGGCAGAAACCGGGCCAAGTGTACACCCGGGGAATGCTGCAAGTCTCGATGGCTGAGAGGGACCTGGGGTGGTGGTGGATGTCAAAATGAACAACTCGGAGACTTGTAGGAGGCAGCAGCCAAGGCCAACAGGATGCTGGGATGCATTGCTGGGGATCACCTCCAGGAGGGGAAGTGATGCTCCCTCTGTATAACTGCTTGGTGAGGCCACACCTTGAGTACTGCGTGCAATTTTGGAGGCCACACTTAAAGAGGGACATTAAACTCCTGGAGAGGGTCCAGAGGAGGGCAACCAAAATGATTTGGGGCTTGGGGGACAGGACCTATGAGGAGAGGCTCGAAGAGCTAAATATGTACACATTGGAAGAGAGAAGGGACCGGGGGGACATGATAGAGGTCTTCAAGTACATGAAGAGGGTAAATAGGGGAGGAACAGTCAGGGTGCTTCGAAGGAAGGAGGAGGGGCCACTAGAGGGCATGGGTGGAAGCT
Source organism: Neoceratodus forsteri (assembly GCA_016271365.2). Taxonomy (NCBI): domain Eukaryota; kingdom Metazoa; phylum Chordata; order Ceratodontiformes; family Ceratodontidae; genus Neoceratodus; species Neoceratodus forsteri. The sequence goes on from JADMNL010000025.1 coordinate 306,417,239, forward strand.
GGAGGGGGGAAGATTCAGGGGAGAAAGGAGGAGGTGCTACTTCACTGAGAGGGTGGTGGAGCCATGGAATGCACTGCCTAGGGGGCTGGTGGAGGCAGAGACGGTGGAGGAGTTCAAGAGGGGCTGGGACAGGTACAGGGGAAGGGTTCTGGAAGCAAATCCAATGCAGCAAGAATATCCGGAACTGGGAGGGGAGAAGCCAGAGAAGGCGAGGGGGGCAGTAAGGTCAGCACCCAGGGTGGGGGCTGACCAATCGAGCAGACTCGATAGACCATTAGGCCTATTCTACTGGCATTTTAGTATGTTAGTAAGTTGGAAACACTCATGAGGAGGGGAACAAGGAATCAACCACTATGTTGAACATTAAGATGATGCATATTACCTTGTCATTTCAGCACAACTCTGGCGATTGAAGGAATCGAGCCCTAACAGTGATCGGGTTCCTGTGCCACCACGTGTTGTAATTGTCACCAACTTATTCCCAACCAGCCAGGTCATGCTCCTTCCTCCAGCCAGAAGGAACTCCGCCACTGGTGACCTAAGGGGAGAACAAAAAAAAAAACCACAAGTGAAACAACTGTCTTTTCAAATGAAACTAATGAAAATATAACACAGCATTTCATGGGTTATATTCTTTTACAGTTAAATTTTAAAAAATGCAACCATACAGATGAAATTTGGTACATTTTTGTATTGGCAATTAATCACAAACAGTTCAACAGTAACATAACCTTAAATGGTACAAAGAATAAAACTATTTACACTAAAACAAGACTACCTTAGAAACATAGAAACAGACTTTGTCGGCAGATAAGGACCACTTGGCCCACCTAGTCCGCCCATTTCCCTACCTACAGGATAAGCTACAGATCCTAGTTAACTAACATCCTATTTCTTCCTGCCCCCACAAGAATTGCCTTATGACTGTCCCTTACATTATTAAGCCTTGTGAGTTTGGTAGTGTACAAAAATCAGAATGAAATGTATGGGTTCCATAAGTCACAAAATGTTATTGGATCTGCCATTACTTATACAGGCCAATCTCTCATAAATGGAAGTCATGTAGCCATTCTTGAATTGGGTTTTTTTTTTTGGGGGGGATCAGGTTCCCTCCAGTGTTTGAAGATAATATTCTTTCCAGAAATGACTGCTGTGTGTAACCATAACATCTGGCATCTAACAATATTTGTAATGTCCTCGGTGATGTCCAATAATACAAGTGTAGGTATAATGTTAAAGACACACCTAAGAACTGATGTACACATCTGCACTTTGCCCCAAAAGCTCCTTAGTTTAGTGAAGATGATGTATTTAATCCCTAGTTTTTAGGCATCTCCAGCACCAGCCATCACTTGATAAACCCAATTCCTTCTGCTTGCAGGGACAGTGGTGCCATCTATGTGAGATTCTATACTGCGTTAGTTTACTCCTGGATTCGCTGTGTGCTCCAAGGGTAGTATTTGTTCCATTCATCCAGGGATATGCTGACCCCCAGTTCATTCTCCCACTTAGATTTTAGGGTTTCTATTGGTTTTCTATCTGTTTCAGAAATGGACGTCTATATTAGTTTGTAACCTTTATTCGTAGCTTCATCTGGTTCAAGGTCAGTTGGCATTCATCTGTATCCCCCTCCCCCGGGTCATGCCTGAAAATAGGCAGGATTTGTCTAGTGCACTTACCCGGTCAACAAAAACTAAATAAATAAATAAAAATAAATAAATAAAATATACATTCTATTTAGAATATTTGTGGGGGTACAGTCAGACTACGATCAATCAACTCCATCATGTTGTGCAATTGGAGGTACTTGCGAAATTCACTGCATTGAAGGGACTACCCTTTAAAAAAGCAGTGATAAGGAAAAAACAGTGAGTGCATCCATAAGCTCATTTAGGCACATAAGGCACATTAAGTCCCTATTTTTTTCCATAAGTGCCACTTGATGGGTTTATTATCATTTTGGACCACTTTATTCTCCCATAAGGGACAGTGTGGAGATATTACATGACCATTGCAACTTATTAGAGGTCTTTAACCAGGCTTTGACTGAGGATTTAGCAAAGGATGAGTGGATGCATTTCTGGGAAGCACCATAAATGTAAATGGTTAACACTGTGTACAACATTCTGAAGATGGTTCAACAAAGTTGCAGAAAATGCTATAAACATTTTATTTTACAGTTGACAAATGCTAACTGAGCACACAATAGTTAAGCCAAATTGTGAACTGCTACATTAGCACAGAAGAAAGTTTTACATGTAGCTGTAAGACGGATGAATTAGTAATGGCAGCTAGGATGCATGGAAATTTGTTTGAACTAGTGATTTATATTGGTTAGTGAAACTGGCAACAATGTACAGGAATGCACTGGTCATGCGAGAGCGAGGGTATCATTAGATCAATCCGTAATACACAACAGAACAACAAAAAAAGGAAGATTCCTCAAAAGAAACTGCTAATGCACATTACCAAGCGCATACACCTGGGAAGTAAACAATATTTATAGTGCAACACATTGTAAATATCACAAATGTTTTGACCTATGCACTCTTATCCACTACAACAAAGTTTTAAAGGTACAGTACACTTTTGTAGAAGATACAGAATGAGTTTGTTGCGTGTTCTCAACAGACCTTAAAATTGCTATAACAGTGAAGAAAGCATTATTGGGATTTATACCCAGTTGACTGCTGGCAGACAGGCTGATGAGGTTGGTAAACTGGAGTCAGCAGCACTTTTTTTTTTTGCATGTTAAGATTTGTGATGGAAGCACAAGGTATTTTATTTGGTCATATTTTTATGACTTATTTAGACTGTATGTACATATGGCAATTTTTTTTTCAGCTGGAATATTAGAAAATAGTGAAGTTTCCACTGCAAAAGGCTGTTAAACATGTAATCTAGATATGCCTGGTCACTTTTATTGTATGTAAAGCAAAAGTAACAAGGAAATATTGAGGTCCAACTACTGTAAATACTACTTTGTGTTATGAAATTTCAGATGTCCTCTGGAGGAAGCCACCACAAATCTGGAAACGTTGGGGGTAGTAAAATAAAGAAGATTTCAGAAAAAAGTGGTTTTGTGGCATTTGCAGCCTAGAGGGGTTCAACTCCAACCAGCCGTTATTAACAAGTTCCACCAGGACCAGCTCCCCATCTAAATTACTTCAGATGACAATAATATCCCAACAGAGCTTACCCATTTGAAGCCCTATGAATAACACTGTTTCAGTGTGAATTCCATTTAATGCAGACTTTTTTTTACAGAGAACCAACCGGACGTCTAGTATCACTGTTTATAACACGGGTTGCATGAAGGAGAGCAGCCAATTGGTCAAGCAGCATCAGGTGACCGTGGATTAAATTCCCTTTTTAATCCACACTTGGGTGACCTGCACTTCTTCCCTCAAAGCAAGTGATGCGATTATCCCCCCCAAATCATGTCCCTACCCACATATGCAGTATAGTGGTGACACAGAAAAGGTTGCTGATAGCTGTAATATTGTGAGCAGAAATGCAAGGATTTTCAGCAAGTAATTCTATACATATTTACATGTGATTATTAGCAGTAGTGTGTCTACAATGTGTTTTTTTTTCCCCACTTACGTTGTATTTTGCCAACTGCTAATGAATCCAATTGAATCCTTGTATTATGAAGTCAGAAACGCTCTACTGGCAAGGCTATTTACATACCCATAATGCAGTGCTTGCAACTCATGGGAGTAATGTATTCTCATACATGGTAAAAAGTAAAACAGATGTTCTAACATGTTCTACTGATTACTCTAGGAAAGGAGCCGTGTTACTTTGCTCTCCCATGTTCTGAACACTAAAAAGTAGTATTAAAGTACTTATGTCATTACAATATAAAAAAACAACAGTCTGCTCATATACTGTAAGGAGCTATTAACTGTGTAAGGAAAAGTGTTACACAGGTATTCTGCTGCTGATTAAAAATGGAACAAATTTTCCACAGAATTGTGCAGTCCACAGCAAACTTGCCAACGCTCAGCTGTACATTCCATATGTTGCGTTTCTCTTAGTTTGGATGTGATTTTTTTTGCAGTAATGTGACTGCAATGCTTTTTTTTTTTTTTTTTTACACTTCAGAAATGTTACGGAATTCTATACACATTAGCTTTTCATTTACTAATACAGTACTTTTTCCCTAACTTACTGTCAGGATCAACTGTTCAGATGTGTATTTCTCAGAGAATGACAGAGCTACTACATAATACATATTATTTACACAGAGAATAATGGATAAGTAAGTGTGGGTTATGGATTTTTTCACACACCCGAGGTGTGTGATGACCCATAAACCTCAAGAGTGACGCTCATGAAGTTTATGTGGTCATCACACACCCCATGAGCACACACTCGCATATCCTTTATTTTTTATAACTGCTGGTTCATGGACAGTAAGCGTACAGCGTGGAGTCTACAGCCAGTGACTTTCACTTTCCCAAATAGGTAGCATGATCAAACGGTGTTCGGTCTTCGGTCTCATACACACTATGCCATAAAACTGATAAAAACAGTAATCTGTACCTTAAAATATGCCAGCAGCATTTGTTAATGTTAATTTAGCTTCTGTGTTAAAAAAAAAAAGCCACCGAGTGTTAAGCGCGGGAAGCGAGTGACTCGGTGGCTCAAGGAAACTGCTGCGTGTCAGTGAGGCGTGCGCTGATGCTTCGCGTGCAGTCTTCTGAAGCCGCTTGAGTCACTCGCTCATCAACTCAACACTCATTGGCTTCTTTTTCAACACAGAAGCTAAACTAACATTAGCAAATGCTGCTGGCATATTTTTTAAGTACAGATTACTGATTTTATCAGTTTTGTGGCACAGTGTGTATGGGACCGAACACCGCTCGGTCACGCTACCCATTCGGGAAAGTGAAAGTTGCTTGCAGAGTGCCATAATAACTGGATTTGGGTTATTATGCCATCAAATGCCGTAATAACCAGATTTCGGGTTATTATGGCGTTTGACAGTCACCATAATCAGGTTGATAAATGTGGTCACCAGTAATTATATACCCATAATGCAGTGCTTGCAACTAATGGAAGTAATGTATTCTCATACATGGTAAAAAGCACGTAAAACAGATGCTGTAACATGTTTTATTGACTACTTCAGGAAATGAGCTGTGTTACTTTGTGCTCCCGTGTTTTGAACACAAAAAATTATTAAAGGGGAACTGTCATCTTCAGGATTTCTTAATGTCCGAAAGCCTGTAAAAAGCTAAGTTGAGTGAACCATTGTGTTTATCTGTAAGTCTTTCCAGTCCAGAGTTATTTGTATGTAAATCAGCCTGTAATTAAGGGCTGGGGGCAGCCATGTGTTTTCGGCTCCTGACAGGAAATGAGGTCTCCAAGGGTCTTGGTCCTGCTTTCACTGTAGATAATCCAACAGGTTAAACAGCAAAGAGTCTTTTATTAAGTGCGTTTTAAGGTGTCATTACAACACGTTCTACATTTATAATGATTGTTTTGCATGTGCATTGATACTAGTGAGTTATCCCTTTTACATTTCAAACTGTTAGTAAAAATAATTCAACAGAATTGTGGCATTGTTACAGTAGGAAATTTCATTCAACCAAGTAACTCTGAAAATGAAAAATATGTCAAAATATTAACTGAGGCAAAATGGTTTGCATATTCCTACAGCAAGAGCCCACAACAGAATGTGGGAGGCAACTCTGCAGACAAATTTAGCACGGGCTTGGAATTTGCTACCAGCTGACTTGAGATCTATAAGAATCAATAGAAAAATTCTAAATCCATCTGAAGCCATTTCTCCCAAAAGTGCACGTTTTTAGAAATGGACACATTTGTATGTATGTAAGTTATTGTATCTAATGTTACTTGTGTAATCGACATTTTTGTACTTGAATGTAAACATTGAGTGTATATTATTTTTTTTATTTTCTTCTGTACAACAAAAAGGACACTGTTGAAAACAGGAGTAAAATCCTAACAGAACAGCCTGCATAAAAATAAAAATTTTATCTATCTATTCCATCCAAGGTATTTCAGTAAGAACTGTTATACTTTTAACTTTATCAAAAGTAGCAAAATATTCTTAATATTACATTTCAGTTTACGCATGTTTTTACAATGTTGTCCATCTATGTGTTTTTGCAATTAACAAACAAGTAATTGTGTCCTATTTTTTTCTTTTCAAGTCAAATCTGGATAGAAGAGCATAACATTTTCAGAATCTGAACACATGCTCAGATTGTTTTTACGGTCTTTGTCCAGAAAAGGCACACTGAGCTACAGCTTGTTCTCGGGTGTGTTCTGGGAGCTCAGGGAGGTTAAGTGACTTGTTCTAGTCACACAATATACAAGTAGGGCATGCTGAAATCAAAACCCATTCTGCTGGATGCACCACGTTTGCTCACAGCACTTTGCTTTAACCCCTAGGCTATATTGCCAGCTGATAATCAAAAACTACACATTTTTGGCACGGTGGCACTGAGGGTTGAGGCGCTGGACGCCACACCTCGCGCCATGCCGGCGACCCAGGTTCGGGAGCAAACTCGGGGCACCGGAGGGTCAGCAGGGGGAGTTGGGTTTGCGCATCCTACGACGGCTCACCTTCTCCGGGGAGGGAGAAGGCCGATGCCCGCACTCTTGCCTGACTCTGAGCAGAGGCTCGGAGTACTGCAAGCCCCTTGATGGATGGCTGGCCGTGTTACAGTGTGGATGTCGGCGCCTTGCACCATGATGTCAGGGGAACTGCACGCTGTATGGGGAGAGAGAGAATGGAAAAATGAGCCTACCACCACTGGGAAGATGGGGAACTGTGTCGTGCCCATAATGTGCCTCTGCCCGCCTGGTGAGACCCAGGGACCGATGAATATGAAGGTTATGAGGTGTCCTACCCCCACTGCCGCCTGGGGTGCGCCAGCCGCAGCTCCATGGGGATCTAGGGTCCATCTGGGTAGGGTATAAGGCAGTGGGATGTCAACTGTCTCCCCTGATGGATCGGGGTGGCAGGCTGGCATGAGGAAAGCATAAAGTGTAATTTAAAAAAAAAAAAACTAAGCATTTCAAGGTTGGCCCCGTGATGCCAGGCCAGTAGGTACGTAGCCACATTTGCATCTTGTAGACCTGAGTTCACACCCGAAATTGTAAGAGAAAAGGCTGGAAGAGAGGGAACGGAAATCGACAGAAGTTGGTGCTGTGGCAGCCCCAGAAATCTGTACTGACATGAACACAGCCAGGGTTAAGAAATCCTGATATGGGGCCCCAGTACCTGTTGGCACCACAGAGCTAGCCTTGAGATGTGTAGTTTCTGATGATCAGCTGGCAGTATAGCCTAAAGGTTAAAGCAATCCTTAAGATATATTATTTTTACTAACAGTTTGAAATGTCTTACTACTGTTCTTCCTCTCGGCTATTACTATCAGCAACAGCACCCTGGCCCACTCTGCTACATAGTCGACTCTGGATGACTTCCATTTCTCCAACCTCCTTCTCTCTCCCACATGGCCCGACTTGACCCCACTGCTAGTGCACAAGGGCTTTATGTATCTAACCACTTATGATCCCAAAAAATACTTCTTTCATCACTAACCACCTCCCCTTTTATACATCAGAAACTCTGGTATATTCTGCTCTTGGCAATCCTTCTCTCTGGTGATATCGAAACCAATCCGGGCCCGACACACCATCTCTCTCAATCATACTTCCTACTAGTTGACTCTAAAGGCCTCTTTACTGTATATCACAACATTAGAAGCCTTGAGCACAACCTTGCTGAACTTGAGGTTTGGATTACCCTCTACCACCCAGACATACTCTGCCTATCGGAAACGTGGCTAAAATCCTCTGACTCCTTGTATTCCATACCGAATTATGGCCTCCTACAGAGGGACAGACCATCCCCCAAAAGAGATGGGGGGGACTGCCATCCACTTCAAAGAACAGCTACGCCTCACCGCCATATGAACTCACCTCCTGACACACTGTGAATCTCTACATGCAGCTATAACCCTTGGGGCTAAAAAGCTACATGTTGTATGCGCTTACAACCCACCTCCAAACAGTGGCCAAGCCAGCCTGGATGAACTACTGAACCATACGTCCAAACTCTCTGGTAAAAATGAAGCTATCATTCTCAGCAATATTAACCAAAACTGGTAAGGAAAGTGCCAAGCCTCATCCGTCTCCAAAATACAGTGCCATAATCTGCATCAGCTGATCACTACGCCCACTAGAGTTGCTCCCCCCTCAACCTGATCGACTGGGTACTAGCAAATGATACTGAACACATCCAAGCTGCTGGCACACTTGCAGGTGCCATCACTAACCATTCCTATCTTTGCATCTAGGGCTCAGCAGCACCCCCAAACAACCTAGTTACATCACTTACCAGGATTATTCTAACTTAGATTCATATAAAATTTCTACATGACACCTAGCACTGATTGGTCTAGTCTTTACAATGCCAATGATGTACAGTCTGCCCTCGACATGTTTCTGACAGAATTCATGTCACTGCAGGACCTACACTCCCTCTCATAACCGGCAGAATTAAGGGGAAACAAACCAGATGGCTGAAAAAGGAACTACTTGCTAAGCTAAGAGCAAGGCACAAGAGCTGGAGCCGCTTTATGTCTTCTGGCCTGCCAGCGGATTATAACACCTACAGGCAGCAGTGGAATGTCTGCAAAAAAGAAATAAAAACGACCAAAGGCTCATACTGCAAAAGCTTACTAGTGAATGCCTCTGGCAACCCCCAAAAATTCTGGTCACACATAAAAACCTTCCTGGGGTCTACCCGCTCCGCCACCCCAAATGACCTGGTCCTCAATGGTACTCACTGTAACAATCCTCAGACCATAGCTAATTTTTTTAATAATCTATTCTCAGATCTAAATAAATATACATCCTGCTTCTCTGCCTCCCAATACCACTGCCCTCCTGCGACCTCCAGCGAAGAAGTCATTGGCCCCTCCTAATTTAAGGCTATCACTTGACAGGAGGTCTCTAAACTACTTAGCTCAATCTCAGACAACACAGCCACAGGCTCAGACAGCCCTGAACCCAGAATTCTAAAAACAGCAGCCCTGCTCATTGCTGCTCCCTTAGCCAAAATGTTCACGCTCTCTCTGTGTCAAAGCAGTGTCCCTAACATATGTAAGATAGCCAGAGTCACTCCTGTCTTCAAAAAGGGTGACCTAAAAGACCCATCTAACTACAGACCCATTGCCATCCTCAGTTCCGAGCAAAATCCTGGAAAAATTAGTTGCTACACAAACCACTGAATTCCTTCTCACAAATCATCTCCTTACAACTGACCAGCATGGTTTCTGCAAGGGTCACAGCACCTCCATGGCCCTGCTTAAGTTTACTACTGCCACACTCACTGCTATGGGCTGAGACCTTCTAACTGGAGCTGTTTACACAGACATGACAAAGGCCTTTGACCTGGTGAACCACTCCATTCTCCTTGCCACCCTGAAGTCTTTGGGCTTCGTGAATAATGTTGTCAACTGGTTCAATAGTTACCTATCAAATAGGGTCCAAGCTGTAAAATACAATTCAACCTACTGTAACCCCCAACCGGCCCCTTATTTAACTAGTAGGCACATCTCTCACAGTCTAGGGGGAAAGAGAGGGGCGGGGGTACAAAGCAATTTGCTAAAGCAGAAGAAAAACAGAGAAAGTGTGTACTAGACACAAACAGACCTATACCAAAACCCAGGTCCTGAGGAAAGAACGTTTGCTAAGGGCTATGCTAGGTTAGCACTTCTGAACAGGGGTACCCAGTAAATCTACTCAGGAAGCAGTAACTAGATTGTCCATACCAGGCTGGGATTCTAGAGTGTGGATTTATTCCGAAACACAGTTAGAAATACGAAAGCAAAGATGGACCCCCAAGGGTTTACACTTCGTGGCACAAGGCAATGCAGAACACATCTGTAGAAAACAGAATTCGAACCTCCCATATATCAGGATTAAACATCTGGAATGAGGAACTAGCCATGGTGAACACACAGAATTTCTCCTTGAAATGGCACTAGGCCAGTACTTAGAATATCTCCCATATGGCATAGGATAGGAATGTGGCACACTGGCCATGATGGAGCACTAAAGGCTCAAAACTAGAAACACACCCATATACAAGGGCAAACTTCTTCAGACATTGGCCACATGCACTGACAGAAAACAGGCGCCTTACAGAACCTGAAGTGCTGAACTGGTCACTTCAGATGTGGGGGGGGGAGAAGAGTCTCCCACCTTTTGCTTCCACGTCCATATTCAGCCATTCTTTTAGTTACACCTCACCAAATACTGAAACTGTAGAAAATGATGCTGTCTTGAAATGTTTATCACATTTAACATCAGGAACACCACTAGGGTGTAAGGTTAAAGTCCTGAACAAATGGCAAGTCACATATGGGACATCCATTATTGTCAGCCAACTTTGAAAACACAAATCTTCTGAGAAAATCCTCTCAGAAGTGGGTGAATGGGTCCCTTTATCAGAGTGTCACCCCACAGAACAAGCATTTGTCAATGCCGAACATTCGCTTGCAGGTATTTGCAGTGGTGTTTGGCATGTATGGTGCTTTACCCTAATACCCTGTGCGATTTTTTTTGTATTTGCACAATAAATTGTCAGCACGACCTTTTTGTTACCCCCATTGTGCGCTACATAGGCGGAAACACGTTTTGGGCAGGATGTGAAAAATGACAGCTGTACTGCTCATAAGGAAGTGTGGTAAAATGCCAATGTTAAAAATCTAGAGTGGAAATATTGAAATATTCAAACCTCACAGTGCGTGAGGAACTCTGCAACATGCTCGTAAAACAGTCATTTAGGAATTTTTCACAAATTTTCAACATTGCCATTTTAAAACCTCTGCTAATTAACAGTGTCACTGTGATTTTCTTACTGTGTCCCATACATTGATTTCACCTTGACTGCCCATTGTGCACTACATGGGCGGAAAGGCGTTTTGGGCAGGATGTGAAAAATGACAGCTGTGCTGCTCATAAGGAGGTGTGGTAAAATGGCAATGTTGAAAATCTGGAGTGAAATATTGAAATTCGCAAACTTACAAGCGTCATGAGGAAGTGCACAACGACGCTTGAAACAGTTATTTGTAAAATTTTGTTGCCAAATTTTCAACATAGCCATTTAAGATCTCTGCTCATGAACAGTGACACTGTGATTTTCTTAATGTGTCCCATACACTGAGTTCGCACACCGACTGTGCCATTGTGCGCTACATGGGCGGAAACACGTTTTGGGCAAGATGTGAAAAATGACAGCTGCAGTGCTCATAAGGAGGTGTGGTAAAATGGCAATGTTGAAAATCTGGAGTGAAAATATTGAAAATTCGCAAACTTACGAGCGTGCGTAGGAACTGCGCAATGCAGACTCATAAAACAGTCATTTTTAGGAATTTTTTCACCAAATTTTCAGCACAGCCATTTTAAGACCTCTGCTCATGATCAGTGTCACTGTGATTTTCTTAATGTGTCCCATACATTGAGTTCGCACACCGACTGCGCCATTGTGCGCTACATGGGCAGAAACACATTTTGGGCAGGATGTGAAAAATAACAGCTGTACTGCTCATGAGGAGGTGTGGTAAAATGGCAATGTTGAGAATCTGGAGTGCAAATATTGAAAATTTGCAAACGTATGAGCGTGCGTAGGAACTGCGTAACGCACGCTCGTAAAACAGTCATTTTTAGGAATTTTTTCACCAAATTTTCAACATAGCCATTTTAAGACCACTGCTCATGAACAGTGTCACTGTGATTTTCTTAATGTGTTCCATACATTGATTTTGCACATTGAGTGCGCCATTGTGCGCTACACGGGCGGAAACACGTTTTGGGTGAGATGTGAAAAATGACAGCTGTACAACTCATAAGAAGGTGTGATAAAATGGCAATGTTGAAAATCTGGAGTGAAAATATTGAAAATTCACGAACTTACGAGCCTGCGTAGGAACTGCGCAACGCACGCTCGTAAAACAGTCATTTTTTGGAATTTTGCACCAAATTTTCAACATGGGGTTTTTGGGACCCCTTCTCATGAATGATGTCACTGTCATGGCGTTATTCGAGGCCGAAGGGTGATTTCGCGCAGTGCCTGCGAAATCACCTTTTGGGCCCGAATAACACCATGACAGTGACATCACTCATGAGAAGGGTCCCAAGCCTGTTGAGAATTTGGTTAAAAATTCCAAAAATGACTGAGATATGCAATAAGTTGAACCCCCCATCTAGCCCATTATACAGCTTCCCGGCATTTCCTCAGTTCGCGATCGCCTTTGAAGAGTGCAGACATGTTCCCGGTCCACGAAGATTCGTCGCGCCAGAGTCGGGAGGTAAGTATGGGGTGGGGTGTGAGGAACTGGGTGCGCAGTGGGTGGGTGGGTGCAGGTTGTGGGAGGGCTGGGAGGCGTGCTGGGGACGTTTTGTTTTACAGGTTTAACAAAAAAAAAAAAAGGCGTGGGGCGTTTGCAACACTGGGGTGGGCTCCCAGCGTGTAGAAGATGGCTGGGGGCGAGGGGCCGGCAGGGGATTGGGCACCCCGTCGGCAAATGAAGCGGGCGTTTGCCACGCTGGGGTGAGCTCCCAGCGTGGCAGCATGTGGCTTGCGGGAGGCGGGCCGTGGGGCGGCGGGGATTGGGCACCCCATCGGCAAACAACGTTTGCTACGCTGGGGTGGACTCTGGCGTGGCACCAAAGCTTTGGGGCGGCGTGGCGTGCGGCGGGTGGGGCAGCGTGACACGAGGGGGCGGCGTAACAGCGGCACTCAGTATGGCAGCGGTGCTTTCCTTTGAAGCAGAGGAACACCGCTGTCATACTGAACTCCTACACCATTGGTGCAGGACTGCCGTCTGCTCAAAGGAGCAGTCGTCGATGGGAGGCACACCTCCAAGTGCTACTCTCCCCAAGCGTTCACTAGCATACTGCATAAGCTGACACGTAAAAAGCAGGTAAATATCCTGGGTTAACTCAGTCAGAATCTACTCACAGTTAAGTACACCAAAGGCAGCTTCACAAAAGTTCAAGGTTGGATCAGGGGATTGCCCCTAAAATCCTCTGCAGTCCCCTTCATCCCACAGGGGATAAAGGCACAGGAACCCCTGGAGATGGTTTCCACCACTTCACAAGGCGGGACATGATTTCCTCCACTAGGGTGAGAAATACAGACGCTGTTCACTCTCTGAGCTGCTACTACAGACTGACTCCACAATTCTAAAACTCCCCACTCACACCAACTGCTGTGGCTTATGATGCTGAGAGTGTTCTAAATGACATCACCTCTCAGCTGAAACCAAAGAGCAGAGAGGGACAAGGTGAAAATCTATGTAACTAGATATTCACCAGCTGCCTTCCCTACCTAACACTGACGCTGATAGGATTCTAGTAAACCCAGGGAACAGGGGGTTACACTATTCCGACCTGGCAACAGTGAATACTGGTGTACCACAAGGCTCAATTTTGGAGCCACTGCTATTTTCTATATTTATCAATAACTTCACCTCCAATCTTACTTCCACTTCCTCTACGCTGATGATACAGTCCTATACACCGGGGCAAAAAACACCTCTGACATCGATCTGCGGCTCTCCACTGACTTACAGCACACTCAAGCCTGGCTCTCGCATCACAAACTAGTCCTTAATGAGGCCAAAACCCAATCCATGCTATTTGGGACAAATTCTAAACTCAAAACCTGCCAAATAAATTTCATGTACTCTTGTCTGGATGTCTCCCATATTGGCTCAGTGACTTCGTTTACGTACCATGGGGTAACACTGGGCCAATCCCTAAACTTTGATCATCACATCCAGAACTCATGTAAATCTGTCAACTCTAAATTAGATATAGCGTACCGGACCAGATATGCATGAACCCCTGCAGCAAGGCTTGCCACTGCTATTGGTATTCTTCTACCCACCTTTACGTACGGAGTTGCGACCTATACTGCCTTACCTAAATCCAATCTCCAAAGATGGGACGTCACCTGTAATAATATCTGTTGCTATGCCTCCTTCTCCCATCGGTGGAAACACCACTGCCTCCTCTACTCAGATCTAAACTGTCACCAAATGCTGCTAGACTTTACTCCCTTGGGTCAACTGTCAACAGCATTATGCGGTCTCAAACTCCAAAAACCTTAGCTGATCTACTTGTTCCTCAGATGCCCAGCTATGACCTATGCTCAGCTAGAAAATCCCTTCTTGTCACGAAGCGTAACACCACCAAAAGCACCAGTGCTTTTTGCCCACCATCTCCTCAGCTGTGAACTCCTTCCCTTTAGAGATCCACCAAGCACCCTCCCATAATGCCTTTGAAAAGGAGCTCTGTAGCTACCTCATCTGCTCTAATCAATGCCCGTGCTTCAACCCCCCCTTAGCACTACTACTACTCTCACTGCTGTGAACTTGATCTGCTTTCTACTTAATGCCTTGCACTCAATCCTCCCCCTGCCTGCCTGTCTACTCGTCTCCCCTCCCAACTTGATGTGCTTCTCCTCTTTGGCTTATCTCAAACCCTTTGCCCTGTCCTACTATAACTAATTCTCAACTCCTCAGATCTTTGTAATCATTGCCGAAAAGCTCCTACTTGCACTACTCTGGGCCCTATCTCCCAACCCATGTGAATGTTTTTCCCCCAAAGGATCTGCCTACTATGTTATTTTGTAATTTTTCCCACTCATTATACCTAACAGTTCCTTGCAAGTAGGTGGCTGTTTTCAATGAACTTCTTGATGAACTCTGCATCATGATAATTCCTTGCAAAATGTGAGCTATGTCCTGTACCTACCAACAAATTGCCTTATCAGGTTTTGTCATCAATTACACTATTTTGTACCTTACTCATTACCTTACTTGTATTTTACTGTAAAACCTTGTTTTGTTTCTGTGTTTTATGCAACTCTACTCTGTAACCTCCGGGTCATGCCTGAAAATAGTAATTTCTATAGCTAGCGCACCCACCCTGTAAACAAACTAAATAAAAAATAAAGGTGATAACTCACTAGTTTCAATGCACATATGAAAAAACAGGTTACCCACCTGTAATAGTAGTTCTAGAAGTGGTATATGTTGTTCAACCACACTGTCTGGCATATCCCTTTCCCCTTTAAGATCAGCCGGACGTCTTCAACCTGGCTCCTCCCACCCATCAGGGTGGTATATACCTCGGCTCCGCCCCATGAAGCCAGATCTTAGCCCGCGGGAAGACAGGTTGTGCGCGTCTGTGTGGATGAACAACATATACCACTCCTAGAAATGCTGCTACAGGTGACTAACCTGTGTTTCTAGGATCGTGGATATGTTGTTCATCCACACTGTTTGGCAGACTCCTAGCAGTTCTCCGGGAGGAGGGAGGCAAGGCGCATACCCCCTACTTAGCGAACAGAGATTGGAGAACCGAGGCCCCAAAACCAGCGTGACTCAAGGTCGATGTGGTAGTGGGTAATGAAGGTGTTTGCTGACTTCAGGTAGCAGCCCGACAGATTTCCTGGAAGCAGCCACTGATGCAGCATTATGGCTGGTAGAATGAGCTCTTATCCCTCTGGGAGCTCCTTGCCCGCCAACTCATGCACAGATCTACAGTATGCATGATGTGATCCATTTTGCTATGGTCCGTTTGGCTGCAGGTCTGCCAGAAGCGGCTTCAGCATAGGTGACAAACAGTTGGCGAACCTCTCCTCGAATTTCCGCCGTCCTGTCCTTTTAATAGGAGAGAGTACGTCTCAGGTCCAAAGTATGGAGCCTGTACTCTGCCTCCGAGGTGCAATTAGGGTAGTATACCGGCAGCGTCAACACCTGGTTAAGGTGAAGCTCTGACACCACCTTCAGAATGAATTTCGGGTAGGTGCGCAGGACAGCTTTGTCCCTGTGGAAGACCAGATGAGGGGATTCCACTAAGAATGCCTGAAGCGCCCCTGTCCTTCTGGCAGATGTGGTGGCCACCAGGAAGGCCATCTTACACAAGTGTGACAGCTCACACTTGTGCATTGGCTCGAACGGCTTCCCCATGATCTTTGCCAGTACCAGCAGTAAATCCCACAAAGGTGGAGGTTCATGCACCGGAGGGGATTTGTGATCCAGGCCCTTGAAAAAATGCCCGACCACTGTCTCCTGCGCCAGTGTCAGCTGACCAGCCCGCAGTGTAAGCAGAAATGGCTGCCAGGTGCACACTAAGTGTCGATGACCGACACCCCTTTGGAGAGAGACCAAAGGTAGATGAGAATGTTAGCCACAGAACAAGATAAGAGATCCAAGACCCTTTCCCTGACACCAAATGGAAAACCTTTTCCATTTGAAGGCCTAACATTTCCTCGTCTATTCCTTTCGAGATGCCTCCTACACGATGTAGACATCTTGCGAAGACCCAAAGCCTGGAACTCTAGCCGCAGGTACCATGCTGTGAGATGCAGGGATTTAAGGTCCGAATAGAAGACCTTCCCCTGGAAAGAGATAACAGGTCAAGGGCGTGTTCAAAAGCCGCTCGGGGCCTGCAACTGAGGCTGAGGAGATCTGTATATCAGAACTGGCGCAGCCAGTCTGGGGCTACCAGAATCACCTTCGCCTTCTCCCTCCTCACCTTGAGTAACACCCTGTGGATTAACGGAAATGGAGGAAAGGCGTAGAGGAGGCCTGGGGTCCACTGCCTCGAGAAGGCATCCCCCTATAGCGAGCCCTACTGAGGGGGGCGGGCATTATGCAGCCTCAGTTTGGTGTTCTCCCTGGAGGAGAACAGGTCCACCATCGGTTTGCCCCAACAGGAGAACAGGCTGTAAGCTACCTCTGGATGGAGAGGCCACTTGTGGGATGTCTGGCCTATGAGGCTGAGAGCATCCGCCAGATGGTTCGAGATTCTTGCCACATGGATGGCTAAAGATCCGCCTCCAACTGGCTTCACGAGGTCCAGATCGGAGTGCCTCCTTGCATAACAGATGGGAGTGCGTGCAACCCTGTTTGTTGAGGTAGTACATGGTCGTGGTATTGTCCACCTGGATTTGAACCACTTGACCCCCGGAGCTGAGGAGCGAAAGTTGACAGTGCCAGTCTGATTGCTCTGAGGTCCAACAGGTTGATGTGGCATCAGGACTCCTCAGGGGCCCAGAAAGTACAGTTACGTAAGAACTTACGGTAACAGTAGATCTTCGAGAACAGCTGTTGCAGCAGGTTACACCATTAGGACTGAAGCCGGCAGGCGCCAGGACCTCACGGAAACTTTCTAGCTAGCAGTATCCAGCGGGGACCGCCCCCGTTGGCCCTGCCCCCGTCAGGCATCATACAAAAGGGGACAGTCCCCCAGAATCCCCAGTTCTCCTGCTGGAGACTACCGGACACTAGATGACATCAGAAGTGGAGACTGAGGATCCGCCATCAAAAGGTATTCAGTATTCAGAACAGTGTTAGAAACACCTAATCCTGAAGTAAAGAGATAGCGGAACAACTATACCTCCAGAGGGATGGTGGGAGGAAACTACTGCTGGAAGAGCTGTTCTCGAAGATCTACTGTACGGTAAGTTCTTACACAACTGTACTATCTTACTTGATAGCTCTTCAAGCAGAATACCTACTAGAACTGATTCCCAAGCAGTACTGGAAATCCCTAAATGAGGTGGGAGGAGGCTAGGTAGAGATCACGAAGTTAGAATGAAGCCTAGGATAGGAGTCCCTGGAGGACTGCTAGACCAAAACCAGCTCATCGCCGTGATGCACGTCCAGGTTATAATGCTTGATAAAGGTGTGCATGGTGCTCCAAGAGCTGCTGAGCAGATGGCTGAAATGGACCACGTTCTTCATGGCTGCAAAGGAGGTAGCCACCCCTCCCCTTGTGGAATGCCCATAACCGAGCCGGTAGGGGATTTTGTTACGTTTCTGGTAACAGAACGTGATAAAATGGATGAGCCACCTGGACAGCGAATGTTTAGAAACCAGAGCTCCCATCATCCTATGGGCGAAGGAGAAGAAAAGCTGATCAGATTTACGGTGGTGCCTGGTTCTGGTCAGGTAGTATCTGAGACACCTATGCACATCTAGAGTGTGCAACAGGGCCTCTCCTCTATTCGAGTATTTAGGAAAATAAACTGGCAGGTCGATGTCCTGACAGAGTGAGAGCTGAGACCACCTTAGGTAGAAACTTTGGATTTGTCCTCAGGGACACCCTGTCCTGGTGAAAAAAACAAATAAGGTTCTTTGCACATCAGTGTGTGAAGCTCAGAAATCCTTCTGGCTGAAGTAACAGCAACTAAAAATAACGTCTTCCATTTCAGGAGACGTAGGTCGCAATCCACGGCTGGTTCAAAATGTGGCAGCGTGAGCTGCTCCAGGACAAAAGGTAAATCCCATGGAGGAACAGGAACCTTAAACGGAGGTCTAAGGTGGAGAATGCCTCTCAGGAAGGCTCATGCAGTGTCCAACTGAACTATGGGCCGTAAGCGTATAGGTGTATGATAGGCTGAGATGGCACAGAGGTGTACTTTAATAGAGGAGTAGGCCAAGCCTGCCTGGAAAAGAGACAGAAGGTAGTCTAGAACCGACCTTTCCAGACAATCCATCGGGGAAAGCCCTTGTGCTCAAGCCCAGAGGCAAAATCTGTGCCATTTCATGGCATATGTGGCATGAGTGGCCAGTTTTCTAGTAGCCGCTAGAACATCTGCTACCTCTAGCGAGACCACGTACCGCATGACAGCTATGTCTCTAGGAGTCAGGCGTGCAGGTTCAGAGAGCGAAGGTCTGGATGGACCAAAGAACCTGCCTCCTGGGACAATAAGTGAGAGCTGATTGGCAGAGGCACCGAGATTCCAGGGACAGCTGGTGTAGCAGAGGGAACTAAATCTGTCTGGGCCAAAAGGGCGTGATTAGTATCAGCATTGCCTGCTCTCTACAGAGTTTCAAAAGGACCCTCTGGATCAATAGGAAGGGAGGAAATGCATACAGGAATCTGCCCGTCCAAGAGAGGGACAATGCGTCTAACCAGAAAACACCAGGCCCTGGATCTAGCGAGCAGAAATTGGGCAGTTTGCATTGGATGGGGATGAGAAAGGTCTAACTCTGGTGTGCCCCATCTGTGAAAGAGATCCTCTACCACCTCCTGGAGTAGTTCTCCTTGTGGACTTTGGCCTGAGAGCGACTCGGGACTGTCTCTTGATGACGTTGTCACTCCTGGGACATGAACAGCAATGAGGTTTGCGCCGTGTTGCAGAACCCAATCCCACTCCCTCATGGCATCCCTGCAAAACAGGTAGGAACGGGTGCCTCCTTATTTGTTGAGGTAATACATCACCGCGGTATTGTCTGTAACAGCAGAGTACCCGGTGGGATCTCCGACTGGAAGGCCAGCAAGGCATAAAGAACTGCTCTCATTTCCAAAATATTTATGTGGAGATGAGCTTCCTGGGGCATCCATGAGCCCTGAGACTTGACCCCTTTGAGGTGTGCTCCCCAACCAAACCCTGAGGCGTCCGTGGAGAGTGTCACAATCGGAGAAGGCGCAATGAAGGGGACTCCCGCCGACAGGTGCTTTGAATCTAGCCACCATTGCCAATCCCAGATGAATGCATTCATGATCCGAATTGGAAGCTGCAAATGGTCTTACTTCTGACCCCACTGTAACTGTAACATCCAGTGGGTCACCCACATGTGGAGACGGGCTAGTGGGACTGTCGCAATGGCCGCAGCCATGTGTCTGAGCAGGCAAAGGACCAGTCTGGCTGGGACTGTCTTCTTTGCCAAAACATCCCTGACGAGGAATCTGATGTGTTCCGCTCTATCCTGGGGCAGAAAAGCTCTCCCCTGGATGGTGTCCAGAACTGCACCTATGAACTGCAGATTCTGTGACGGAACCATGTGTGACTTCTCCTGATTGATGATGCCCAATGTCCCGAACAGGGACTGAGTACAGTGGATTGCGGACATCAGAGTCTCCCGAGAGGGGGCCATGAGAAGCCAGTCGTCCAGGTATGGGAACACGTAGTGGACTTGTCTCCTCAAAGCTGCCGCTATGACTCCCATGCACTTCTTAAATACCCGAGGTGCCGAGCACAGTCCGAAGGGGAGGGCTCGGAACTGATAATGGCGACCGAGAAATTCGAAGTGCAAGAACTTCCTGTGCGTTCGAGCTATGGGTATGTGCAGGTAGGCATCCTGCATGTTCAAAGACGCTAGGTAGGCGCCCTGCTTGAGCATGGGTATCAAACCGGGAAGGGTCACCATGCGGAAGCATTTGTAAAGGACCGGAGCATTGAGATTGCAGAGATCCAGAATCAGACGGAGGTCCCCTGTCTTTCCGGGAACCAGAAAGAAGTGGGAATAGTAGCCTGAACCTCTCTGGTTCCTTAGTACGTGCTCTATAGCCTCCTTTCTCAGAGCGCAAGCACTTCCTGCTGTGAGCAATGTGTGCTGACCGAATAACGGAAAGCAGGGAAGGTCTTGACGGTGGGTGGTGAGAATTCTATAAAGTGTCCTCTTGACCAGTTGAAGGACCCACGGTTGGCGGTTATCGACTGCCATCCTGATAAGTGGCGCGATGCGACCCCGACTTTCTACCCGTTGATCCAGAGGAGGCGGAGGCCGGGAAGGAGTCATGCTGTGGCGGCATTACCCCCGCAGGCTGGGCCAGTTTGGTATACCTCTGACCTCAGCCTGGGAAGACTTAAACTGGGCCTTCGCAGTGGAAGGTGCCCCTTGCTGCTGGCGGAGCGTGCCTGCTGCCGTTGTTGTCGACCATCAGCGGTTCTGGTTCCTATAGAAAGGAACCAGATTTGGAGTCTATACATGGCCTGTACAATCTTTACTGCCTTCTCAGCGTCCTGTAATTTGGTGATCACCTTTTGAAGTCTTCACCAAATAGGACTTCCCGTTATAAAGAGCGTCCAGGATGTTTTTCTGGACGTCTGGGGTAAATCTGGAGACACGAAGCCATGAATGTCTCCAGAGACAGACACCTGAGGCTGCTCCCCTTGCTGCCGAGTCCGCCGAGTCGTAGGCGGCTCTTAAAACCTGGGTCCCCACGTCTGATCCAGTGCGGAGGAGGAGGTTGAGAAGCTCCTCCTTCTGTTCACCATCCAGAAGTATTTTAACTAGGTCTTGACCCTATTCCCATAGGGCATTCTGAAACTGAACAAAAAACGCGTGAAACCGGTCGGACTGTGTGTTCTGGGAGCTGTTGTCACCTTGCAAGGCGCCACTGCATTTTACTCTTTTCATCATTCATGTGAGTTTAATACAGAAAATTGTCAAAGAGGTGTTAGTGCTGTTTTTTGTTCTTTCGTTTGCTGATTCACACTGGCACAACATTAGCTGAAGCCACTTTTCTTTTGATTCACACATTCTGAAACTGAACCATGTGTGTCAGATTGTTCAGTGACCTAATGGAGCATGTAGCAGCTGCATACGTGCGCCTACCCAGTGAGTCCAATTGCTTGGACTCCTGGTCCGGAGGTTGTGTACTCAAATGTTGTGGTCGTTGAGACCCATCATGGGAGGTCGTAATGACCAGGGAATCAGCCAGGGGTTGCTGCGCTAAGTACAGGCCCTCTGCAGGGGCCCTGTACAGGCAATCAGCCTTCTTCGGCAGCGTGGGGGTATACTGCGGACATTTCCACACTGCCTTGGTAACGTCCACAAAGGTGTCCACCAAGGGTGGGACCACCACAGGCTTAGGGTACTTCTGCCGAAGATAACGGGCTAGGCGATGTCGCCCGGGGTCTAAATCTTCTGTTTCCCATCCCATGTTCTCCTGGATGTGCCTCATGATTTCAGAGAAAGATGGATCATCTGGAGGTGACCTGGGAGGTCTCGTGGGTCAGGTGATGGGATGCTGATCAGAGAAGGAGACCTGGAGGTATCTGAGGTGTCAGGTCTAGAGTCATCCCCCCACGGAGTGGACAGTCAACGTCTGGGTTGCATGGGACTGGGAAACCCTGAGGGAGATCTTGAAGGGAGCCTTCTCCTTTCTTTGGACCTGCCCCTAGGAGGCAGGGTAGGCTCCTTGGGGGTCGATGGTATTCCTACTAGCCCCTGTGGTGGAGGAGGAGTAGGCAGAGGAGTTTTTACTGGGACCACGTCCCTCTTGATTGTCTCCCACCAAAAAGTGAAGAGGTCTTTAACCTCCTGAATATTCATACTGGACGACGGTCCTGGCATCAGGGTTGGCATGACGTCGGTGTCGTCGTCCGGGTTCCAGGCGTCGCCAGGTCAAGCGATGGGCTCCTGAGGAAGCCCGGCATCCTCGTTGTCACCTGCCTGGTCATCAGGCAATGTTTTATCTTCCACTAGACCTGGCAACGGTGTCCACTGTGATGGAGAGGCAGTCATCTGCACCTTAGAGCGTGAGGCCGACGGACGGGTGTTTGCCAGACATCTGGTCCGACAGGCGCAAACTGGGGGCCGGTCGGCAGCCCGCTTTGTGTCAGCCATCTGCTTAGGGCGTCAGGTCCTTAGTATTCCTGGGAGGCGTCTGGTTCCCTCTGAGGCTGGGATGCAGATCTGGTGTCGGGCTCCTGGCGTTTATCCAAGGAAGAATGGGTGACTTTGGAAGAGGACTGGGATCGGTGACAGTCAGTAACCATGTGGAAGCCCAAGAGGGTGCTGGAGAAGGGGCCAAGGTGCTGGAAGTCTTAATCGGATGTAAGGAAGCCGAAGAGCTGCCAGAAGTCCTAACCTTCACGGGAGGTGGCTGAGAACGAGCCCTGGAGGGAGAGCGGTCTGAATGCGTAGAGCCGGATCTAGTACGCTAGTCCAAGGCCCGGTTCGGGGATCTGGACCTGGCCTTCTCCCGGTGCTTGTCCCAGTGCTTATGAGTCTTAGAGGTGGACTCTCCTCTGGAGGCAGGGTCTTTCTAAATAAGTTTTAATTGTTCTTCCAAGAGGAACCCTTGAAGAGCCTTCTGGCGGCGGATCCTGGTGCGACTCTTGAACAGCTGGCAAAAGGGGCTGGCCTTGGTGTTGTGTTCTGTGCCTAGGCACCGCAAACAGGATGAATGCAGATCCTTAAAAGGTATCCGTTTGCTGCAGGCACACTTGGAGGGGTGTCCTTCTGAGGAAGGAGTAGGAGATGCCGACATTTAGTAAAAGCTGGAAGTTCTGGTCGTCGTTCGCTGGAGCGGGCCCATGAGGCCGATGCTGGTGGAGTCGGCCGGGGAAAAAGACTGGGGATTCTGGGGACTGCCCTTTTGTATGATGCCTGGCGTCAGAGGCGGTCCCGCTGGATACTGCTACCTAGAAAATTTCTGTCGGGTCCTGCGCTGCTGGCTTCAGTTCTAATGGTGTAGCCTGCTGCAGGAGCCGTTTCTCAAAGTAAGATCCCGTGGGCTCTGCTGTCCCCATGTGGGCTCCCAATCAACGAGAGAGGCATCGGTCGTGGGGCGACCATCGGCTTGGGGCAAACAAATGTGATCCCTCCCTGCGACCGGTCTGGGGCAGTCCACCACTGGAGAGCGTCCCACATCTTCTGAGTTACAGTGATCAACTGGTCGAAAAGACTGAGGCGCTGAATCCACTGGGCAGCCAGCTCCCATTGGAGGGAGCGCATGTGCAACTGGGCCCAATGGACCACTGAGGTGCACGCCGCCATGCAACCCAGAAGGCGCAGAAAGTCCCGGGCAGGGCGCAAATGCCCAACCAGAAATGATTCGGCAAAGGAGGAGAGAATCTCTGTCCTGTCCGCCGGGAGCCAAGGTCTGCCCCGATGAAGCCCATCACCTGAGAAGGCACATGTTCCGACTTGGCCTCAATTAGGAGGCCGAGCTGGGAGCAGGTTTGGAGGGCCAGATCCCTGGACCTCTCCACCTCCTGTTGGGTGGAACCTGCCAGGAGCCAATCGTCAGTGAGGATAAATTCGCCCCCCTCCCCAAAACGCGGAGATGGGCCACCACCACTGCAATGCATTTGGTGAAGACCAGAGGGCCGATGACAGGCTGAACGGCATGGCTTGGAACTCATACAGGGTCCCTTGACCCTGAAGCGGAGGAACCACTGATGGGACAGACGGTTGGGACGTGAAAGAACGAGTCCTGCAGATCCAGTGAACAGAACCACATGTTTCGCTCCAAGGATGGTATGATCTGGGACAAAGTGACCATCCAAAAGGTGCATGACCTGAGAAACCGATTCAGGTCGTGGAGATCTCAGATGGGGCACCAACCCCTCATCCGTTTGGGCACCAGAAAGCACCTGGAGACAAAGCCAGGGTCTGCAGACTGATCTGCCATGACAGCTACTGTTTTGAGGAGGAGCTGAGCAATGTCATCTTGAAGAGTCGACTGGGTGCATACAGAAGTCCGTTCTTCTTGAGGGGCGCGGGCTCGGCTGGGAGGGTATTGCTCAAATTCTAGAGGCAGTCCCTGACCGACCACTTCAAGAACCCACCTGTCCATAGTGATAGCAGACCAGGCAGAAAGGAAGTGATGGAGCTGCCCTTCCCCCCCAACAGGAGGACCCAGAGCTGGCGTGACGGAGATACGGGTGGCAACCCCCACCCCATCACTGGGCAGGCTCAGAGGAGGAGGCTCCAGGACCGAGCCTTGGCCTCCTTTGCAGACTGTTGGGGTCCAGGCTTGGGCCGAGGGCACCACGCTTGAGCCTGCTTCTGATGCTGATGCTGCCATCCTCCTTGGTAGGAGGACTACTGTACTGCAGGGGAAGAGTGCTGAAAGGGCTTTTTCTTCTGCTGGTTCTTGCCTGAAGAACTCCTGGCAGAAGTGGTGTCCAAGGTGGCACTGGACTGCTCAATGCGCTGTAGGCGACCAGCCATTCCTGGGCTGAACAAGTCGGTCCCGAGGAAGGGCACATCAGCTAATTTATGCTGAGTATCGGCCAGGAAGGAGGATAACCTCTGCCAAGCCCTGCGGTGAGAGGCCACTGCAGCGGCCATAGAGCGGGCACAAGAATCGCCAATGTACAGGGCCGTCTGGAGCTGCTGCTTGGCAACAGCATGGCCCTGGTCCCAGACCTGCTTAACCATGGTTTATGTGGGAGGACTTCATCTAATGACCGAGAAGGGCATGAGAGAAGTGTGCCATGATGACGGCTGAACTGGCCTGGCGAAGGCCCAAGGAGGAAGCCGCACAGACTTTCTACCGAATGGTCCAAAGCTTGGACTCCTTATTTGGGGGAGGGGGAACAGTCAGTGTCGGCAAAAAGTACAGTTACGCAAGAACTTACCGTAACAGTAGATCTTCGAGAGGAGCTCTTGCAGCAGGCTATCACAATAAGGACTATGCTGCAGGCACTAGGACCCACGGGAAAACTTCTCTGCCAGCAGTACCAAGCAGGGACCACCCCCGACGTCGGCTCCACCCCGTCAGCCCTGGTACAAAAGGGGGCGGACCCAGCTTCACCCCAATTCCCCCATCAAGGCCTGCGAATGAGTCCTGACAGGAGAAGGAGGCGAAGCCAGAAGATGATGCTCTGCACATCTCAAAAGGGGGATGGAGGCCGGGAAAGGAACACCTGCTGCAAGAGCTCCTCTCGAAGATCTACTGTTATGGTAAGTTCTTACGTAACTGTACTATCTTACCTCGAGTGGGAGCTCTTGCAGCAGGCTATCAAATAAGAACTAAATCCAAGCAGTCTCTCGCCAAGGAGATAATCAACCCGGGAGGTGGAAGAGAGGAAGCTTAACATAGAAGCTCAAGACAAGAGTCCTTGAAGGACTGACAGGCTGAAGATGGCCTAGCGTCTGGTGGCAATGTCCAGCTGTAGTGCTTTCTGAGCATGCACTGAATTCCAGGTAACGGCCCGTTACGCCCATCTAATCGAGACACTCCGCGACAGCGGCGAAGGAAGCAGACACTCCTCTGGTGGGAGTGACCCTCGACCGGGCCCTGAAGGGGTTTGTTGTGCTTCATAGCAGAAAGAGAAACAGTGGATGATCCATTTAAAATGGTCTGCTTGGACACCAGTTTACCCAAGTGTTGTGATGCGAATGCCAGAAACAGCTGCTCCGACTGACGGTGAAAAGCCGTTTGTTTAAGGTAATACCTTAGTATCCTGTGCCGCCCAAAGTGTGAAGGAGCTTCCTCTGTTAGAGGGAGAAGGAAATAAACTGGAAGGGCAACCGACTGGTTGAGGGTCAATTCAGAGACCACTTTTGGAAGAAAACTACAGTTACGTAGGAACTTACAGTAACAGCAGATCTTCGAGAGAGGTTCCTTCAGTAGGTCATCACAAGTAGGACTGACGCCACCTGACATCGGGCCACACGGCAGACTTTTCTAGCAATCCCTGACGGGGGTTCCGCTCACCTGACGTCACGTGACCGACGTCAACGTGACAGTATATAGTGGGCGGTCCCCACGCCCGCCCTCCAGTTCTCCCGCCGGAGCCTGGAAGAGGCCTAACAGCAGGAGCGAACAGGATTGGAGACCCTGTAAAAATTAAAATGAGGGGAAGGAAGGAGGGAAAAATATGACCTACTGAAGGAACCTCTCCGAAGATCTACTGTCACTGTAAGTTCCTACGTAACTGTACTATCTTACTGAGAGGATTCCTTCAGTAGGTCATCCTAAGTATGACCGAGTCCCAAGCAGTCCCTCTAAGGAGAGGCCATGAGAAACTAGGAAGGAGGCAAAACAAAATCCATGGAAAGACTGAGGTCCGAAAAGGACCCAGCCTAGGACAACAGGCACTGAAGGACAGCTAGACCAAAGTCAGCCCTTCACCTAGAAGCAATGTCCAAACTGTAATGCTTGGTAAAGGTATGGACAGAACTCCAAGTAGCG
The DNA here is from genome assembly GCA_016271365.2 of Neoceratodus forsteri. Classification (NCBI taxonomy): domain Eukaryota; kingdom Metazoa; phylum Chordata; order Ceratodontiformes; family Ceratodontidae; genus Neoceratodus; species Neoceratodus forsteri. The sequence goes on from JADMNL010000025.1 coordinate 306,443,972, forward strand.
GCAGCACAAATATCCGCTGCAGAAACATTACGAAGGAAGGCTGCAGAAGCAGCCACGCCCCTAGTAGAATGACCCGATAACACTCGGGAGGGGTTTGTCATACTTTTGGTAACAGTATCTGATGCAGTTGCCCAACCATTTGGAAAGGCCCTGCTTGGAAACCGGTTTGCCTCGAGTTCGAGACGCGAAGGAGACAAACAACTGCTCGCAAGAGTAAAAGTCCTTGGTTTTGGTGTGTTTAACACCGGAGAATCTGGTGCACATCCATCGTATGGAGGAGTGCCTCACCCCGTTAGCGAGAGCCAGATAACATACCGGAAGCTCTACCGATTGGTTCAGAGTAGCTTCCGACACCACCTTTGGAAGGAACCTCGGATGGGTTCTGAGAACCGCCCTGTATCAGTGAAAAATAAGGTAAGGCTCCTTACAAACCAACACGTGAAGCTCCAAAATTCTTCGAGCTGAAGTGATGGCAACCAGAAATAACGCCTTCCAAGACAGGAAGCGTAGGTCACAGCTCATTGCTGGTTTGAAAGGAGGCAAGGTGAGCTTTTCCAGGACGAAATTCAGGTCCCATGGTGGTGTTGGGCTGCGAATGGGGAGTTTCAGATGGAGAATCCCTTTCAAAAAAGTCTTAGAGATATCCAGCTGAGCCACGGGTTTACCATCCACCAGCTCATGGTACATCGAGATAGCCGAGAGGTGCACTTTCAGAGAGAAATAGGCTAGACCCGAGTCTGATAAGTGAAGGAGGTATTCCATGACTTGTGGATCCAAGCAAGAAAAAGGGTTCCAGCCCTTGGCGGTCATCAAATGGAAAACGCTTCCACTTCAATGCATAAGTGAAACAGGTGGAAGGTTTTCTGGCTCGACAAGGATCTATGCCACTCCAGAGGATACCCCAAAGCGAGATAGGCCACATCTGCAGGAGCCATGCATGCAGATGCAGGGTCCTGAGCCCGGATGAACCAGACGATTCTGATCCTGAGTAAGGAGGTCGTGTGTCAATGGAAGTGGAACCGGTGATTCCCTGGATAGCTGCTGAAGCAGCGGGAACCAAATCTATCTTGGCCAAAGAGGAGCAATGAGAATCATCTTGGCCTTCTCCGTCTGTAGTTTGAGGAGGATCCTCTGCAGAATGGAAAACGGAGGAAGGCGTACAAAAATTCCCTGTCAGGATAGAGACAATGCGTAGCTCAGAAAGCACCTGGCTCTGGAGCAAGCGAGCAAACTTGGGAAGTTTTGCATTGAATCGAGAGAGAATAGGTCAGTTCCGCCGCCCCAATTTTGGAAGATGGATTTTGCCACTTCCTGATGAAGTTCCACGTGAGCAGGGGTCCTTGATCTGCTGAGACTGTCCACGGGGCGTTTAGAAACGACCCGGTATGTACGGCCACTAGGGACAAGTGATGCAGGACTGCCCAGTTCCACACACTGGTCACTTCCTGCAGAGAATGCGACCGGGTACCTCCTTGTTTGCTGATGTACCAAACCACCATCATGTTGTCCGTTTGGATCAGCAGTGTTCCCTCTGGTAGCAGGGGCTGAAAATCCTGTAAGGCATACAGGACTGCCCTGAGCTCTAGAACACTGATGTGAAGAGAAAGCTCCAAGCCTGACCAAAGTCTCTGGGCTTGGTGATCCTCCAGATGCGCACCCAACCCCATGTTCGAGCCATCCGTAGTGAGAGTGGCTACAGGAGCTGGTCTTTGAAACGGGAGACCCAAGGAAGGTAATACCCATGCGAGCCATGTAATGGTATATGGATGATAACCCTGATAAAGCTGTCCCACTGGACTCCATCCAGGAGCCGGGAACCTCGGGTAAGATACCCATGTGGGTAATGGGGGACAGTGAGGGGCGGTTATAGTACCCGTCGTCAGCCTGATGTCGGGGAACCCATGTCGGACCACTGCAGTATATATTAAATTAGGGTCTGGCATGGAACAGTCCATGTTATAGGGACTGACGTCTGTACTGGCACCACCCGATCCAGCGCCGGAAAAGGACCCGGAGTCAGAGGGGCCGGCGCCGGACGAAGGGTCTCAGTGGTAGTCAGGTCCAGCGTTGGGACCGACGGAATAGGCCTGATCACTGGGCCCGGCGTCGGGACTGTAGTAGGGACCAGCGGCGTTGGAGGTGCCGGCGGTCCCAGCATCGGAAATGTAGTGACTGGCGGCACTGGAAGCGCCTGCAGTCCATCCTCGAGCTGAGGAGGAGCCTCCAAAGAAAGGCCGTCTGACCGAGGAGGAGCCTCCTGACCCTGGTCCCCAGCGGGGAAGCGCGGAGAAGAACCCCCGAAATCGGCTGGTTCACCAGAAATCCTATCCGCCTGCAGGGAGCGTGTCCAGGTAGAATGAGAGGACATGGGTGAGGGAATAACAGGAGGAGCAGGGCCGTCTCCCTTCGGTCCCTTGGACGTTGGTAGTAGTGCAGAAGACCGACATGGAACCAAGCCTGTGCGGTCGTCGGGGACGGCCGACTTAGCTGGCGTGGTCGGGGCAGTCGGGAGAGAATCGGCCGACTTAACGACCGAGGCCGGGTGGATCGCCTGCAACCGGGAGTCGACTTAACGTGCCACCGCGTCTCCGAAGGCCGACTTACCTGCTAGTGCAGTGCGGTCGCCAGAGGAGCTGGCGGCCGACTTATCTGCCTAAAGTTTCTCCTTACCTGGGTGCCTCGACGGTGGCTGGGCCTTGCTGGTAGAGGGCCTGACGTCGTCCATGGAGCAAGCCTGCTCCCTCGTCTTCTCCTTGTGTTTTATAGGGGAAGATCTGTCGGACGAGTCCCTAGGCTTGTCCATCTTCTTCTCAAGCGAAAGTAGATGGGCCTTGAGAAGATGTGCCTCCAAAGCCTGCTATCTCTGCTTTTTGGTAGCCTGATTGAAGGACTGACAGTCGGAGCAGGAGGAGACTGGATGGTCTGGGCCTAGGCAGATGCGCACTTGGAATGCCCGTCTTTGTGCAGTATCCAAGTGCCACACTTGGAGCACTTTTTCTTCGGAGAAGACATGAACTATTCAATACTAAAAGATGAAATAGCGAGTTTTTAGAAAAAACGCATGAAAAAATACTTTTTGACGGATGCTGAATGGAGTCTGCAAAGCGACTAGCACAAGGTGACTGTGGGAAAGAACTGGAGGGCGGGCGTGGGGACCGCCCACTATATACCGTCATGCTGACGTTGGGTGGGCGGTACCCCATCAGGGATTGCTAGAAAAGTCTGCCGTGCAGCACGTCAGGCGGCGTCAGTTCTACTGTGATGACCTACGAAGGAACCCTCTCAGTAAGATCTTAGATTCATTCTCAGGAAACCCTTTCCCTATGGAAAATTGAATAAGGCTCTTTACACATCAAAGCCTGAAGCTCGGAAACTCTTGAGCTGACGTAATGGCAACTAAAAGCAAACCTTCCAAGAAAGATATAGCAGCTCACAGTTTGCTGCAGGTTCAACAGGGGAAGAGTAAGCTTCTCCAACACAAATAGGAGGTCCCAGGGTGAAATAAGATCCCAAATGGGAGGTCTCGTGAAGAATCCCCGTAAAGGTATGAGTCACATCCAACTGGGCTAAGCGCATCTCCCGAAAGGGCATGATAAGTCGACATGGCCCATATGTGCACCTACTACGGAGGAGTAGCTCAAGCCTTGCTGAAATAAGGAGGAGATACTGTACAGCTGAGTTCACTGGACAGGTAATGGGATTCAGATGGCGAGGCAGAGGCCACAAACAGAACCACTTCCACTTCACAGCATAAGTGGAGCACGTGGAGGCTTTCCACTGACACAAGAACATCCGCCAGCTCTGGGGATACTCCATACCTGTATTTTGCTATGTCCGAAGGAGCCAAGCATGAAGGTGTAAGGATCAGAGATCAGAATCGACCAGTGAGCCCTGATCCTGGGACAGCAACTGCGAGCATATTGGCAGTGGCACTGGAGGTTCCATGGATAGCTGCTGAAGTAGTGGGAACCAAATCTGCAGAGGCCACAGAGGGGCAATTAGAATCATTCGAGCCCCCTCTGCCTGTAACTTCAACAGAACTCTCTGGACAAGAGGAAAGGGAGGAAGCGTGCAGAAACCTCCTGCCCAACAAGGGACAGCTCAGGCCAGAAAACACCAGGCGGGCTCTCGAGAACAGAAAACTGGCAGTTTGCGTTGCATGGTGACACAAACAGGTACAGCTCTGGGCGAACCCATGTGTCGAACAGCTGATCCACAAATGACTGCAGTAGCTACCACTCGTGCATGTGGACTGAGATCTGCTTTAGGACACCTGGAGCGTGCACCATGGAGCGAGAGATGTGCCATTCCAGTGCCCAATACCAGACTCTCATCACCTCCTACAGGGGTAAGAATGAGCACCCCTTGTTTGTTGATATAGAAGACGACCGCCATGTTGTCAGTCTGAACCAGAAGAGAACCTGGTACAAGGTCCTCCTGAAAGGCGTGTAGCGCATGGAGGACCGCTCGCATCTCCAAGACATTGATGAGGAGTTTGCGCGCCTCGGGGGTCAAAATGCCTGGCATCTGGCAGGCCCCCAGCAGCACGCCCCAACCCAAATCCGAGGCATCGTTGTAAGGGTTTGATTCGGGGGCTCCGGACAGAAAAGGACCCCTTTTTCCAAATTGAGTGGATCCATCCACCAAAGAAGTGTTCTCCTTACTGGCTCTGTGACTCTGATCATGTGGTCTAGGTCGTCTGAGCACTGATCCCACTGCACCCTGAGCATCCATTGTGGGATTCTCATGTGGAGGCGGGCCAGAGGAGTGACTGGAATGGCCGCCACCATGTGCCCCAGAAGTCTGAGGACGGTCTTTGCTGGGACCCGAGGAGTGATTAGGACCGTTCCGGCTATCTCCCACAAGCAACTGCCCCTCTCTGGGGGTAGAAAGGCCATGCCCTGGACCAAATCCAGGACCGCTCCGATGAAGACGAGTCTTTGGCTGGGTTCTGGGGAAGACTTTGGAAGGTTCAGGGTGATCCCCAGGTCTCGGAACAGAGACTAGGTGTCTCCGAGAGCTTGAAGCAGGCATGACATTGACGGGGCCGTGAGCAGCCAATCGTCCAGGTAAGGGAAGACATTATGACCCTGACACTTAGGCCGCAGCCACTACTGCAAGCATTTCATGAAGACTCGAGGAGCGGAGGAGAGGCCGAACAGAAGAACTCGAAACTGATAATGTTCCCTCTGGAAGTGGAACCTCAGGAACTTCCTGTGAGGGGGGAAAGACCCCAATATGCATGTACGCATCTTGCATGTCTAGGGAACAGAGCCAGACCCCTTGGTGCAGCAGAGGAAGAAGTCCTGGAAGTGTCAGCATCTGGAACCTTTTGTACTCTATATACAGGTTGAGAGAGCTGAGGTCCAGAATGGGACAAAGGTCTGGAGTCTTTTTTGGGACCAGGAAGAAGAGGGAATAATACCCCTTTCCCCGCTGCTGCAGGGGGACTGGTTCTATTGCCCTTTTTTGCGAGAGGACCTGTATCTCTCCTTCTATGAGAGGGATATGAGAAGGAGGATATCTGGAGAATCTTGGTGGAGTGTCTGGAGAATCTCCGTGAACTCTAGAGTGTGTCCTCTCCTTATGATGTCTAGGACCCATTGGTCCGCAGTGATCAAGCTCCATCCCTGAAGGAAAAGGGAGAAGCAACCCCCTACCACCTCCCCTGGAACCTCTGCCAGAGGAGGGGGGAGTCAGAAGGGAGTCACTGGGTGGAGCCAGGTGTGGGCAGAGGCGCCTGGGAGGACTTGGGACCATGAGGAGCGCATCCAGGTTGCTGGCTCTCCTCCGAAAGCCATCTTTCTGGCCCTGTTGATTGCCACGGGCTTGTCCACCTGAGGGCTTCTGAAATTGCCGCTTACGCTGTCTCTGCTGGTCTCCACGGTACATTTGGCGGACAGACCAGATGGACTTGCCTGACTCTTGGAGGCGGGAGATGAAAGACTCCCATCTCCTGCCCAAACAAAACAGTACCCTGGAATGGTAAGTCCCAGATGCTGGACTGCAGATCCTGGTGAAAGCCAGAGACCCTCAACCAAGCATGGCACCTGAGACAGACCCCTGATGCTGCCACTCTGGCTACCGTATCCGCAGTGTCGTACAAGGCACGCAAAACACGTGTACTTACGTCCGAGCCCGATTTTAGGACGTACAGAATCTTCGTCTTCTTCTCGGAGTCTGGCAAGGCATTTACCAGCTCTTGTCCCCCCTCCCAGTGTGCATTCTGGTACTGGACCTTATGCGTTAGGAAGTTCAGGGATCTAACTGAACAGGTGGAGGCAGAATACACCTTCTTGCCCACCTGGTCCAAATAACGAGACTCCAGATTGGGAGGCTGTGAGCTGAAGTGCTTGGACTGCTTAGATTTATCATGAGCAGCTGTAATTACTGCAGAGTCCTTCTGAGGATGTTCGGCCAGAAATGGTTCATCCCTCGGGGCTCTGTACAGCCTGTCTGATTTCTTTGGAACTGCCGGGACTGAAGCTGGACGCTTCCAAGTAATCCGGGTCAGATCCTGGAATGTGTCCACCAAAGGAGGCACCACCAAAGATTTAGGTTCCTTCTGCCTCAGGTACTTAGCCAATCGACAGCATTCCAGATCCAGGTCCTCCGTATGCCACTCACTGGAGTCCTGGATGTGCCTCATGACATCCATGAAAGTAGGATCATCTGGAGACGAGCGGGGCTGGTCCTTCTCTCCCAGGGAACCCCCGATTCCAGAGATAGAATCGGAAGAAGAAGAGGAGGAAGAGCTACTGGGTGTCGAGTAGCCGGACCTATCCCTGTGACTAGCCCCACTCGAACGTCGGTGACTGATCGACCAACGTCTGTCACGGGACCGATGGCAGAGTGCAGACCAACGCTGGTCACAGGACCAACATCAGGAGCGATCCCGCCTAAAAAGACGGGAACGGCTCCTGGTGCGAGACCTGCCCGGCATCTGCTACCAGATCTTGTAGAGCACTGGTGTCGGTCTACGGACCGTGAATAGGAACGAGTCTTGGGAGGAGGTGTAGGCGGCGGCCTCTCGGGGGTCTTCTGCGGTGAAGATGCACCTCCTGGCTGTGGTTCACCCGAAGGGTCCGGTGCTGGTGAAGGGCGGCCTGAGAGGAGAACACTTCTAGACCTGCTCCCACCAGAAGGAAAAAAATCCTGGAGCTCATCCTTCGTGAAGACCATGGTCGCTTTCCCGGAAGGGCAACAACCGAGCATCGGCCCTGGAAGGACAGCCTCCTGGGAGGCCCGGGGAGGACTTGGGGATGGAGATGCAGTCCCTTCACCGGCTGTGCCTAGATCAGTCACCCTTCACCCGGCATCGGTATGGGACAGGCGACAGTGTACTGCTGTGGGGGCGCTGGGTGTCCTTAGACTCCGAGGGTGCGCTCTTGTTGGGCGGCGCCGAGGCCTTGGAAGACAGGGCCGAAGCTTGCGCCTCCGAGGACTTAAGGGCGACTCTTAGTGGGGTCACCTTAGGCTTTGCTGGCTTTCCCCACCCCAAGGTCCAGTCTTAGCCTGATCCTTAGATTTTGGACGCTCACCTGAGTCCGTAGAACCACGGGCTTTTTTTTGTAGAGTGCCACAGGCAGGAGTGAGACCAGGACCTGCACCAGTGCCGGGACCGACTATGGCCTCTGTCGTGGAACCGCCTGTTTTTTTCCTTGCATTTTGCCTTCTCCCCTGAGGTGTGCAGATCCATTTTCTTCTCAGAAGGTATGCGCCTTCAGTCGTGGATCCGAGTCCAACTGTCTCATCTCTCGCCCAAGAGTCAGGCAAATCCATTTGGTCTGTCTGCCAAATGTACCGTGGGAACAGGCCGCGGTGTCATGCTCAGGCCTCAGGCAGAAGACACACTTCTTGTGGCCATTCTTAGATGGTATCTGGTGGCCGCAACCGCACTTGTTGATGTGAGGTCCCGACGAGGAGACGGAGGACAGTGAAGACGTACGTCTGCACTGGAACAAAAACCGTTGAAAAGCTGGAGAAAATAACAGCAGAAAGGGAAAAACCCAAAGTTTTTTTTAGCTGTGCTGGCAAGCCAAGACTGTTGAACTCTTCATGTGCGCAGGACGCGGCAGGAAAAGAACTTGGGTGGAGCTGGGTCAGCCCCTTTTGCACCAGGGCTGATGTTGGGGCAGAGCCGACATCGGGCGGTCCCTGCTGGGTACTGCTGGCTGAGAAATTTTCCGGTGGGTCCTGAGTGCCTGCGGCATAGTCCTTATTGTGATAGCCTGCTGCCAGAGCTCCCACTCTAAGTAAGATCTGCAGTGCGCCCGAACACAGGGCAGTCAGCCCGGCTCTCAGCGAAGGGTGCTCTGTAGACCCCACAAGGGACCCACTGGTACCCGCGTGCCTGTGGGCCACGAGGGCAGACGGCATGGACACGAGGTGGTGGCTGCCGTGAGCAGAGTGCCGGACCAATAATGGCCTCAGCCACAGGAAAGGCCTCAGTCGGGGGGGGTTCCCTCTCTTCAGGATGTCCATGAGAGGGTACTCCACCTTTTTCTGGATAGAGTCCAGGGGCATCCCTGTAGAATCAGAGATGAAACGGAGGATCCCCTGGAAGGAGGAAGGACCTTCCTTCATCCCTGTGCCAACGGACTCATCATCCCCTGGATGTGAGTGGAGCCCAGTGACATCCAAGTCCGAGGAGTCAGGATACAGCGTTCTGCCGCCCAAATCACTCTCGAACCATCAAGGATGGTCCAGGGCAACCGTGACCGACAGATGTCGGGGAAGTCTGGTATCTGGTCGGTCCTCTTTTGAAGAAGCCCCATCCATAGGCTGCTTAGGCAGCGGCTCCACCACTATCGGTGGGGAGACCAGCAAAGGCCGAACCAGAGGACGGGCCGGCCCCACGGGCGGGGGAACCAAAGGCTTCAGTTCCAAGGGGGTCGGCTTCGGCCTAGGAGGCGAAAGCCAAGTAATGACCGGGGCAAGCGGTGGAGCCGGCTTCTCGCCGGTCAAAATCAGCTGTTGCCACATAAGGTCCTCGTAGCGCCGGAGTTTCATCAGAGCCTCTCCTCATCCAAGGAGGACGACCTGTGGCGTTGTCCCTTCTTGAAGCACCTATGGCTCCTCCTTGGCCTTTCGACCGAGGGGGTTCTACACCTTGACTGAGATCAGGCAAGCCGACTCTGTCGCTCAGGAGACACGGAGGGATTGGGTGAAACCCGAGGGTCCAGAACTGGGACCTCGATGGCGACACCAGTGGAATGGTTCTCATCGGGGAACACGAGGACTGGAGTCCTCCCAAAGGAGTCGGCCATGGCTGGCAACAGAGGGTTGACTGGGTTGAGAATAATCTCGACTGCCATCAGCCACTTCCTCGGTCGTCTGGCCAGATGGAAGGTCCGTGAAGCCTGCAGCTGAGGAAGCGATCTCGACCGAGGTTGAGGCCGCATGATCCTGGGATTGGGACCTCTCTCGGTCCCAAGAGCGCCTTCGTCAATACAAAGAGAAGCCAGATTCTTTATCCCTCTTTCGAGAGCGGGAAGAGTGTGAGCCCGCAGGCGCCTCACCCCAGGTGGGGAGAGACTGGCACAACTCCTTAAAAGAACCTGTAAAGGTGGAGCCCAGGTTGAGTGGAACGAAAAAGCTTCGATTCGTTGAAGCGCAGGCAGCTTCTTCAATGCCTTCATGTGTTCCAGCTGCTCGCGGAACCCGCAGCCACGGAAACCACCCACCTAGCCTCCTTAGACTTCACCGAAGAGTTCTTTTTCTCCAGTCTCCCCAACTTCAAACACGGCAAGCAGCGGTCTTCCAGGATGACGGGATGGAAGGTGAGGCAAAAACTTGCAAGATGAGGTGTCATGGCCGACACCTAGGCAGTAGACGCATATGAGATGGGGATTGGTGCGTGACATCTTCTGACCGCAAGAACACCGGCGAAATCCTGCCGAAGATTTCTCTTCCGTGATTGAGGACACAAAAGCACGATCGCTAACTCGAACAAGTTTTAGTTTCGGTGAAACCGAGGTTTTGAAAGCCTGGGCCTACGAAATGTGTTACCACAAGGGAGGCAACCTGTATCTTCCAGTGGAAAGGAACATCTGGCGTCATGGGGCGGAGCCGAAGTATATACCACCCGGGTGGGAGGGAGAAGCCAGCATGAAGACTTCCAGCTGATCTTAAAAGGGAAAGGGACATGCCAAACAGTATGGATGAACAACATATCCATGATCCTAGAACAATTATTATAAATGTAGAACGTGTTGTGATAACGGTTCCGGGTAGTAATAGCGCCGGCCTGAGTTTGCTCGCCATCAGGGCGCCAGGGAATTCACAGTGAATTCACATTCTATTGCAGGGGGCTGCACGCCCCTCCTAACTGAAGATACCAACTGGGGGGGGGGGTGCAGACCTTGGGGACGGGGTGGCAAACCCTGGAAATTGGCACCTTAATGGCAGGCACACTCGGTCCAGTGCACAGAGTGTCAGCACTGTGTAATGACACCTTAAAATACACTTAACAAAACAGACGATTTCCTATTTAACCTGTTGGATCATCTAAAGTGAAAGCAGGTCCAAGACCCTAGGTGAAATCATTTCCTGTTAGGACCCTAAAACACATGGCTGCCCCAGCCCTTAATTACATAGAAACATAAAAGCTGACACAAAAGTTGACGGCAGATAAGAACACAAGGCCTGTCCAGTCTGCCCATTTTTTCTACCTTATGAATGTGCCATAGGCCTGTACTCTGTCAATGGCCTATTTATTCATACTCATCTGTACTGTTCCCTTATGCTTATCCCATGCCTGTCTGAAGCCCTGCACTATATTCATATCCACCACTTCCTTACTTAGACTGATTTACATATGAATAACTTTGGACTGCAAAGACTCACAGATAAACAGAATGGATCACTCAAATAAGCTTTTGGGGGGCTTTCAGACATTAAGAAATCCTGAAGATGACAGTTCCCCTTTAAATTATGTAGATCAGTACAATATAAATAACACTCTACTTACATACTCCAGGAAGCAAGTTAATATGTTAGGAAAAGTGTTATACACAGTTATTCTGCAACTGATTAAAATGGAACAAATTCCTACAGAATTGTGCAGTCCACAGCAAGCTTCCCAGTGCACAGTTGTATATTACACATGTAGTGTTTCACTTAGTTGACATGTGATCATTAATGAGTCTCCAATGCTTTTATACTTTACAGAAAGGTCTAAGTGAACCTTTATCCTCAGTGTACATGTGGAACTATTTTTTCAGATGGAAGGATACACACTAAACATGGTCTTTTCTAGCCTTAAAATCATACTTTCTGGGCATTATTTATGTCCTTCATGCAACCCATGTTAAAAGCGCAATAACCCACTCCGGGTGTGAGGTTACAAGCATTAATCCATGCCTGGGCGCTGTGAGGACACTTGGGCGGCACGACCTCGTGCCTCAACGCACCCAAGTGTGGATTAAATGCTTTTGTAACATGGTACTAATAAGAAGTGAAATACAGCATTCTGATTCGCTGAAAGGCAGCAACTGATCAAAACCAAGCAGGTATTAATCCCACAGTGATGCCCACTGCTGCGCTATCTCACATCCACTCAGGCAAAAGCAGTGTACAATAATGTCCGTGTTGCAGTACAACAGTAAAATCACAAGTAAATGCGTTATGTGGTCCCATAAGCGGCTGAATTTGGCAGATACCCTGCACATGAACAGGAAATATTTCCACCTGCCAGCACACAGATAAGTGAAATTTAGATATAATGTAAGACAATATCTGTGCAATTTACACATGTTTTCCGTAGTTTACTTAATCACAAACGTTGTAATCATTAAAACAACAGGAGCGGTGAACAGGAGTAGAGAAGTGGAAATATTCGATAGTGCACAGCAGAACAATATGCAAATGAGGAGACGATTCAATCTGTGCATAATTACAAGAGATCGAGCAAACCACATACCAGAGTAACATAATAAAGATTTGTACATGTAGATATTAAAAGAAACAAACTATCACACTAATCATTGTGTGTGCTTTCCATGAAAACCATGTTGTTGTTTAAGCAAAAAAACACCACTATATGAATAAATATGGTTGTGAGAAAATGAAAAGTAGTAGAAATTTTTTATTGCAATGCATATGTTGGGAAACAATGGAAGTATCTGTATGTGCAATATACAACGGTCGATAAATCATAACTCATGTCCACACTGCCCATGTTACAGAAGAGCATTAATTCATTCCAGAGTCTAGTTCTACTAGGGGATTAATGCCTGGTTGGTGGCTGGAGGTACTCAACCCGCCTCCGTCATGGAGTAATGTTATATAAATGGAAATTACGTACTCCACCGTAATTTTGATCTTCTTGGACGAAGTCTCCACCAATCATTCACATTGATGGGAACTACGCCGGAGGCACAAGGACCCAGCGGGAGCAAACTTTTGCAAGAGGGCTGGTGCCAGAGATGGAGCCACGAGCCTCGGCTCATGAGGCAATGAGTCTCAGCGTCGACCATCCAACCACCTCAGTAACCCCCCCCCCCCCGAGGAGGTGCAGCGTAACTAACCTAAAAGGATAGCCTAACAAAAACCGGACATAAGATGGTCTGAACGACCCATATAAGAAGGGTCAACAAAGAAGAAGTCTTCACAGCCTAAACATTGAGGGAGTGAAGACCAAGAACAGAGGTGAGCTCAGGGGATGGTGGGTGGACGTGTGAATGAGTGGTGGAGACTTTGTCCAAGAAGATCAAGAATTACGGTAGGTATGTAATTTCCATATCTTCCCGGACATAAAGTCTCCACCACTCATTCACAATGATGGGAGAGTACAAAGCTAATAATCCCCCGAGAGGGCGGCAGGAGAAACCAAGAGCTCACAAATTTAGGACAGAAGTTCGATACAGATAGTCCTGCCAAACGAAAGATGTCACCTGGCATGGACATCCAGGGCATAGTGCTTGACAAAAGTATGCACTGAGCTCCAAGTAGCCGCATTGCAAATATCTGCAATGGGCACATTGCGGATTTCCGCCAGGGATGCCGCGACTGTTCTAGTACAGTGAGCATAGAATCTGCCCTCCAGCTTAACCTGCACCATGGAATAACAGTGGTGAAGGCATTCCATGCTGAAATGCATCTGATGGTGACAGGCTGACCCAGCCACGTCTCGCTGAAGGAAACAAACAGTTGTCGAGCGTTGCGAATTTCTTTTGTTCTATCCAAGTAGAAATGCAGAGCTCTTTTGACATCTAAAGAATGAAGGGTACGCTCTCCTTCATTTTGGAAGTACGCAACGTAAGTAGGTAGGACCAAAGGTTGGTTTAGATTGAATTCTGAAACAACCTTAGGAAGAAACTTAGGATGGGTCCTAAGAACTACTTTGTCCTTATGAAACACAGTATATGGAGGGTCTGAGACCAAGGCATGTATTTCAGAGACCCTGCAGGCCGAGGTAATGGCCACCAGTGAGGCTGTTTTCCAAGTGAGAAATTTCACCTCACAGACAGCTAGAGGCTCGAAAGATTTCCGAGTGAGCATGTCTAGCACAAGATTAATGTCCCAGGCTGCGACTCGACGTCGGACAGGAGGTCTGGTATGTGAAATACCCTTAGGAAACCTCTTAACTACTGGTAACGGAGCCAGTGATAAGGAAAGTACTGGCTCATGATAAGCTGAGATGGCACAAAGGTGAACTTTGACTGTAGAGAATTGTAGACCTGAATTTGAGAGGTCTAAAAGGTGCTCTAGAGCTTTATTTGGTGAGCAGGAAAAAAGATTCAAAGAGGATTTTGCACACCAGAGAGAAAAATGCTTCCATTTCGCTGTGTAAGTCTTTCTAGTGGCTGGCTTGCGTGCAGCCAAAAGAATATCTGAAACTCTCCGAGAGACACTGAACCTGTTCACCTCTATCTCTTCAGGAGCCAAGCCTGAAGGCAAAGCGGCCTCAGATTGGGACAGACCACAGGCCCCTAGGTCAGAAGGTTTGTCTGAAGGGGAAGCACTTTCAGAGGGGTTTCCGACATACTGTTTAGTAACAGAAACCATATCTGTTGAGGCCAGAAGGGAGAAATGAGGATCTTCGTGCCCCCGGGACGCGAATTTGAGAAGCACCCTCTGAATTAGTGGAAGGAGGAAGAAAGGCGTATAGAAAGCATTTTGTCCACTGCAGTCTGAACGCATCCTGACAGAAAATGCCAGGCCCTGGATTTCTGGAGCAGAAGAGAGGCAGTTCTGTGTTGAGTGGGGATGCAAAAAGGTCCTGGTCTGGAGTTCCCCACTCTGAGAACAGTGACTGAACTACGGTTGAGTCGGGGAGTCCACTCATGAGGATTTGTCTCTGTTCTGCTGAGACAGTCTGCCAGTTTGTTCTGCACTCCCAGCAGGTAGACCACCTGAATTAGAGCCCTGTGCTCTAGGCACCATTTCCACACTCTCATCGCTTCCCTGCATAAAGGGTAAGAGTGTGCACCGCCCTGCTTGTTGATGTAATACATCACTGCTTTGTTGTCCATTTGAAGGAGAATGTTCTTATGACAGAGAATGTCCTTCAATGCCCAGACTGCATAAAGGACAGCTCTCATTTCTAGGACATTTATGTGAAGCTGGGACTCATCCTGAGTCCACGTACCTTGGGTGTGGAGATTCTGACAGTGAGCTCCCATTCCATCAGGGACACGCCTGGGTAAGGGAAATCTGATGATCCAGGGGAGCAAAGTGGTACTCTTCCAGAAGGTTGTCCTCTTGCAACCACCAGGTGAGTGACCTCTTCAGAGGTTCTGTCACTTTGATGAGAAAGGACTGAGAGTGAGTGGTTGGGGACCACTGAGTACTAACATACTAAAATGCCAGCAGAATAGGACTAATGGTCTTTCGTGTCTGCTCATTTGGTCAGCCCCCACCCTGGGTGCTGACCTTGCTGCCCCCCTCGCCTTCTCTGGCTTCTCCCTTCCCAGTTCCGGATATTCTTGCTGCATTGGATTTTGCTTCCAGAACCCTTCCCCTGTACCTGTCCCACCCCCTCTTGAACCCCACTGAACTGAACATCCATCGAGAGGTTCTCATTTGGAGGTGTGCTAGGGGTACAGTGAACACAGAGGATGCCATGAGACCCAGCATCCGTTGCATCGAGATAGCTCGAACCGAGCTGTTCTCTCTGATGTATCGGGCCATCTGTAGGAGATCACTCCTTCTGTCCTCTGGTAGAAAAGCTTTCGCACAGGAGGTGTCCAGAAGAGAACTAAAAAGGAGCTTCTGGGAGGGCTGCAACTGCGATTTCTTGAGGTTTAGCAGGACTCCCATGGACGTGAGAAAGTCTGAGGCCATGGCTACAGCGTCAAGAGTTCCTTGCCTGGAAGGGCTTGCTAGAAGCCAGTCGTCCAGATATGGGAACACTTGTATTTTGATCTTTCTGTGATGCACTGCGAGAACTGCACTTTGTAAAAACTCGTGGCGCTGACGATAGCCCAAAGGGCAGGACTCTGAATTGATAATGCTGGTCCAGTGCTACAAACCGTAGGTATTTATGATGCTTTGGGTATATAGGGATATGTTGGTAAGCATCCTGCATGTCCAGCGAAGCTAGCCAATCATGTTGATCAAGCAAGGGTAACAGAGTCCAGAGCGATGATATCTTGAACTTTTCCTTGAAAAGAAACTTGTTTAACTTTCTGAGGTCCAGAATGGGGCAGATGCTACCGGTCCTTTTCGGGACTAGGAAGTAATGGGAGCAGAAACCTGTGTTTCGTTGATCCAGCAGAACTATTTATACTGCCCTGTTGTTCAGAAGGCCTTGTATCTCTGAGGTAAGAAGGTCTGACTGAATTGTTGACAGCTTAGGCTGTCATTAGGGGGAACGATCCGGAGGGGCTTCTGAAAGGTTGAGGGAGTACCCCTCGCGGATTATCCGGATGACCCATTTGTCTGATGTTATAGACTTCCACTGGTTGTAGAACTGAGTCAGACGTCCTCCCACTGCTGAGGAAGAGTCCCCCGGCAGCTGAGGTGGGACTTGGGCCAGAAACTCAGAAGGTGGCACTGGGCGCCTGGGCCCTTGTGCCTTCTGTTGCTTTCTTTTGAGGCTGGGGCCTTGGTTTTGTTAAAACCTCCCTGCCCTTGCCCGGAAAGGACTGACGGTTGTGAAACTGGCGGCTTGTTAACACACGAGAAGGACAGGGCGGGTCGAGCCATTTTAATGGCCGACCTAGTCTTCTCTGTGGCCTCCAGCGCCTGCTCTACTTGAGGTCCGAACAGGTATATACCGTCAAAGGGTAACGCCATGACCTGTTGTTGGGCATCATTCGTGAAGCCTGAAGTGCGCACCCAGGAGTGACAACGGGTGCAAATGCCTGCTGCCACCGCTCGGGAAGCAGTATTGAAAGTGTCCATAGCTGGCAGCTGGCAATATGCATAACCCAGGGTGGAGGCTGCAAAGACTCTCTTACCTAAGGTGTCTATCTTACGAGATTCTTTGTTTATAGGCTGGTCTGTAGATGCCTGAGGGAGGATGGGCTTATCATTCTCTGCCAAGACTACAATAGGGTCTGCAAACGCCTGGGAGGCCAAAATGGGTCAATCCTTCGGAGCAGCATACTTCCTATCTATGGACTTAGCCACAGAAGGAATGAGAGCAGGATTATTCCATACCATCTGAGAGAGCGTCTCAAAGGATGGTTGTACTGGGGGAGTTAAATCCATAGGGATCTCTGGGACATGTAGGTATTGGAGTCTCAAAAGCTTTCCAGGGTTGATATCTGTAGTCTGAAGAAAGAGTAGAATTAAAATTTTTCAGCAGAGAGTTAAATGACAGGTTTTCAGCCAGAGGCTCTGTGGCAAGACTGACCCCTGCTACTTCAACATCATCACCCAGTCGAAGATCTGGGTCACGCTCAATATCATCCCGACAGCCCCGGAGGGACTGTGTGGACTTAGGAGTGAAAAAACAGTAGGAAACTGAGTCGAGAACCCCTGAAGGCTGGACAGTGGCACACCAAGCTTCAGCGCTGAAAAAGAACACAGCACCGAAAGCAAGGGAGATAACGCCGTCAGAAACAACCCAGCACACGGCACCGACAGAGCCCACGGTGCCGACAGGCACATCGACGTGGAGGACGGCACCGACAGGCGCACAGACGCTGAAGACAGTGCAGACATCCCCAGCGGCACAGAGGACGGCGCCAACAGGTGCATTGGCGTCGAGGACAGCGGCGACAAGTGGGCCGGCAACGATGCCAAGAGACCCATCAATGCCAAGAGTGCTTCCAACAGCGCTGAAAGCAATCCAGGGCCTCGAAGACTCCGATTTGAAGAAAAGGGAGGAAGAATATCAGGAGATAAAGGCATCAGTATGGCCCCCTGCACCGCAGCCATGTGAAAGGGGGGAGGGACACCTGAGCGCGTAGTCGATGGCACCGAAGATGGCGCCGCACGACTAGGAAGGTCCAACTGCCATACCCGCTCCCCCAGGCAGCTGGACCAACCTCCGAGCCCACTGCTCCATAAAAGCGGGCCACTGATGAAACTGCTCAGCGGAAGCCCTTTCAGTAGGCGGGGAAGGGCTCCGATGTCGAGGAGGTCAGTCACCGGAGATGGAAACCGGCGACTCCGAAGGAGGACATCAGCATCTGATCCCAACGACCGACTGTCGACGCGCAGACATACCAGAAGGCGACCTTGAGTGATGCCTTCTCTCTTTAGACCTGTGGGCCGAAGAAAGGCTTGAGGTGGTGAGAGTGCGACCATTTTCTTTTATGCTTCCGGGGGACCACCAATCCCCCCGGGCACCAGACCATTCGTTGTCGTACCCTCCCTCCGGAGAGAGCGGTGGACCGGACCCAGCCCGGTTGACTGAACAGCTTTCATAAGTCTCCCTACTGTCACCAGAGCCGCTCATGGTCGACTCCGTCAATGGAGGGCTGAAGACTTCTTTTTCTTAATACATTTTAAAAGTAAGTGGTACTTATTCGTAGACAAATTACAAAACAATAAACTGAAAACTATGCTGCTAGTTTGAAGTTTGACTGCCGTTGGGCAAGCGACAGTCACTGAAGTGCACTTGACGGTGGGGAAAAAAGGAACTGAGGCAGTGGGAGGGTAGATGCCGAGATAGTTATTGCTGCATGAGCCGAGGCTCACGGCTCCATCTCTGACGCCGGCCCTCTTGCAAAAAGTTGGCTCCCGTTGGGTCCTAGCGCCTCCGGCGTAGTTTCCAACAGTGTGAAAGAGTGGTGGAGACTATGTCCAGGAAGATCACCACACCCTGTTGTGGGTTACTGCTAACTTAGTCAATGTGTTCTTATTAACTACAAAACCATAAATGTTTCATATCTCAGATGAAAGTTTGGAAGTGCAAACCTTCCATTTATTCAGGGTTGTTATAATGTAATGAAATTCTGGCCAATTTATTGTCCCAGAGGAATTTACAAATAACTATGTAAATTCTTCTGAATGCGTATGAAGAAAGATAATTGGTAAGTGTTGTACTAGGTAGTAAATTTTAGGAGCCATCATCAGCTTTAGGGCCTCAATATTACCCCAGAGATGACGTTTGCTGTCACCTGAAAAGATCCAGTTCCTGTTTGTCTACTAAGGTAATAAAATTCTTATGAACAATAGTACTGAGGATCTCTATAAGCCCAAATATCCAAAATGTAATGCCAGAGTCAGATATTTTGAAGCCAAGAAATGTTGAGGCTGAAATATCTGCACCAGGAGATTGCCATCATAGCTTCTGATTTATTGAAATTTAGAAGCTTGGGAAAGTTGAAAATCTAATAGTTTTAGACATGGAATGGAGATTCCTGGGTGACTTGAAGACAATAAAATGTCATCTGTGTATGATGTAAGTTTGTGTCCTTGACCATTTTTATGCTCAGAATAGAAAAGGATGATCTGATTTTGATCAGTAAGGGTTCAAGAGCCAGTATGAACATGGCAGCAGGGACAGAGGTGCCACCTCTGACAAGTACCTCTATATAAGTAAAGTACCAGAAGTCACCATTTAATTTTAGCTGAAATATTCATACATAGCGTGCAGATCCATCTCCTAATATATGGGCCAAAATTGTAAATTTTAATAT
Organism: Neoceratodus forsteri; assembly: GCA_016271365.2. Taxonomy (NCBI): domain Eukaryota; kingdom Metazoa; phylum Chordata; order Ceratodontiformes; family Ceratodontidae; genus Neoceratodus; species Neoceratodus forsteri. Next base: position 306,463,012 of record JADMNL010000025.1, read on the forward strand.
GTTAATAAGGTAACTCCATTCAGCCCTGTCAAAGGCTTTGTTTGCATCCAAGGATAAAAAGGACTACAATCCAAGTATTTGATATACAGATAATTATGCACAATTCATTTCAATTGGTCTGAACTGTGGCGATCCAGCAAGATACTCTTCTTATCTGGATGAATTACTGTATTTATTATTCTACTAAATCTGGTGGCAATAACTTGAGCTAAAATTTTAATATCAGCATTAACTGGTCAGATAGTTTTAGAAGTCTCTTATTTAGATAAATCCTTGTCTTTTTTTTTTTTGGGGAGACAGAAATAGTTGTCTCTCTCATGGAGGCCGGAAAGGAGCCAGAGCTACAAATATGGATTAGTACTTTTCAAATACAGGTGCTAGAATCTGAATGAACAGGTTACTCACCTCTAACAGTAGTTCTAGGAGGGTATATGTTGTTCATCCACACCTTGGCATGTCCCTTTCCCTTTAAATCTTGCTGAAATCTTCAGCTGGCGCCCAACCCACCGGATGGTATAAACCTCAGCTCCGCCCCATGACGCCAGATCTTAGCCGCTGGAAGCCAGGTTGTGCGCCTAAAGCCGGGGAGGTCAGGTGGGTGCATGTGGATGAACAACATATACCACTCATAGAACTACTGTTACAGGTGAGTAACCTGTTCTTCTAGGAGCGCAGATATGTAGTTCATCCACACTTCTTGGCAGACTCCAAGCAGTTCTCTGGGAGGAGGGAGGCAAGGTGCACACCCCCTACTTGGGAAATAAAGATTGGAGAACCGTGGCCCTAAAACCAGCATCCCTGTGGGACTCAAGGTCGATGTGGTAGTGGGTAATAAAGGTGTTTGCTGACTTCCAGGTAGCAGCCCGATAGATTTCTTGGATAGGGATGTCCCTGAAAGCAGCCACTGATGCAGCAGTATGGCAGGTAGAATGAGCTCTTATCCCTCTGGGAGGCTCCTTGCCCGCCAACTCATAGCACAGACCTATGCATGATGTAATCCACCTTGTAATGGTCCGTTTGACTGCAGGTCTGCCAGAAGCGGCTTCAGCGTAGGTGACAAACAGCTGGCAAACTTCTCCACGAATTTCCATCGTTCACTCCTTATAATAGGAGAGAGAGCACGTCTCGGGTCCAAAGTATGGAGCCTGTACTCTGCGTCTGAGGTGTATTTAGGGTAGTATACCGGCAGAGTCAATACCTGGTTAAGGTGAAACTCGGATACTACCTTCAGAAGGAATTACGGGTGGGGGCGCAGGACAACTTTGTCCCTGTGAAAGACCAGATAAGGGGAGTCCACCGACAGCGCCTGGAGCTCCCCTGTCCTTCTGGCTGATGTGATAACCACCAGGAAGGCAGTCTTCCACGACAAGTGTGAAAGTGCGCACTTGTGCATAGGTTTGATTGGCTTGCCTATGAGCTTTGCCAAAACCAGCAACAGATCCCACGGAGATGGAGGTTCACTCACCAGAGGGGATATGTGATCCAGGCCTTTGATGAAGCACCTGACCACTGTCTCCTGTGCCAATGTCGGCTGAATGGCCCGTGCCTGGTAAGCAGAAATGGCTGCCAGGTGCACCCTAAGGGTCAATGACCACAGACCTCCTTTGGAGAGAGACCAAAGGTAGTCAAGAATGTTAGCCACAGAGCAGGATAAGGGGTCCAGACTCTTACCCTGACACCAAATGGAAAATCTCTTCCATTTGAAGGCATAACATTTCCTGGTCGATTCCTTACGAGATGCCTCCACCACGGTGCAGACATCCTCGGAAAGACCCAGAGGCTGCAACTCTAGCCGCTCAGGTACCAGGCTGTGAGGTGCAGGGATTGAAGATCCGGATGGAATACCTTCCCCTGGTTCAGAGATATCAGGTCCGGGCGTGTACAAAGCCGCTATGGGGGCCTGCAGCTGAGGAGATCTGGATACCAGAACTGGCGCAGCCAATGTGGGGCTACCAGGATGACCTCGCCTTGTCCCTCCTCACCTTGAGTAGCACCTTGTGGATCAAGGGAAATGGAGGGAAGGTGTAAAGGAGGCCTGGGGTCCACAGCCTCGAAAAAACATCCCCCTGCAGCGAGCCCTGCTGAGGGGGGCGGGTTCGGTACAGCCTCAGCTTGGTGTTTTCCCTGGAGGCAAACAGGTCCACCAATGGTTTGCCCCAGCGGGAGAATAGACTGTAAGCTACATCTGGATGGAGAGACCACGTGGGATGTCTGGCCTATGCAACTGAGAGCATCCGCCAGCTGGTTCAAGAATCCTGCCACATGAATGGCTAGGAGATCTGCCTCCAGCCGACTTACGAGGGTCCAGATGCGGAGCGCCTCCTTGCACAGCAACAGACGGGAGTGCGTGCCGCCTGTTTGTTGAGGTACATGGTGGTGGTATTGTCCGTCTGGACTTGAACCACTTGACCCTGGAGCTGAGGAGCGAAAGCTGACAGTGCCAGTCTGACTGCTCTGAGCCCCTACAGGTTGATGTGGCATCGGGACTCCTCAGGGGTCCAGAACCCATGGGCCCTATTGTCCCCCATGTGGGCTCCCCAGCCCATGAGAGAGGCATCTGTCATAAGGACGATCGTCGTCTCGAGGCGGACAAACAGGATGCCTTCCTGCAACCGTTCTGGGCCAGTCCACCACTGGAGAACGTCCCACATCTTCTGGGTTACAGTGATCAGCTGGTCGAAATGACCGTGGCGCTGAGTCCACTGGGCGGCCAGCTCCCTTTAGAGCAGGCACATGTGACACCTGGCCCAACAGACCACTGAGGTGCACACTGCCATGTAACCCAGAAGGCACAGAAAGTCCCGTGCAGGGCGCAAGTGCCCAACCAGAAATGATCGGGCAAAGGAGGAGAGAACCTCCGCCCTGTCTGCCGGGAGCTGAGCTCTGCCCCGATGAAGCCCATCTCCTGAGCAGGCACGAGTTCTGACTTGGCCTTGTTGATCAGGAGGCCGAGCTGAGAGCAGGTTTGGAGAGCCAGATCCCTGGACCTCTCCACCTCCTGAAGGGAGGATCCTGCCAAGAGCCAGTTGTCGAGATAAGGGCAGATTTGTACCCTCGCTGCCAAAGATAGGCTACACTACAGCAATGCACTTGGTGAAGACCCACGGGCTGATGACGGGCCAAACGGCATGGCTCGAAATCGCATAGGTCCTTGACCCTGAAGCGGAGGAACCGCTGATGGACGGATGGATTGGGACGTGAAAGAACACGCCCTGTAGATCCAGTGAACGAAACCACATGTTTCGGCTCCAGGGATGGTATGATCTGGTTCAGAGCTACCATCTGGAAGGTGCGAGAACTGAGATATTGATTCAGGTCCTGGAGATCTAGGATGTGACATCCGAGTCCGAGAGTCATGGTACAATGGTCTCCTGCCTCACGCCTCTTTCGATCCGCTGGGGCGGTCAGGGTAACCGTGATGGACAGACGCCGAGGAAGCCCGTGTCTTGTACTGTCTCTTCGAGGAGTCCTTCCCTGAGTCTGCTTAGGTGGTGGTTTCACCAGAATAGGTGGAGAGACCGAGATGGGCCGAGCCGGGATATGGGCCGGCCCCGCGAGCAGAGGAACCAAAGGTTTCAGTTTCGGAGGGGTCGGCGTTGGCCCAGGAGGTGGCAGTCAAGTGATGGCTGGGATGGATGGTGCAGCTGGCTTCTGCCCGGTCAAAATCAGCTGTTGCCACATAAGATCCTCACAGCATCGACGGAGTTTCCGTTGAAGCCTCTCCTCGTCTGAGGAGGATGAGGATCTTCGTCGATGCCTCTTTTTAGAGTGCTTGTAACTCTTTTTCGGTCGTTCAACCGAGGCGGTTCTGGACCTCGATCGAGATCAGGCTAGCCGACTCGGTCGATTGGGAGACACCAGGGTCGGTGAAAACCAAGGGTTTGGAACCGTGTCCTAGATGGTGACACCAGCAGGCTGGGTCCCTTCATCGGGAAAGACAAGGACTGGAGTCCTTTCTAAAGAATTGTTGACCGGAGTCAGCGAAATAGGGCCTGATCAGGTCAGAGGCATCAACCTTGACGGCCACTTTCTCGATTTCTTGGCCAGACGGAAGATCCATAAAGCCGGTGGCCGAGGATGCGATCTCGAACAAGGTTGAGACCACGCCTTCCTGGGACTTGGACCTTCTCAGACCCAAGAACATCTCTGTTTGGACGAGGACTTAGGTCCTTCTCCTCTTCCGAGGGCGGGAGGAGTGTGAGCTAGAGGGCACCTCACCCCTGGTGGGGAGAGACTGGCACAACTCCTTGAAGGAGCCGAAAAGGTGGAACCGAGGTTCAGAGGAACAAAAAGCTCAAGATGGCCAAAGCTTGAGTCGCCTTCCTCCTGAAAGCCTTCATTGCTCCAACTGTTCGGGCGGATCCCACAGCCGCAGAAACCGCCCACCTCGCCTCCTTCGATTTCACCAATGGTTCCTTTCTCCAGTCTTCCCAGTTTTAGGGCGCAACAAGCAGTCATACAGGACGTTGGGATGGAAGGCCAGGCAGAATGTGCAGGTGGAGGTGTTATGTCCGACACCAAGGCAGTAGACTGCACATTTGGTGGGGATTGGTGGTGATATCTTCTGGCCGCAGGAGCACCAGCAAATCCGGAGCAGATTTTTCCTCCATGTCCGATGCGCTACTATTGAACCTACAATTAGAAACGTAGTTTAAGGTAAGTTGCGGTAAAACCGACGCTTGAAACCAGCCTACGAATTGCTGTGAAGCACGAGGGAAACTGTATCTTCCAGCGGAAAGTAAGATCTGGCATCATGGGGCGAAGCCGAGGTTTATACCACCCGGGTGGGTGGGAGGAGCCAGCTTGAAGACTTCTGGCAAGATTTAAAGGAGAAAGGGACATGCCAAGAAGTGTGGATGAACAACATATCTACACTCCTAGAAAGTACTTTTTTAAATTCTCTGGTAAATCCATCTAAACCGGGAGCATTGCCAGGTGGAATGGACATCGTTGCCTTAGTCAGTTCCTCCCTAGTGACAGGTTTGTCAAGGGCAAACCTGTCCACATCGTTCAAGGAGGGTAGCTTGAGGTTAGCAAAAAAAATTAGATTTGACTGTGTCAAAATTAACATGTAACCTTCCCGACTAACTCCCAAAATGCATTAGCTATCTGGTGGTTGCCCAGAATGGTATCCCCACTAGCATTATTCAGAGATGCAGTCTTTTTAGGTTCTGCAGCTTTATGCAGTTTATGAGCCAATAACTTTCCCTGTGATTCACCAGATTCCTAATATGTCTGTTTCAGTCTAATCACGACATACGCTGCTTTCTGACTGTGAATAGCATTGACAGAAAATTTCATACCAACAATTCCTTTATGGAGCTGTTGATTTTTACATTTGGTGTCAGTATGTATTTGTTCTTTGGTTTTACGAGCAAGCTCATAATCTTTTAGCTCTATTCTTCTGTTTTCTTCTTGTGGCTCGACTAAGAGATAATGCACCCTCTCTTGAAAGCTTTGTAGGCATCCCATAAGAAAAACTGTTACAGAGCCGTTATCATTGTTAAGGAACAAATGATCTTCATCGAGAGCATCTCTTACAGCAGGCCACACATGTAGGACTATAGCCACCAGAAACTAGGACCACATGGAAACTTTTCTAGCTAGCAGTCTACCAGGGGGCCACCCACGACAATGTCACACGCTGTCACCCTCTCTATAAATGTGGGTGGCTCCTTGCCCTCCTCAGTTCATCTCCTGCTGTTGACCACAAGCATGTCAGACTCAATGGAGACAACACCACTTCAGTCAACCACTTAATTTGACATTTTACCTTTAGTACTTCTTTCATCATGATTTACTGATGAACTCCACCGCTTTTCCCATGTGAGTGTGCAGCAACCTTTCCCAGGCCTACAACCATTAGGCCTTCCTTGGTTTTCCTGGATCTCTCACAAGAAATTCCAAACCAGTTCTGCCGAATTACAATGGATCACTTTCCGGGGGGAGGGGGTTAGCATCTTAAGAAGAACTCCCCCCGTGCTGCCGGTCCTCTCCTTGGCTTCCCCAGACTGCTGCCCCCCGAGGGCCGGCCTGGAATCTCCCACTCCGGGGGGGAGGGGGGGCTGATGGTTCCCCTACTCCGGTATCTCACCGGTCACCGTGCCTCCCAGTGCCGACCACGTTTCCGCTGTCGTCCGCTGATGTTATGCTGCTGCTTGCCATCTAACACCTTCATCCCCACAAGGTACGACTCTGGCAACTCACTCTCCCCATCACCACTCTCACTGACGCCGACCGTGGCTGTCATGTTGCCTGCCTAGGCGGTGCTGCTTCCTGCCATCCAGCACCTTCATTTCCACAAGGTACAACTCTGGCAGTGTCCTTTCCCATTCTCCACTATCCTTGACGCAGGCCAGGGCTTCATGACATCACCCACTTGGATGCCCCCACCTCCCACACACTCTCTTCTACAGAGTCAATGGTGGCTGTGCCTCCCACTAGTCCTACCCTGAACAGTTCAGACACTTTGGCATCAGGGCTTTCTTCAGCCCCTGCGCCTCTCTAACCCCTGCTGTTCCGGAACCCTCTTTTCCAAGGGTCCACAGCCACGGACCTTATCTGGTCCAGTTTTATCCGCCTCGCACAGCACTTCAGGGCCCTCTATAATCCCCTGCACCACCTTCGGCCTCAGCTTTGGGGTTCGGTCTCCCACACATCACCCCAGGCTGATGTGTTGCCACTAGACCTTCAGCTACCTCCTGACAACCGTCTGGGCCACCAGGCCACCTCTAGGGCCACCGCTCTTCAGCCGCTCTCTCCGGCCAAGCCACTAGCACCATCATGCCAGTCTCTTCAGCAGATGCTGCTGGATACTCTGATGCCACTCTCCTTTGCTCTCCAGGCTATACCTCGCATCCCAGAGAGCCAGTAAAAGGAAAGAATATAAACAGAAAAAAGAATAAGCTGACACAAGAGAAGAGGGAGGCTACCTGAGGGTGTGGCACAGGGAGGTCCCAACTACTGGGCAGTCCTAGGGATAGAGAAGTGGAGGGGTAGGGAAAAAGAAGAGGAGAATAAGAATTGAGAAAAGTAATGAGACCCACTGGCACCCCACTCCCCAGGAAGTTAGGAACAACTAGGTACTAAGGGAGGCACCCACCTCTATACCCCTGTCACTCCAACATGAAGGAGACAGGACTGTTTGACATCTGAACCGAGTCCAGACCATGTGAGCAAACAGACCCCAAAAGGAGAGACAGAGGCTGAGGCAAAGGGGTGCCTAATTACCAGGAAGAGGGTGCCAGGGTCTCTCAGATCTATCTAAAGGACACAAAGGTGGGGAAAGGACCCGCTCCAGGCAGAACCCCTTATCGCCAGCCAAAGACTTAGATTTTATTACTTCAGTTACTTCATCCCGAGCCAGCGTAAGGGAAGAGTGGCCTTGGGAGAAGGGAAGCTGCCCCAGGTTAACCAGACTGGTTAACATGAGAAGCAGAAGACAAGAGGAGGGGTCTCCGGACCCCCAGACTTCCAGGATCCGCAATGGACCCGATCAGGACATCGAACCGACTCCTGACCCTGCGTAAGGCAGAACGAGTCTAGAAAGGGTCCCAAGGAGCCCTTATCAAAAAGGGCAAACAACCCCACTTGTCCCACCCCACCAAAGGAGTGTTACCGACACCTTTAGTTAAAGGATCAGTGGACCCAGAGAAGCCAGAAAGCCTCCACCACAAAGGTCTCAGCAGAGGAGAAAGCAAGCAGGAGGAGGTACTGCTCACAGGTTGAAGCACCAGAGGGTATGGTGGGCAGGAAGCAGTGATGAATGGTGAAGATATACAAGATGATCAAGAATAATGGTAGGTATATAATTTCCATATCTTCCTCTAAGTATCTTCACCATCATCACCGGTGGGTGAGTACCAAGGCCCCCAAAGGAACTTGGTATTCCCTGAGGAAGCTGCCTCTGCAGGAGGAGAAACGGAAATTACGTGATTCACTGCGAATTTTTGATCTCTTTGACCAGTCTCCACCACTATTCACACTAATGGGATCTGCGCGGGAGGCACTAGGACCCATCAGGAGCAAACTTTTTGTTAGAAGGTCAGCGCCTGAGATGGAGCCACGAGGAGTGGCAATCAGCAGCCCCAGCTCTCATGGTAATGAGTATCTCGGTGTCGACCTTCCAACCGCCTCAGTACCTTTTTTTCCCTGAGGAGGTGCAGTGTAACTAACCTAGAAGGATAGCCTAACCAAAAACTGGACATAAGGTAGTCCGGAAGACCTGCATAAGAAGGGTCAACAAAGAAGTCTTCACAGCCCAAGGACTGAGGGAGTGAAGACCAACAATAGAGGTGAGCTCGGGAGATGGAGGGTGGGCGTGTGAATGAGTGGTGGAGACTCGTCCAAGAAGATCAAGAACTACAGTAGGTACGTAATTTCCATATCTTCCTGGACATAAGTCTCCACCACTCATTCACACTAATGGGAGAGTACCGAGCTAATAATCCCCCGAAAGGGCGGCAGAAGAGACCAAGAGCTCACAGTTTTAGGACAGGAGTCCATTAAGGACGGTTCTGCCAAAAGAAAGATGTCGTCTGGCATGGACATCCAGGGCACAGTGTTTGATGAAAGTATGCACTGAGCTCCAGGTAGCTGCACTGCAAATATCTGCAATGGGCAAGTTGCGGATTTCTGCTAGAGATGCCATGACCACTCTAGTAGAGTGAGCGCACACTCTGCCCTCCAGCTTAACCTGCACCATGGAATAACAGTGGCGAAGGCATGCCACCAACCATGCTGAGATACATCTGATAGCGACAGGCTGACCTAGCCGGGTCTCGCTGAAGGAAACAAACAGTTGTTGAGCTTTGTGAAAGTCTTTTGTTCAATCTAGATAGAAACGCAAAGCTCTTCTGACGTCCAAGGAATGAAGAGAATGCTCTCCTTCATTTTGGAAGTTTGCAAAGTAAGAAGGAAGGACCAAAGGTTGGTTTAGAAGGAATTCTGAAACAACCTTAGTGAGAAACTTAGGATGGGTTCTAAGGACTATTTTGTCTTTATGAAACACAGTATATGGAGGGTCTGTGACCAAGGCGTGTATCTCAGAAACCCTGCAGGCTGAGGTAATGGCCACTAGGAAGGCTGTTTTCCAAGTGAGAAATTTTAGCTTACAGGTAGCTAGAGGCTCGAAAGGTTTTCAAGTGAGCATGTCTAGCACAAGACTGATGTCCCAGGCTGCGACTAGACGTCTTATAGGAGGTCTGGTATGCAGAATTCCCTTAAAAAAACTCTTAAATCACAGGTAACTGAGCCATTGACAAGGAAAATACTGGCTCATGATAAGCTGAAATGGCACAAAGGTGAACCTTAACTGTAGAGTATTGCAGACCTGAATTTGAGGTCTAAGAGGTACTCTAAAACTTTATCTGGTGGGCAGGAAAAAGGATTTAAAGAGGATTTTGCACACCAGAGCGAAAAACGCTTCCATTTGGCTGTGTAAGTTTTCCTAGTGGCTGGCTTACGCACAGCCAGAAGAATATCTGAAACCCTGCGAGAGACATTGAACCTATTCACTTCTATCTCTTCAAGAGCCAAGCATGAAGGTGAAGCGACCTCAGGCTGGGATGGACCACAGGCCCCTGAGTCAGAAGGTTCGTCTGAAGGGAAAGTGGTTTCAGCGGAGCTTCTGACATACTGCTGAGTAGTGGAAACCACATCTGTTGAGGCCAGAAGGGAGCAATGAGGATCATTTTGTCCCCCTGGGACTCGAACTTGAGAAGTACCCTCTGAATTAGAGGAAGAGGCGGAAAGGCGTATAGAAAACGTTTTGTCCACTGCAGCCTGAACGCATCCTGACAGAAAATGCCAGGCCTGGATTTCTGGAGCAGAAGACAGGCAGTTTTGTGTTGAGTGGGGATGCAAAAAGGTCCAAGTCTGGAGTTCCCCACTCTGCGAATATTGACTGAACTATGGTTGAGTCGAGACCATTCGTGAGGATCTGTCTCTGTCCTGCTGAGACAATCTGCCAGTTCGCTCTGCACTCCTGGCAGGTAGACAGCTTGAATTAGAGCCTTGTGCTGCAAGCACCACTCCCACACTCTCATCGCTTCTCTGCATAAGGGTAAGAGTGAGCACCGCCTCTGCTTGTTGATGTAATACATCACTTTTGTTGCCCGCTTGAAGGAGAATGTTCTTATGACAGAGAATGTCCTTCACAGCCTGGACCGCATAAAGGACGGCTCTCATCTCTAAGACATTTATGTGAAGCTTGACTCGACCGAGACCACGATCTTTGTGTGGAGAGTCTGACAGTGAACTCCCACCCCATCAGGGACGCGCCTGTGGTAATGGAAATCTGATGATCCAGCGGAGCAAAGGGATACCCTTCTAGAAGATTGTTCTCTCATGACCACCAGGTGAGTGATCTCTTTAGAGGTTCTGTCACCTTGATGAGAAAGGACTTCGCGGGTGAGTGGTTGGGGACCACTGAGTACTGAGCATCCACTGAGAAGTTCTCATGTGGAGGCCTGCTAGGGGTACAGTGAACACCGAGGATGCCATGAGACCTAGCAACCTTTGCATCGAGAGAGCTGAAACCGAGCTGCTCTCTCTGATGTATTGGGCCATCTGAAGGATATCGCTCCTCCTGTCCTCTGGAAGAAAAGCCTCCGCACAGGAGGTGTCCAGAAGAGTTCCTATGAAAAGGAGCCTCTGGGAGGGCTGCAGCTGCAACTTTTTGAGGTTTAGAACTCCCCCCATGGACGTGAGAAAGTGTGAAGCCATGGCTACAGCGTCTAGAGTTCCCTGTCTGGAAGGGCTTGCTAGAAGTCAATCGTCCAGATAAGGGAACACCTGTATTCAGATTTTCTAAGATGCGCTTTTGAGAACTGCACAACACTTAGTAAAAATGTGTGGCGCCGAGGACAGCCCAAAGGTCTCTGAACTGATAATGCTGTCCCAAAGCCACGAACCTTAGGAATTTGTGATGCTTTGGGTGAATAGGAATGTGCTGGTAAGCATCCTGCATGTCCAGGGAGGCTAACCAGTCGTGTTGATGAAGCAAAGGTAACAGGGTTCCTAGTGATATCATTTTGAATTTCTCTTTGGGAAGGAATTTGTTTAGTTTTCTGAGGTCCAAAATAGAGCGCATGCCCCCGGTTTCTGGAACCAGAAAGTAATGGGAGTAGAACCCTGTGTTCTGTTGATCCAGCAGAACTACTTCCACTGCCCTGTTGTTCAGAAGGCTCTGTATCTCGGAGGTGAGAAGATGTGACTGAAGAGCTGACAGCCTGGGCTGTCGTCTGGGGGGGCGATCCAGAGGGGTCTCCAAAAGATTGAGTGAATACCCTTCGCGGATTATCCAGAGGACCCATTTGTCTGAGGTTATGGACTTCCACTGATTGTAGAAGTGAGTCAGACGACCTCCCACTGCTGAGGAAGAGCCCACCTCGGGCAGCTGAGGTGGGACTTGGGCCAACAACTCAGAAGGCAGCACTGGGCGCTTTGGGTCCTTGTGCCTTCTGTTGCGTTTCCTTTTGAGGCTTGGTTTTTATTAAAACTTCCCTGCCTTTGCCTCAAAGGACTGGACGCTATGAAACTGGATGCTATTAACACCCCTGAGAGGGACAGGAGGAGGTCGAGCCAATTTAATGGCTGACCTAGTCTTTTGTGTAGCCTCTAGAGCCTGTTCTACTTGAGGGCTGAAGAGATACACACCATCAAAAGTCAATGCCATTACCTGTTGCTGTGCGTCATTCGTGAAACCTGAAGTGCGCAGCCAGGAATGACGGCGGGTACAAATGCCCACCGCCACCGCTCGGGAAGCAGTATCGAAAGCATCCATAGCTGCTTTAACCTGCTGGTTGTTGGATTCGATACCCCTGGTTATGGTTTGAAGAAGCTCTGAATTTGTGTCCGATTCCGGTAGAGCTTCAACCATTTGTTTGAGTGAATGCCAAAGGATATACTCATATTGAGAGAAATAGCCTTGGTAGCTGGCAATACGTATACCTAGGGTGGAAGCAGCAAAGACTCTCTTACCTAAAGTGTCTATCTTATGAGATTCTTTGTTAATAGGTCGAGCTGTAGTAGTCTGGGGAAGGACCTCCTTATTCTCTGCCAAGACTACAACAGGATCTGCAAAGGCTTGGGATGCCAAAATGGGTCGATCCTTGGGGACTGAGTATTTCATATCTATGGACTTAGCCACCAAGGAATGAGAGCAGGATTATTCCATACCATTTGAGACAGCGCCTCAAAGGAGGGCTGTACTGGAGGAGTCAAATCCATAGGGATCTCCGGAACAGAGAGGTATTGAGTCTTAACAGTTTCCAGGATTGATATCTGTAGTTTGTAGAGAAAGAGTGAAATCAAGTTTTCAGCAGAGACTTAAAAGACAGGTCCTCACCACAGGCTCTGCAGCAGGAATAGATCCTGTTCCTTCCACATCATCACCCAGCCTAAGGTCTGGGTCAGGCTCAATGTCATCTCCGACAGTCCAGGAAGGACTGCATGGACAGGAAAGGAGAGAAAATCAGAGGGAAATGAGGAAGGAAAAGGGTTAAAGGAGGAATCTTGAAGGGTGGATGATGCCCTAACAAGCCTCGGTGCCGCAGACAAGGCGCCGAGGAGCCACACAGCGCCGAAGACGGCACTGAGAAGCCACACGGCACCGACGAAGGGCACGGCGCCGACAGACACACCGGGCCCAAGCGTGCTGTCGACGCCGAGGGTGCCGAAAACATCCCAAGACTCCGAAAAACAGGATTTGAGGCGAAAGGAGGAAGAAGACCAGGAGACAGAGGCATCAGTGTGGCCCCCTGCGCCACAGCCATATGGGGGGGTAACACCTAAGTGCGGAGTCGACAGCATCGAAGGCGGTGCCGCGCGACTAGGAAGGCCCAACCACCTTGCCTGATCTCCCGAAAAACACGAAGGCCTCAGTGACCAGGTCAGGCAGTTGGACCAACCTCCGAGCCCATTGCTCCATAAGAGCAGCCCAGTGATGAAACTGCAAATCTGAAGACCTACCAGAGGGCAGGGTAGGGCTCCGATGTCGAAGACGTTGGCTACCAGAAACAGAAGCTGGCAACTCCGAAGGAGGAGACCGCAACTAGCTCCAATAACTGACCGTCTCACGCTCACACATATCATAGGGCTAACGAAAGTGATGCCTTTCTTTTGACCTGTGGGCCAAAGAACAGTCATGTCAAACGGTGCCGAATGCACTGCTACTTTTAGGCCGAGGGACCGCCCACGCCGGGCACTGGACTGTCCATTGTCAGACCCCCTTCTGGGGAAGGCGGTGGACTGGACCCAGCCTGGCTGACTGAACAGCTTTCATTCGAAGTCTCCCTACCGTCACCTGACCCGCTCATGGTCGACTCAGTCAATGCAGGCTGAGACTATTTTGTTAAATAAGAATAATAAACTAAGCGATACTTAATTCGAGATATTACTACAAAACAATAAAACTGGAAAACTATGCTGCTAGTTTGAAGTTCGACTCCCAGTGGGGGAGCGACGTCATCACTGAAGTGCACTCGACAGCGGGAAAAAAGGAACTGAGGCGGTTGGAAGGTAGACATGAGATATTCATTACATACGAGCTGAGGCTATGGTGCACCGCTCCTTGCTCTGTCTCAGGTGCCGACCTTCTAACAAAAGTTTGCTCCCCGATGGGTCCTAGTGCCCGTGCAGATCCCATTAGTGTGAATGAGTGGTGGAGACTTATATCCAGGAAGATCCACAGGAATAAATAGCCCCCTACGGGTCCGGAGAGGCCCGCAACTGATCAGGGCGAGACGGGGACTCCCGTGACCTGGGAGAAGGAAGGCGCCCCGCTAATTCCCATCTCACCTTGTGGGAGAAAAAGTGGGCTCCTTGAAAAGGGGAGGCAATTACCCTACACCGGGCCAAGGGCGACAACCTGGAAAGGTGAAGCCATGCTGCCTGTCTTAGACTGCAGATCCTGCCAGCCTAGAAGCTACCTCATTAGCATTGTACAATGCTCTTGAGAGATGCCTCGCTAGCTCTAGGCCAGAAGCAGAAAGGAAGATGGCCTGCCTGGTTGCCTCCGAGTCAGGCAGAATGGCTAGGAGCTGTCCTAGCACCATCCATAAGTGCCTAGCACAGACAGCCATATGGGCTTGATGGGCTGAAATGTACAGTAGCAGACACGTGAAGGAGAAAATCCTTCTCCCTCAGTGGTTAAACTCAGCTGAGTCGAACTCTGGGGGACGGTTGTCTCTCGGGTGATGATGCCCAAAAGGGTATCCAGAAGCTCTATCCCCTAAGTGGGTGAGGCATGGAACCTGGGGACCCTGGGGCATGATACCTGCGCTGGTAGTCCCTCAGGACAGGGGAGGGGGCAGAGGGGTGCTGTCAGACCTAATGAGATGCTTCCTGAAATGGAACAGGCCACAGAGGAATGACCACATTCTCCGAGAACTCCCCAAGGAGAGCATGCATCACATGAGCAGGTTCGCAACTTGCAAAATGAGATATGTGGAGCTCCTCCAACAACCTCAACAAGAATCGCTGATAGCTGGTGATATCAGCGCCCGAACACAGGTGGACCGAAGAATCTTCTTCCTCAGGGGAGGAGACGAGGAAGCGGAAGAGCTAGATTCAGGCTGCAGTGCAGCAGGGGCTTCTGGTCTAAAAATCACCTGGTCCAGAGCTCTTAAGCAGCGAGGGAAAGCTGCAGCCGAGGCTCTGAATTGGTCCCAAGAAAAGGGTCTTGCAGGACCTGAAATGCCCAGAGAGCAGAAGGGCGAGGCAGAGGATCCAAAAGAGGATCCCTGCTAGGACTTCGGGAGCATTCACGCGACCCCTCCAGAAGGGTGGTGCTTCACAAAGAGTCCACAGTAGGTCATACAACCATACACGCACAGCCCAAGTGGTGCCCCATGGAGAAAGCCCCAAGGTGAGGAGATTGGGACCGGCCTGGCCCTTGCTGGGGGCCCCTTACCCCACCTGATACAGACCCCCCCCCCCACTGAGGAGAGCGACAATGCCAGGGGTCGGCACTGCGGCTCCTTCCTGAGCCACCAGAACTCTGGGGAGAAAACCTCTGAGTGGCCCCAGGCCTTCTCAAGCCCTCCCCCTCAGAAAGAGACCTGCCCCTTGTTCGTCTCTCAAGTATCAACAGAGGCAACTCCCATAAGCCATAGACATGTGCAAGCCTACTATAGCCATCCCCAAGTTAACCCCTGATCTGGGAACAGAAAATGGAAATTATGTACCTACCATAATTCTTGATCTTCTTGGACGAAGTCTCCATCACTCATTCACACTTATGGGACCAGGCTGGAGGCGCTAGGACCCAGCGGAGGCAAATATTTTCAGGAGGGCTGGCGCTGAGTTAGGGCCGTGAGGAAAGCAGCACCTCGAGCCAGGCTTGCGCCGTGTAGACTACCTCGGCATCGACCCTCCAACTGCCTCAGTATCCCCCCCCAGGAGGTGCAGCGTAACTAACCTAGTGAAAACTAATCTAATGTCGGACATAAGATAGTCCGAATGACACGTGTAAGAGGGGGTCAACAGAACAGAGTCTTCACAGCGCAGCCATCGAGGAAGTGAAGACTACAAACAGATAAGTGAGCTCAGGGGATGGCAGGAGGGTGTGAGAATGAGTGGTGGAGACTTCGTCCAAGAAGATCAAGAATTACGGTAGGTAAGTAATTTCCATATCTTCCTGGACATAAAGTCTCCACCACTCATTCACATGGATGGGAGAGTACTGAGCTAAAAAACCCCCGAGACGGGCTGCAGGAGAGAGAGAGAGAGAGAGAGAGAGAGAGAGAGAGCCTCACTTAGGACAAAAGTCCATTGAGGACTGTCCTTCCAAAGGACTGATGCTGTCTGGCATGGACATCCAAGATGTAGTGCTGTACAAAAGTGTGCACTGAGCTCTATGGCCGTATTGCAGATGTCCATGAATGGGCAAATTGGTAGATTTCAGCCTAGAGATTCCGTGACTGCTCTGGTAGAATGAGCATACACTGTGCCTTGTAACTTAACCTGTGCCATGGAATAGCAGTGGTGGAGGCATGCTGAAATGCACCTGACCGCAACAGACTGACCCAGCTGGAAGTAGCTGAAGGAGATAAACAGTGGTTTGGACATGGATTTCCTTAGTCTTATCTAAGTAGAACCACAAGGCTCTCTTCACATCCAGGAAATGAAGGGTACGCCTCCCTCATTCCAGAAGTTCGCTAAGTAGGCAGGAAGGACCAAGGGCGATTCAGATGGAAATCTGAGACAACCTTAGGAACAAACTTGGGGCGAGTCCTAAGAACTACCTTGTCTTTGTGAAATACAGTATTTGGGGGGTCTGTGACCAAAGCATGTATTTTGATACTCTATGGGCAGAAGTGATGGCCACCAGGAAAGCCATCTTCCAAGCCAGAAATTTCAAGTCACAAGTAGCTAGAGGCTCGAAAGATTTATGGGTGAGCTTGTCTGGCACAAGGTTAATGTCCCAGGCTGCTACTGGTCATCTGACTGGCGGCCTGGTATGCAGAATGCCCTTAAGAAACCTCTTAACCATAGGTAGCTCAGCAAGAGGCCTGGAGAGTACAGGCTCATGGTACGCAGAGATTGCGCAAAGATGAACCTTAACGGTGGAGTACTGTAGACCTGTGTTTGAGAGGTCTAGAAGATACTCAAAGACTTTGCTCAGTGCGCAAGAAAAAGGGGTTCCAGGAGGATTTTGCACGCCAGATAGAGAAACGCTTCCACTTAGCCATGTAAGTCTTCCGAGTAGCTGGCTTGCGTGCAGCTAACAGAATATCTGAGACTCTACGTGAAATGTTAAACCTGTTCACCTCTATCTCCTCAGGAGCCAGGCGTAGATGGGAAGGGACCTCAGATTGGGATGGACTACAGAGCCCTGGGTCAGTAGGTTCATCTGATGTGGAAGCAGTTTCAGGGAGGTTTCCGATAGTCTGTTGAGAAAAGGATACCAGATCTGAAGAGGCCAGAATGGGGCAATGAGAATCAGTCTGCCCCCCCGTGCCTCCAATTTGAGCAGTACCCTCTGAATTAAAAGAAGAGGAGGAAATGCGTATAGAAAGAGTTTTGTCCACCGCAGTCTGAATGCATACTGACCAAAAAACGCCAGGTCCTGGATTTCTGGAGCAGAACAGAGGCAGTTTTGCATTGAGTGGGGATGCAAAAAGGTCCAGATCCGGAGTTCCCCATTCTTCGGAGAGTGATTGCACGACGGGTGCATCGAGAAGACCACTCATGAGGATCTGTCTCCATTCTGATGAGACGGTCCGCCAGATCGTTCTGGACTTCTGGCAGGTAGACTGCCTGAACCAGGGCTTTGTGCTCTAGGCACTATTCCCACACTTTCATTGCTTCCCTGCATAAGGGGCAAGAGTGTGCCCTGCCTTGTTAGTTGATGTAGTACATCACTGCCTTGTTGTCTGTTTGAAGGAGAATGGTCTTGTGACAGAGTATGTCCTTCAAGGTCCGAACCACGTAAAGGACGGCTCTCATTTCCAGAACGTTTATGTGAAGCTGAGACTTGTCCTGACTATCAACTCTGGGTGTGGAGATCCTGGCATTGAGCTCCCTATCCCAACAGGGACGATCCATGGTGATGGATATTCTGCATCCAGAGGGGCATAAGGATAACCCTCCTGAAGTTGTCCTCCTGAGACCACCAGGTGAGTGACCGCTTCAAGCGGTTCCGCCACCTTGATGTGAAAGGACTGAGGATGTGTGGTTGGCGACCATTGAGTGCTGAGCATCCACTGAGTAATTCTCATGTGAAGACGAGCCAGAGGCACAGTGAACACTGAAGATGCCAGGAAACCCAGCATCTGCTGCATCGAGAGAGCTCAGACTGAGCTGTTTCCTCTGATGAAGCGGGCCATCTGGAGGATATCACCCTTCTGTCCTCCAGAAGGAAGGCTTTACGCAGGTGTCCAGAAGGACCCTGAAGAGGAGCTTTTGTGGGGCTGAAGCTGTGACTTTTCAAGTTTAGCAGAACACCCATGGACATGAGAAGTTTGAGGCTGTAGCCACGGCCTCATGAGTCTCTTGTCTGGAGGGGCTCGCAAGAAGCCAATCATCCAGATATGAGAACACTTGAATTCTGATTTTCCTCAGATGCACCACGAGAACTGCACAGCACTTTGTAAAAACTCGAGGCGCCGAGGACAGCCCAAAGGGAAGGACTCTGAATTGGTAGTGCTGACCCAACGCCACGAATCTGAGATACCTGTGGTGGTTTGGGTGTATGAAAATGTGTTGACAGGCGTCCAGCATGTCCAGGGAGGCTAGCCAGTCATGTTGATGCATCAGAGGTAAAAAAGTACCGCGTGATATCACCTTGAACTTTTCCTTGTCAAGGAACTTGTTTAACTTTCTGAGGTCAAGAACAGGGTGCATACCACCTGTCTTCTTTGGAACTAGAAAGTAATGGGAGTAGAAACCTGTGTTCCACTGATCTAGCGGGACTATCTCTACTGCCCTGTTGTTCAGAAGGCCTTGGAGCTCGGAAGCAAGAAGGTCTTACTGAGAAAGACAGCTTGGGCTGTTTGGGTGGATGATCCGGAGGGGTTTCCGACAGATTCAAAGAGTACCCCTCACGGATTATTCTGAGCACCCATTGGTCTGATGTGATTGATTTCCACTGGTCATAAAACAGGGTCAGATGTCCTCCTACTGCCGAGGAAGAGTCCCCCTCGGACAGCTGAGGTGGGACCTGGGCTGGAATCTCAAGAGGCTGGCACTGGGCGTTTTGGGGCCCTGTGCCTTCTGCTCCACTTTCTTCTGCAGCTGAGAGAACTGGCTCCTGTTAAAGCCTCCTCTGCCTTACCATGAAAGGACTGACTGTTATGAAACGGACGCTGTTCCCGCGCCTTTGAGGGGCTGCAGGGGGTCTAGCAGTTTTGATGGCTGTCCTAGTTTTCTGAGTGGCTTCCAGCGCCTGCTCGACTTGAGGGCCAAACAGATGCACTACCGTCAAAAGGTAAGCCATAATCTCTGCTGGGCATCATTTGTGAAGCCCAAGTGCGCAACCAAGAGTGGCAAGAGGTGCAAATACCAGCTGACACTGCTCTGGAGGGAGTGTTAAAGGCATCCATGGCAGCTTCAAGCTGTTGATTATTGGATTCAATATCTCTAGTAATGGTTTGAAGGAGCTCGGAGTTAGCTTCCGAATTGAGAAGAGCTTCTATAATAGTTTTGAGCGAATGCCAGAGTGAATACTCGTACTCAGAGAAGTAACCCTGGTAGCTAGCAATGCGCATGTCCAAGGTTGAAGCAGCAAAGACTCGCTTACCCAAGGTGTCGATTTTGCGAGATTCTTTGTTTGCTGGATGTGCTGTAGATTCCTGCGAAAAAGCTGCCTTGTCATTCTCTGCCAGAACAACGATGGCATCAGCTAAGGCTTGAGAGGCCAGAATGGAGCGATCCTTGGAGGGGCATATTTCCATCTATGGACTTAGCCACAGAAGGAATAAGTGCTGGATTATCTAACACCATCTGAGAGTCTCAAAAAAGGGCTGCACCAGTGGGGTTAATTCCATAGGAATATCCAGAATGTGCAGATACTGCAGACGCAGCAGCTTCCCAGGATAAATATCCGAAGTCTGGAGAGAGACAGTGAAATTTAAATTTCTAAGCAGAGACTTACAGGAAAGGTCCTCGTCCAAAGGCACTGAGAAAGAGGTTTATTCTCCGCCCCCAGGGTGGAATCATCATCGAAGTCGTCTCCAAAAACGAAGATCAGGATTGGGTTCAACGTCATCGCCTGCCAGTCTAGGAGGGACTATACAGCTAGGAAAGGGATGAAAAGAAGATGACGAGAAGGAGCAAAGAGAATTGTTGTTGAAAACCTCTGAAACCCATGCAGCGCCCCCAGCGCTGCCACAGGAGGCAGCACCGAGAATACAGGCTGCGCCAGCCTGGGAAGTGGCACCGAGCGCAGCGCCGACAAAGACTGCGGTACAGAGTGTGGCACCGGCGCGGCAGCAGCAGAAGTTTCCAAGCTCTGATTAACAGAAGAGAAGTGAAGAAATGCAGCAGGGGATAAAGGCACTGGTGTGGACCCCGGTGCTGCAGCCATGTGAGGGGGATAGACACCAGGACACGGAGTCAACGGCACCGGAAAGGGTGCCACGTGACTAGAAGTCCCAACCGCCCCGCCTGCAGGTCTGAAACTGACAGGCCCGAATGCCCCGGCAATGGACTAGCTGGTCCAGGCAGCCGGGACAACAGCCACTCCCATTGCTCCATAAAAGCAGCCCAATGGTGAAACTGTTCACCAGAGGACCCCCCACAACGGGCAGGGAGGGACTCCAGAGTCGAGGATGTCAGTCACCAGCGACAGAAACTGGAGGGGACTCCGGAAGCAGAGACTGGCCCCTGCCCCCGACAACCAACGATCTACATTCAGACATACTATAAGGCGACGTCGAGCGGTGCTGCTTCTTTTTCGACTGGGAGGCTAAAGAAGAGCTGGAGGTCGAGCAGTGTCTAGAATGAGACCACTTCTTTTTGTGCTGGGAGACCAGCTATCCCCCGTCCCCCAAGCACCGGACAGTCTGTAGTCAGACACCCCTCCGTAGAGGGCGGCTGACCAGACCCAGCCCAGATGACTGAACAGCTTTCATGTGAAGTCTCCCTACCGTCACCTGCCCCACTCATGGTCGACTCCATCAATGAAGGGCTGAAGACTTCTTCTGAAAAAAAAAAAAATTTAAAATTAATTGTTTAGTTTACTTTCTCTAAACACAATAAAACTATAAAACTAAATGAAACTGAAGACTATAGCTGCGATATAGATGAGAAGTTTTGACTCCCGGCAGGCGATCATCGTTGTCACTGAAGCATACTCAATGGCAGGAAAAAAGGAACTGAGGCGGTTGGAGGGTCAACGCCGAGGCAGTCTGTATGGCGGGAGCCTGGCTCGCAGTGCTGCTTCCTCACGTCCCTACCTCGGCGCCGTGAAAAATGTTGGCTCCCGCTGAGTCCTAGCGCCTCCGGCGTAGTCCCATCAGTGTGAATTATGTCCAAGAAGATCATCACCACTTTCTGCTTCAACAATGGACTCTGCCTCAAAAAGGTGCTGACCTTCAACTCAGTACTGGGTGCGGCGCCGTTCCCAGACATGGCAGAGACTCCTGACTCAGATCCGCCATCAGCGTCGTCCTTCCCCATGGAGCCAGAGATTGTGCCATGAGAGTCCCTGGCACCAACGGTGCTGGAAAACTCAGAAAAGGCAACCCCAGGAGCAGACCCAGTCAGGGAGGTAAAAAAGGAAGATCCCTCCTGAAATTTGCTGCTAGGCCTCAGAGGGTGCCATGACTCCTCTGAGCTGGGAGACTCCTCGGAGTGGGGCAACCACTCTGGGTCAGACCCATCCTCCCCCTCCAAAGAGGAAGAGATCAGGATGACCGGGAGAGAGGCCACCCCTAGCACCGTACTGGATCTGGTGCTGTGAAGGCCCCGCCGCAACCTCAACACCGCCCTGCTCACCGACCCCAGAAACAGGGCCAGGAGCCCGAGTGGAGTCTTCAGACAGAGTCGAGGGCCCCACCAGTTCAGATCCAGCGTATACCTCCAACCGTGACACCGGGGGTGGTTGCGGCTCTGAGGAGGTCAAAGACTGAGTGGGGTGCTCAAATGACCCTCCCCCCCCAGGAGGCCGACTGTCCACCTGACCCCTCTAGCGAGCCGGAGGTGCCAGCGAGGTTGGCACCATCGATGGTTTGCGGTCCTCCGGTATGTACAGTATCAGAGGGCGACCCAGGGAAAGGGTCCAAAGTTCTTGCCTTGTCTTCCCTGGACCGACACCATCCTCTGAAGGGTACGAGATTTCCAACCCACCTTCAACACACGCATTTCGAGGACCCAGCGTTTCATGGAGAAGCACGCGTCACAGTTGTCCATGTCATGTTGTGGACCCAAGCAAGATAAACACTGATCATGGTGATCCCATACGGAGATGGACTTGCCACAGGGGCACCAATGAACGGAGGCATGTCCCGCCTTAGAATTGAACTTAGGCCCTGGATTGGACATGATTGACTGGACATGAAATAAAATAAAATACAGTAAAGACTTCGCGCCATAGAAACCAATAAAACAAGAATTATGATAAAAAGAACAGTCTCACCAGTCTGCAGATCTACGTCACCGAGTAAACGTGAACAGTACTTTCATCGATTTCAAAAAACTAACTGCGCAATTAAGACTTTAAGCTCCTACCGAGGTGCACTCCTTGACAGCGGAAGAACAGAACTGAGGTGAGGCAGGAGTTTCATGCCTGTTACTGGCTAACGCTACAATCACGCTTATGCGCTATCCTCGTATGCACCATTCCTGGCACTGACTTCTCCTACCAGAAAATTTCTAAGCTATAAGCTCCCCAGGTTCATATCACCTTCAGAGTATAACCCACTAGTGATGAATGGTTAAGATACATACAGGAAGATCCGTCCTGCCTCACTCCCCTGTTGAGGATGAGGAGATGGACCTTGACCCTTCCCAAGGTACTGCTTTCCCGGAGCAGACTCTCTTATATATACTCTGAGTGCCCCCAAAACACTCCCCACCCTTCCTCCTCTGGCATGATGTCATTCCAGCACTGCTACAGGATTTGAGATAAAGGGCAGGATACTGCCGGTGGTTTCTGCCAGACTCTTACAGTCGTCAGGCTCCCCTTTGAAAACCTCTCACCAGGCCTTTGAGGATGCCACCATGGCTGCCTGGTACCAGCAGTGGCTGATCCCTGCCATGCTCTTGAATGGCAGACCACTTCTATCAGGCTTTCTGGGGGGAACCATTCTCTGCGGGGCCATCTCAGATAACTTCAAAGTGGATATATGCTGCCTCAGCTATGCTGGCCACCAGGGTCCTAGCTTACTTTACCCACATGATCTCGTTTCAATCCTTTCTTTGGAAACACTCTGAGGCTGCCACCCTGGCCCTCCAGGAGGACCCCCAGGGACAGGGCTTGCTACCTGCCCTCCAGTCTGGGGTAGATGTGGGAACTTCTTATCCATTTTGCCTATGACGCCACTGATGCTTCAGATAGGTGTGTGCCCACTGAAGTCTGCCTAAGAAGGCATTCTTGGCTCAGGGCCAGCCTACATGCCCCCTTCAGTGGTTACAACCCCTTCAGGGCGGATGTGCGGGACTAACTTTCTGACCTATAGGCCTTTGAGCACCACAGTCAGCACCCCCCCTCCCCTAATATCACACTCTAGAAGTAACCAGAGAGTGCCACTTAGTCGTGCCTCTCACAGGCCCAAGACTGGCATCATATCTCAGGGTACGCTGCCAAGCAGATACAACTTGGCCTATCCCTACCATTCACTGCTGGGACGGTTTCTGGTGGCTGTGGTGTGGCCCCTGCTGCAGGTGCTGTATCAGCTTGACTTTGTTTGACCCTATACCTCCTCCAGTTTTGTAGGAGGCAGGGTTCAGGGTCGGTCCCTCTTGCACCTGGACCAGTGGTGAGGGATTACCATAGATGCTTGGGTCCCGCACCTCATACCAAGGCCTCACTCTAGAACTTCTGGAGGGTCCTCTGAATCAACCTCCAGTTCAGTCCAGCTACCCCACCACCTGGATCACATTCCAGTGCTGCAGGTGCACTTCACTTTGGCTGCAAACAAAGGGCTGTAGAACCAGTTCCAGTGGGGGAAAAAAGGAAAGTACAGTTACATAAGAACTTACCGTAACAGTAGATCTTCGAGAACAGCTCTTGCAGCAGGTTGCACCATTGGGACTGAAGCCAGCAGGTGCTGCCAGGACCCTACGAATGTTCTAGCTAGCAGTATCCATTGAGGACTGCCCGTCAGGCATCATACAACGAGGCGGTCCCCAGAATCCCAGTTCTCCCGTGGAAACTCCCAGCCGCTTGATGACACATCAGAAGTGAAGACTGAGGATCTGCCTTCAAAGAAGGTATGTAACAGGAGGTGTTAAACACCAATCCTAGGTGGTGATCAATGGAACAACTCTACCTCCAGAGGGGATGGTGGGGGACTACCTGCTGCAAGAGCAGTTCTTGAAGATCTACTGTTACGGTAAGTTCTTAAGTAACTGTACTATCTTACTTCGAGAAACAGCTCTTGCAGCAGGTTGCACCATTAGGACCGATTACCAAGCAATTCTGGAAATCCCTCTGAAATGGGAGGAGGCTAGGGAGAGATCAAGAGTTGAACCAGAGCCTTGGACAGTAGTCCCTGAAGGACTGCTGAACCAAAACCAGCTCTTCGCCGTGAAGCAACATCCAGGCTGTAATGCCTGATAAAGGTGTGCACGGTGCTCCAAGTAGCTGCTGCGCAGATGGCTGAGGTGGACACATTCTTCAAAGCAGCAAAGGAGGAAGCCACCCCCCTTGTGGAGTGTCCCCTTACCGAGCCCGGTAGGGGTAATTGTTACAATTTTGGTAACAGACCGTGATGCAATGCATGAGCCATCTCAAAAGAGACTGTTTAGAGACCAGAGCACCCAGCATCCTATGGGCGAAGGAGACAAAAAGCTGATCAGATTTACGGTGTTGCCTGGTTCTGGTCAGGTAGTATCTTAGGCATCTATGCACATTGAGAGTGTGCAGCAAGGCCTCTCCTCTATTGGAGTATTTAGGAAAGTACACTGGTAGGTCAGTATCCTGATTGAGGGTAAGGGCTAAGACCACCTTAGGCAGAAACTTGGATTTGTCCTTGGGGACACCCTGTCCTGGTGAAAAACAAATAAGGTTCTTTGCACGTAAGTGTGTGTAGTCAGAAATTCTTCTGGCCTAAGTAACAGCAACTAAAATAACCTCTTCCATGCAAGAAGACTTGGCTTAATCCGCTGGTTGGTTCAAAAGGAGGCAGCGTAAGCTCCTCCAGGACGAAGGCAAGTCCCACGGAGGAATGGGGTCCTTAATCGGAGGCCTAAGGTGGAGAACGCCTCTCAAAAAGGCACGTGCGGTTTCCAACTGGGATATGGACCTTAGACCTATAGGAATGTGATAGGCCGAGATGGCACAAAGGTGTACTTTGATCGAGGAATAGGCCAAGCCTGCCTGAAATAGGGACATGAGGTAGTCTAATACCAAACCCTCAGAACAATCCAGTGGGGGAAGTCCCCATGCTTAAGCCCAGAGACAAAATCTGCACCATTTCATGGCGTACGCGGCATGAGTGGCCGATTTTCTAGCAGCCGCTAGAACATCTGCTACCTCTTGTGAGACCCCGTAACGCATGACTGCTATGTCCCTAGGAGCCAGGCATGCAGGTTCAGAGAGCGAAGGTCCGGATGGACCAAGGATCCTGCCTCCTGGGACAATAAGTGAGAGCTGATTGGAAGAGGCACCGGTGGTTCCTGAGAAAGTTGGTACAGGAGAGGGAACCAGATCTGCCGGGCCAAAAGGGTGCGATTATATCAGCGTCGCCTGCTCTCCGCAGAGTTTCAGAAGAACCCTCTGGATCAACGTGAAGGGAGAAAATATGTAGAGGAATCTGCCCAGGAGAGGGACATGTCTCACCAGAAAACACCAGGCCCTGGATCTAATGAGCAGAAACTGGGCAGTTTTGTGTTGAATGGGGAGGCGAAAAGGTCCAACTCTGGTGTCCTCCATCTGCGAAACAGATCCTTTGAGACCTCCGGGAGTAGTTCCCTTTCATGAACTCTGGCCTGAGATCGTCTCAGACTGTCTGTGATAACGCTGTCCACTCCTGGAACATGAACAGCAATAAGGTTTGCGCCGTGTTGCAGAACCCAATCCCACACCCTCATGGCATCCCTGCAAAGCGGGTAGGAATGGGTGCCTCTTTGTTTGTTGAGGTAATACATCACTGTGGTATTGTCTGTTTGCAGCAGCAGTGTACCCGGTGGAATCTTCAATTGGAAAGCCTGCAAGGCATAAAGGATGCTCTCATCTCCAAAATGTTTATATGAAGATGAGTTCCTGGGACGTCTATGAGCCCTGTGACCTGACCTCGTTGAGGTGTGCCCCCCAACTGGACCCCAAAGCAACTGTGGAGAGTGTCACAACCGGAGACGGCGCAATAAAGGGGACACCCAATGACAGGTGCTCTGGGTCGAGCCACTATGGCCAATCCTGGATGACGGCATTCATGATCCTGATTGGATGCTGCAAATGAACTTGCTTCTGATCCCACTGCACCCATAACATCCACTGGGTCATCTTCATGTGGAGACGGGCTAAAGGGACTGTTGCAATGGCCACAGCCATCGGACCAAGCAGGCAAAGGACCAATCTTGCTGGAACGGTCTTCTTTGCTACAATATCCCTTATGAGGGATCTGATGTGCTCCACTCTGTCCTGGGGCAAAAAAGCTTTCCCTTGGATGGTGTCGAGGACTGCGCCTATGAACTGCAGTCACTGAGATGGAACCAGGTACGACTTCTCCTGACTGATAATGATGCCCAGGGACCCGAAGAGGGAACGAGTACAGTGGATCTCCGACATCAAGGCCTCCCCAGAGGGGGCCATGAGGAGCCAATCGTCCAGATAGGGGAACACGTAGTGGCCTTGTCTCCTGAAAGCCGCTGCTATGACTGCCATGCACTTTGTGAACAACTGAGGTGCCGACGACAGCCCGAAAGAGAGGGCTCGGAACTGATAATGGCGACCCTGAAACTCGAAGCACAAGAATTTTCTGTGTACCCGAGCTATCTGTATATGCAGCTAGACATCCTGCATATCCAGTGATGTTAAGAAGGCGCCCCGCTTGGGCATGGGAATTGATCCTGGAAGAGTCACCATGCGGAAGCGTTTGTAAAGCACCGAAGCGTTGAGGTCATTGAGGTCCAGAATCGGATGGAGGTCCCCTGTCTTTTTGGGAACCAGAAAGAAGTAGGAATAGTATCCTGCGCACCTCTGGTTCCGTGGTACATGCTCTATGGCCTCTTTTTCCAGAAACGCTAGCACCTCCTACTGAATGAGCAGTGCGTGCTGTCCCAAATAACAGGAAAGCAGGGGAGGCCTTGACGGTGGGTGATCGAGGAATTCTATAGAGTGTCCTCTCTTGACAAATTGAAGGACCCACCGGTTGGCGGTTATCATCTGCCACCCTGAAAGGTGGCGAGAGATGCGACCCTCAACCTTTTCTTCCCATTGATCCAGAGGAGGGGCAGGGGCTGGAAAGGTTTTGTACATCTCTGACCTTGGCCTGGGGAAAACTTAGGCTGGGCCTTATGGTTGAAGTTGCCCCTTTGCTGCTGTTGTTGCCAGCCGCGAAAGTGATTCTGGTTCCTATGAAAGGAACCAGTCTTGGGCCTGTGCATGACCTGTACAGTCCTCTCCGCCTTCCCGGCGTCCTGTAATTTGGTGATTACCTTTTCAGAATCTACACCAAACAGGACCTTCCCATTGCGGGGGATGTCCAGGATATTTTTATGGACGTCCGCGGTAAATCCAGAGACGTGAAGCCATGAGTGCCTCCAGAGACAGACACCCAAGGCTGCTCCCCTGGCCACAGAGTCCGTTGAATCATAGGCGGCTCTCAAGACTTGGGTCCCACGTCTGAGCCTGTGTGAAGGAGATTCAGAAGTTCCTCCTTCTGTTCGCCATCCGGAAGGACTTTAACCAGGTCCTGGCCCTGTTCCCACAGGGCATTCTGAAACTGAACCATGTGTGTCAGACAGTTAGCTTACCTGATGGAGCATGTAGCAGCTGCATACATGCGCCTACCCAGTGAATCCAATTGCTTGGATTCCTGGTCCGGAGGCTGTGTACTCAAATGTTACGGCTGTTGAGACCGGTCATGAGAGGCCGTGATGACCAGTGAATCTGCCAGGGGTTACTGCGCCAGATACAGGTCCTCCGCAGGGGCCTGGTACTGGCGGTCACCCTTCTTCGGCATAGCGGGGGTGGAATGCGGACGTTTCCATGCAACATTGGTGACGTCTGCAAAGATGTCCACCAAGGGCAGCACCACCAGAGGCTTAGGATCTTTCTGCTGAAGGTATCGAGCTAGGCGCTGTTGCTCGGGGTCTAGATCTTCCGTTTCCCAGCCCATATTCTCCTGTATGTGCCTCATGATTTCAGAAAAAGAGGGATCATCTGGAGGTGACCTGGGGAGGTCTTGTGGGTCTGGTGATGGTACGCTTATGGGAGAAGGAGACCTGGAGGTATCTGAAGTGTCCAGTCTACAGCCGTCCCCCTGCGGAGTGGGCTTCCTTCCTCTGGGTTGCTTGGGGCTGGGGGACCCTGAGGGAGATTGCAAAGGGGGCCTTCTTTCTCTCGATCTGCCCCTAGGAGGTGGTGTAGGCTCCTTGGGGGTCGGGGTCTTCCTGCTGGACCTTGGGGGGGAGGAAGAGGAGGAGCAGGTTTAACTGGGACCACATCCTTTTTAATCGTGTCCCACCAAAAGGTGAAGAGGTCTTTTACCTCTTGAATGTTCATACCGGATGACGGTCCTGGCGTCAGGTCTGTTCTGTCGCCAGTATCAGGCAGTAGGTCCAAGGGCGTCACCGGTTTTGCCGAAGGTTCCCATGGAAGCCCGGCGTCCTCACTATCGCCTGCCTGGTCATCAGGCAACGTCAGATCTTCCTCCTCGGAAGAACCTCAGCGACCGGTATCAACCAGTGAAGGGAGGGCAGTTGTCAGCTCCTTAGATCGCTTGACCGACGCCAGGTGCTGAACGGACGCCGGGTCCGACAGGCATTTGGCCGGAGAAGGGTCAGTCAGTCTTCCTGGGAGGGGGATCAGGTCCCCTGGGAGGCCGATCTGGCGTCGGGTTCCCCGCGTATGTCGGAGGAAGCAGAAGTAGACTTAGAAGAGGACTTGGATCGATGACGGTCAGCAGACTTCGTTGAAGCCCGGGAGGGCACTGGAGAAGGGTCCGAAGTCCTAGAAGTCTTGAGAGGATGGAGAGAAGCTGAAGAACCGCCCAAAGTCCTAACTTTAACGGGAGGGAGCTGCGAGCGAGTCCTGGAGGGTGAGCGGTCTGAGCGCGTGGAGCCTGAGCTGGTGCGCGAGTCGAAGGCCCAGTTCGGGGATCTGGACCTGGCCTTCTCCCAGTGTTTATGAGCCTTGGAGGTAGACTCACCTCTGGAGGCAGGGTCTCTATTCATAGTTATCAATCTGTCTTCTAACACGAACCCCTGAAGTGCCTTCTGATGGCGGATCCTGGTGTGGCTGTTAAACTGCTGACAAAAGGAACAGGCCTAGGTGTTGTGTTCTGGGCCTAGGCACTGCAGACAAGCCGAATGAAGATCCTTAAAAGAGATCTGTTTGCTGCAGGCACACTTAGAGGGCTGTCCTTCTGAGGAAGGAGTAGGAGATGCCGACATTTAAATAAATAAATGCTGGAAATTCAAGCCGTCGTTCACTGAAAAGGGTGTCTGTGAGGCTGATGCTGGCGAGTCGATGGCAGGAAAAGAACTGGGGATTCTGGGGGACTGCCCCAATTTGTATGATGCCTGACGCCGGGGCGGAGCCGACACCAGGGGCGGTCTCGCTGGATACTGCTAGCTAGAATTGGAACTTGAGCCTGCCGGCTTCAGTCCCAGTGATCCTGCTGCAAGAGCTGCTTTGAAGAAAGATAGTACAGTTACGTAAGAACTCACCGTAACAGTAGATCTTCGAGAACAGCTCTGCAGCAGGTAAACCATTAGGACTGAACTGCAGGCGCCAGGACCCCACGGAATTCTTCTAGCTAGCTAACTTCAGCGGGACCACCCCCGACGCCGGTCCTGCCTCCGACGCCAGGCTGAGTACATAAGGCAAGGTCCCGCCAGATTCCCCAGTTCTCCTACCGAGACTTCCACCAGGACGACATCAGAATGGGAGACCGAGGATCCACCATCAGAAGACAAAAGGGCGTAAGCCCCTGCTCAAGGCCTGTAAGCCATGTCTCCTCCAAGGGGAAGGTGGGCGGAGTATTGCTGCAAGAGCTGTTCTCGAAGATCTACTGTTATGGTAAGTTCTACGTAACTGTACTATCTTTTACCGAGATACAGCTCTGCAGCAGGTAACACCATTAGGACTGATTTCCAAGCAATAACGCTTGTAAGCATTCTGGGAGGAGGAAACTAGGAAAATCCATCCAAGTCCTGACTCTAGGACAGGAGACCCTGTAGCACAGCCAGGCTGAAACCGGCTCTTCACCGTGAAGCAATGTCCAGGCTGTAATGCCTGATAAAATATGCACAAAGCTCCAAGTGGCTGCAGCACAAATGGCAGAGGAGGAGATGTTGCGAAGTGCTGCAAAGGAGGTAGCCACCCCCCTAGTGGAATGGCCCCGGACTGTACCCGGGAGGGGCTTCTGCTTAGCATCATAGCAGTATGATATACACTGGACAAGCCAGCGAGAAAGGGACTGTTTGATACTGGTTGGCCCATCATCCTCTCAGCTAAGGAAACGAAGAGTTGCCCGCGACTATGTTGTTTAGTCTTGTTCAGGTAATACCTTAGACAGTGGTGAACATCCAGGGTGTGGAGCAGCGCTTCTCCTCTATTAGAATATTTAGGGAAATATACAGGCAGGTCAATGTCCTGATTGAGAGTGAGTGCAGAGACCACCTTAGGCAAGAACTTAGGATTCGTCCTCAGGGACACTCTGTCCTGGTGGAAAATCAAATACGGTTCCTTACACATTAGAGCGTGAAGCTCGGAAATCCTCCTTGCTGACGTAACAGCAACTAAAAATAACGTTTTCCATGACAGGAAACGCAGCTCGCAATCCGTGGCAGGTTCAAAAGGGGGAAGCGTGAGCTGTTCCAGGACAAAGAGTAAATCCCATGGAGGAACAGGGTCCTTAATGGGTGGCCTAAGGTGTAACACCCCTCTCAGAAAGTCTCGAGAGGCGTCAAGTTGCGCCACTGTGTGCTGTCCCACCGGGAAGTGGTAAGCAGAAATAGCGCAAAGGTGCACCTTAATAGAGGAGTAGGCAAACCCGAATGGAAAAGGGAGAGCAGGTATTCTAACACCGCTTTCACCGGACAACCTAGAGGGGAAAGGCAGCGTGCTTGAGACCACAGGCAAAAACGGCGCCATTTCATGGGCGTGAGTGTCGATGCGCTGTCAAGCTTCTGGCCGCGAAAGAATTTCCGCCACTTCATGAGACCCCGTGTTGCAAAATGGCTATGTCTCTAGGAGCCATGCATGCAGGTTCAGTGAGCGTAAGTCCGGGTGACTAGAGAACCTTCCTCCTGAGACAAGAGATGGGAGCTGAAAGGCAACGGAATTGGAGGTTCCCGGACAGCTGCGTAGCAAGGGGAACCAGATCTGTCTGGGCCAGAATGGGGCTACCAGGATCATTGCTGCATGCTCCCGCGCAGTTTGAGAAGAACTCTGGATCAACGGGAAGGAGGGAAAGCGAGGAATCTGTCCGCCCAGGAGAGGGACAACGCTGGCTCGCCAGAAAACACCAGGCCCTTGATCTAGCGAGCAAAAACTGGGCAGTTTTATGTTGGATGGGGAAGCGAATAAGTCCAGTTCTGGAGTGCCCCATCAAGAAACAGATCCTCTGTGACCCCTTGAAGAAGTTCCCACTAGTGGACTCTGGCCTGGGAGCAACTCAGGCCATCTGCGATCGTGTTGTCCACTCCGGCAACGTGAACTGCAATCAGGTTCGCGCCGTGTCGAATTACCCAATCCCATACTCTCATGGCTTCCCTGCAAAGGGGTTAAGAGTGTGCGCCCTGTTTGTTGAGGTATTACATCACCGCCGTGTTGTCTGTCTGAAGTAGAAGAGTGCACGACGGGATTTCTGACTGAAAGGCCTGCAGGGCGTAGAGGACCACCTTCATCTCCAGCACGTTGATCTGGAGGTGGGCTTCCTGAGGGGTCCATGTTCCCTGGGACCTCACCCTAGCCCTGCGGCGTCTGTGGAGAGGATTATCTCCAGGGACGGTGCTATAAACGGGACACCCGCAGAAAGTGTCCCGGGGTCTAGCCACCATTGCCAGTCTCGAATCACGGCATTTGTGATTCTGACCGGATGCTGCATGTGGTCTTGCCTTTGGTCCCACTGCACCTTGAGCATCCACCGAGTTACCCGCATGTGGAGCCTTGCCAAAGGGACTGTCGGAATGGCCGCAGCCATGTGTCCGAGCAGACAAAGGACCAGCCTGGCAGGGACAGTCTTCTTCGCCGAGAGATCCCTGATGAGGGATCTAATGCGTTCCGCTCTGTCGTCTGGGAGAAATGCTTTCCCTGAACGGTGTCCAGAACTGCGCCTATGAACTGCAGCTTCTGTGACGGTACGAGGAGAGACTTCTGGTAGTTGATTATAATGCCCAGAGACTGGAACAAGTCCTGAGTGCTCTGAATAGCCAGCAACAACGCCTCTCTGGAGGCGGCCATGAGAAGCCAATCGTCCAAGTACGGGAACACATAGTGGCCCTGTCTCCTTAAGGACGCTGCCACGACTGCCATGCATTTGGTAAAGACCCTGGGGGCCGATGACAGTCCGAACGGAAGGGCCCGGAACTGAAAATGGTAGCCGAGGAACTCAAAGCGCAGGAACCTCCTGTGCGCTTGAGCCACAGGGATGTGCAGGTAGGCATCCTGCATGTCTAGGGATGCTAAAAAGCTGTCCTGCTTCAGGATAGGAATGAGGCCCGGAAGGGTCACCATGCGAAATCGTTTGTAGGCGACCGACGTATTTAGGTCGCTGAGGTCCAAGATTGGACGGAGGTCCCCTGTTTTCTTGGGAACCAG
Organism: Neoceratodus forsteri; assembly: GCA_016271365.2. NCBI lineage: Eukaryota > Metazoa > Chordata > Ceratodontiformes > Ceratodontidae > Neoceratodus > Neoceratodus forsteri. Next base: position 306,495,608 of record JADMNL010000025.1, read on the forward strand.
AAAGAAGTGGGAATAGTATCCGGAATCTATCTGGTTCTCTGGAACATACTCCACCGCCTCCTTCTGCAGGAGTGTGAGTATTTCTTGCCTGATAAGCAACTTGTTCTGACCCGAGTAACGGAGAGCAGAGGAGGCCTTGAGGGAGGCTTGTCGCTAATTCTATAAAGTGGCCTTTTTCACCAACTGAAGAACCCACCTGTCAGTGGTTATGGACTGCCATCCTGGCAGGTAATTCACAATACGCACCCCTCGACCTTGATGTCCTGTTGATCCTGGGGGCGGGGCCGGAAGGAGTCAGGCTGTGGCGGCGGAGGGAGCCATGGCTGAGCCAGCTTAGCTGGACGCTGACTTCTGCCCTGCCAGGCTGTCTTCCTGGCTCTGGGCGGAACCGGAGCCCTCTGTTGTGGACCGTGGACTGTTGTCTGTGTCCGCTCAACTGAAAACGGCTTTGGTTCCTACGAAGGAACTAAGCTTTGGTCGGTACATTGCCTGGACCGACCTCACTGCCTTCCGGCCTCTGGGAGCTTGGTGAGAACCTTTCAGAGGGTGCACCAAAGAGAACTTCTCCTTCGAAAGAGGCGTCCACGATGTTCTTCTGGACGTCCGGGGTAAATCCGGAGACACGAAGCCATGAGTGTCTCCAGAGGCATCCGGAGACACGAAGCCATGAGTGTCTCCGGAGGCATACGCCTGAAGCTGCCGCTCTGGCCGAGGAGTCCGCGGAATCATACACGGCTCGCAGCACCTGGGTTCCCACATCCGAACCCGTACAGAGGAGCTGCAACATCTCCTCCTTCTGCTCACCTTCTGGCAATTTCTCCGCCAGATCCAGTCCCTGTTCCCACAAAGCATTTTGGAACTGCACCATGTGGGTCAAGTAGTTCAGGGATTTGATGGCGCAGGTAGCGGAAGCATACGTGCGCCTGCCCATAGCGTCCAGCTGTTTGGACTCCGGGTCCGGTGGCAGGGTGCTCAAATGTTGCGGTCTCTGGGACCGGTCATGAAAGGCTGTGAAGACCAGAGAGTCGGCCAGAGGATGTTCAGCCAACTACTGGTCCTCCTTAGGAGCCTTTGTACAGGCGGTCAGCTTCGGCATCGACGGGAGCGAGTGTGGACGCTCCACGCCTGCCTTGGTGACGCCCACAAAAGTGTCCACCAAGGGTGGTACCACCACAGGCTTGGGATCCTTCTGTCAAGATATCTAGCAAGGCGTAGTCTCTCGAGTTCAACTCTTCCGCATCCCAGCCCATGTTCTCTTGGATATGTCTCATGATTTCCGAGAACGATGGGTCATCCGGAGGAGATCTAGGAAGCTCACATGGGTCCGGAGAGGGATCGAAGGAGAGAGGGATCTGGATCTTGTCGAGGACTCGATCCTGTATCCTCCGTCAAGGCGAACGGCGCTTCTGGGTCTTTAGGACTGGGTGACCCTGAAGAGGATCTAGACGGAGGTCTCCTTTATCTGGTCTCCCTTGAGGGTCAGTAGGCCCTGGGAGGTACTGCCTGCTGCCCCGGATGGGGAAGGGGCGAGGGGCTGGAGGGGTCGAGGTGGTGGAGGAGGGAGGTGGTGGGAACCACATCCTTTTAATGGTATCCCACCAGTAGGTAAATAGCCCTTAACCTCAGAAAGAAAGGCCTGACGACGGACCGGAAGCCGTGGCCGGTCGCTGGTTCCGCCGCGCCGGCTCCACAGGGCCTCAGGTTGTGGGAGGGTCTCTGGGAGGCTCGACAGGACCAGGTTCGCCAGTCTGGTCCTCGGGCTGCATCAATTCCTCCTCCGTAATAGTCTCCTGACCGACATCGGTAGGAGGCGTCGGGGTCCTCTTCTCAACTCGTGCGGACGTCGGCCCTCCAGCCGACGACCGAGAAGGCGAAGGCCTGACCGGCGACGGGCGTCTGGCAGTCAATGGCTCCTGGGACCTGTGATGAGTTGCCGACGTTGGATGGGCCGACATCGAGTCCGACGGCTTCTTAAGCGAGGTAAGCTCCTTAGTCTTCCGCTGGAGAGGAGGAGGCAAGGAGGCAGACCTGACGTCGGGTTCGGAATGGCGGGAACCCGACTTGCAGTGATGATGATGGTCCCCAGATCTAACCAGGGCTTTGGAAGAAGAGGACGAAGAGGGCCTGGAGGTCTTGGCCTGTGAGGAGGAAGAGGAGCCCGAAGGTTTCTTCACCGTGGCGGAGGGCGGCTGAGAACGGGCCCGGGAAGAACGGTTGGACTGGGAGCCAGAACTACGGGAGTCGGAGGCCCTAGATGGGGACCTGGATGGAGCCTTCTCCATGTGCTTCTCAGAATGTTTCCGGCTTTCAGCAGAACTCCCTTGGAGGTGTCCATGGCCTTAACTTTCCCTCGAGCAGGAACGCCTGCAGAGCCTTTCTGACTACGGATCCGGTCCGCTGTTGAACCCCTGGCAGAAAATACAGGACCGGTGTCGGTTCTGGGCTGAGGCACCGACGCAGGCCGAATGCAGATCCTTGAACGGGATTTGCTTCCACAGGCGCACTTCGAGGGATGGCTTCAACGGAGGTTGAGAGGACATCAGACAGCAACTGAGCCGAAAAATGAACTTTTTCCTGAGGAAGAACTTGACCATGTGTCGCTACAAACGATCCAAAGGGTCGAGACATGCAAGTCGAAGCAGGAAAAGAACTGGGGAATTCGGGGACCGCACTTTATGTACTATGCCTGACGCCGGAGGCGGACCGACGCTGGGGCGTCCTCGCTGAAGTTAGAGGCTAGAGACCTCGAGGTTCTGACGCTGCTGGCTTCAGTCCAAATGGTAGTTACCCTGCTGCAAGAGCTGTATCTCAGGAAGATCAGTAGATCTTCGAGAGGTGCTCTTGTAGTAGGTATTCACATATAGGACTAAGCCACCAGGTGTTAGGGACCCCACGGAAACATTTCTAGGTAGTAGTTATGCATGGCGGGACCACCCCATCGCCAGGTGACCAACGCCATAAGACGCCTGTATCAAGGGATGGTCCCCATTCCTGCCTTCTAGTTCTTTCCCACCAAAGGCCAAAAGAGGCAAGACAAGAAAGAGAAGAGGAGAGGATATTCCCCCCGTGGAAATGGAGCAAATAAGCTTAGAGGGACGGAGGGCGGGAAGGTAATACTTACTGCAAGAGCCTCTCTCAAAGATCTACTGTTATGGTAAGTTCTTACGTAACTGTACTATCTTACTTTGAGAGGGCTCTTGCAGTAGGTATTCACATATAGGACTGAGACCCAAGCAGTCTGGAACAAGGAAAAGTACTCAGGAGGAGGACAGTCCTCCATAGCATGGAACCTCAGGTTGAACAGGTCTCATGAAAGGAGACCTTGTAGGACAGCCAACCCGAAGCCTGCTCTGTGGCGAGAGGCATGTCCAAACTGCAGTGTTTCGTAAAGGTATGGACAGAAGTCCAAGTTGCGGCTGCACAGATGTCTGCCGCTGACACATTCTTGAAACAAGTCACAGAGGCAGCTACTCCTCTGGTGGAGTGACCTCTGACTTAACCCGGAAGGGTTTAGTTGTACTTGTAACAGAAGGTTATACAATAGAAACATAGAAGTTGACAGCAGAAAAGGACCACAAGGCCCATCCAGTCTGCCCATTTCTTTTTCTACCTTATAAATGTGCCATTGGCCTTTGCTCTGTCAGTGGCCTATCTATTCATACTCATCTGTATTGCTTCCTTATGCCTATCCCATGCCTGTTTGAAGCCCTGCACTGTATTCATAGCCACCACTTCCTGAGGTAGGCCGTTCCATGCATCCACCACCCTTTCTGTGAAAAAGAATTTCCTCACAGTCCCCCTTAATCGGCCTCCCTATAATCTCATGCTGTGTCCTCTCGTCCTGCTATTTTCTTATAGAAACATAGAATTTGACGGCAGATAAGGACCGCTTGGCCCACCCAGTCTGCCCATTTCCCTACCTGATGGATAAGCTGCAGATCTTAGTTAACCAGCGACCTACTTCTTCCTACCCCACCCCCTAGAATTGCCTTATGACTGTCCCATGCATGCTTGAAGTCCACCACTGTTTTGACTCCACAACCTCCTCTGGAAGGCCGCTCCATACATCCACAACCCTCTCTGTGAAAAAATACTCCCTAAATTACCTCTGAGCCGCCTCCATCTTCAAATTGTGCCCCTTGTTCTTGCACACCCTTTTTGAAAGATGCTACCTCTTGGACTTTGTTGATTCCCTTGAGGTACTTGGAAAGTTTCTACATGTCCCCCTTTCCTCGAGGCTATACATATTACGCCCTTAAGTCTCTCTTCATATGTCTTCCAGTGCAGACCCTGCACCATTTTAGTTGCCCTCCTCTGGACAGCTTTCCATCCTGTCTATGTCTTTATGGAGATTGGTCTCCAGAACTGCACGCAGTACTTCAGATGTGGTCTCACCAGCTGTCTGTACAGAGGGATAATAACTTGTTTTCTACTGGTGATGCCTCTCCCATGCATCCCAGTATCCCCCAGCCCTCCTTGCTGCCCTCTCACATTGCTTGCCCACCTTTAGGTCATCTGATATGACTACCCCAGGTCCCTTTCCATTTTTGTTGTTGTTAGTATCTCACCCCCCATTGTGTACTCTTCCCTTGGGTTTTTGTTTCCCAGGTGCATTACCTTGCACTTCTTAGCATTGAATCTAAGCTGCCATACATGTGACCATTCCTCTAACCTTGCCAAGTCCCTTCTCATCCTTTCCACCCCACCTTGTGCATCAACTCTGTTGCAGATCTTTGTGTCATCTGCAAAGAGACATACTTTTCCTTCCAGTCCCTCTGCAATGTCGCTTATAAAGACATTGAAGAGGACTGGTCCTGATACTGAACCCTGCGGTACCCCACTACTAACCCCCCTTTTTTCAGAGTGGACTCCATATACTATTACTCTCTGTGTCCTATTCTCCAGCCAATTCTTTACCCAGGCTGTCATCTTGGGACCCACTCCCAGGCTGGCTAACTTGTATATTAATCTTTTGTGTGGGACTGTGTCAAATGCCTTGCTAAAGTCTAGGTAGGCCATGTCCACAGCCCCTCCCTGATCAACTACTTTGGTCACCCAGTCAAAGAAATCTATCAGATTTGTCTGGCATGACCTTCCTGCTGTGAATCCATGCTGCCTTGGGTCCTGTGCCCTCCTGCCTCTAGATACCAACAATTTTTCCTTCAGAAGTGATTCCATCATTTTCCTACCACTGAGGTTAAACTAACAGGTCTGTAATTTCCTGCTTCTGCCTTGCTCCTGCTTTTGTGAAGGGAATCATCTGCCTCCTCCAGTCCTCAGGTACCATCCCATCCTCCCATGATTTGTTAAAGAGGGTAGTCAGTGGTGTCACTAGTTCTACCCTTAGTTCTTTAGAATTCTGGGATGAATCTCATCAGGCCCCATTGCTTTGTCCACCTTCAGTTTTAAGAACCCTTTTTTCTGTAAATGGGCTGGTATCAACTTCTGTATCCAGAGTGTTTCTACTGTTTGTTTTAGGTACCTCCCTCTTCCTTTGTAAATACTGAGCAAAAATATTTGTTTAGTATCTCTGCCTTTCACAGTCACCCTCTGCCCACCCTCCCTCCCTTCACTAAGCCTCACTATCCCTCCCTTGGTCTTCCTTCGCTCCCTGATGTACCTATAAAAGGTTTTATCCCCTTTCTTAACTGAGTTGGCTATCTTTTCCTCGGTTTGGGCCTTTGCTGTTCTGACACCCTTTCCAGCTTCCTTTTGCTTTAACTGATACAGTTCTCTGTCCTGTTTCTTCTGTGATTCCTTGTACTTCCTGAATGCTTTCTTTTTCTCTTGAACCTTCACTGCCACTTCCTTTGAGAACCATAGTGGTTTCTTACCTCGTTTCGTTTTGTTTATTTGCTTTACACAAAGGCTTGTTACCTCTGTGATGGCAGTTTTTATTATTCCTCATTGTTCTTCCACCCGTCCTTCCTGCCCATTTGCTAGTGCATTCCTTAGGCACTTACCCATTTTGGCAAAGTCAGCCCTCCTAAAATCCAGTACCTTTGTCTTTGTATGGCTTGACACTATTGCTGTGTTTATTGTGAACCATACTGTTCGATGGTCGCTAGTTCCAAGATGGCTACCCACTTCTACATCTGTGATCCTCTCTTCATCTCCATTTGAGAGAACCAGGTCTAAGATTGCTCCCTCTCGAGTGGGCTCCAATACTAGTTATCTAAGGCATGCTCCCTGTAGGGCATCTAGAATAACCCCACTCTTAGAAGTGGCTGTTGCAACTGCACTCCAGTTAACATCTGGCATATTCAGATCACCCATCAGCAATATCTCCCCTTTATCTGCCATTCTAAGTATACTTTCTATTATTTCCTTGTCCATTTCCTCCCCCTGAGAGGGGGGTCTGTATACAACCGCTGTGCGGATTGTGGTGCCATTGCCTGCCTCCAAATTGACCCACAGTGCTTCTTCTCCTCCCTGTTTACCCTTTTGTTCTGTTGCTTTGATTTCTTCTCTTATGTAGAGAGCTACTACTCCTCCTCTTTTAGCCTCCCTGTCCCTCCTGTAGATAGTGTATCCTGGTATGTTTACGTCCCAGTCATGGTTCTGTGTGTACCATGTTTCTGTGACTGCCACGATATCCAGATCTTCCTCCTCCATCAAGGCCACTAATTCAGGAAGCTTGTTACCCAGACTACGGGCATTGGTACTCATTGCTCTCCATTTTGATGGCTTTACCTTCTGTAGCGGCATCCCCCACTGACCTTTCTACCTTGGTCTTTTTCTCATTTAGTTCCCTGTTTTGTAGGGGGAGGCTGGGATTTTCCTGCTGCTTATCAGTGCCTCCCCCGTTGACTAGTTTAAAGGCTTGCCAATGAAGCATTTAAACCGACTGCCCAAAAGACTTGTTCCCTTTCTGGACAGATGCAGACCATCCTGCCAGTATAGGCTGGTGTCCCTCCAGGTGGAACCCCAGTCTCCAATGAAGCCAAACCCCTGTGCTCCACACCATTTTTTCAATCATTTGTTAAACTGCATGGTGCAAAGTACCCTCGCCTCACCCATGCCACTGACAGGCAGCACCTCTGAGAAGGATACTGTGTGTGCTACTTGTCTTAAGCCCCTCCCCAACTCTACAAAGTCCTTCTGCACTGCTCTAATCTCATGATGAGCCAAGTCATTTGTCCCTAGGTGGACAATGACGTCCAGCTCAGACTCCCGTGCAACTGTTCTCGTGATCCTAAGGATGCGCTTCCTGTCCCTCCAAGCCATGGCGCCAGGCAGGCACCTTACTTCAGTTATATTTAAACATGTTAGACTCTTTCACCTTGTTAATGCCCTTAAAGATGTTTGAATGTCTCGATCATATCACCTCTCTCCCTGCTTTGTTCAAGGGTATACATATTGAGCTCTGTTAATCTGTCCTCATGTGTCTTCTGATGCAGTCCCTGCACCATTTTGGTTGCCCTTCTCTGGACTGCCTCAATTTGGTTAATGGTTTATGAGGGTGTGGCCTCCAGTACTGCATGCAGTACTCCAGATGGGGCTAACCAGTGTCTTGTAAAAAGGATTATTACCTCCTCTTATGACTTGTGATACCTCTACTAATACACCCTAACATTCCCCTAGCCTTACCTACTGCTTTAGAGGTCTGCTTGGATGATTTCAGGTCATCGGTGATGATGATGCCAAAGTCTCTTTCTTCCTTTTGACTGCCAGCAACTCCTCCCAGTCTATAGGTGGTTTCAGGGTTTGTCTTCCCTATGTGCATGATCTTGCACTTCTTTGCATTAAACCCCAGTTGCCACTCTTCAGACCATTTTGCTAGTTTATCCAGATCTCTTCTCATTCTGCCCACCCCATCTGGATCATCTATTCTGTTGCAGGTCTTGGTGTCATCTGCAAACAGACAAGCCTTACCTCCAGTCCATCTGCAATGTTACTAATAAAGATATTGAAGAGGACTGGCCCCAGGACTGATACCCGAGGTACCCCACTTGTGACTTGCATCTCTTCTGACTGTATACCATTTACCACCACACTCTGTTTTCTGCCCATCAACCAGTCTGCCACCCAGTTGACCAACTTCTGACCCACCCCCAAGCCTACCAGGCTTATTTATCAATCTTCTATGTGAAACAGTGTCGAAAGCTTTGCTGAAGTCAAGGTAGGGAACATCAACTGCTCCCCCTTTGACCACCACTCTGGTTACCCAGTCAAAGAAATCTATGAGATTAGTTTGACAGGACCTTCCTTTTGTAAACCCATGCTGTCTTGGATCCTGTGCACCTATGGATTCCAGGTGTTGCACTATCCTTTCCTTAAGGAGTGCCTCCATAATCTTGCCCATTACTGAGGTAAGACTGACTAGTCTGTAGTTCTCTGCCTCCTCCCTGCTACCACTCTTGTGGAGTGGGATCACATAAGCCTCCTCCAGTCTTCTGGGACCTCTCCTGTACACAGAGACTCACTAAACAGTTCTGCTAATGGCTCTGCTAGTTCCACCCTTATCTCCTTAAGTACCCTGGGATGTATGCCATCAGGTCCCATTGCCTTGTCCATCCTGAGCTTGGCGAGCTCTTGTAGGACCCTTTCTTTGTGAAGGGAGTAGTGCTCACCTCCCTCCCCTGTGTCCATGGTGCTGAGCTGTGTGCCCTGCCCTACCTTCTCTTCAGTAAATACTGAGCAAAAGTATCTATTTAGGATAGATGCTTTTACAGGTCCTCCTCCTCACATGCCCCTTTCTCCTTTGAGCTTAGCAATACCCTCTCTGACTGTCTCCTCTTCACTAATGTATCTATAGAAAGTCTTGTCACCTTCTTTTACTGTTCGTGCTAGTGTTTCCACTGACTAGTCCAGCTGACTACCTCAGACCGGGTGCGGAACCTGGGCGTTGTGTTTGATGACTGTTTGACATTTAAATCCCAGGTGTCAGCAGCTGTCAAAACCTCTACCTTTTACCATCTGAGGAACATCGCCCAGGTGAAGCACCTGGTTCCTCCAGACGATCTCCCTACTTTGGTCCACGCTTCCGTTACCTCCCGCCTTGACTACTGCAATGCCCTTTACCTTGGGCTACCGGGGGTTGAGATTCGCCTCCTGTAGCTAGTGCAGAATGTGGCAGCCAGGCTGTTGACTGGTTCTTCTAGGTCCAGTCATATAACGCCTGTGCTCCCGAGACTGCACAATCATCTTCAAGGTCGGTTTGCTGACCTATAAGGCCCTACACGATCAGGGACCTGCTTACCTGAAAGATCTCCTTTTCCCTACTGTCCCCCCACCCTCTCTCTCTGATCCACTGACAAGGATTGCTAGAGATTCCCAGGATTCATTTAAAACTTCCGGGGCCAGATCTTTTAGTTTCATGGCCCAACCCTGTGGAATTCTCTACCTCGTCAGGTGCGAGACTGCCCGACTGTCCAAAGTTTTAAAGGAGCTTTAAAAACCTATCTTTTTAGTAAAGCTTATAATGATTTTTGAATATTGTTGTTTAGTTTAATTTTAATGTAGTTTTAACTATTTATTGTTTTATTTTAATTGTACAGGCGCCTTGGTTTAAGAAAGGCGCCTCATATAAATAAAGATTGATTTGCTTCGATTTTGATCCTCAGTTTGGGACTTTGCCTGCCTTACTACTTTCCCTGCTTCCCTTAGGGCAGCTTGGTATGCCTCCCTATCTTCCGCCCGCTGTGTTTCCTTATATTTCTGAAGGCCAGCCTTTTGGCTCTGACCTTTTCACTACTGAATTTGAGAACCAAAGTGGTTTCTTCTTTTGCACTTCCTTTTCTAACACAATGGGATGTTGCTTCAAGTATTGCATCCTTAATGCTTGCCCACTTTGCCCATACCCCCTCACCTGTGTTTCTTTTTGCCAGTGCTAGCTTAATTCTGTTGGCCATTTTATCAAAGTCAGCTCCTCTGAAGTCCCATATTTTTGCCTTGGAATGGGATGATTTAGATGTAGTGGCCAAACTGAACCATACCATGTGATGGTCACTGGCCCCCAGGTGACCTACCTGGAGATCTGTGATCCCTTCCCTGTTAGTCAGTACTAGATCTAGGATAGCCCTGTCTCTTGTGGGTTTTTGTACCCACCATTTTGATAGGCATTGTTCAGAAACAGCACTGCCTTCTCTTTTGTAAAGAGAGGAGACAAAAAGCTGATCAGTCTTCCTGAGATTCTTAGTCCGATTGGTGTAGTATCTCAGTATTCTATGAACATCCAAAGTATGCAAGAGGTACTCCCTTGATTGGAGTGTTATGAAGAAAGCGGGTAGCTCAATGGATTGATTCAGCGAGATTCAGCCACCACCTTAGGGAGAAACTTAGGGTTGGTGCGTAGAGCCACACGTTCCTTGTGAAAAATCAAGTACGGGATTTTGCACATCAAGGCCTGAAGCTTGGAAATGCGCCGAGCAGACATAATGGCCACTAGGAAGAGTTCTTTCAAGAAAGGAACTTCAAATCAGCTGTAGCTGCTGGCTCGAAAGGAGGCAGAGTAAGCTTCTCCAGAATAAAATTCAAGTCCCAAGGAGGGGCAGGAATGCAGATGGGGGTCTCAAATGGAGAACCCCTCTGAGGAAGGTCGTGGAGACTTCCAACTGAGCAAAAGTCCTGTCTCCAAAGGGAATATGGTAGGCTGAGATAGCAGCCATGTGGACCTTTAACGAGGAATGGCTGAGACCCAGATCGAAGAGGTGACGCATGTAGTCCATGACTTTATTGGCTGGGCACGAGACAGGCTCAAGGTCCTTCGAATTTGCCCAAATAGAAAACCATTTCCACTTCGTGGCATAGGTGGACCTGGTGGAAGACTTCCTGGCTCTACCAAAATGTACACTACGAGAGGAAAAACTCCAATGCGGGCTTTAGCTACGTCCGCAGGAGCCACGCATGTAAATGAAGGTATTTGAGGCCTGGATGAACAAGGGTCCCCTGATCCTGGGTCAACAATTTTTGCAACAGAGGAAGAGGAAGTGGAGGTTTCTCTGAAAACTGTTGCAGAAGAGAGAACCAAACCTGCCTGGGCCAGAAGGGAGCGATGAGAATCATTCAAGCTCACTTCGATCTGAGTTTGTTCAGGACCCTCAGAATTAAAGGAATGGGAGAGAAGGCATAAATGAATCTGTCCCTCCAAGCGAGAGATAGAGCGTCCCACCACAAAATGTCTCGCCTTGAAACGAGTGAGCAGAAGGCGGGAAGTTTTGCGTTTAAGGGCGAGGCAAAGAGGTCTATCTGAAGTGTTCCGCATCGCTGAAAGATGTCGTTTACGACTTCTTGATCCTGCTCCCATTCGTGGGATCTGGCTGAGGACTGACTGAGTTGGTCTGCCAGTGTGTTTTCCACTCCCAGAACGTGAACCACGGTCAAGTGAAGGTAATGCTGGGCTGCCCAATGCCAGACTCTCATCGCTTCCCAGCACAGATGGTAAGACCATGTCCCTCCCTGCTTGTTGAGGTACCAGACAATGCACATGTTGTCCGATTGTATGAGGAGATGACCGGGGAGGATGAATGAGAGTACAGGCTGGAGGGCATAAAGGACTGCTCTCAGTTCGAGCACATTTATGTGCAGGTTTTGTTCGAACCTGGGACCAGCTGCCCTGGGTTCTGTGAGACCCCAGATGGGCACCCCGACCTTCTCTTAACACGTTCGTCATCAATGTCTGGGAGGGCGGATCGATGTAGAAATTAACTCCCAGGCACAGATTCTCTTGAACCATCCACCATTGCAAGTCCCTGATCATGGGATCGGATACTAGAACTTCCTGGTCTAGATTGTCCCTGGTATGGTCCCATTGAGAGATCCTCATATGAAGCCAAGGAAGTGGGACTGTCAGAATGGCAGCTGCCATTAGTCTGAGGAGGCGGAGGACTGACCTGGCTCCGACCCTCTTGCGATTGGACAGAAGACGGGCCTGGTTCTGAAGGGTGTCTACCCTGTCCAGAGGAAAGAAGGCTTTGCCCATGGTTGTGTTCAGAATCGCCCTGATAAATTGGAGGCATTGGCATGGGACTTGGCCCGATTGATGGCGATACCCAAGCTGGTGAACACCTGCAGGGTAAGGGAAAGGGAGTGCAGGAGTTCCTCCCTGGACGGGGCCACCAGGAGCCAGTCATCCAGGTATGGGAATACCTGTACTCCCTGGGTACGCAGGTGGGCCGCTACCACAGACAGGCATTTGGTAAACACTCAGGGGGCTGAGGAAAGACCAAATGGGAGGGCCTTGAATTGGCAGTGGTCCCCCTGAAAGCAAAACCGAAGGAATTTGAGGTGGGAAGGGCATATGAGGATATGCAGATAGGCATCATGCATGTCCAGAGCACACAGCCACTGTCCCTGACGAAGAAGAGGTAGAAGGCTCTGCAAAGAGAGCATTCTGAAGCATTTATACTCCACGAACATGTTCAGGGAGCTGAGGTCGAATATAGGCCTCAGATCTCCAGTCTTCTTTGGAACTAGGAAGAAATGGGAATAGTAAACGGTTCCCTAAAGATGAGTGGGAACTGGCTCTATCGCTGCCTTCGAGAGAAGGGAGAGGATTTCCTCTAGGACCAGAGGAAGATGTTGCGGGGAGAAAGACGACTGAGGTGGGTGGGGTGGTCTTCTGGGCGGTTTCTGCAGAAACTCTATTGAGTGTCCTGCTGCTATCAACTGGAGCACCCAAGTGTCTGATGTTATCCTCGCCCAACCCGGCAGATGGGAGGAGAATCTCCCCCCACCGGTTCCTCTGGAATCCCCAGAGGCAGTGGGAGAGGCAGGGAGTCAGGAGGTGTGGGGCAGCACAGCAGACGAGGCTCCTGCGGCTTTTTTGCTGGGAGAAGTCTTGGTTGCTGGAGGGGCCAGAAGTTTGTTGGCACGTTTGCCCTGTGGTTTTTATCTTTGTCGGTTTTGGTGACGAAAAGGACGCCGCTGCCCTTGAGGGGGCCTGTACATAGAGTTGACTGACTTGAGTGCAGAACCAGTCTCCTGCAGTTCAGTAATGATGTCCTTGACATCACCCCTGAACAGCACCGAACCCCTGAAGGGAGCATCCTGAATGGCGGATTACACTTCAGGGACCAAACCTGACACGCGGAGCCAGGCATGACACCACAGGCCTATGGCGAAGCCGAACTCCTTCCAGCTGTGTCCACTGCGTCATAAGTGGCATGAAGCATGTGCCGACTGGCCGAGCGAGCATAACGGACAAGATCAGCCACTTCCTGCTTAGTCTGTGACTGTGGAAGGGAGTCTAATTTGGATTACTCCAGGCTAAGGATGGTCTTCTGGAAATCCCCCCATATGTGCTACATAGTTAAGGGCCCTAATACCTAGGTGAAGAGAAATAGATCTTCTTCCCATATTTGTCTAGAGCTGGGATTCCTTATCAGGCGGAGACAAGTGGAGGTGTTTGGGATTGGTGGGGCGGCCGTGAGCGGCACTAATGACAACTGAATCCGCCTCTGGGTGAGGGCTAGGAAAGTCTCACCCTCAGGAGCCCAGTATAGCGGTCCGCCTTCCTCAGAAGGGGGCTAATGCAGAAGGTTGTTTCAAATGGTGAAATAAGATCTATGGAAGCTCTATCCAGGTTATAAGTAAGTAAAATGTATTTTTAAGCGCTTTTCAATATCAAAGCGCTGTACAGATAGAACAATTTAAATACATACAAAATACATACATATAACACAACAGCAGCAATAACAATATAATTACAATAAAATACAATAAATCACTCCCCATATGCCATTTGAAATAAATAAGTTTTTAGTTCTGACCTAAAGCTCTCAACGGTCAGGCAGCTTCGTATCCGACGGTGAGAGAATTCACAGGGTAGGGCAGCATAAGAAAATGCCGTGGCACCGATGTTTTAAGCGAACCCTGGGAACCTCTAGCAATCCCTCGCGGCGGGCGGAGTGAGCAGAGGACAGTAGGAACAAGCAGATCTTGATACCACCGCGGTCCCTGTTCGTGTAGGGCTTTATAGGTCAGTAACCCGACCTTAAGGTGATCCGCCACTGAACCGGCAGCCAGTGCAGCTCGCACAGCACAGGCGTAATATGATTCCTCATAGATGTCCCCGCCAAAGCCTGGCTGCTGCGTTCTGCACTAGCTGCAAGCGGCGGATATCAACCCCCGGCAGCCCTAGGTACAGGGCATTGCAGTAATCAAGGCGAGAAGTAACAAAGGCATGGACCAATGTCGGAAGGTCGGCCGGAGGAACAAGGTGTTTCACCCGAGCAATATTCCTCAGATGGTAAAAGGAAGATCTGACAGCAGAAGACACCTGAAATTTCAGCGTCAAACTGTCGTCAATAATAACGCCCAGGTTACGCACCCAGTCTGAGGTCGAGAGCTGGGCACCATCGATCCATATGCCCGAAGGGAGACCAGCCCTACAACCCGCCTCAAGGCGACCTGGGTCCACCACCAACACCTCAGTCTTATCCGGGTTTAACCTTAGCCAGCTGGCACTCATCCAATCATTGATCTCGGATAGACAGTTGTTAAGTATAGAGACTGCATCTTCTTGCCCGGGACTAAAGGACAAATATAGCTGGGTATCATCTGCATAGCAGTGAAAACACAAGCCATATTGCCTAATAATGTCTCCCAATGGCAGCATATAGACAGCGAACAACATGGGTGCCAAAATGGAACCCTGCGGAACCCCACAAGGCAAAGAGACAGCGTCAGAGGAATAAATTCCAGTGATAACCCTCTGTCTCCGCCCTGTGAGAAAAGATTGAAACCATTGCAGAACCGTACCAGACAGTCCACAATAAAACCGCAGGCGTTCCAAAAGCACACCATTGTCCACAGTGTCAAATGCTGCAGAGAGATCAAGAAGGACTAGAATAGTACGAGCCTTTCGATCCCTCGCTATCAGGAGATCATTTAGAACCCGGACAAGAGCAGTCTCAGTACTATGTCTTTTCCTAAATCCCGACTGAAGAGTATCATAGACATTATGATTTGTAAGATGGTCATCCAGTTGCAGTGCAACCACCTTTTCAATAACCTTACCCAAAAAGGGCAGGTTAGAGACAGGTCTGTAGTTAGCTGGACAGTCCGGATTCAATGAAGGTTTTTAGGAGTGGTCGAACGACCGCCTCCTTTAAGGGTTCAGGAAAGATCCCCTGCTCCAAAGATTTCCAGACAATTTCAGCAATGGTCGGACAGATAATATCTCACGCAACCCAATAATAGAGGCGAGGGCCGGATCCAAACTACAACTGGTTGGACGTACAGTCTGGACAATCCTCATAATGTCCATGAATTCCGCCTACCAAAGTCAGACCAGGTGACACAGGTGTTTGCTTCCCTCGCCAATCACTGCAAACCCTTGAAGAGTGAGCTTGGCTGATATCCGACCTAATGCTGGCAATCTTATCAGCGAAAAATTGAGCAAGCTCATCACACTTTATTTTAGAAAATCTTTCCAGACTGTAGACAGAGTGGATTGCACAATCTGTCAACAGTCCGAAGAGTTGAACCGGTCGAGCTACAAGAGCAGCAATCTCCCTGGACAGGAATTCTGCCTTCTTACGGGATATTGCCGATTGATAGATAACATAATGATCCATCAATCTAAGTTTGTCAGGTGGAATCAGAGTAGGAACAGTCTCGGCAGATCCAGATGGGCAGTTTTTATGCTGTGGGTCTAGCTCCACTGGTTGCCACTGATGTACTTCCTGGATTTTCCTCAATAACTTCAAAGAAGGATCCCCTGAAGGACTTCGAGGAGTCCTTGGCCTGGGGCGTCCTGGAGTACAGGGCTGTCTCTGGGGTCAGAGTGGCCGGACTTGAGTCCGAATCAGAAGTTCTGATGAAGAGGAGGAAGACTTCTCCCTATGAAGGGGAGGGACAGTCCCTCTGGGGAGTTCCCCGGAGCACGTATCCTCCCCTAGTCAGGCACCAGAAGGCTCTCCTCTGGTGTCGGGAAGAGGGGAGAGAGACTCCCGTCTCTGACATAGTGGATCCTGTATAGGGTCCGGCGTCAGTAGATGACTCTCGACCTCCCTGGTGAGCTGAGCCTTGGCCTTAGCCCAACAGGAGGCCAACATCTCCTTCAAATCTGCCGGCGGCTGAGGAGTGGGTAGCAGAGGGACCTGGCAAAGGCCCTGCTGTGAGGCCAGACAGTTGTAACACTGGCCTCAAGGGCGCCTGGCCCAGTGTGGTATAATCAAAAAGGGTCCGAAGGACCTGATGGAAGGATAGGCCTATCGCCAGGTAAAGGGACACCAGATGGTGTTGGGTCGGCGACGCCAGGACCGCATCTAAGGATCTGGTGTCAAGGGATCCGCCGAGGAGGAGGGTTCCTGACGGCAGCATCCCAGTATCCTGGGTGATAACCGGGAAGGAGGATTATGATCTCCAGGGGTCAGTCGAAGAGATGCAGGGCCTCAGAGGCAATGTGGTGAGACGTTGCGGAGAGCCTGGGGCAGACTGTTCAATGGGGTCTGGTGCAGGGCTTCTTGGGCGAGCGGGCGTCAGTGGAACCGGCGTCCGACTTATCGAGGCGAATCTGGGTGGAGCGTCAAAGGCGGCATCCGACTTGTCAGACTCCTGCCCCAGGAAGGCTGCAAAGGAGATGTGGTCTTGTCAGGAGGTGTTTTGGCTGGGCGCTCCCAGAGGGTAGCGACTTAGAAGCCTTGTCCGGCAAGCGTCGGTGGGACCAACGTACAACTTACTGGACCCGTTCTGACCAGAATATCACGTGGAAGAAGCGGCCTTCACGGGAGCGGATGCCTCCTTTGCCCCGGAGGCTCCCGAAGGGCCCGAGCGTGAGCCAGACGGGAGAGGCGACGCCTTCTTTGTAACCACCAAGACGGCCATCGTGGAGCAATCCCCCAGAGGAGACGTTACCATGAGTGCCGGCTGCTGTGGAAGCCGGTTCCCACTCCCGGTTCTTCTCCTTGTCACGCTTTTTCCTATGACCTTCAGGGAAAGTAGACACCTGCCTAAGTTTCTTTAATTCTTTTTCCATTGAGGCCATTTTCTTCTTTAGGATATGGGCTTCCAGGGACTGCTGCCTTCTCTTGTGGGTAGCAGAGTTTAACTTCTGGCAGTGCTGGCACTTCTCCACAGGGTGGTCTGGGCCCAGACATAAGAGGCACAAGGAGGTCATCCTTGTGTGGAAGTTGGGAACCACACAAGTCACACTTATTTTTATGCAATTGAGGGCATCGGGGACAACATACACAGTGACTTGTTTAAAAAAGAAAAAATCGAATAATTAGAGAAAATAGATTGAAAAGTTTGAAAACTTAAAGAGACCGACGAATGACAGGCGGCTGTTCTACCGTGAGGAACTTTCACAAGCGACAACAGGAAAGAACTAGAAGGCAGGTGTGGGAGACCACCCCTTATACAGACATCGTATGACACCAGTCACCTGACGTGGGGGCAGTACCCCGCCAAACACTGCTAGCTATAAATTTTTCCGTGGGGTCCTGATGCCTGGCGGCTTAGTCCTATATGTGAATATCTACTGCAAGAGCCCTCTCAAAGCAAGATCGGAGTATTCTACTATTTCTTCCAGTCCCGAGATGCATGGAGGATTTACTGACCCATCCTGGACCTATGAACTGTAAATTTCTACATCCAATATAAAACGCTCCGGATGCTGTCACTACAGGGCCTGCTGCCCCCTGCACCAGGGAGACTGGATATGCTCCCTAAACATACTGGATGCATACCCACATTTCAGGCTGCGTGATCCTCACCCACGATACTTCAAGTTCCAGTTCCAGGGGGCACACTACCAGTTTTGGGCACTGCCCTTTGGCTTGTTCTCTGCGCCTTGGGTCTCCTTCAAATGCTTGGCAGTGGTGCCAGCAGCCTTCAGAAGGGAGGGAGGGACTCTATGTCTTTCCTTACCTGGCCATTTGGCCATTAAAAGCGCAGTCCAGGAGGCACCTGCTCCACATCCTGGCGTGTAACAAACTACTGTATCCATACCCTGGCATTCTGTCCAAATCAGTTTTGACCCCTTGTTAGCGCCTACAGTATACAGGGTCAGTACCAGACATGGCTCAGGGTATGGCCTTCCTGCCCCAGGACAGGGTAATAGCAGACATGCTACAGCCAGAGCCTTTCTCAGGCTCTTGGGCCTGATGGCTATAGCCCTTGTCATGGGTTCCTCTAGTCAGGCTGCACATAAGGATCTCAGGGGACACCGAGGGTCCAGTGGGATCAGTGCACCGCCAACCATGAACAGCAGGTTCTGGTCTCCTCACCGGTCAAAAAGATGCTATGGTGGATGGAACCCAACAACCTATTGAAAGGGGGTTCCCTTCATCACTCCTTCCCCTCAGCAGATTCTCACCATGGATGCCTTGGGGTTAGGTTAAGCTGCTCATCTGGGGAGTCAAGGGACATGGTCAACTGTGGAGACTGCTCTCCACATCAATGTCCTGGACATGAAGGCCATTCTGTATGCTTTACAGGTCTTCCAGACCCATCTGTCCCAAGGCCACCTGCTGGTGTAGACAGACAATATCGGTGTAGTTTGTTACATCAACAAACAAGAAAGGGCCCATTCACACCCTCTGTATTGGAAAGTAACGAGGGTATGGTACTGGGCCCTAGAACATGGTCTAGAACTGTCCCCTGTCCATGTTCCAAGCATCCAAATTGTCCCGGCAGATGGACTCAGTCAGTTGCAGTCTTGGATGAAGACCTGTTTGACAGGTGGGGCCATCCAGAGTTGGACCTTTTGTGTCCCTACTCAACACAAAACTGCTGCGTTTCTGCCCACTTGCTCAAGGGTCTGAGTTTTCTGGCAAGACGCGTTGTCCTCTCTTGGAAAAGGGAGGTTCCTCTACACCGCTCCTCCCTCTCCTCTAATACAGAGGGACTAATCAAACTGCAGATGAAGGGGTCACCTTGATAGTCACTGCAACCTTCTGGCCTTGTCAGATCTGGTCCCCTTATTGCAACAGCTGATGGTGGACCCTCCAGTGCTCCCTGCGCACAGACTTGCTCACCAAGGCATAGGGCACTTGGTCCATCTGAACCTCAAGTCACTTCACCTTCATGCTTGGCTCCTGGAAAATAGCCACTGAGAGGCCTGAGTCTCCCCTAAGGTGGCTGCCATGCTGATGGCTGTCAGAAAGCCTCCACCAGGGTCACTTACTCCATGTAGTGGAGCGCTTGCTGTGTGGACAGCTTCCCATCGCCTGGACCTGTTCACTTCTCCAGCGAGTCAGATTTTGGAGTACTTGCTGACCCTCTCATATTCAGGCCTGACATACTCCTCTATTAAGGTGCACCGGTCAACCATTTCAGTCTTCCATGTGCCTGCTGATGGCCGTACGGTGGAACAATTAGAGGTGTCCTATACCTTCTTGTGAGGCACTCTTCATCTGAAGCCTCCCATTTATAATCCTGTCCCTCCTTGGGACTAGAATTTCGTGTCGAGAGAAAAACTTACTTTAGCTCCTTTTGAGCCAGCCACAACATGTGAGCTACAATTTCTGTCCTGGAAAGCATTATTTTTAGTTGCTATTACTTCTGCTTGGAGAATTTCCAAGCTTCAGGCTCTGATGTGTGAGCCTCATTTGTTTTACACAAATGTCTTTGCATACAAATCCTAAGTTTCTTCCTAAGGTGTTCGAAGCTTACTTTTGAACCAAACCATCTACCTGTCTATTACCCAATGCATGCCAATCCAGGGAAGTGCTGCTCACACTTTTAGATAAGAACATTAACATGTCTGTATAAAGGGAAGTGGTTATCCTCTATACAGACAGTTGGTGAGACCCCATCTGAGTACTGTGTGCAGTTTTGGAGACCTCATCTACGCAAGGACATAGACAAGATGGAAGCAGTCCAGAGGAGGGCAACTAAAATGGTGCAGGGTCTGCAGTAGAAACCATATGAAGAGAGAGACAGAGAGCTTATATGTATACCCTTGATGAAACGAGGGACAGGGGGGACATGACAGAAACTTTCAAGTACCTCAAGGAATCAACAAAGTCCAGGAAGGTAGCATCTTTCAGAAAAGAGAGTGTAAGAACAGAGGCAAAATTTAAAAGAGAGAGGGACGGCTCAGGGTAATGTGAGGACATTTTTTTCATGAAGACAGTGGTGGATACATGGAACCGCTTCCTGAGGAGGTCTTTGGGTCTAAAACAGTGGGGAATTCAAACATGCATGGGACAGACATAAGGCAATTATAGTGGGGTTGCAGGAAGTAGGCTGTTGGTTAACTAGAATCTGCAGCTTATCCAGTAGGTAGGGAAATGGGCAGACTGGGTGGGCCAAGTGGTCCTTATCTGCAGTCAAAGTCTATGTTTCTATGTCGGCAGAAGGGGACCGTATGATTCATCTAGTCTGTCCAGATTGTCTACCCCCCTATTCTGTTCTTCCCACATTACCGCAGTACTTGTCTCACGCTAGCTTAAAAGCAGTGACTGTTTTGGCCTCCACAATCGCTGGTGGTAAGGTATTCCAAGGGTCCACCACCTCTCTGTGAAGTAGAACTTACTCCATTAGTCTCAAACTGTGCCCCTTGCTCACATAGTCTCATTTCTGTGAAAGAGGTTTTCTGCTTGTACCTTTTTATGCCCTTTATGTATTTCAAGGCTTCTATTATATCTCTCTGCTTCTCCTTTGCTCGAGGGAGTACATTTGCAGTTGCTGTAGTCTAGATTCATACTGCTCCTGGTGCAGCTCCTGTACCATTTTAGTAGCTCTTCTCTGTACAACCTACAAGCGGTCTGTATCCTTTTAGATGTGACCTTCAGAACTGTACACAGTACTCGAGATGTGGCCTCGCCAAGGACCTGTACAGAGTATGACCTCTCGCCCCTACTTGTAATGCCACTGCCAATACATCCAAGGATGCTACTAGCTTTCTGCGCCGCCTTTTCACATTGTCTACTCACGTTTAAATCATTGGAAATAAGCACTCTGAGGTCCCGTTCAAGTTTTGTTTCGATTAATTGTTCACCATCGAGTGTGTATGTTTTCCTTGGGTTTCCTGTTCACAGAATTCCACATTTTCATATGCACCGTACAAAGTACTGCAGGAAGTCCTCGCAGCCGTTTCCTTCACCCCTGGGAAAGAGGGTGTGTTTCTAAACAGTGCCTGTTCAAATGGTTGGTTAACTATTACCTTTTACTACAGGGAGTATGGGAAAGAACTTCCTGGCATTGTTTATGGCCATTCAACGAGAGACATGGCCACTTCAGTTGCTTGTTTCAGGAATGTTTCAGCTGCAGAGACTTGTGCTGCTGCAGCTTGGAGTTCTGTCCACACCTTCATTAAACACTACAGTCTGGACACTATCTCTAGAAGAAGGGCAGGCTTTGGCCCAACTGTGCTTCAAGGTCTTCTTTCATAGGTTTATTGCCTTCAGCCATCCTGAGTGTTTCATCTGTAAGAATTGCTTGGGACTCGTCCCTACAGGTATTGCCTGCTGCAAGAGATACCTAGATGAAGCTAGTACAGTTACGCAAGAACTTACCGTAACAGTAGATCTTTGAGAGGACCTCTTGCAGCAGCCCATGCTGTCCAACCCTCCGTCCCCCTTAGCCTGAGAGCTTCACTGTCTCTTTCTCCACGTAGGTTTACCTTCCGTTTCACCCTTATTGTACATGGTGGGAACCTCTGGCCTTCCTCGGTTCGCCTGCATGACATCTGCTGCTTATGGTCTGTGGCAGGAGAACTGGGGAGGGCACAGGGCTGCCTACATTTACAGAGGAGCAACGTCAGCATGTGACATTATCGTAGGCAGCCCCCTGGTAGATGGCTAGGTAGAAAAGTTTCCATCCCGCCTGGTGGCGCTGAGGGTTGAGGCACTGGAGATCTTACCTCTCTCCATGCCGGTGGGGAAGGAGTAGGATCGAGGCACCTAATGGCAGCTCTTCTCTCCCCGGGTGGTCGTCACGGCCCCCCCCCCCAAAGTAGTTCAGCCGCTGCGTGGAGGTTCGGTGACGGCATAGGCAGGAAGGGGCGACATAAAGGGACAGCATCTCATAGTGTGATGTGTGCGTTCCTCCACACATGCGCATTTGCACCGAGATGGGGATGGGCAAAAAACGAGGGTACAAAAACCAATAAAATACTAATGTTAAAAAAAAGTTTCCGTGTGGTCCTAGTGCCTAGCAGCAATAGTCCTACAGGTGTGGCTGCTACAAGAGATCCTCTCAAGATCTACTGTTACGGTAAGTTCTTACATAACTGTACTTTTAGATACCATCTATAACCATCTGCCAAACTATGGATCTTTAAGTAGAGCACAATTAAACATTCATGTTTTTTCTTGTTTAACATCATTATCCAACTGTAATCCCACAGCAAACTGTGCATGGTCCGCGATAACAATGTTATCTATGCTACAGTTTGTGATCTCAACCAGTAATGAAATAGAAATAAAGAAGTGAACCAGCCTGTTATAAGACCCATGCCTAATGGGAAAAAAGTTAAAATCTTTATCTTTGGGATGAACTAGGCACCAAATTTCAACTAGTCCAAAATTTGGACAGAATTTATTCAATGTGTTTGTGGATTTAACATACGTATTAGTGGATCTGTCACTTCTGTCTGTGTAGTTGTCCATATCTGCATTTACGTCCCTTCCCACAATTACGATTAAGAGACCCCAGCAGAAGATAAGCAGACAGGCAAAAAATTCTGGCGTTTTTTTTTTTTTAAATTCGGAGCATACATGTTTACCAGGAGAAGGAACAGTTATGTAAGAACTTACCGTAACAGTAGATCTTCGAGAACAGCTCTTGCAGCAGGTTCCACCATTAGGACTGAAGCCGGCAGGCGCCAGGACCCCACGGAAATTTTCTAGCTAGCAGTACTCAGTGGGGACCACCCCTGACGTCTGTCCCGCCCCCGTCAGGCATCGTATAAAAGGGGGCGGTCCCCCAGAATCCCCAGTTCTCCCGCCGGAGACTCCTAGCCGCTGGATGACATCAGAAAAGGAGACTGAGGATCTGCCATCAAATGGCAATCAAAGTGGTGTTAGAAACACCTAATCCTAGGAGAAGGATATTGGAACAAGTCTACCTTCAGCAGGGATGGTGGAAGGAAAAGCACCTGCTGCAAGAGCTGTTCTCGAAGATCTACTGTTACGGTAAGTTCTTACATAACTGTACTATCTTACTTCGAGAAACAGCTCTTACAGCAGGTTACACCATTAGACCGATTCCTCAAGCAATACTGGAAATCCTCAGCGGTGGGAGGAGGAAAGGTAGAAATCACTAGTTGTACCGAAGCCAAGGACAGGAGTACCCTAAAGGACTGCTAGACCAAAACCTGCTCTTCGCCTCGATGCAACGTCCAGGCTGTTATGCCCGATAAAGGTGTGCACAGTGCTCCAAGTAGCTGTTGCACAGACTGCTGAAGTGGACACGTTCTTCATGGCCACAAAGGAGGTAGCCACCCCCCTTGTGAAATGACCCATAACCGAGCTCTGTTTAAGGGTTTGTTACGCTTCTGGTAACAGAACGTGATACAATGAATGAGCCACCTGGACAGCGACTGTTTGGAAATGGTAGCTCCCATCATCCTGTGGGTGAAGGAGACGAAAAGCTTGTCAGATTTTCGGTGGTGTTTGGTTCTGGTCAGGTAGTATCGAAGACACCTATGCACATCTAAAGTGTGCAACAGGGCCTCTCCTCTGTTAGAATATTTAGGAAAGTACACTGGTAGATCTATGTCCTGATTACGGGTGAGAGCTGAGACCACCTTAGATAGAAACTACGGATTTCTCAGTAGGGACACGCTGTCCTTGTGAAAAACCAAATAAGGTTCTTTACACATCAGTGCGTGAAGTTCAGAAATTCTTCTGGCCAAAGTAACGGCAACTAAAAATAATGTCTTCCATGTAAGGAAACGTAGCTCGTAATCCACGGCTGGTTCAAAAGGTGGCAGCGAAGGCTGCTCCAGGACAAAGGGTAAATCCCATGGAGGAACAAGATCCTTAATCGGAGGTCTAAGGGAGGACATCTCTCAGAAAGGCGTGTGCCGTGTCCAACTGAGTTATGGGACGTTGGCCTATAGGAGCTTGATAGGCTGAGATGGTACAAAGGTGTACTTTTATCGAGGAGTAGGCCAAGCCTGTCTGAAACAGAGACAGGAGGTAGTCCAGGACCGACCTTTCCGGACAATCCATCGGTGAAAACCCCGTGTCTTGCCCAGAGGTAAAATCTAAGCCATTTCATGGGTATGTAAGCGTCAGTGGCTGATTTTCTAGCAGCTGCTAGAACATCTGCTACCTGCGAGACCCGTACCGCATTATGGCTGTGTCTCTAGGAGCCAGGCGCAGGTTCAGAGATCGAAGGTCTGGATGGACCAAAGAGCCTGCCTCCTGAGACAATAAGTGAGAACTGATTGGCAGAGGCACGGTGTAGCAGAAGGAACCAAATCTGTCTGGGCCAAAACGGCACGATAAGTATCAGCGTCACTTGCTCTCTGCGAAGTTTCAAAAGTACCATCTGGATGAATGGGAAGGGAGGAAAGGCATAGAGGAATCTGCCCGTCCAGGAGAGGGACAACACGTCTCACCAGAAAACACCAGGCCCTGGATCTAGCGAGCAGAAATTGGACAGTTTTGCGTTGTATGGGGACGCAAAGAGGTCTAACTCTGATGTGCCCCATCTGTGAAACAGATCCTCTACTACCTCCTGGAGTAGTTCCCACTCGTCGACTCTGGCCTGAGAGCAACTCAGGCTGTCTGCGATGACATTGTCCACTCCTGGGACATGAACAGCAATGAGGTTTGCGCCGTGTTGTTGTATCCAATCCCACTCCCTGAAAAGCGGGTAGGAACGGGTGCCTCCTTGTTGTGGAGGTAATACATCACCGCGGTATTGTCCGTTTGTAACTGAAGAGTACCTGGTGGGATCTCCGACTGTAAAGCCTGCAGAGCGTAAAGAACTGCTCTCATTTCCAGGATATTTATGTGGAGATGAGCTTCCTGGGCTGTCCATAAGCCTTGAGATCTGACACCATCGACGTAGTGCTCCCAACCAACCCTGAGGCGTCCGTGGAGAGCCACAATCTGAGACGGCGCGATGAAGGGGACCCCCACTAATAGGTTCTTTGAATCTAGCCACCATTACCAATCCCGGATTACGGCATTTGTGATCTGGATTGGAAGTTGCAAATGGTCTTGCTTCTGATCCCATTAGACCCGTAACATCCACTTGGTCACCCGCATGTGGAGACGGGCTAGCGGGACTGTTGCAATGGCCATAGCCATATGTCTGAGCAGGCAAAGGACCAGCCTGGCTGGGATGGTCCTCTTTGCCAAAATGTCCCTGATGAGGGATCTGATGTGTTCTGCTCGGTCCTGGGGTAGAAAAGCTTTCTCTTGGACAGTGTCCAGAACTGCGCCTATGAACTGCAGATTCTGTGACGGAACCAGGCGTGACTTCTCCTGATTGATAATGATGCCGAACGTCTCAAACAGAGACCGAGTACAATGAATGGCAGACATCAGGGACTCCCGAGAGGGCGCCATGAGAAGCCAGTCGTCCAGGTAGGGGACACGTAGGTGGCCTTGTCTCCTCAAAGTTGCCGCTATGACTGCCATGCACTTTGTAAACACTCGAGGTGCCGATGACAGCCCAAAAGGGAGGGCTCGGAACTGATAATGGCGACCTAGAAATTCGAAGCGCAAGAACTTCCTGTGCGCTCGAGCAATGGGTATGTGCAGGTAAGCATGCTGCATGTTCAAGGACGCTCGGAAGGGCCCTGCTTGAGCATGGGTATCAGACCTGGAGGGGTCACCATGCGGAAGCGTTTGTAAAGGACCGAAGCGTTGAGATAGCTGAGATCTAGTATCAGATGGAGGCCCCCTGTCTTTTTGGGAACCAGAAAGAAGTGGGAATAGTAACCTGCACCTCTCTGGTTCCGGGGTACGTGCTTTATAGCTTCCTTTCCTAGAAGCGCGAGCACCTCCTGCTGTATGAGCAGAGTGTGCTGACCCGAATAACGGGAAAGCAGGGGAGGTCTTGACGGTGGGTGGTCGAGGAATTCGATAAAGTGACCTCTCCTGACCATCTGAAGTACCCACGGGTCGGCGGTAATCGACTGCCACCCTGCAAAGTGGCGAGCGATGCGACCCCCAACCTTTTCTGCCTGTTGATCCAGAGGAAGGGTGGGGCCGGGAAGGAGTCATGCTGTGACAGCGCTGGTTCCCGCAGGCTGGGCCGGTTTGGTATACCGCTGGTCTCTGCCTGGGGAAGATTTAGCCTGGTCTTTACAATGGAAAGTGCCCCTATGTTGCTGGCCAGAATGTGGCTGCTGCCATCGTTGCTGGCTGCGAAAACAGTTCTGGTTCCAACGAAAGGAACCAGGTTTAGCTCTGTACATGGCCTGTACGGATCTTACTGCCTTCCCGGCCTCCTGAAGCTTGGTGATGACCTTTCCAGAGTGTTCACCAAACAGGACTTTGCCGTTGTATGGGATGACAATAATGTTTTTCTGTATGACTGGGGTAAAACTGGAAACACGGAGCCAGGAGTGTCTCTGGAGACAGACGCCCGAAACTGCAGCTCTGGCAGACGAGTCCACAGAATCGTATGCGGCTCGTAACACTTGGGTCCCCACATCAGACCCTGTGTGGAGGAGGTTTAAGAGCTCTGCCTTCTGATCGCCATCTGGTAGCTTATCAACTAGGTCCTGACCCTGTTCCCACAGGGCATTCTAAAACTGAACCATGTGAGACAGATAGTTCAGGGATCTGATGGAGCATGTAGCAGCCGAATACATGCACCTCCCCAGGGCATCCAACCATTTTGATTCCTGGTACAGTGGCTTTGTGCTCGTATGCCGTGGTTGTTGGGACCAGTCATGAGAGGCCGTAATGACCAGAGAGTCAGCCAGAGGTTGTTGCGCCAAATAATGGTCCTTTTCCGGGGCCTTGTACAGGCGGTCAGCTTTCTTCGGCACACGGGGTGGAGTGCGGATGCTCCACTAGCCTTGTGATGACTACAAAGTGTCCACCAAGGGTGGCACTCACACAGGCTTAAGATCCTTCTGCCGAAGGTAATGAGCAAGGCGCCTGCCCTCGGGTCGAGATCTTCCGATCCCACCCATGTTCTCCTGGATGTGCCTCATAATCTCAGAGAAAAAGGAATCATCCGGAGGTGACCTGGGCAGGTCTTGTGGGTCAAGTGATGGGATGCTGAGTGGAGAAGGAGACCAGGAGGTGTCATAAGTATCCAGTCTAGAATCCTCCCCTGGAGGAGTGTACCACTGACGTCTGGGTCACTTGGGGCTGGGAGACCCTGAGGGAGATCTTGAGGGAGGCCTTCTCCATTCCTTGGATCTTCCCCTAGGAGGTGGAGTGCGTTCCTTGGGGGTTGGTGGTCGTCCTGCTGGCCCCTGCGGTGGAAGAGGGGGAGTAGGAGGTGAAGAAGTAGGAGAAGGAGGTTTCACTGGGATCACATCTTTTCTTATTGTGTCCCACCAGAAAGTGAAAAGATCTTTGACCTCTTGAATATTCACACCCGACGACAGACCTGGCGCCGGTGGTCTGTCGCCGGCGTCGGGTGTCGGGTCTGAAGGAGTCTCTGGGATTGGTGAAGGCTCCCATGGAAGCCCAGCATCCTTGTTGTCGCCTGCCTGGTCCTCAGGCAATGTCAGGTTCTCCTCCGTGAGTCCCAGCGACGGTATCCACTGGTGACGGGGAGGAGGTGGCAGTCTTTGGCTCCAGCGAGCGTGTCACTGACGACAGGCGCTTTGATTGATGTTCGTTTCATGGATTGACCGACATCTGGTGTTTGGCCGATGTCTTCGGTTCCGCTAACGTCTGGCCGACTTCAGGTGTTTGGCAGACGTCAGGTGCCTGACCAACGTCGAGTCAGTCATTCGCTTCAGGGACGTCAGGTCTTTAGTCTTGCTAGGTGGGGAATCCGGACCCCTGAGAGGCTGGGAGACCGATCTGGAGCCGGGGTCCCGGCGTCGGTCTGATGAGGAAGACTTGGTCTGGTGATGGTCAGAGGTCTTCGCCGAGGCCCGGGTGGCAGTGGAGGAAGCCGAAGGCCTGGAAGTCTTCACAGGGTACAGAGAAGCTGAAGAGCCACCCAAAGCCTAAAACTGAGGGGGCTGGGAGTGAGCCCTGGAAAGAGAGCGGTCTGAGCACGTGGAGCCTGATCTGGTGCGCGAGTCTGAGGCCTGGTTAGAGGATCTGGACCTGGCCTTCTCCCGGTGCTTGTCCTAGTGTTTGTGGACTTTTGAGGTAGATTCACCTCCGGAAGAAGGTTCCTTATCCATTCTGAGTAGTTTCTCTTCCTAGCGGTGGATCCTGGTGTGACTGTTACACCCCTGACAGAAGGAGCAGGCCTTGGTGTCATGGTTCGGGCCCAAGCACCGCAGGCAGGATGAATGAGGATCCTTGAAGGGGATCTGTTTGCCACAGGCACACTTGGAAGGATGTCCTTCTGAAGAAGGAGTTGGAGATGCCGACATTTAGTTTGGTAAAACTGTTTTATGGAAGTTCTTAGTCGTGCGCTAGAGTGGGACCGTGAGACCGATGCTTGCGAGTCGCCGGCAGGAAAAGAACTGGGGATTCTGGGGGACCGCCCCATTTTATACAATGCCCGATGTCGGGGGCAGTCCCCGCTGAATACTGCTAGCTAGAAAATTTCCGTGGGGTCCTGGCGCCTGCCGGCTTCAGTCCTAATGGTGTAACCTGCTGCAAGAGCGGTCTCTCGAAGTAAAATCTGTCTATCCCCCTATACAGAAGAAACATACAAACACAGAAGACTGCCGGCAGGTAAGGACCACTGGGGCCCATCTAGTCTGCCCATTTTCCCTATTTGCATCAAGTGATGTTGATTCTAGTGGTCATCAGTCTAGCCCCCCCCCTTCCCATAGCTAGTGTTCCCTTATGCCTATCCCATGCATGTTTGAATCCCCATTAAGCTTGTCTCCACCCACCCACCCCACCCCGTGGCAGGCTATTCCAGGTATCCACCACCCTTTCAGGGAAGAAAACGCCCTACATTCCCTCCAATCTTATGTTGTGTCCTCTTGTTCTTACTCCTCCTGTACTAAAGGATGTCCCCACCTGCACCTTTTTATGCCTTTAAAGTACTTGATGGTCTCAATCATGTCACCGTGTTCTCTCTTCCAGCGTATACATGTTAAGGTCCTTTAATCTCCTCACATGTTTTCTGGTGCAAGCCCTATACCATCTTAGTTGCCCTTCTTTGGACCACCTCCACCCTGTCAATGTCTTCAAGAAGATGTGGCATCCAAAACTGTACACTGCACTCCAGATGAGGCCTCACCAGCACTTTGTACAGTGGCAGCACCACCTCCCTACTCCTTGGGATGCCCCTTCCTATGCACCCCAACATGCTATTGGCTTTCCCTACAGTCTTGGTACACTGTCTGGCCAATTTAAGGTAATCTGTGATGATATAGGCTTTGAGAAATTGGATATGTGATGGTGACGTACAAGAGTTTGGTAGGATGAGTTTTTTGAAACTGCATTTCATGAATTTCAACATTGTTTCTATTTTGCTGGTCTTTGGATGAAGTTTGAACAGTGGCACACATCTGCTCACCATAAGGACGCCAACTTTATCTGCTACAACTGGTTTCACTTAGAGCTTGGGGGGTTCTCTGTGTCAAAACACTTCGGTTATTCAGGGATTAGGATCCCTACAGGAATATAAATTTATTTCCGTATTAATCACTCTGGCTTCAGAATGACAATATTGTCTGCCTTTTTATAAAAACCTCCTTTTCTCCCTTTTCCCTTAACCTCCCCCCTCCTGATTCTGCCAATTTCCATTGAGAAATTCATATTTGAAGTTTTTTTATTTTTACAGATTTTCACTTTATCAATTTATATAAAATATAAAAATTTTAACGTTCACACCTTGTCACTTTTTGTAGCAACATATTCTATAGACACATCCTCTCTAGATGCCTTTTTGTAGCGGACATTAAAAAAAGAACTGCATTTTGGAGATCTAGCGTCACCTACTGGCTGCTCTCAATCATGCATTAAGAATGTAAATGAGCAATGATAGTTTTCAAACATGGGTACAAATGAAGTGTGTTCATGGTACAACTCCACCCTTGAAAAAGCTGAAGAGCGCTACAGACGTTTGGGAAGTTAGTTTGTGCTTATAGGCATAACATCTTGGTGCTTAACTCTAATGAAGGAGTATCTTTAATGTAGTTACTTTTCACATCCGTCTCTGTTTGAAGGAACACATGATGTGCTTGGCACCTTCAGTGTTTGCTGTTCTGCCTGCTTTACTGCACCTCTGCTCATCTGCCTGTGCTGCTTAAAGCAGAACCAATCTAAATTATTTTGCGGTGATTTTCATATACACCCCATGATGCTTTGCACTATTGGGGTAAGTGTAATTTTATGTTTCTTTATAATGCATTCTTAATGTTGGCCAAATTCCTTTACACCCACGCCCCCTCAACTCCCTCCAACCTGATTTTAGGATTCCCCTTCATTTTTCCCCCTAACTTACCCCTTCTGAACTCAAGTTCTGGAGTTGGGGTGTCCCTTGCCTAACTTTATAGCAAATCACACTGATAGGTGCTCGCTGGTACCCAATACACCAATATTCCCATATCCCTGGAACAGCTGCTGTTTGTTAGGACAAGGTCCAGGATCATATCTTCCCTTATTGGCTCCGACTCCCTGGGACCAAGAAGCCATCCTAGAATGCATCCAACAGTACCTGACTGCTGTTACTGCAGCCTGCCCTCAGGATCCTCCAATCTACATCAGGAAGATTACAGTCTCCTGTGATTACACCCCCTTGTTCTGCTACCCTTCTGATTTCCCCTTTTAAGATCCCTCTCTACTCTTTCCTTTTGACTTTGGGGACCAATACACCAGCCAAAATCTCTCCTTCCTGCCCCTTCCCCATTCCAGTTGTACCTACAGTGACAATCCCCCCACTTTCTTCCTTGCTATTATGTCCCTTATACCCTTTATTCCCTCCCTCACATACAGGACCAGCCATCTCACCCCTGCACCAGCCTTCCTAAACACAGAAACATAGAATTTGACGGCAGATAAGGGCCGCTTGGCCCACTTAGTCTGCCAATTTCCCTACCTGATTGATAAGCTGCAGATTCTAGTTAATCAACAGCTTACTGCCTTATGCCTCTCCCATGCATTCGTGAACTCTCCCACTGTTCCTGACTCCACAACCTCCTCAGAAAGGCTGTTCCATGCATCCACAACTCTCTCTGTGAAAGAATACTTTCTAACATTACCTCTGAGCCGTCCCCCCTCTATCTTCAAATTGTGCCCCCTTGTTCTTGCACATCTCTTCTTCTGAAAGATACTACCCTCTTCTACCTTGCTAATTCCCTTGAGATACTTGAAAGTTTCTATCATGTCCCCCTCTCCCTCCTTTCCTCAAGGGTATACATATTAAGCTGCTTTAGTCTCTCCTCATATGTCTTCTGGTGCAGATCTTGCACCATTTTGGTTGCCCTCCTCTGAACAGCCTCCACTCTGTCTATGTCTCTTCGGAGATGGGGTCTCCAGAATTGCACGCAGTACTCCAGATGGGGTCTCACTAACTGTCTGTAGAGAGGGATAACAACTTCCTGTTTCCTACTGTTGATGCCTCTCTCTCTGCATCCCAGTATCCCCCCAGCCCTCCTTACTGCCTTCTCACATTGCTTGTCCACCTTTAGGTCATCTGATATAATTACTCCTAGGTCTCTTTCATTTTTATTATTAACAACTCACCCCCATTGTGTACTCTTCCTTGGATTTTTGTTTCCAGATGCATTACTTGCACTTCTTTGCATTGAATCTGAGCTGCCACGATTTGACCATTCCTCCAACGCTGCAAGTCCCTTTTCATTCTTTCCACCCACCTTTGCATCAACCCTGTTGCACATCTTTGTGTCATCTGCAAAGAGGCATACCTTTCCTTCCAGGTGCGCTCCAATGTCACTTATAGTTACCCTCCTTTCTTCACTGTGGACTCAGTTTACTATTACCCTTGTGTCCTGTTGTCCAGCCAGTTTTTATCCAGGCTACCACCTTGGGACCCACTCCAAGGCTGGCTAACTTGTATATTAATCTTTGTGTGAGACTGTGTCAAATGCCCTGCTAAAATCTAGGTAGGCCATATCCACAGCCCTCCCTGGTCTACTACTTTGGTCACCCAGTCAAAGAAATCTATTAGGTTCGTCTGACATGACCTTCCTGCTGTGAAACCATGCTGCCTTGGGTCCTGTGCCCCACTAGCCTCTAGGTACTCAACAATTCTTTCCTTCAGAAGTGATTCCATCATTTTCCCTACCACTGAAGTCAAACTAACTGGTCTGTAGTTTCCTGCCTCTGCCCTGCTCCCACTTTTGTGAAGTGGAATCACATTTGCCCTCCTCCAGTCCTCAGGTACCACTCCATCCTCCCATGATTTGTTAGAGAGCAGTCAGTGGCGTTACTAGTTCTACCCTTAGTTCTTTTAGTATTCTTGGGTGAATCCCATCAGGACCCATTGCTTTGTCCACCCTCAGTTTCAAGAGTTATTTCAAAACCCTTTTTTCTGTAAATGGACTGGTATCGACCCCCCTATTCAGAGTTTCTCCCTTGTTTGGTTTAGGCACCTCCCCCTCCTCATCTATTGTGAGTACTGAGCAGAAATATTCGTTCAGTATCCCTGCTTTTTCACTGTCACCCTCTGCCCACATTCCCTCCCCTTTATTAAGTCTCTGTATCCCTCCCTTGGTCTTTCTTCGCTCCCTAATGTACCTATAAAAGGTTTTATCCCCCTTCTTAACAGAGTTGGCTATCTTTTCCTCAGTTTGGGCCTTTGCTATTCTGACTGCCTTCCCTGCCTCATTCTGCTTTAACTGAAAGTTCTCTGTCCTGCTCCTTCTGTGTTTCCTTATAGTTCCTGAATGCTATCATTTTCTCCTTAACCATCCCTGCCACCTCTTTGAGAACCACAGTGTTTTTTTCCTTCGTTTTGTTTTATTGATTTGCTTCACACAAAGGCTTGTTGCCTCTGTGATGGCTGTTTTGATTATTCCCCATTGTTCCTCCATCCCTCCTTCTTGCCCATTTGCTAGTGCTTTTCTAAGGCACTCTCATTTTCCCAAAGTCAGCCTTCCTAAAGTCCAATACTCTTATTTTTGTATGGCTTGACTCTATGGCTGTGTTTATTGTGAACCACACTGTTTGGTGGTCACTTGTTTCCAGATGGCTACCCACCTCTAAATCTGAGATGCTTTCTCCTTCCCCATTTGAGAGTACCAGGTCTAAGACTGCTCCCTCCCGAGTGGGGCATCAAGAATGACCCCGCTCTTGAATGTGTCTGCAGCAAAGATACTCCAGTTAACATCTGGCATATTCAGGTCCCCCATCAACAATATCTCCCCTTTTTCTGCCATTTTAAGGATGTCTTCTATCATTTCCTTGTCCATTTCTTCCCCCTGAGATGGGGGTCTGTACACAACCCCCATGCGGACTGCGGTGCCATTTCCTGTCTCCAGGATGACCCACAGCGACTCATCAACTTCCTGTTTACTCTTTAGTTCTGTTGCTTTAATCCCTTCCCTTATATAGAGAGCTTCTCCTCCTCCTCCTCCAAGACTACCATGCTCTACCCCCACCTTCCTAAAGGTTATGTACCCTTTGTGCCCACCATCACATACAGGATCACTCCCCCTGCCTTCCTAACGGTTATGTATCCTTTATGACTCCTCACATGCTGGACCACCCTGCCCCAGCTTTTCTAAAGGTCACACCTTTATGCTCTCCTCACATACAGGACAACCCCACCCGCCTTCATAAAGGTTATGTACCCTTTATGCCCACCCTCACATACAGGACCACCACCTCTTGCCTCAGACTTCCTAAAGGTTACTTACCTTTCCCGCCCCCTCACATACAGGGCCACCCCTCAACCCTTGTCTTCCTAAAGGTTACGTAACTTGTACTGTGAAGTCCCAATCGTGGTATGGTGGTGTCCAGGATTCCATAGAGGTCATTAAATCCAGTTGGGCTTCTTAAACTAGTGCCTGAAGACCCCCCACGCTGTTACTCAGGACACTGGTGTTAATGCTTATAGCTTTCTGGGAGGTTTGTTGCCCCTTTACGTACCCGACTGCACCCATGTCTTGCCTATGTCCTGATGATGATCACCTGACGTGTTCTTGTTGCTGGGCGGTATATTTTGATATGTGTACTAACTGTGCTACTCTCCCGTCCCTAACCCTCTTGCTACCCCCCCTTCTCCCTACCTGCCCGGAAGCACTGCCCTGGAAGGGGTCCCTCCATGTGAAATCTTTTGGTCACAGGCCTTGGTGCATTTACAAAAGCATCCCAGTTACAGTTTTGTGTCATTACATATTACTATTCAAAGTTTATTGTTCAACAACTTAATGTCACTTCAATATGTAAATGAAAAGAACAGGTTACTCACCGGTAACAGCAGTTCTAAGAGTGGTATATGTTGTTCATCCACACTTATGGGCATGTCCCTTTCCCTTTAAGGATCCACTGGAAGTCAAAGCTGGCTCCTCCCACCGACCCGGTGGTATATACCGGCTCCGCCCATGACGCCAGATCTTAGTCTGCTGGAAGCCAGGTGTTCAGTGCCCGCAGCCGGGAGGTCGGGTGGTCCGTGATGAAACAACATACCACTCCTACAACTGTTACAGGTGAGTAAATTGTTCTTCTAGGATCATGGATATATTGTTCATCCACGCTACTGGCAAACTCCTAGCAGTTCTCTGGGAGAAGGAGGCAAAGCACACCCCTATTTAGAGAACAGAAATTGAGAACTGAGGCCCCAAAACCAGCATCCCAGCGACTCAAGATCGAGTGGTAGTGGGTGAGGAGGTGTTTGTTGACTTTAGGTAGCAGCCCGCAGATTTCCTGGATAGGGATGTCCCTGGAAGCAGCCACCGATGCAGCAGTATGGCAGGTAGAATGAGCTCTTATCCCTCTGGAAGGCTCCTTGCCCACCAACTCATAACACAGACCTATGCATAATGTAATCCATCTAGCAATGGTCCACATCGCTGCAGGTCTGCCAGAAGAAGCTTCAGCATAGGTGACAAACAGCTGGTGAACCTCTCCACGAATTTCCACCGTCCTCTCCTTATAGCAGGACAGAGCACGTTGCAAGTCAAAGGCGAGCATGTACATGGCTCCAAGGTAAGTTGGTGTAAACCGCAGAGCACACCTGGTTAAGGTGAAACTCTGACACCACCTTCGAAGGAATTTCGGGTTGGGGCGCAGGACAACTTTGTCCCGTGGAAGACCAGATAAGGGAGTCCACCTAAAGTGCCTGGAGCTCCCAGTCCTTCTGGCTAATGTGATAGCTACCATGAAGGCCGTTTCCATGACAAGTGTGACAACTCACACTTGAGAATGGTTTCGAACGGCTTGCCCATGAGCTTTGCCAGTACCAGCAGTAAATCCCACAGAGGTGGAGGTTCACGACCGAGGGATATGTGATCCAGGCTTTTGAAAAAACACCCGACCCACTGTCTCCTGCGCCAACGTTAGCCGACCTGCCCACACCTGGTAAGCAAAGATGGCTGCCAGGTGCACCCTAAGAGTCAAAGACCGTAGACCCCCATTGGAGAGAGACCAAAGGTAGTCGAGAATGTTAGCCACGGGCAGGACAGAGGGTCCAGGCCCTTGTCTTGACACCAAATGGAAAACCGCATCTATTTGAAGGCATAACATTTCCTGGTCGATTCCTTTCTGGATGCCTCCACCACAGTGTAGACCTCTTCGGAAAGACCCAAAGCCTGGAACTCTAGCCGCTCAGGTACCAGGCTATGAGATGCAGGGACTGAAGGTCCGGATGGAATACCTTCCCCTGACTGAGTGATATCAGGCCCGGGCATGTACAAAGTCGTTCCGGGGGCCTGCAGATGAGGAGATCTGGATACCAGAACTGGCACGGCCAGTCTGGGGCTACCAGGATCACCTGCACCTTGTCGCTCTTCACCTTGTGGATTAAGGGGAATGGAGGGACGGCGTAGAGGAGGCCTGGGGTCCACAGCCTTGAGAAAGCATCTGTCTGCAGTGAGCCCTGCTGAGGGGGGCGGGCACGACAGAGCCTCAACTTTTGTTTTCCCTGGAGGCAAACAGGTCCGCCATCGGTTTGCCCCAACGGGAGAACAGGCTGTAAGCTATCTCTGGATGAAGAGACCACTCGTTGGATGACTGGCCTAGACGGCTGACAGCATCCGCCAGATGGTTCGAGGCTCCTACCACATGGATGGCTAGGAGATACGCCTCCAATCGGCTCACGAGGGTCCAGATGTGGAGAGCCTCCTTGCACAGCAGATGGGAGGCGTGGCTTCCCGCTTCTTGAGGTAGTACATGGTCATGGTATTGTACATCTGGACTTGAACCACTTGACCCCAGAGTGGAAGAGCGAAAGCTGACAGTGCCAGTCTGACTGCACTGAGCTCCAACAGGTTAATGTGGCATCGGGACTCCTCTGGGGTCCAGAACCCATGGGCCCTGTTGTCCCCCATATGGGCTCCCCAGCCCATGAGAGGCATCAATCGTAAGGATGACCGTTGGCTTGGGGCGGACAAATGGGATCCCTTCCTGCAACCGGTCTGGGACGGTCCACCATTGGAGAGCGTCCCACATCTTCTGGATTACAATGATCAGCTGGTCGAAGTGACCAAAACGCTGAGTCCACTGGGCGGCCAGCTCCCACTGGAGGGCGACAGTGCACCGGACCCAATGGACCACTGAGGTGCAGCTGCCATGCAACCCAGAAGGCGCAGGAAAGTCCTGGGCAGGGTGCAAGTGCCCAACCAGAAATTATTGGGCAAAGGAGGAGAGAACTCGCTCTGTCCGCCAGGAGCAAAGCTCTGGCTCGACAAGAATCAAGCTCTGCCCCGATGAAGCCCATCACCTGAGAGGGCACGAGTTCACACTTGGCCTCGTTGATCAGGAGGCCGAGTTGGGAGCAGGTTTGGAGGGCCAGATCTCTGGACCTCTCCACCTTCTGAAGGGAGGAACCTGCCAAGAGCCAGTCACTGAGATAAGGGTAGATTCTGACTCCTCGACGCTGAAGGTGGGCCGCCACCACTGCAATGCATTTGGTGAAGACCCGAGGGGCCGATCACAGGCAGAAGGGCATGGCT
Organism: Neoceratodus forsteri; assembly: GCA_016271365.2. Lineage (NCBI taxonomy): Eukaryota > Metazoa > Chordata > Ceratodontiformes > Ceratodontidae > Neoceratodus > Neoceratodus forsteri. Next base: position 306,532,647 of record JADMNL010000025.1, read on the forward strand.
CGGAACTTGTACAGGGTCCCTTCGACCCTGAAGCAGAGGAACCGCTGATGAGATGAATGGATTGGGACATGAAAGAACGCGTCCTGTAGATCCAGTGAACAGAACCACATCTGAAAGGTGTGGGACCTGAGATATTGATTCAGGTAGTGGAGATCTAGGATGGGGCACCAACCCCCATCCGCTTGAGCACCAGGAAGTACCTGGAAACAAAGCCTGGGTCTGTTGGAGAATCTGGCACTGAGATACTGCCTCCTTCTGGAGGAGCTGAGCCACGCCATCTTGAAGAGCTGACTGCGGCATGCGAGATCCGTTCCTTCCGAAGGCGGGCTTGGCTGGGAGGGTACTGCTCGAATTCCAGAGACAGTCCCTGACCGACCACTTTGAAACCACCTGTCCGGGTGATAGCGACCAGGCGGAAAGGAAGTATGGAGCCAACCCCCACGGGACGGCACTCCAGAGTTGGCGTGCAGGACGGGTAGAGGGGTGGCAACCCTCAACCCGTTACTGAGCAGGCTTAGAGGAGGAGAAGGAGGCTAAGGGACCTGCGCCTTGGCCTCCTTTACGGGGCTGTTAAGAACCCTGCCTGGGCCGCGGGCGCCAAGCCTGAGCCTGCTGTTGCTGTTTCTGCTGACCTCCTTGATAGGAGGGCTGCCTGACTGCAGGGAAAGAACGCCGAAATGGTTTCTTCTTTCTCTTCTGCTGGTTCTTGCCCCAAGAACCCTTGGCAGAAGTAGCATCCAAGGTGGCATTGAACTGCTCTATACACTAAAGGTGACCGGCCACTCCTGGACTGAACAAGTCAGTACCCAGGAAGGGCATGTCAGCAAGCTTATGCCGAGTGTCCGCGGAAGGAGAAAGCCTCAGCCTCCAGTCTCCCAGCTTCAAGCATGCCTTGCGGTCGCCCAGGACGTTAGGATGGAAAGTCAGGCAAAAATGCACGACGAGGTGTCATGGCCACACCCAGGCAGTAAACGCACGTGAGGTGAGGGTCATGCGCGACATCTTCTGGCCACAGGCACCGCGAAATCTGGGGCAGATTTTCCTCCATGGTAGATGCGATGAAAGCGCCATCGCTAACCTCGAGCTAGTTTCATTTTCGGAAAAACGACAGAATCCAGGGCCTACGATATACTGGAGCCGAGGTATATACCACCCGGGTGGTTGGGAGGAGCCGCTTGAAGACTTCTGGCAAGATTTAAAGTGGAAGGGGACATGCCAAGAAAAGCAGATGAACAACATATCCACGATCCTAAAACGCATGTTTCGCTCCAAGGATGGTATGACCTGGGGCAGAGTGACTATCCGAAAAGTGCGAGACCTGAGATATTGATTCAGGTCATGGAGATCTAGAATGGGGAACCAGCCCCCCATCCGCTTGGGCACCAGGAAGTACCTGGAGACGAAGCCTGGGTCTGCTGGAGGATCAGTCACTGGAGCTATAGCCTCCTTGAGGAGGAGCTGAGCAATGTCGTCTCGAAGAGCTGACTGGGGGTGAGCGGATATCCGTTCCTCTTGAGGGGCGTGGGCTCGGCTGGGAGGGTACTGCTTGAATTCTAGAGGCAGTCCCTGACCGACCAGTTCGAGAACCCACCTGTCTGAAGTGACAGCGGACCAGGTGGAAAGGAAGTGGTGGAGCCGGCCACCATGGAAGAACCCAGAACTGTTGTGATGGGAGTAGGGGTGACAGCCTCACCTAGTCACGGAGGAGGAAGAGGCTCCAGGACCTGAGCCTCAGCCTCCTTTACGGGCCTGTTGAGCTCCAGGCTTGGGGCCAAGGGCGCCAAGCTTGAGCCTGCTGCTGATGCTGGTGCTGCTGTCCCCTGGAAGGAGGACTGCTGAGCCACAGGGAAGAGGCCAAGGGCTGCTTCTTCTTGTGCTGGTTCTTGCCGCAAGGACCCTTGGCAGAAGTGGCGCCCAAGGTGGCACTGGACTCGTTCTATGCGCTTGAAGGTGACCGCCACTCCTGAGCCGAACAGTTGGTCCAGAGGAAGGGCATGTCAGCTAATTTGTGCTGAGTACCCGTGGAGGAAGGAGGAAAGTCTCAGCCAAGCACTGCAGCAAGAGGCAACTATGGTAGCCATCAAGGGCACAGGAGTCCCCAATGTCCAGGGCTGTCTGGAGCTGCTGTTTGGCAACAACTTGGCTCTGGTCTTGGACCTGTTTGACCGCGGTCTGCATGTCCATGAGGAGATGTGGGAGGACTTCACCTAATGACCCGAGGAGGGCATGAGAGAAGTGTGCAATGACGACGGCCAAACTTGCCTGACGAAGGTCCAAGGAAGAAACCGCACGGACCTTCCTTGTTAAATGGTCCAAGAGCTTGGACTCTGTCGGGAGGTCGGCCAGTGTTGGCAGAACTGCCAGTACGCCTGAACACAGAGGTGGTCACCAGGCTCTAGGTCAAGGGTGCTCTGTGAACCACGCTGAGGGACCCCATGGGAACCCTGCATTTCATGGACCATGCGGCAGATGGTGTTGGACAAGAGGCAGGATGCTGCCAGAGTTCGAAGTGCCGGACAACAATGGCGTAGGCCACAGGAAAGGCCTCCGTCGGGGTATCCCCTCTTTTAATGATGTCCGTAAGAGGGTACTCTGCCTTTTTCTGGATGGGTTTCAGGGGCATCCCTGTGGACTCAGATGAGGTGAAGGATCCCTTGGAAGGAGGAAGGACCTTCCTCCATCCCTAAGCCAACGAACGACTCATCATCCCCAGGATGAGAGTGAAGCCCGGTGACATCCGAATCTGAGGAGTCGGGATACAGCGGCCTGCCGCCCAGATCTCCCTCGACACGCAGAGGGCGGCCAGCAGTGACCGTGACCAATAAAAGCCGGAGAAGCCCCGTGTTCAATCTGTCTTCTTTTGAAGGAGCCATTTCCACAGGCTGCTTAGGTGGCAGTTCCACCACGATGGGTGGAGAGGCCATTTTAGGCTGAAGAGGTGGATTTGCCGGCCCTGCGGGCGGAGGAACCGAAGATTTCAGCTCCAGAGGGGTCGGCTTCAGTCTAGGAGGTGAAAGTCAAGTAATGGTCGGGGAAGGAGCCAGAGTCTGCTTGTGCCTGGACAAGATCAGCTGTTGCCACATGAGGTCCTCGTGAGCGCCAGAGTTTACACTGGACCCTCTCTCATCTGAGGACGCCCAATGGGGTTGCCTCCTCTTGAGCGCTTTATGGCTCTTCCTCGGCATGTCACTTGAGGAGGTTCTAGACCTCGACCGGCGGGCAGACTGTTGCTCCAGAGACACCCGGGGGACTGGTGACTTTTGGGGGTCCGGAACTAGGTCCTCGATGGGAACACCACAGGGCTGGGTCTCCTCATCGGGGAAAGACAAGGACCAGAGTCCTTTCCAAGGAGTCATCAGCCGGAGCCAGCAGCCAAAAAAGTGATCTTGACCAAAGTCGAGACCACATGCTCTTGTGGCTGGGACCTCTCTCTGTCCCAAGAGTGCCTTCGCCAAGACGAAGGTTTAATCGGTTCCTTCTCCCACTTATGGGTTCAGGAGGAGTGCGAGCCACAGGCGCCTCCCTGGTGGGAAGAGATCATACACCCCGAAGCAGCCCGAGAAAGTACAAGGAGCCTAGGTTAAGAGGAACAAAGAAGCCCCAAGTGTCGGCGGCACAAGCTGCTTCTCCTCGAACGCCATCATGCGTTCCAACGGTTCGGCGGAGCCCACAACCATGGAAACCGCCCACCTAGCCTCCTTGGACTTCACTGGAGGGTTCCTTTTTTCTGGCCTCCCCAACTTTAAACATCCCAGGCGGTCGTCCTGAACATTGGGATGGAAGGCCAATCAAAAGCTGCAGGATGAGGTGTCATGGCCGACACCTAGGCAGTAGACGCAAGTGAGATAGGAATCGGTGCGCGACATCTTCTGGCCGCAAGGACAACGTGAAACTGGGAAGATTTTGTTTCCATGATCAAATACGTAAAAGCGCCATCACTAACTCGAACGAGTTTTAATTTTCTGTATATCCGGTTTTGAAAGCCAGGGCCTACAAAATGCGGAGCACGAGGGAGGCAACCTGATTCTTCCAGCAGAAAAGAAGATCTGACGCCATGGCGGAACCGAGGTATATACCACCTGGGTGGAGGAAGGAGCCAGCTTGAAGACTTCCGTGGATCCTTAAAGGAAAGGGACATGCCAACAAGTGTGGATGAACAAATCCATGATCCTAGAATAAAATTTACACACACATCATTCCACAATATAATCATACATAGTAATCACAACATAAACAAAAAAATGACTATTGCACTTTTATATTTACATTTCATATTGCCTTTTAAAATAAGCCCTTCTTTGTTGCCACTCATCAATCCCTTGAATTTCATCCTTTCATTCTCTATTTCATGAAGTATACTGTTTATCTTTTTGTACTTCGTGTGACTGATTTGGTGTGGTCTTCTTCTGTAAAAATGTAGTTGATCTAATCTTTTATTTGGTCCAGATCCGCTTGCCCGATCTCCTTTTTCTAAGAAATCTCTAATAAGTAATCCCAATCCCTTTCTGTTACATCTATTTTCCATTTTGTATATATACATTTTTTCAATAGAGTACAGAAGGAAAGCCACAGAGTCCATTTCTGCTTTGTTTTCTGTTTTAATAAATATGTGACCATATCTTTAGCTTAATATCATTACATACTTCACACATGTGCCGAGTGCTGGTGCCCAAAATCAGAGGTATCTGTTAGTTTTAGGGGGTCAGTGAGATAGTTCTGGGAGGGAGGTCTTATTTCACAAAATCACTCATGTTTTATTAAAAGGGCATTTCTTTTGGGTGGGGTGGGGGGACTGTCAAATCCTGTCCCAAATTTGATTAAGAAATATGCTATACCTCAAGCTTGTATGGAAACAATTACGGATCTGATAAACATGGATCTGCTTCAGTGATGGCCCCACAGGAGTTGCTGTCTAACCCGGACAGACTGGATAGAATTCTGTGACTATCTGTCCTGACCTGTCTTCATTTCTAATGAATGAAGCAGATGAAGCACTTGCACCAGTCCTATAGCAATCTATGAAGTGGAAAGGTTACTACTAACTCACGTTGCAGGGACTCCAAGGCTGGGAGGGAACTTGGTGCCCAGATCACAATTCAATAGGATGCATTTAAAGCATGACTTCATACCTTTTAGGAAGAGCGGAGAAATTTGAGAACACATATCGTGCCATCATATCCAGGCACGTCCTCGTGAGCTCCAGGTGGACAGTTTTAAGGCTGTCATCAGCCTGAGCCATTACACTCCTCATCTGCAGAGCCCAGGCTTGAGCTTGTGATGGACGTCTGCATTCTGCTGAAAGGACAACCACATTAGAACTCTTCAATAAATCATGCAACTTATACCAACTGGTGACATGCAGCTCATACCAAGCGGTGACTTGATAATCTGTTCGTTCAGCCTGGCTAAAAGACCAGCAAGCCGTGTAAGCCCTACCCCACCCCATCTTGTTTTTTTTTTGGGAATAGGGTATCACTTCATGCATTTTTAGCATCACAGCTTAATGTTAAAAAAAAAAAAAAAGGTTACAATTAACTATTTACAAGTTTGCAGTTCCATGCCTGCTACCCCTGCACATCACAAATACTTCAACTAAATGCCAACAGCATTAGGTGGTTGCTCAGTGTTAGTATGGAGTTTTATAGCTACTAGTGATGAGTCTAATTCTCAGCATCCGGAGACTGGGGAGAGTATCTATATTCATATACCAAAACACACCAGTATCATGTGCTCAGACAGGGAAGGGTAAGATTTGGAAAAGAGTGAAACCTCCTCTCAGGTGAGCTCCCTTATCCATCGAGAGCAGGCAATAGCTTCAGAGCCAGAAGCAGCAGCCTTTAGACCAGGTTCTCACAGCTCATCATACCGATGGCATGCACAATATATTCTGGGGCAACAGTCTAAAAAAATACTGGTAGGAGAGACACTACAGCAGGCAGTGCGTGCCAAGCTAAAAGTTTTAGTACTATATAATGGGAAAGATCAGAGAGCACTGCCTGCTAGTCCAGGTTGTTATTCTTCTTCCAAAACAGTTACAAAGCACACAATTACTGCCTAAAAAAATTCTATTAGTACCCTGTATAGCTTTGGCAGCAAGTGGTTGAAGCAGGACAAGCCATTGCCATTAACCCCCCCGTCACATGTATACAGTTATCTGATGCCAGCTCAGTAAGGCACCATAGCCACTGCGTCTTCCAAACACAATCAGAATATCAAGTCACCAACAATGTAATGGAAACATTCGCAAATCAGAATACAATTTCCAGCATGCATGTACGAATGGTCTATTTAATGAATGAGAATAAACAGCAAGTATTAGACTCCAAAGTCAGGAGTTAATGCAATTATATTGTACCCAGATTTTTTGCCTTAATCACACTTTTTCTGATAAGTTCAAAGAGCAACTGATATCCTCTGGGTAGGCAGCTCATGACAAGAAGCTGCTTGCCAGAGGACTTAATACAGCCACATTTACATTTTTCTTTAAAAGGGAGATTATTTAGACATATAATGTATTACCTTGTTGACAATACTTCCTTGTTTGGTCAAGGCTACGACTACGAGCTGTAGCCCCGCCCTAAAAACCCCATTATGATGACTGAAAGTAGGGAAGGGGCTACAGTGCAACTAATAGGCATCTAATATATTTCAGGGCAGTGATGGTCTTTATACGTGTTTATTTACATTTGTAGGTAATTGTACATGCAATTGGGAAAGTACACGATAATATACTACCCCTTTTGTATGTACACTTGCCTATAAATTGAAACAAACATGCAGAAAGGCCACTGCTGCCCCAAAACCAATTAGATGCCTATTAGTTACACCGCAACCCCTTTCCTACTTTGTGTCATTATAACATGTTTTTTAGGGGCAGGACTGCAGCTTGCGCTAGGTGGCTTGGCCAAACAAGAAAATGTAGCTAAAATGGTAATACATTAAATATTTAAATAATCCCCTTTTATAAAAAAACTTAAAAACGCGGCTCTAGTAGGTCCTTGAGTAGGTAGCTTCTTGTCACGAGTTGCCTGCCCCAAGGACATAATTCGTGTCAGCAGCTCTTTCAATGGCAAAGTTAGGTAACATTTTGCTGCATATGTGTCTGTGTTGTGGGTACAGTTTTTTAACACTGTAACTGTACAATGTTTTCATCTGCTGCAATAACAACTCCTGCATCTCTCTGAAGGCCCTAACTGTCCAAATGTAAAACAAACAGAAGATGAGCACAGGAGTCACTTTCCTGTTCACATCATTAACAACTAGTGGAACTGAATATCTGTGAGTACCAATACTGTATTAATGGGTCGTTGAATATGCACCGAGGGCCTTAGTTTCAGGGGCAAGAGTCTAGTGGTCAGTGTGATAACAGTACCAGCACCAGACACTGCAGCCCATCGAGCCATGCTCAACACAGGGTCATGACCCCTTTATGAATGCCCACTAAAGTCATAGTGAGTGATCGGGAAAGGCGGTGGGACCACCATGCACTTGGCCATACCCAAAAGTACAGCAGCCTTTGCAATGAGTGGTGTCTTCAGCTACCAGGGTAGGAGACGGACAGCTTAATGGTCAAAGGATAGTATCATGACATACTCTGGAAATAACATGCTGCTGCTGTTGCTGAAGCACTGACAATGAGTGTCTTAGTTTCTACACTTACTACGCCATGGGCATGTGTCCGCTGTGTATGCAGTATAATGCTAACACTAATTTGGAGGAATTTATTTCCACTAGAGTGACATGTAATCTAAACAGAGGCACAAGGTAGGGGTTGAGCGGAGACTGGCAAGGAGTGGCAGACATTTGGTCCCCATCCCTGGGTATCCACCGATCCACGTAGACAGGCAGCTGAACGGATCGGGCTGCCAGTACTATCGCCTTCAGGCAGTGATTTGCAATGCCAGGTCGATGAGGAATAAGGTCACAATTATTGCTGATTTTGTTTTTTGCTCCTCAGTTGACCAGTCATGCTTTACAGAGACCTGGCTAGGTGACAAAACTGGTCCAGTTTTGGAGGCAGTGGTGCCTGACAGCTTTTCAGCAGTGCACTGCCCGAGGAAGGATCGAAGGGGGGAGGCGGAGCAATCCTGTTTAGAACTGGGCTGGGAATGGTGGTGCATCCAGTGGGGCACTCCTCATCCTTTGAGTGTGTGTCCATGCGTAGAGGTCCACATGATTTCAATGCGTGGGTCGAGGACGAGCTATCACATTTTGGGCAGGAGTTCCTCCACAGCATGTTAGCTCTGGGCCTGGCACAAGCAGTTTCTGCTGGAACTCACCAACACGGACACGCATAGAACCTGGTGTTCCACACAGTGCTTGAAGTGGAGAAAGTACAGTTATGTAAGATCTTTGAGAAGAGCTCTTGCAGCAGGTAACACCATTAGGACTATGCCGCCAGGCACTAGGACCCCACCAAAAAATTCTACATAGCAGTCCAAAGTGGGGACCGCCACTTGATGTCGGCCCCGCTCGACATCACCAACAGTATAAAGGGCAGTCCCTGGCACCACCTCAGTTCGCCAACCGGAGACCCAGCTAGCATTAAGGATGGGGAACCAAGGAGGTTCTAACATCCCCAAGAGAAGAAACCTATATAACCATGGGGAAGGTGGGAGGAAAGCATACGCGCTGCAAGACAGCTCTTCTCGAAGATCTACTGTTACGGTAAGTTCTTACGTAACTGTACTATCTCACTTTGAGATGGAGCTCTTGCAGCAGGTAACACCAATAGGACCGAGTCCCAAGCAGTACAAGGATAGAATCCAGATCAGAAGGGTGGTGGTTATAGGCAGAAGTAAACCACCAGTACTCTTAAGAGAGTAGTCCCTGGAAACGGCAAATCCAAAGCCTGCCCTCATTCTAGAAGCAATGTCCAGACTGTAGTGTTTTACGAAGGTGTGGACTGAGCTCCAAGCGGCAGCTACACAGAGAACAGCGGCCGAGACATTCCTTAGAGATGTAAATGAAGTGGCAACATCCCTAGTGGAGTGACCTTTAACCAGTTCTGGTAAAGGTTTGTTGTACTTCTGATAGCAGAAAAGAACAGGTTACTCACCTGTAACAATAGTTCTAGGAGTGGTATATGTTGTTCATCCACACTCTCTGGCATGTCCCTTTCCCCTTTAAATATGGCCGGAAGTCTTCAAGCTGGGTACTCCCACACACCCGGGTGGTAAATACCTCTGCTCCACCCCATGACGCCAGATCTTAGCCTGCTGGAAGCAGGTTGTGCACCTAAAGCCGGGAGGTCGGTGGGTGCGAGCAGGGATGAAAGCAGTTACGTAAGAAAGTACAGCTACGTAAGAACTTACCGTAACAGTAGATCTTCGAGAACAGCTCTTGCAACAGGTTACACCATTAGACTGAAGCCGCAGGCCAGGACCCCACGGAAAACTCTAGCTAGCTATCTTCAGCGGGACCTCGACGCCGGGTCCCGCCTCCAACGCCAGACGTAGTACATAAGGGGGCGGTCCCAGATTCTCAGTTCTCCGCTGGAGACTTCCGCCCAGGCTGACATCAGAATGGGAGACCGAGGATCCACTGTCAGAAGAAAAACGGAAAAATTTCCTGTTGATAAAGGCTAAAACCATGCCTCTTCCAAAGGGGAAGGTGGTAGAAGGTACCTGCTGCAAGAGCTGTTCTCGAAGATCTACTGTTACGGTAAGTTCTTACGTAACTGTACTATCTTACTTCGAGACACAGCTCTTGCAGCAGGTTACACCATTAGGACTGATTTCCAAGCAGTAACGCTGCCAAAATTCCGGAGGAGGAAAATAGAAATACATTCCAGGTCCTGAATCTAGGACAGGAGACCCCGGAGCACCGCCAGGTCGAAATCCAGCTCTTCGCCGAGGCGGCGTCCAGGCTATAATGCCTGATAAATGTATGCACAGAGCTCCAAGTGGCTGCAGCACATATGGCAGAAGTGGAGACGTTTCGGAGTGCTGCAAAGCAGGTGGCCACGCGCCTAGTGGAATGACCCCGGACTGAACCCGGGAGGGGCTTCTGTTTGAGCTCATAACAGAATGAAATACACTGGACAAGCCAGCGAGACAGGGACTGTTTGGATACAGGTTGGCCCATCATCCTCTCAGAAAAAGAAATGAAAAGTTGCTCAGAACTACGAAAAGGTTTAGTTCTGTTGAGGTAATACCTCAGGCTGCGGTGAACATCCAGGGTGTGAAGCAGAGCCTCTCCTCTATTCGAGTAGTTCGGGAAGTAGACCGACAGGTCAATGTCCTGATTTAGAGTGAGTGAAGAAACCACCTTAGGCAAAAATTTAGGATTCGTCCTCAGGGATACTCTGTCCCGGTGGAAAACTAAATAAGGCTCTTTGCACATGAGAGCGTGAAGCTCAGAAATTCTTCTCGCTGAAGTAACAGCAACCAAAAATAGCGTTTTATCCACGACAGAAAACGTAGCTCGCAATCCGCGGCAGGTTCGAAGGGGGGCGTGAGTTCTTCCAGGACAAAGAGCAAATCCCATGGAGGCACTGGGTCCTTAATAGGTGGCCTAAGGTGTAACACCCCTCTCAAAAATTCCCGAGAGGCGTCCAATTGTGCCACTGTACGATGTCCCACCGGAAGATGGTAGGCAGAGATGGCACAAAGGTGCACCTTGATAGAGAAGTAGGCTAGACCCGAACGAAAGAGGGAGAGCAGGTAGTCCAACACCATTTCCCACCGGGCAACCTAAAGGGGAAAAATCGCGTGCTCGCGACCATAAACAAAAACGGCGACATTTCATGGCATACATCGCATGCGTTGCCGGCTTTCTGGCTGCAGAAAGAACTTCCGCAACCTCTTGCGAGACCCCGTGACACAAGATGGCTAGGAGTCATGCATGCAGGTTCAGTGAGCGTAAGTCCGGGTGGACCAGTGAACCTTCCTCCTGAGACAAGACATGGGAGCTGAACGGCAACGGGAGCGGAGGTTCCCTGGATAGCTGAATTAGCAAGGGGAACCAGATCTATCTGGGCCAGAAAGGGGCCACCAGGATCATTGTTGCATGCTCCCTGCGCAGTTTGAGAAGAACTCTGGATCAACGGGAAGGGAGGGAAGGCGGAGGAATCTGTCCACCCAGGAGAGGGACAACGGCTCCCACCAGAAAACACCAGGCCCTGGATCTAGCGAGCAAAAATTGGGCAGTTTTGCATTGGATGGGGATGCAAACAAGTCCAACTCTGGAGTTCCCCATCAAGAAACAGATCCTCTGCTACCTCTTGAAGAAGTTCCCACTCGTGGACTCTGGCCTGGGAGCGACTCAGGCCGTCTGCAATCATGTTGTCCACCCCGGGAACATGTACAGTGATCAGATTCGCGCCGTGTCGGATTACCCAATCCCACACCCTCATGGCCTCCCTGCAAAGGGGGTAAGAGTGTGCGCCTCCTTGTTTGTTGAGGTAATACATCACCGCCGTGTTGTCTGTCTGAAGCAGGAGAGTACTCGGCGGGATTTCTGACTGAAAGGCCTGCAGGGCATAAAGGACCGCCCTCATCTCTAGAACATTGATATGGAGATGAGCTCCAGAGGGTCCACATACCTGGGACTTCACCCCGTCCAGGTGTGCCCCCACCCTAGACCTGAGGCGCCTGTGGTGAGGATTACCCCGGGACGGCGCTACAAACGGGACGCCTGTGGAGAGCTACTTTGTCTAGCCACCACTGCCAGTCTCGAATCACGGTGTTCGTGATTCTGACCGGATGCTGCATGTGGTCTTGCCTTTGATCCCATTGCACCTTGAGCATCCACTGAGTTACCCGCATGTGGAGCCTTGCGAAAGGGATGGTAGGAATGGCCGCAGCCATGTGTCCGAGCAAGCGAAGGACCGACCTGGCAGGGACGGGTCTTGTTCGACGATAACTCCCTGATGAGGGATCTGATGCGCCCGCCCAGTCGCCTGAAGAAAAGCTCTTCCCCGAACGGTGTCCAGTACTGCGCCTATAAATTGCAGCTCATGGACTGTACCAGGAGAGACTGCGGTTGATTAAGATGCCCAGAGATCGGAACAGGACCTGGGTGCTCTGGATCGCACGTAACAACGCCTCTCTGGAGGCGGCCATGAGAAGCCAATCGTCCAGGTACGGGAACACATAATGGCCCTGTCTCCTTAAGAGACGCTGCCACGACTGCCATGCACTTGGTAAAGACCCTGGGTGCGGATGACAGTCCAAATGGAAGGGCTGGGAATTGAAGGTGGTGGTCGAGGAACTCGAAGCACAGGAACCTCTTGTGCGCCTGAGCTATAGGGATATGCAGGTATGCGTCCTGCATGTCTAGAGACGCTAAGAAGGCGTCTTGTTTCAGCATGAGAATAAGACCTGAAAGAGTCACCATGCGGAATCTTTCTGTAGGCGACTTCCACACGCGGAGGTCGCTGAGGTCCAAAATCGGACGGAGGTCCCCTGTTTTCTTCAGAACCAGGAAGAAGTGGAATAATATCCTTGTCCTCTGGTTCTCCGGGACGCATTTATCGCCCCTTTGCAAGAGCGCAGTACTTCTTGCCATATCAGAGATTTGTGCTGACCCGGATATCGGAGAGCAAAGGAGGCCTCGGGGTGGCTTTTCTATGAATTCTATATAGTGGCCTCTTCCGACCAACTGAAGAACCCACCTGTCGGTGGTTATAGCCTGCCATCCCGGCAGGAAGTTCGCAATGCAACCCCCGACCATGATTTCCTGTTGATCCTGAGGAGCGGGGGCCGGAAAGGAGTCAGGCTGTGGCGGCTGAGGGGCCCGCTGGCTGGGCCGGCTTAGGAGTATGCTGGCTTCGGCCCGCGGGCTGTATCCCCTGGGCTCTACGAAAACCGGAGCCCCTCTGTTGTGGAGCGGAGCGGGACTGCTGCTCTGCATCCGTCCACGAACTCGGCTTTGGTTCCTACGAAGGAACTAAGCCTGGGTCGGCATATGGCCTGGACCGACCTCACCGCCTTCCCGGCCTTCAAGTCTGGTAATAATCTTCTCTGAAGGTTTACCAAACAAGACTTCTCCTCAATGGAGCATCCATGATATTCTTCTGGACGTCCGGGAAGCCGGAGATGCGTAACTCAAGAGTGCTCCGAGGCATACGCCAGAAGCTGCTGCTCGGGCCGAGGAGTCCGTGGAGTCGGACGCTGCCTCGATAGCACTTGGGTTCCCACGTTCTGAACCCGTACGGAGGAGCTGAAGCATCTCCTCCTTCTGCCCACCTTCCGCAGTTTTTCAGCCGCTCTAGACCCTGTTCCCACAAGGCATTTTGGAACTGAACCATGTGGTCAAATAATTCAAGGATCTGATGGCGCAGGTAGCGGAAGCATATGTGCGCCTTGCCATAGCTTCCAACTGCTTGGACTCTGGGTCCGTGGCAGGGTGCTCAGATGTTGCGGTCTCTGGGACCGGTCATGTGAGGCTGTGATGACCACAGAGTCGGCCTGAGGCTGCTGAGTCAAGTACTGGTCTTCTCTAGGAGCCTTGTACAAACGATCAGCTTTCTTCGGCATCGCCGGGAGCGAATGTGGACGCTTCCACGCTGCCTTGGTGACGTCCACGAAAGTGTCAACCAAGGGTGGCACCACCACAGGCTTGGGGTCCTTCTGCTGAAGATATCTGGCAAGGCGTATCCTTTCCGGGTCTAGCTCTTCCGCATCTCATCCCATGTTCTCTTGGATGTGCCTCATAATATCTGAGAATGAAGGGTCATCCGGAGGAGACTTCTGCATCTCACGTGGGTCCGGAGAAGGGATGGAGAGGGGAGATGGGGATCTGGATGTTGAGAACTCTGATCCCATGGCCTCCGTCGAAGGCGATCGTTGGTGTCTCCAGGGTCTCTTGGGGCTGGGTGACCTAGAAGAGGATTTACACGGAGGTCTCCGTTTGTCTGGTCTCCCCCTGGGAGGGGTTCTGTACTCCCGGGAAGGAGGTAAACGGCCTGCCGACCCCGATGGCGAGGGGGGTGCAGGAACCGGAGGTGTAGGAGGAAGAGGAGGAGGAGGAAGAGGAGGAGGAGGAGTGGGAACCATGTCCTTCTTTATGGTGTCCCACCAGTAAGTGAAGAGGTCCTTCACATCCGCTAAGGAAAGGCCCGACGACGGTCCGGGCGCCGGTGGACGGTCGTCAGGTCCCAGCATCAGCTCCACATGGGGCTCGGGTATTGGCGAGGGTTCCCTGGGCGTCTCGACAAGACCGGGGTCGCCCGTCTGGTCCTCGGGCTGCGTCAACTCTTCCTCGGTTAAGGTCTCCTGACCGACGTCGGTCGGAGGCGTCAGGGCTCTCTTCTCAGGAGGAGCGGGCGCCGGCCCCCCTACCGGCATCTGCTGAGGTGTTGGCTTGGCCGGCGACGGTCGTCTGGCCGACGGCGGCTCCAGGGATGTATGGCGAGGACGACGGACGCACCGCAGGCCGGATCCTGAGGTCTCTTCAAAGAAGTAAGCTCCAACGCCTTGATGGGAGGCAAGGAAGTGACTCTGACGCCGGGTTCCGGGCGGAACCCGACTTATGATGGTGATGGCGATCCCAGACTTCACCAAGGCCCTGGAGGACGAAGACTAGGACGGCCTGGTGGACTTGGCCTGAGAAGAGGACTTCCTGACCGCAGCCAGGGGAGGCTGAGAGCTGGCCCTGGAGGGGGAGCAGTCAGACCTGGAACCGGAGCTGCTAGAGTCCGAAGCCCTGGAGGGGACCTGAAGGGCCTTCTCCTTCGCTTTCTCAGCGTGCTTGTGGGTCTTTTAGTGATTCCCCTGGAAGACATGGTCTTTAGCTTTTCTTCCAGTAAGAAAGCCTGAAGGGCCTTCTGACGACGGATCCGGTTCTACTGTTAAACCCTTTGGCAGAAGGAGCAGGCCCGGTATCGTGGTCTGGGCCTAGGCACCGACGCAGGCCGGTGGGGGTCCTTGAAGGATCCACTTCCGAAGGCTACTCTGGAAGAGCGACCGGAGGCTGAGAGACATCAGCGAAAACTTGCTTGTAGAACCAAATTTCCTGTGAAAGAACTTAACCACGCCCGCTGCCAGAGCTGAACCAAGGGTCGAGACATGCAAGTCGACGGCAGGAAAGAACTGGGGAATCTGGGGACCGACGTCGGGCTGTCCCTCATTGAAGATAGTTATTAGAAGTTCGTGTCCTGATGCTCGCCGGCTTCAGTCCTAATGGTGTAACCTGTTGCAAGAGCTGTGTCTCGGCAAGATCTCACTGCAACAGTAGATCTTCAGAGAGGCTCTGCAGGTAATTACATATAGGACTGACGCCGGCCGCGGCAGAACCCCACGTAAAATTTCTAGCTAGCAGTTCTGGCGAGGGACCGCCCCCACGTCAGGTGACCGGCGTCATACGACGTCGGTATAAAGGGGCGGTCCCGGATGCCCGCCTTCCAGTTCTTTCCCACCACAGGCCCGGAAGGCCAGGACGAGAGAGAAGCGGATATTTCCCCCGATGGAAAAGGAGCTGAAAAGCCTAGGGGATGGAGGGATGGAGTAGACATTTACTGCAAGAGCCTCTGTCGAAGATCTACTGTTACGGTAAGTTCTTACGTAACTGTACTATCTTACTTCGAGAGGGCTCTTGCAGTAGGTAATTACATATAGGACAGAATCCCAAGCAGTCTGGAACAAAAGAAAAGGCACCGGGAGGAGGTACTACTCCAAGAAGTAGCAAGGAAAACCTTGCAAGCCTCAAGAAAGAAGGCCATGCAAGACAGCTAACCTGAAGCCTGCTCTACGGCGAGAGGCAATGTCCAAACTGTAATGCTTTAGTAAAGGTATGGACGGAGCCAAGTGGCGGCAGCACAGATGTCTGCCGCAGACACGCTTCTTGAAACAAGCCACAGAGGCTGCTACTCCCAGAGTGGAGTGACTCTCAACTTGACCCGTAGGGTCTTGTTGTACTTGTCATAACAGAAAGTGATGCACTGAACTAACCATTTTGATAGGCATTGCTTAGAGACAGCATTGCCTTCTTTGTAAGCAAAAGAGACAAACAACTGATCAAGTCTTTCAGAGATCCTTCGTCCCATCGTGTAGTATCTCAGGATCCTGTGAACATCCATGGTATGGAGCAGGTATTTCCTTGATTGGAGTACTGCGTGAAGAAGGCAGGTAATTCAATAGACTGATTTAAGGTAGATTCTGCTACCACCTTCGGAGAAACTTAGGATTGCGGTGAAGAGCTACTGCTCTTTGTGAAAATCAGATAAGGGATTTTGCACATCAGGCCCTGAGCTCGAAATTCTGCGAGCAGAAGTAATGGCCACTAAGAATAGTGTCTTCCATGATAAAAACTTCAAGTCTGCGGAAGCCGCAGGCTCAAAGGGAGGAAGAGTAAGTTTCTCAAGGACAAAGTTTAAGTCCCAAGGGGAGCTGGAGTCCGGACAGGGGGCCTGAGAGGAAGGACCCCTCTGAGGAAAGTTTTGGATACCTCCAGCTGGGCAAATGCCTTATCAGTGAAAGGGACATGGTAGGCTGAAATAGCCACCATATGGACTTTCAAAGAGGAGTGACTGAAACCCAGGTCGAAAAGATGACGCATGTACTCAAGTAGAATGGTCACAGGACAGGAAAAGGGCTCCATGCTCCTGGACACAGCCCAGATGGAATATCTTTTCCATTTCATGGCTCAGGTGGACCTAGTGGAGGATTTTCTACCCTCCACCAGAATCTCGGCCACCTTAGGAGAAACGCCAAAACGAGACTGAGCTAGGTCTGCAGGAGCCATGCATGAAGTTGAAGGGACTTGAGTCCCGGATGGACCTGGGTCCCCTGATCCTGGGTCAGCAATCCTGGAGATGAAGGAAGAGGAAGAGGAGGAACCTCGGAGTATTGTTGTAGAAGAGAGAACCAAATTTGCCTGGCCCAGAAAGGAGCGATCAGAATCATTCTCGCCCCTTCCAAAGCAAGCTTCTGCAGCACACGAGGGACTAGAGGAATTGGGGGAAAAGCATAGACGAATCTGTCCTTCCAGCTTAGAGATAGAGCGTCGCTCCAGAAAGCACCTCGCTCTGGAGTGAGCGAGCAAAAGATTGGAAGCTTTGCATTTTGGGAGGAGGCGAACAGGTCTATCCGAGGAGTCTCCCAAATCTGGAAGATGCTTTTTAAAACTTTTTTTGTCCAATTCCCACTCATGTGGTAGAGCCGATGAGCGACTTAGTCTGTCTGCCAGGACATTGTCGACTCCCGGAACATGGATCGCCGTGAGGTGAAGGTTGTGAAGCGTTGCCCACTCCCAAACCCTCATCGCTTCCCTGCACAGCGGGTAGGATCGAGTCCTTCCTGCTTGTTGGATGTACCACACCACGCACATGTTGTCCGCTTGGACAGCTAGGTGACCGGAAGGATGTATTGGTGAAGGGCCTGAGAGCATACAGCACTGCTCAAGCTCGAAGCACGTTGATGTGGAGAACTAACTCCAACTCTTGACCATAGGCCCTGGTCGTGAGGACCCAGATGGCCCCCCAACCTTCGCCTGAAGTGGCCCGTGGTCAGAGTCTGATCGGGGGAAGGATGAAAAAAGGGGAACCCCCGGAATAGGTTCTCTCAAACCACCCACCATTGCAAGTCTCTTACCATCGGCGAGGAGATCAGAACCAGATGGTCTAGGTCGTCTACCTGTTGATCCCACTGAGATCGGAGAGTCCACTGAGAGATTCTCATGTGGAGGCGCGCGCGGAACCGTCGGGATGGCTGCCGCCATGAGCCCCAGTAGACAGAGCACCAACCTCGCCAGAACCCTCCTGTGTTCCGATAGGAGGGAAATTTGGGACTGGAGGGAGGTCCCCCTGTCCGGAGGCAGGAAGGCCTTGCACATTGTTGTGTCGAGGATTGCCCCGATGAACTGGAGCCTCTTTGAAGGATCCAGGTGAGACTTGGAATGGTTGATGGTGATACCCAGGCCAGTGAAAACCAGCCAGGTGAGGGAGAGAAAAGGCAGGAGTTCCTCCCTGGACAGGGCCGCCAGGAGCCAGTTGTCCAGGTAGGGAAAAACCTGAACTCCCAGAGTATGCAGGTAGGGCCACACACCGCCAGGCATTTGCAAAGACTTGGGGAGCCGAGGAAAGATGAAAAGGCAGTGTCTGAATTGGTAGTGGTCCCCTGGAACGCAAAACCTGAGTACTTTCGGTGCGAAGGGGGAATGGGGATGTGCAGGTACGTATCCTGCATATCCAGTGCACAAAGCCATTGGCCCGGCCGAAGCAGGGGCAAGAGGGTTTGAAGGGAGAGCACCCTGAACCTCTTGTATTCCACATATAGGTTCAGGGAGCTGAGATGGAGAATGGATCGGAGATCTCCCGTCTTCTTTGGTACGAGGAAGAAATGGGAATAGTAACCCGTCCCGTGGAGGTGAGGGGGGACGGGCTCTATAGTCTGCTTCACTAGGAGAGCAGAGATTTCTTCCCTGACCAAAGGAAGATGGTCCCTCGAGTAAGAGGACTTCAGAGGGGGGTGACGTGGAGGTTTCTGCAGAAACTCTATGGAGTGCCCCTCTGGTATGATCTGAAGCACCCATGAATCCGATGTTATCCTCTCCCAACCCGGAAGGTGGAGGGAGAACTCCTCCTACCAGTTCCTCCAGGCGTCCGGAGGCGTGGGAGAGGGAAGGAGTCAGGTGTGTAAGTCACGCGCAGCTGGGGCACTCTGCTTTTGGGCGGCGGGACCCAGCAGCTGTGGGGGTCCTGACGTTAGTGTCCGCCTTCCTGAGGTTCGCTTGAGGCCGGCTGCATCTGCGAAAGGACGGCGGTGGGATGGGGACGGTACATTGAATCAACAGAGGATTTATGTCCGCCCCTTCTCCTGCAAGTCAGTGATGATGTCCTGACATCACGAAAAAAGCACAGAACCCCTGAAAGGTGCTTCTTGAATAGCTGACTGCACCTCCGGGACCAGACTTGACACACGGAGCCATGCATGACGCCGAAGACTTACGGCGAACGCAGAGCTCCGTCCTGTGGTGTCCACTGCATTGTAGGTCATCCTCAGAATATGACTGGCCAAACGAGCAGAACGGACCAGGTCGGCTAACTCCTGCTTGACTTGGGAGTCAGGCAAGGAGTCAATCTTGGATTCCGCCTGGGTAAGGACAGTCTTCTGGTAATCCCCCATATGTGCTACATAATTTAGGGCCCTAATCCCCAGTGTGGAAGAAGCATAGATCTTCCTTCCAAACTGATCCAGAAGGCGAGATTCCTTATCCGGGGAGACGAGCTCAAGTGTTTCGGGTGTGCTGACCGGCCGTGAGCAGCGCTAATCACAACTGAGTCTGCACGGGGGTGAGAGTCTAAAAAGTCTACACCCTCCGGAGCCTAGTATAGCCTGTTGGACTTCCTAGGAAGTGGGCCAGCTGACGGTTGCTTCCAAATAGTGGAAACAAGGTATGCGAGGGCTCATCCAGGGTGGCACCAGAGTAGGAGCTATAGTCGCCTTTTCTCGAACACCCATCGGAGGCTTCGAGGAGTCCAAGAGAAGAAGAAGAAGAAGAGTAAGACTCCTGACTCGTCTAGGGGAGGAACGGTTCTTTAGGGGAATCCCAGGACGCTGCAGTCCTGCTCCTCTCTGGATCCCGAGGGAAGCCCGAACCGAGGTGGAGAGGAGTGCCGCCTGGGGCGCACGGAGCCGGTGGTGGCACCATCGCCAGAAGATGGTTTCCTTACTTCCTGGTGAGCTGAGCCTTGCCTCAGCCCACCAGGAGGCAAAGTCTCTGGAGATCCACCGCGCCTAGGGGGCAGGAGGAGGAGGAGGACTAGTTGTACAGATGAAATTGGGAGAGTATCCGTAACCTGGGTACTACAGCTGAGGAGTCGGCGCTCGGATACTGGCGGCAGAGGATACTGTGGACCTGGAAAACCAAGGCCGGATAGGACGGGGATACCCAGGCACTGGAGGAGCTGCCGGAGCAGACGGCCCAGCCGGGTACTCGGTGGATCAACCGGATAGGCCCGTGGGGTGGAGGGCCCGATGGAAGAGGAATATCCCCGCTGGCGCCGGAGGGGCCGTGTCGAACCGGGCCGGCGAGGCCGGTGTCGGAGCCAAGCGCCAGGGAGCCGTATATCAGATCCGCTCATAGGAAGAGGATCAGACGGTAGCCCAGGATCCCAGCCTCATCCAGGACGGAGGAGAAAATCCCAGCCGGTCAGGCAGGGGGACTCTGGTTTCTGACGGCAGCGCGGCTGCGGGAACCTGGTACGACAGACGAAACAGGGTCTGCCATAGGCTCGAGGCCCGGCGCACGTCGGAGGAGCCGACATGTGACTTAGGGGCCGAATCCCGGCAGACGCCAGAGGAGCCGGCATCTGACTTTGGGGTCCTCGCCGAGACGGGCCGAGAATGAGAAGAGGCCCGTCCGATGGGGACACTGCCATGCTTGACCCCTCGGCTGGTCGGGCGCCTTAGCAGCTCTTCCGTGGACGCCGGAGGAGCCAACGTCCGCTTATGGGAGACGCCCTGCCAGTAGGCTGCAAGCCTGGAGCGGTACTGGGGGCTGGGGCCTCCTTCTGCCCAGAGGCGGCACCCGCGGCTCAACGTAACCCGGAGTAGCAGGTCGACGCTCCTCCAAAGCCTTGAGGCTGCCGCCGGCTTATCCTCGAGGGATGTTACCTTGCCTGTGACCGCCGGAGTCGCGAGGAGGAGGCCTTCCCGCCTCTGTGCCCTTCAGGGAGGCCTACTTCGTCAGTTTCTTCAACTCCTCTCCATCGCAGACATCATCTTCTTTGAGGAGATGGGTTTCGTGGAGAGTGTTGGCGTCTGCGGGTGGCCGCGCTTGAAATGTAGGCAGTGCGGATACTTGTTGGACCAGCTGGGTCGGGGCCTAAACAGAAGAGGCAGAGGGAGTGACCGTCTTTGTGAGGCAGTTGGGCGCCGCACGAGTCGCACTTATTTTCTGAAGGGGACGACATATACCGACGTTCACCTGATGATAGAAAATATCAAATACAAAATACTGAAAATTTTCGGAAAAAAACGACGAAGTAACAGGACTGAGCAATAGGAACTTAATCGACGAGAGCTGCACGAGCGGGATGTGGAAAGAACTGGAAGGCGGGCATCCAGGACCGCCTTTATACCGTCAGATGACTGCCCACCTGACGTGGGGGGGGCGGTCCTCGCCAGGACTGCTAGGTAGAATTCCTGCGGGGTCCTGCCGCCGGCCAGCGTCAGTCCTATATGTAATTACCTACTGCAAGAGCCCTCTCGAAGTAAGATCAACATATACCACTCCTAGAACTACTGTTACAGGTGAGTAACCTGTTCTTCTAGGAGCGTGGATATGTTGTTCCTCCACACTCTCTGGCAGACTCCAAGCAGTTCTCTGGGAGGAGGGAGGTAAGGCACATGCCCTCTACTTAGGAAATAGAGATTGAAGAACTGAGGCCCCAAAACCAGCATCCTGGCGTGACTCAAGGTCGATGTGGTAGTGGGCAATAAAGGTGTTTGCTGACTTCCAGGTAGCAGCCCGACAGATTTCCTGACTAGGGATGTCCCTGGAAGCAGCAGTATGGTGGGTAGAACGAGCTCTCATCCCTCTGGGAGGCTCCGTGCCCTCCAATTCATCGCACAGACCTATGTATGATGTAATCCACCTAGCAATGGTCCGCTTGGCTGCAGGTTTGCCAAAAGCAGCTTCAGCGTAGGTGACAAACAGCTGGCGAACCTGTCCCCAAATTTCTGCCGTTCTTTCCTCATAATAGGAGCGAGCACGTCTCAGGGCCAAAGTATGAAGCCTGTACCGCGCCTGAGGTGTAATTGGGGTAGTATACCAGCAGAGTTAACACCTGGTTAAGATGAAAATGATGCCACCTTCGAAGGAATTTCGGTAGGGCGCAGAACAACTTTGTCCCTGTGAAAACCAAATAAGGTGAGTCCACCGAAGCACCTGAGCTCCCCTGTCCTTCTGGCTGACGTGGATAACCACCAGGAAGGCCATCTTGACAAGTGTGAAAGCTCACACGCGTGCATGGGTTCAAATGGCTTGCCCATTAAACTTTGACATAACCAGCAAGAGATCCCACGGAGGTGGAGGTTCACGACGGAGGGTATATGTGATCCAGGCCTTGAAGAAGCACCCAACCACTGTCTCCTGGCCAATGTCAGCTGACCGCCCGCCTGGTAAGCATAAATGGCTGCCAGGTGCACCCTAAGGGTCGATGACTGCAGACCCTTTGAGAGAGAGAGACCAAAGGTAGTCGAGAATGTTAGCCACAGAGCAGGATAAGGGTCCAGACTTCATTCCTGACACCAAATGGAAAATCTCTTCCATTTGAAGGTGTAATATTTCCTGGTCGATTCCTACAAGATGCCTCCACCACGATGTAGACATCCTCGAAAGACCCAGAGCCTGGAACCTAGCCCAGGTACCAGGCTGTGAGGTGCAGGGATTGAAGGTCCAGATGGAAGACCTTCCTCTGGTTCAGAGATATCAGGTCCAGGCGTGTACAAAGCTGCTCCGGGGGCCTGCAGCTGAGGCTGAGGAGATCTGGGTGCCAGAACTGGCGCGGACAGTCTGGGGCTACCAGAATCACCTTTGCCTTGTCCCTCCTCACCTTGAGTAACACCTTGTCGATGGAGGGAAGGCGTTGAGGAGGCCTGGGGCCC
This sequence comes from Neoceratodus forsteri, assembly GCA_016271365.2. Taxonomy (NCBI): domain Eukaryota; kingdom Metazoa; phylum Chordata; order Ceratodontiformes; family Ceratodontidae; genus Neoceratodus; species Neoceratodus forsteri. Next base: position 306,555,200 of record JADMNL010000025.1, read on the forward strand.
ATGGCCTCGAGAAGGCATCACCCTGCAGCAAGCCCTGCTTGGGGGGGGCATGGAACAGCCTTAGCTTGGTGCTTCCTGGAGGCAAACAGGTCCACCAACGGTTTGCCCCAGTGGGAGAACAAGTTGTGAGCTACCTCTGATGGAGAGACCACTGGGATATATCTGGCCTATCGGCTGAGAGTATCCGCCAGCTGGTTCGAGACTCCTGCCACATGAATGGCTAGGAGATACGCCTCCAACTGGCTGACGAGGGTCCATATGCGGAGTACCTCTTTGCAAAGCAGACGGGAGTGCGTGCCGCCCTGTTTGTTGAGAAAGTACATGATTGTGGTATTGTCCGTCTGGACTTGAACCACTTGAACCTGGAGCTGAGGAGTGAAAGCTGACAGTGCTAGTCTGACTGCTCTGAGCTCCAACAGGTTGATGTGGCACTGGGACTCTTCGGGGGTCCAGACCTTGTGGACTCTGTAGTCCCCCATGTGGGCTCCCCAGCCCATGAGAGAGGCACTGGTCATGAGAACAACCGTCTGCTCGGGGCAGACAAATGGAATCCCTTCCTGCAACTGGTCTGGGGCGGTCCACCACTGGAGAGCGTCCCACATCTTCTGGGTCACCGTGATCATCTGGTCGAAATGACTGTAGCGCGGAGTCCACTGAGCGGCCAGCTCACATTGGAGGGGGCGCATGTGCCATCAGGCCCAACGGATCACTGAGGTGCATGCCGCCATGTAACCCAGAAGGCGCAGGAAGTCCCAGGCAGGGTGCAAGTGCCCAACCAGAAATGACTGGGCAAAGGAGGAAAGAACCTCCCCCCTGTCCGCCGCGAGCCGAGCTCTGACTTGACAAGAGTCAAGCTCTGTCCCGATGAAGCCCATCACCTGAGAGGCCTGTTGATCAGGAGGCCTAGTTGGGAGCAGGTTCAAAAAGCCAGATCCCTGGATCTCTCCACCTCCTGGAGGGAGGAACCTGCCAAGAGCCAGTCATCAAGATAAGGGTAAATTCGAACTCCTCGACGCCGGAGATGGGCTGCCACCACTGCGATGCACTTGGTGAAGACCCTTGGGGCTGATGACAGACCGAATGGCATGGCTCGGGACTCATACAGGGTCCCCTCGACCTTGACGCGGAGGAACCGCTGATGGGACGGACAGATTGGGATGTGAAAGAATGCGTCCTGTAGATCCAGTGAACAGAACCACATGTTTTGCTCCAGGGATGGTATGGTCTGGTTCAGAGTTACCATCCAGAAGGTGCGGGACCTGAGATATTGATTCAAGTCGTGGAGATCTAGAATGGGGCACCAACCCCACCCCCACCCCAATCCGCTTGGGCACCAGGAAGTACCTGGACACGAAGCCTGGGTCTGCAGGAGGATCCAGCACTGGAGCTACCGCCCCTTGTGGAGGAGCTGAACTATGTCGTATCGAAGAGCCAACTGAGTGCAAACTGAGATCCTTTCCTCCCAAGGGGCACGGGCTCGCTGGGAGGGTACTGCTCAAATTCCAGAGGCAGTCCCTGGCTGACCACTTCTAGAACCCACCTGACCGAGGTGATATTGGACCAGGCAGAATGAAAGTGGCGGGCTGGCCTCCACGCGGAGAACCCAGAGCTGGCGTACGGATGTAGGGGTGTCAACCTCAACCCATCACTGAGCAGGCTAGAGGAGGAGAAGGCTCCTGGACTGGCACCTTGGCCTCCTTTACAGGGCTGTTGAGGACCCTGCTTGGGCCTGGGGCACCAGCTTGAGCCTGCTGTTGCTGCTGGCCTCAATAGGAGGGCTGCCTAACCGCAGGGGAAAGAGTGCTGAAAGGCTTCTTCCTGCCCTTCTCCTGGTTCTTGACCAAGAACCCTTCAGAGGTAGCATTCAAGGTGGCATTGGACTGCTCTATGCGCCTGAGGTGACCAGCCACTCCTGGACCGAGAGGTCGGTGCCTAGAAGGGCACGTCAGGTAACTTGTGCTGGGTATCCACCGGAAGGAGGATAGCCTCAGCCAAGCCCTGCGGCGAGTGGCCACTGCAGCTGCCAAAGAGCGGACACAGGAATCTCCAATGTCCAGGGCAGTCTGGAGCTGCTGTTTTGCAACAGCACGGCCCTGGTCATGGACTTGCTTCACTGTGGTCTGCATGTCCGCCGGGAGATGAGGGAGGACTTTGTCCAATGACCCAAGAAGGGCATGAGAGAAGTGTGCCATGGTAACAGTCGAGCTGGCCTGTCGAAGGCCTAAGAAGGAGGCCACATAGACCTTACGGGCAGAATGGTCCATATTCTTGGACTCCTTGTCCGGGGGTCCGTCAGTGTCGGCTGAGCTACCAGTACATCTGAACACAGAGGCAGTCACTAGGCTTCCGGCTGAAGGAAGCTCTGTGAACCCCGCCAGGGACCCCATGGGCACTGTATACTTGCGGGCCACGCGGGCAGACGGAGCTGGGCAGGAAGTAGGGTGCTGCCAAAGCTCAAGGGCCAGGCCAATGATGGCTTCGGCCACTGGAAAGGCCTCCATCGGCCGTTTGAGGATATCCGTAAAGGGGTGCTCCGCCTTTTCCTGGATGGGTTCCCGGGGCATTCCGGAGATCAGGCGAAGAATGCCCTGAAAGGAGGACGGGCCTTCCTCCAGTCCGGCCATGGATGACTCATCATCCCCTGGATGGGAGTGTAACCCCGTGTTGTCGGAGTCCGAAGAGTCGGGGTACAATGGTCTACCGCCCAAGTCCCCTTTGATCCGCCGGGGGCAGTCGACGGTGACTGTAATGGACAGACATCAGGAAGCCCGATGTCTGTACAGTCCTCTTTGAGGGAGCCCCTCCCTGAGGCTGTTTAGGCAGTGGCTCCACCAAAATCTGTGGAGAAACCGGAAGAGGCCGAGCCAAGATACAAGATGGCCCTATGAGTGGTGGAACAGAGGTCTTCAGTTCCAGAAGGGTCGGCATCGGCCTAGGAGGTGGGAGCCAAGTGATGGCCAGGGCAGCCGGCGGAGCCAGCTTCTGCCCAGTCAAAATCAGCTGTTGCCATATCAAATCCTCATAGTGTCGACAAGAGTTTCCGTCAAAGCCTCTCCTTGTCCGAGGAGGATGAGGATCGGTGGCGGCCCCTCTTTTTTGAGTGTCTGTGGCCCTTTTTCGGCCGTTCAACCGAAGGGGTCCTGGTCCTCGATCAAGACCGATGGGCTCGGTTTGGTCAATCGGGAGACACCAGAGTCTGTGAGAACCAAGGTTCCGGCACCTTTTCCTCGATCGGGACACCCAAGAGCAGTGTCTCCTTATCGAAAAAGGAAAGGACAGGCGTCCTTTCTAAGGAATCGTCGACCGGAGTCAGCGAAAATAAAAATGGAGGTATCTGCGATGGGAGTGGCAAATGAGGATATGGAGGTAGGCATCCTGCATATCCAGGGTGCATAGCCACAGTCCCGGCTGAAGCATGGGGAGAAGGCTGTTGAGGGAGAGCATTCGAAACCGTTTGTACTCCACAAACTGATTGAGGGAGCTGAGGTAGAGAATGGGCCTCCGGTCCCCGGTTTTCTTTGGTACTAGGAAGAAGTGAGAATAGTAATCTGTCCCTTGAAGGTGGGGGAGGTGGAACAGATTCTATTGCCTCTTTTAGCAGAAGAGAATGGATTTCTTCCAGTACCAACTGTAGATGAGTGTGGGAGTATGAGGAGGGAGGGGGTGGTCTGGTAGAGTTTTTCTGAATGAACTCTATCGAGCCTCCTGCTGCAATCAGCTGGAGCACCCAGGAATCTGCCATTATCCTGTCCCAACCCTGCAGATGGGAGGAGAATCTCCTCCCTACCGGTTCCTCTGGACTGGGCAGAGGCAGTGGGAGAGGCAGGGAGTCAGGAGGCGGGGGTAGAGTAGTGGCAGAGGCCCCGGAGCTTTAGCTTTGGGGCCTTGGCAGCAGACGTAGCTTGCGCTTGTTGGGACGCTGGGGGTTGCATCTACTGAGAGGTTTATACATTGTCTGAACAGACCTTAATGCCAAACCCTTCTCCTGTAATTCGTGATGATGTCCTTGACATCAACGCCAAACAGCACAAATCCTCTGAAGGGAGCATCATGGATGGCTGACTGCACTTCAGGGGACAAACCTGACACTCTGAGCCAGGCATGATGCCGTAAGGATATGGCGAGGCCAAGCTCCTGCCTGACAGTGTCCACCACGCCATATGTAGCATGAAGCATGTGTCTACAGGCCGAGCGCACAGAGTGGACAAGATCTTCCAGTTCCTCCTCTGTTTGCGAATCTGTGAGCGAGTCCAGTTTTGATTCCATCTGACTAAGGATAGCCTTCTGGTAGTCCCCATATGGCCGATGTAACTGAGTGCCCTCATGCCCAGAGTGGAAGAAGCATAGAACTTCTTCCCGTACTGGTCCAGAAGACAAGACTCCTTGTTGGGAGGGGACGAGCTGAGATGCTTAGGGTTGGCTGATCGGTCATGTGCGGCGCTAATCACAACCAAATCAGCCTCGGGGTGAAGGACGAGAAAATCCTTCCCCTCAGGAGCCTGATATACCATGTCGGCCTTCCGAGGAAGGGGGGCTAATGAGGAAGGTTGCTTCCAAATAGTGGAGACAAGATCCTAGTGAGGCTCTATCCAGGGTGGAATCAGGAAGGGAGAAGTCTCTGGGAGGTCAAGATGGCCCACAAGCTTCTTACACTAGGGATCTGGTTCCACTGATTGCCACTCACAGGTGGCCTGAATTTTCTTCAGCAGCTCCAGAAGGGAAGGATCTTCTGAGGGACTTGGAGAACCTTGCAGCCTGGGTCTATCTGGAATGTGGGGTCCTCCTAGATCAGAGTGTCTGAGTCCAAATTTGACTCCGATGATGGAGAAGCAGAAGAAGAGGCCTCCCTAGGAGGGGGAGGATCTCCCTCTCTGGGGGTTCTCCGGGGGAGCGTGTCCTCCCTGGCAAAAGAACCAGAAAGTTCAGCTCTGGTGTCAGGCAGAGGAAGGGGAGTCTCTTCATGCCGACGTAAGGGGTCCAGCGTCAGTATGCGTTTCTCTACCTCTTGGGTAATCTGTGATTTTGCTTCAGCCCACCAGGAGGCCAAGACCTCCCTCAAGTCCACCTGAGGCTGCGGGGAAGGTGGAGTGGGGCTCGGCTATGGGTAAGCTGGAAACCCGTAGTAAGGGTACCCATGACCAGATGGCGGGAGGCCCGCCGGCGGGTACTGAGCAGCTGGATACTGCGGCGTCTGGTATGCCAGCATCGGGTATCCTGGCACCAGGGTGTCTGACGGAGTCTAAGGTGCCGGCGGCAGCACTGCAGGCAGACCAGACAGATCAAGCATCGGCCCGGAGGGGGACCCATTGGTGGTCCCGGGAACCTGGAAGGTTCTGACATTAGATTGTCAGAGAGCAGGATGCCGGAGGGAGACGTCGGGTGGTCTGACGTTGGGTCCGGCGTCTGAGGATCTGGTGTCGGGAGGGGGCACCCCCAACATCAGCGTGTCAGGCAACTCAACCCCAGTTGGGGAGGGAGGAGTAAAGTCTTCGGGAGGAGCCGGAAAAGATGCGAGGTCCTCAGAGGGCAATGCAGCTGACGTGCACTGCGGCGACTCTCCAATGTCAGGGATGGATGAATGGCCTGACGAAGGGTTGCCGGCTGGGCGGATGTCGGGAAAGCCGACAGACTTAGCTGTGTCCGGACGGGCATCGATGGGACCAACGCTCGACTTATCAGACACACACTGACCGGAAGGCCTGGATTCAGAGGCTGCAGTGGGAGTGCGGGCCTCCTTTGTACCAGAGGTTCCCGGCAGGCCTGAGTGCAAGCCAGACCGGGAAGGGGGGGGCAAGGCTAGACACCATTAAGGCAGCCGCTGAGCAGCCGAAGGACTATCCCCAGGGGTAGTTACCTGGAGAGCCGCAACCCCAGTTGAAGTCACAGCTGCTGTGGATGGTGAGTCCCGATCTCAGCGCTTCTCCTTGTCCCTCTTTTCTTGCGATGGCTCTCAGGAGAAGCTGACACCTGCCTCAATTTCTTCAGTTCCTTTCCATGGATGCCATTTTCTTTTTTAGTAAATGGGCTTCCAGGGACTGCTGCCTTCGTTTCTGAGTTGCAGCGTTGAATTTTCGGCAGTGCTCACACTCCTCCACACGGTGGTCTGGGCCTAGCCAGAATAGGCAGACGGAATGCCGTCCTTGTGAGGGAGCTGGGATCCACACCAGTCGCACTTGTTCTTACGTGATTCAGACGGCGTCCGGGACGACATGCACAGCGAGGTAGTATTACACAAATATCAGAGCAACATAAAGTTTAAAAAGACTGATACTTATCCAAAATGGCGAGAAAAGCAAGCACTGTTCTTCCGCGAGGTACTTTGGAATTGACAGTGGTAAAGAACTGGAGGGTAGGGCGCCAGATCTGCCCCTTTATACAGACGTTGGCAGACACCTGTCACCTGACATGGGGGCAGTCCCTGCCAGAGGCTGCTAGCCAGAGTTTTTAGCGTGGGGTCCTGACGTCTGATGGCTCAGTCCTACTTGTGAATACCTACTGCAAGAGCCCTCTCGAAGTAAGATCTGGAGGTTCCGATGCCAACTGTTGGAGCAATGGGAACCAAGTCTGGCAAGGCCAAAATGGCACGATGAAGCTCGTTCCACTTGTAGCTTGAGCAAAACTCTGATACAGTGGGAAGGGAGGGAAGGCATAAAGGAACCTCCCTTCCCAAGAGAGGGACAACACGTCTTGCCAGAAAACACCAGGCCCTAAACCTAGTGAGCAAAAATTGGGCAGTTTGGCATTGAATGGGAATGCAAAGAGGTCCAGTTCTGGAAGACCTCATCTTTCAAAAAGGTCATCTACTACATCCTGTAGTAGCTCCCACTCATGAGCCTGAGATAGACAGCGGCTGAGGCTGTCAGCTAGGGCATTCTGAACTCCTGAACGCCAACCGCTGTGAGTTCCTGGTTATGCTCCACTGCCCAGTACCATACTTAATGGCTTCTCTGCAAAGGGTAAGAGTGTGTCCCCTTGCTTGTTGATGTAGAAGACCACCAGCATGTTGTCTGACTGGATCAGTAGGGGCCTGGAAGAACTACTGTCTGAAAGCCTTAAGGCATACAGAATGGCTCTCACCTTCAATGTGCTGATGTGGAGATCACATTCCAAAGGGGTCCACATCCTCTTGTCTGATGGTCTCTGAAATGCGCCCACCCTAGTCCCGAGGCATCCATTGTCAGATCTGCTGGGACTGGGACTTTGAAAGGAGTCCCAGGATTCTAGCCAGGAAGGGGTGAGCCACCAATCCAGAGTCTGAAGCACTGCTTTGGAGATCCGGACTGGCTGCTCGAGAACACCTAAACGCTGGTCCCACTGAACCCTGAGGTTCCACTGGAGAACCCTCATGTGCAAACGAGCCAAGGGTACGGTTACAATGGTGGCTGCCATATGGCCTATAAGTTGCAGTACCATTCTGGCTAGAATCTAGTTTGTGGAAATGACCTTCTGAGCCAGCGTCCTTAGTCAATCTGCCCTGAGGGAAGAAAGCCTCTCCCCTGGACAGTGTACAAGATGGCCCCCATGTATTGTAACCTCTGGGTGGGCCAAAGGGATAACTTGGGAAGATTGAAGGTAACCCCCAGATCTTGGAACAGTTGGAAGATGTCTTCCAGTGACAGTAGCTACTCCTTCTGAAGCGTCAGCCAATCATCGCGGTAAGGGTAAGATGCAATGTCCCTGCCTCCTGACAGCTACTGCCACCACTGCCAGACACTTGACGAACACCCTGGGTGCCGAGGAAAGGCAGAACGGCAGAGCTCTTAACTGGCAGTGCTTTCCCTGGAAGGTAAAGCAGTGGTATTTTCTGTGGGACGGCAGGATTTTGATATGCATGTAGGCATCCTGCATGTCCAGGGAGCACAGCCAGTCCCCTTGGCAAAGCACGGGCAGCAATCCCAGCAGTGTCACCATCCTGAACCTTTTGTATTTGATGAAAGCGTACAGCTGACGGAGATCCAGGATTGGACAAAGGAACTAGGAAGAAGTGGGAGTAGTATCCCCTTCCTCTTTGACTTGGTGGGACTGCCCAGATCGCTTTCTTGCTCAGTAGGGCTTGGATTTCTGCCTGGATGAGGTTTGCGTGGGAAGGGGAACAATGGGTAGTGATCGACTGGTTGTCTGGAGGGATCTGGGTGAACTCCAGTGCGTAACCTCTTTCTATAATCTGAAGAACCCACTAGTCTGTGGTGATATTGGACCAACCACTGAAGTAAAGGGAGAATCTCCATCCTACTGCCTCCTCCTGCAGCTCGGCCAGAGGAGGGGGGCAGGCATGGAGTCATGCCAAGATTGCTGGAGTGGGCAAGGGAGCTCTGGCATTCTTAGGCCCCTGTGCGCCTGAAAACAGGAGAGGTACCTTTTCTTTTGTAACCCCGTTTGCTGCTGTTGCCTCCCCTGCTGGCCCTTACGCCTGCAAAAGTAACGATGCCTGGTCTTGGCTGGTTCAGATTATACACTTTGTGGACTTCAGAAACTGCCTTTCCAGAGTCCTGTAAATCAGTTATTAGCTTTTCGGCCTCCTGGCCGAAAAGAAATGGAAATTATGTAGCTACCATAATTCTTGATCTTCTTGGATGAAGTCTCCACCACGTATTCACACTGATGGGGACTACGCTGGAGGTGCTAGGACCCAGCGGGAGCCAAACTTTTTCAGGAGGGCTGGCGCCGAGGTAGGGCCGCGAGGAAGTGGCACTGCAAGCCAGGCTCATGCCATATAGACTACCTCGGAGTCGACCTTCCAACCACCTCAGTACCTCACCCTCCCCAATCGAGGAGGTGAAGTGTAACTAACCTAGTGAAAGACTAACCCGATATCAGACAGATAGTCCGAATGACCCATGAAAGAAGGGTTAACAAAACATGCCACGACTGCTCTGGTAGAATGAGTGTACACTCTGCCTTCTAACTTAACCTGTGCCATAGAGTAGCAGTGATGGAGGCATGCTACTATCCACGCTGAAATACACCTGAAAGCAACAGGTTGACCCAGCCGGGTCGAGCTGAAGGAGATACAGTTGTTTAGACGTGCGGATTTCCTTAGTTCTGAAATACTTTCTAACATTACCTCTGAGCCATCCCCCCCCATCTTCAAATTGTGCCCCCTTGTTCTTGCACATCTTTTCTTCTGAAAGATGCCACCCTCTTGTACTATGTTAATTCCTTGAGATATTTGAAAGTTTCCGCTATCGTCCTTTCCTCAAGGGTATACATATTAAGCTGCTTTAGTCTCTCCTCATATGTCTTCTGGTGCAGACCCTGCACCATTTTGGTTGCCCTCCTCTGAACAGCCTCCACTCTATGTCTTTGCGGAGATGGGGTCTCCAGAATTGCATGCAGTACTCCAGTTGGGGTCTCACTAACTGTCTGTACAGAAGGATAACAACTTCCTGTTTTCCACTGCTGATGCCTCTCCCTATGCATCCCAGTATCTCCCCAGCCCTCTTTACTGCCTTCTCACATTGCTTGCCCACCTTTAGGTCATCTGATATAATTCGATTTTTGTTGTTATTAACTCACCCCCACTGTGTACTCTTCCCCTGGGGTTTTGTTTCCCAGATGCATTACCTTGCACTGAATCTGAGCTGCCACATATTTGACCATTCCTCCAACCTTGCCAAGTCCCTTTTCATTCTTTCCACCCCACCTTGTGTACCAACCCTGTTGCACATCTTTGTGTCATCTGCAAAGAGACGTACCTTTCCTTCCAGGTGCTCTCCAATAACACTTATAGAGACATTAAAGAGGACCGGTCTCAGTACCAAACCCTGCGGTACCCCGCTAGTTACCCTCCTTTCTTCACTGTGGACTCAGTTTACTATTACCCTTTGCCTCCTGTTGTCCAGCCAGTTTTTTATTCAGGCTACCACCTAGGGACCCACTCCAAGGCTGGCTAACTTGTATGTTAATCTTTTGTGTGAGACTGTGTCAAATGCCTTGCTAAAATCTAGTTAGGCCATATCCACAGCCCCTCCCTGGTCTACTACTTTGGTCACCCAGTCAAAGAAATCTATTAGGTTCGTCTGACATGACCTTCCTGCTGTGAAACCATGCTGCCTTGGGTCCTGTACCCCACTGGCCTCTAGGTACTCAATAATTCTTTCCTTCAGAAGTGATTCCATCATTTTCCCTACCACTGAAGTCAAACTAACTGGTCTGTAGTTTCCTGCCTCTGCCCTGCTCCACTTTCGTGAAGTGGGATCACATATGCCCTCCTCCAGTCCTCAGGAACCACCACATTCTCTCATGATTTGTTAAAGAGAGTAGTCAGTGGTGTTACTAGTTCTACCCTTAGTTCTTTTAGAATTCTTGGGTGAATCCCATCAGGCCCCATTGCTTTGTCCACCCTCAGTTTCAAGAGTTCTTTCAAAACCCTTTCTTCTGTGAATGGACTGGTATTGACTACCCATTCAGAGTTTCTTTCTTGTTTGGTTTAGGTAAATCCCCCTCCTATTCAGTTGTGAATACTGAGCAGAAATATTCATTCAGTATCCCTGCTTTTTCACTGTCACCCTCTGCCCACATTCCCTCCCCTTTATTAAGTCTCTATATCCCTCCCTTGGTCTTTCTTCGCTCCCTAATGTACCTATAAAATGTGTTATCCCCCTTCTTAACTCCGAAGCACTCCGAATCTCAGTCTCCAGCTCCATACTCACGACAGACTACGGGCTGGTGGTCTATGGAGCTGCTATGATACAGTGCTCAAAAAGGTCCAAATTGCACTTAATAAGGAATTCCTCCGCACTTGGCATGGATCACTACACCTATACTTGCACCCTGTATGAGCGCATAAACTGGCTTAATCTAAAAACAGGATCAAATACCAAACTTGTCTCCTGGGGAAGAAGGCACTCATGAGAAAAAACCACCCTGTGCAGGAGATCCACTCAGGCATCTCTCATCACATATCACCAGAGGGAGGAAGAATGAGCATTGTCCTTCCCATTCCGCCAAACCGCACTAGGGCAGCGACCTTCTCCTATCGGGCCCCTTCTGGATGAATGAACTCCCAGTGAAATTACAAACAAACAACAGCCTGTCTCAATTCAAAGCAGGACTCAAACAACACCTAATGTCAAGCTCAAAATGCACCTGCTTCTCAGGCCCCCTTCTAGACTGGCCTACCCTAAGATAGCACCAGCAGGGCTATATAGAGACCCCTGCCTTCATTCCAGCCTAGCCAAGGGCTTAAGTAAGCAATCAGTCCTCAAACACTCTTGGTACTGCCCTCCTAAACCCCCCACGCGACAAAGCTCTCTGGAGCGGACCCCCCCAATCCCCACCTCCACATTGTTTCACTGTCACCCCACCTCTCACTCTCTGGGTTAGAATCAAACCCAATGCTCCCCCTTGTTTTACTGTCACCCCACCTCTCACTCTAGGATAGAGTCAAACCCTATGCTAGTAATCTGTCATAGTCTATCAATGGACTTGGAGGTTTCCAGGTATGTGCTACCTACAGCAGTCAATTAGAAATAGCTTTGCATTCTATTAAAATTGCTCAGTTTTTTCCCTATTTGTCTAATTCTCATGTAACAGCTCTTTAATGCCTAATGATCCGGCCTCTGTAACCACAGAAATTGTGTACTGTCTTCTTGTACACCCTGATGTGGAACCTTTGTAAAAGAGTTCACGCGCAAAGGTCTTTCCGATATACTAAATAAATAAATACATACACTGTATTTGGGGGGGGTGTCTGTGACCACAGCATGTATTTCTGATACCCTGCGGATGGAAGTAATGGCCACCAGGAAGGCCGTCTTCAAGTCAGAAATTTCAAGTCACAAGTATCTAGAGGCTCGGAAGGTTTACGGATGAGCATGTCTAGCACAAGGTTAATGTCCCAGGCTCACAGGTCGCCTATTTGGTGGCCTGGTATGCAGAATGCCCTTAAGAAACCTCTAACCACAGGTAGCTGGGCCAGAGACATGGAGAGTATAGGCTCATAATATGCAGAGATTGCGCAAAGATGAACTTTGATGGTAGAATATTGTAGACCTGTGTTAGAGGGGTCCAGAAGATACTCTAGGACTTTGCTCGGTGGGCAGGAAAAGGGTTCCAGGAGGATTTCGACACCAAATATAGAGAAACATTTCCTCTTAGCCGTGTAAGTCTTTCAAGTAGCTGGCTTGCACGCAGCTAATGGAATACCTGAAACTCTACATGAAACATTAAACCTGTTCACCTCTTTCTCCTCAGGAGCCAGGCATGGAGGTGAAGGGACCTCAGGTTGGGAAGGACCACAGGGCTCTGGGCGATGAGAGTGTGGGAATGGTGTCTGGGTCAGTAGGTCCGTCTGAAGTGGAAGTGGTTTTGGAGAGATTTCCCGATAGCCTGCTGATTAAAGGAAACCAGATTTGACAAGGCCAGAACAGGCCGATTAGATTCAGTTTGTCCCCCCTGTGCCTCCAGTTTGAGCAGTACCCTCTGAATTAGGGGCACAGGAGCCCCTTCCCTGCATAAGGGGTAAGAGTGTGCTCTGCCCTGCTTGTTGATGTAGTACATCACTGCCTTGTTGTCCATTTGAAGGAGAATGGTCTTGTGACAAAGTATGCTCTTCAAGGTCTGGACCACATAAAGGACAGCTCTCATTTCCAGGACATTTACGTGAAGTTGGGACTCGTCATGACTATATCGGCCCTGGGTGTGGAGATCCTGGCAGTCAGCTCCTCATCCCAGCAGTGACGCATTCATGGTGATGGAGATCTGGAGATATAGAGGGGCGAAGGGATAACCCTCCTGAAGGCTGTCTTCCCGAGACCACTAGGTGAGTGACCACATCAGTGGTTCTGTAACCTTGGTGTGAAAGGACTGTGGGTGTGTGGTTGGTGACCACTGAGTGCTAAGCATCCACTGAATAGTTTTCATGTGAAGACGAGCCAGAGGCACAGTGAAAACTGAGGAGGCCATGAGACCCAGCATCCGCTACATCAAGAGAGCTTGGAATGAGTGGTTTCCTCTGGTGAAACAGGCCATCTGGAGGATATCGCTCCTTCTGTCCTCCGGGAGGAAGGCTTTCACGCAGAAAGTGTCCAGAAGGGCTCCTATGAAGAGGAGCTTCTGGGAGGGCTGTAGTTGAGACTTTTTCAAGTTCTGCAGAACTCCCATGGGCGTGAGGAAGTTTGAGGTTGTGGCCACAGCTTCTAGAGTCTCTTGTCTGGAGGGGCTTGCAAGAAGCCAATCGTCCAGATATGAGAATGCTTGAATTCTGATTTTTCTCAGATGCGCAGCGAGAACTGCACAGCACTTTGTAAAAACTCGAGGCGCGCCGAGGGCAGCACAAAGGGCAGGACTCTGAACTGGTAGTGCTGACCCAATGCCATGAATCTTGGGTATCTGTGGTGGCTTGGATGTAAGAGAATGTGTTGACAGGCGCCTGCATGTCCAGGGAGGCTAGCCAATCATGTTGATGAATCGGTGTAAAAGAGTACAGAGTGATATCATCTTGAATTTTTCCTTGTAAAGGAACTTATTTAACTTTCTGAGGTCGAGAATTGGGTGCATACCGCCTTTCTTCTTTGGGACTGGAAAGTAATGGGAGTAGAAACCTGTGTTCTGCTGCTCCAGTGGAACTACCTCTACTGCCCTGTTTTTCAGAAGGCCTTGGATCTCGGAAGCAAGAAGGTCTGACAGAGACAGACAGCTTGAGCTGCAGTTTGGGTGGATGATCCAGAGAGGTTTCAGACAGATTCAGAGTACCCCTCACGGATTATCCTGAGTACCCATTTGTCTGATGGTATCGACTTCCACTGGTCATAAAACTGAGTCAGATGCCCTCCTACTGCTGAGGAAGAGTCCCCCTCAGACAGCTAAGGTGGTACCTGGGCCGGACACTCAGAGGGTGGCACTGGACGCTTTGGGGCCCTGTGCCTCCTGCTGCATTTTCTTCTGTGGCTGAGGAGTTTGGTTTCTGTTAAAGCCTCCTCAGCCTTTATCACAAAAGGACTGATGGTTATGAAACTGACACCTGTTCCCGCCCCTTTGAGGGGCTGAGGAAGGGGGTCTAGCCATCTTGATGGCTGACCTAGTTTTCTGAGTGGCCTCCAGCGCCTGCCCTACTTGAGGTCCAAACAGATACACACAGTCGAAAGGTAAGGCCATAACCCTTTGCTGGGCATCATTCATGAAGCCAGAGGTACGCAACCAAGAGTGGCGACAGGTACAAATGCCAGACACCGCCGCTCTGGAGGCAGTGTCGAAAGCATCCATGGCAGCTTTAAGCAGTTGATTATTGGACCCAATACCCCTAGTAATGGTCTGTAGGAACTGTAAGTTAACCTTTGAATTGGGAAGAGCTTCACCGTAGCTTTAAGTGAATGCCAGAGTGTATATTGGTACTGAGAAAAGTAACCCTGGTAGCTAGTGATGCGCATGCCCAAGGTTGAAGCAGCAAAGACTCAAGCTTACCCAAGGTGTCAATCTTGTCAGATTCTTTGTTTATTGGATGTGCTGTAAATTCTTAGAACAACAGCTTTGCCATTCTCTGCCAGAACCACAATGGCATCAGCAAAAGACTTGAGAGGCCAGAATGGGATAATCCTTGGGAGGCATATTTCCTATCAATGGACTTGGCTACATAGGAAAAGAGTCAGGTTATCACACACCGCCTGAGAGAGAGTTTCAAAAGGGTTGCACCGGAGGAGTTAAATCCATAGGGATATCTGAAACAGGCAGATACTGCAGATGCAGCAGCTTCCCAGGATCATATCGAAGTCGAGATATCGAGAGAAAGAGAAATTTAAATTTCTGAGCAGAGACGTAAACGAAAGGTCCTCGACCAAAGGCTCTGTAGAAGGTCTGTTCCCTGCACCATGGCTGAAACATCATCAAAGTTGTCTCCCAATCGAAGATCAGGATCAGGTTCAATGTCATAGGCTGCCAGTCCAGGAGGGACTGAATAGATAGGAAAGGGATGAAAAAAAGAGGAAGGAGGAGGAGGAGGAGCAGAGAGAATCTGCGTTGAAAACCTCTGAAACCCATGTGGTGCCACCAGCACTCCCAGCGTCGCCAAAGGAAGTGGCACCGAGAACATAGGCAGCACCAGCATAGGAAGCTGCCCGAGCTCGGGCGTTGGCAAGGATTGCTGCAACGAAAGCACAGCATACAGCAGCACATGCGCACTGGAGAAGCCGGCATCGAGCCGCAGCACCAGCGCCAGGGAGGCTGGTGCCACAGCAACAGTAGTTTGCAAACTCCGACTTAAAGAAGTGAAACGAAGAAATTCAGCAGGAGATAAAGGCACCGGTGTGGACCCCTGTGCCGCAGCCATGTAAGGGGGATAGACACCAGGGCGCGGAGTAGATTGCACCGGAGAGGGCGCCGTGCAACTCGGAAGTCCCAAATGCCCCACCTGCAGGTCCGAAACAGACAGGTCCGAAGGCCCCGGTGACGGACTAGCCAGAACAGGCAGTCGGGACAACCGCCGCACCCATTGCTTCATATGAGCGGCCCAAGGTGAAATTGCTCACCGGAGCACCCCTCAATGGGCAGGGAGGGATTCCTGAGTCGAGGATGTTGGTCGCCAGGGACAGAAACCGGAGGGGACTCTGGAGGCGGAGACTGGCCCCTGCCACTGGCGACCGACGATCTATTCGTAGACGTACCAGAAGAAAAATTACTCACCTTAGTAATTATGTTTATTCTAATGGAGTCTTGCTGTATTCTGACAATTGCAGTGATTCCCAACCTTTGAACTGCCTCGGAGAACAAAGAGTTAACTTTCTATGCAGGGCACAGAATGCCAAGCTCGAGGCTCGGCTGAAGTCTCTGTCTGGAGTGATTCAAACCAAACCGTCAGATTCTTACAAGCCCAACTAACTAAAAATTCTATGTGGAAATTGTAAAATTCTACTAGCCAACTGGTTGAAAAAGTTTTGGATTCCCAAGGAAGACTCAAGTCAGGAAACCCAAAACCAATCTACTACAGATGACAATAATAAATCAGCACCCAAACAAAAGGAGGAGGGTAAGCAAAAAAACCCTAGGGTGAAACTGCACCTGCCCACCCACTTCCCAAAAACAGGTTCTGAGAGGGGAGGCAGGAGAGGAGGTCAGAATACAGCAAGACTCCATTAGAAGAAACATAATTACTAAGGTGAGTAATTCTTTCCTCAAACAACATGAAGTCTTGCTGTATTCTGACAATTGCAGACTACCAAGCAGTACCTCCAAGGAGGAGGGACAGAACATACTTTGGAAACAGGCTATGAAGTACTGCTGTGCCAAACCAAGCATCACTCCTAGCCTGGATATCCAGAGAGTAATGCTTGGTAAAGGTATGGACTGTTTTCCAGGTGGCCGCTTAACAAATTTCTAAGAGAGAGATATCCTTGGCAGCAGCCAGGGAAGCAGCTGTACCTCTTGTGGAATGCGCCCTCAGGCCTGAGGGTGGAGTTTTTCCCAGTTTTTCATAGTAGAATTGTATACAAGACACAATCCACCTGGCAACAGATCTTTTGGTGGCAGGTTGCCCTTTCCCACTTCTCCATAAGTGAGGAACAACTGGAGGGAGTCAAACCTGTGACCCTTGGTACGCTCTATGTAGTAACTAAGGGCTCTTTTGACATCTAAACTGTGTAGCCTCCTCTCTCCTGAGGAAGAATGATCAGTGAAGAAAACAGGAAGAGACAGACTGGTTTAAATGGAAGTCTGAAACCACTTTGAGCAAGAACCTTCTGTTGGTTCTAAGGACCACTTTATCCCTGTGAAATGAGAAAATCAGGTTCCACTCACAGGGCTTGCAATTCACTGATACGCCTGGCAGAGGTAATGGCTACCAGGAACACAGTTTTCTAAGTCAAGTACTTAAGCTCTGCTGAAGACATAGGCTCAAAGGGGGGTTGCATAAGCTGAACAATGCAAACATTCAAATCCCAGGCAGGGGCTGGGTCTCTAAAAGGAGGATTTTGAGAAGCAATCCTTTAAAAAATTTACAGAACACAGGATGGGAAGATAGGGAGGAAGACTTCCCCGTGGACAAAAATGCAGAAACAGCTGAAAAGTGTACCTTGAGAGTAGCTGGTCTGAGGCCTAGGCCATTAAGATGGACCATATAATCCAGAACCGTAGGCAATCCAGCAGTGTCTGAGAAATATGCTTCTTAGAACACCAAATACTGAATCTTTTCCATTTGGAGTTACAAGTCTTTCTGGTGGAGGGCTTTCAAGCCTTGACGATATCCAGAACCCTTGGGAAAGATGCAGATCTGCAAACTCTAACTCTTCAAGAGCCATGCTTTGAGATTTAGAGACTGAAGATTGGGGTACCAAATCCTTCCCTGAGAGGACGTTAACAGGCTGTAATTCCTGGGAAGAGACAGGGGAAGATGGACTGCTAGGGACAGCAACAGGGGGTACCAGGGCTGTCTGGCCCAATCTGGTGCAATCAGAATCACCTTGCAAGGTTGAGACTTTATTTTGAACAAAACTTTGAACAGGAGTGGGAAGGGGGAAAGGCATACAGAAAAGTACAGTTACGCAAGAAAGTACAGTTACGTAAGAACTTACCGTAACAGTAGATCTTCGAGAACAGCTCTTGCAGCAGGTTACACCATTAGGACTGAAGCCGGCAGGCGTCAGGACCCCACGGAAAACTCTAGCTAGCTATCTTCAGTGGAGACCGCCCCCGACGTCAGTCCCGCCTCCGACGTCAGACGTAGTACATAAGGGGGCGGTCCCGCCAGATTCCCCAGTTCTCCTGCCGGAGACTTCCGGCCGTAGGCTGACATCAGAATGGGAGACAGAGGATCCACAGTCAGAAGAAAAACGGGAAAAATTTCATGGTGATAAAGGCTAAAGCCATGCCTCTTCCAAGGGGGAAGGTGGTCGGGAAGGTATCTGCTGCAACAGCTGTTCTCGAAGATCTACTGTTACGGTAAGTTCTTACGTAACTGTACTATCTTACTTCGAGACACAGCTCTTGCAGCAGGTTACACCATTAAGACTGATTTCCAAGCAGTAACGCTGCCAAAAATTCCGGGAGGAGGAAAATAGGAAATACATTCCAGGTCCTGAATCTAGGACAGGAGACCCTGTAGCACCGCCTAGGCCGAAACCGGCTTTCACCGAGAGATGATGTCCAGGCTATAATGCCTGATAAATGTATGCACAGAGCTCCAAGTGGCTGCAGCACATATGGCAGAAGTGGAGACGCTTCGGAGTGCTGCAAAGGAGGTGGCACGCCCTAGTGGAATGACCCGACTGAACCCGGAGGGCTTCCGTTGAGCTCATAACAGAATGAAATACACTGGACCAGCCAGAGAGACAGGGACTGTTTGGATACAGGTTGGCCCATCATGCTTTCAGAAAAGGAAACGAAAAGTTGCTCAGAACTACGAAAAGGTTTAGTTCTGTTGAGGTAATACCTCAGGCTGCGGTGAACATCCAGGGTGTGAAGCAGAGCCTCTCCTATTTGAGTAGTTCGGAAGTAGACCGGCAGGTCAATGTCCTGATTTAGAGTGAGTGAAGAAACCACCTTAGGCAAAAATTTAGGATTCGTCCTCAGGGATACTCTGTCCCGGTGGAAAACTAAATAAGGCTCTTTGCACATGAGAGCGTGAAACTCAGAAATTCTTCTCGCTGAAGTAACAGCAACCAAAAATAGTGTTTTCCACGACAGAAAACGTAGCTCGCAATCCGCGGCAGGTTCGAAAGGGGGGAGCGTGAGTTGTTCCAGGACAAAGAGCAAATCCCATGGAGGCACTGGGTCCTTAATGGGTGGCCTAAGGTGTAACACCCCTCTCAAAAATTCCCAATAGGCGTCCAATTGTGCCACTGTATGATGTCCCACCGCAAGGTGGTAGGCAGAGATGGCACAAAGGTGCACCTTGATAGAGGAGTAGGCTAGACCCGAACGAAAGAGGAAGAGCAGGTAGTCCAACACCACTCCCACCGGGCAACCTAAAGGGGAATAATCGCATGCTCGCGACCATAAACAAAAACGGCGCCATTTCATGGCGTACGTCGCATGCGCTGCCGGCTTTCTGGCTGCAGAAAGAACTTCCGCAACCTCTGCGAGACCCGTGACGAAGATGGCTATGTCTCTAGGAGCCATGCATGCAGGTTCAGTGAGCGAAGTCCGGTGGACCAGTGAACCTTCCTCCTGAGACAAGAGATGGGAGCTGAACGGCAACGGAGCGGAGGTTTCCTGGATAGCTGAATTAGCAAGGGAACCAGATCTGTCTGGGCCAGAAAGGGGCCACCAGGATCATTGTTGCATGCTCCTCGCGCAGTTTGAGAAGAACTCTCTGGATCAACAGGAAGGGAGGAAAGCGAGAAATCTGTCCGCCCAGGAGAGGGACAACGCGTCTCGCCAGAAAACACCAGGCCCTGGATCTAGCGAGCAAAAATTGGGCAGTTTTGCATTGGATGGGGATGCGAACAAGTCCAACTCTGGAGTTCCCCATCGAAGAAACAGATCCTCTGCTACCTCTTGAAGTTCCCACTCGTGGACTCTGGCCTGGGAGCGACTCAGGCCGACTGCAATCGTGTTGTCCACCCTGGGAACATGTACAATGATCAGATTCGCGCCGTGTCGGATTACCCAATCCCACACCCTCATGGCCTCCCTGCAAAGGGGTAAGAGTGTGCCTCCTGTTTGTTGAGGCAATACATCACCGCCTGTTGTCTGTCTGAAGCAGAAGAGTACTGTGGGATTTCTGACTGAAAGGCCTGCAGGGCATAAAGGACCGCCCTCATCTCTAGAACATTGACATAGAGATGAGCCTCCAGAGAGGTCCACGTACCCTGGGACTTCACCCCGTCCAGGTGTGCCCCCACCCTAGACCTGAGGCGCCTGTGGTGAGTATTACTCCGGGATGGCGCTACAAACGGACGCCTGTGGAGAGCTTAATTCCTGGGTCTAGCCACCACTGCCAGTCTTGAATCACGGTGTTCGTGATTCTGACCGGATGCTGCATGTGGTCTTGCCTTTTATCCCATTGCACCTTGAGCATCCACTGAGTTACCCGCATGTGGAGCCTTGCGAAAGGGACGGTAGGAATGGCTGCAGCCATGTGTCCGAGCAAGCGAAGGACCGACCTGGCAGGGACGGTCTTGTTCGACGATAGCTCCCTGATGAGGGATCTGATGCGCTCCGCTCTATCGTCTGGAAAAAAAGCTCTTCCCTGAACTGTGTCCAGTACTGCGCCTATAAATTGCAGCTTCTACAACAGTACCAGGAGAGACTTCTCGACGTTGATTAAGATGCCCAGAGATCGGAACAGGACCTGGGTGCTCTGGATCACACGTAACAACGCCTCTCTGGAGGCGGCCATGAGAAGCCAATCGTCCAGGTACGGGAACACATAATGGCCCTGTCTCCTTAGAGACGCTGCCACGACTGCCATGCACTTGGTAAAGACCCTGGTGCGGATGACAGTCCCAATGGAAGGGCTCGAATTGAAGGTGGTGGTCGAGGAACCTCAAGCGCAGGAACCTCTTGTGCGCCTGAGCTATAGGGATATGCAGGTATGCGTCCTGCATGTCTAGAGACGCTAAGAAGGCGTCTTGTTTCAGCATGGGAATAAGACCCAGAAAAGTCACCATGCGGAATCTTGTAGGCGCATCGACACGCTGAGGTCGCTGAGGTCCAAAATCTGACGGAGGTCCCCTGTTTTCTTCGGAACCAGGAAGAAGTGGGAATAATATCTTTGTCCTCTGGTTCTCCGGGACGTATTTATCGCCTCCCTTTTGCAAGAGCACGAGTACTTCTTGCCATATCAGAGATTTGTGCTGACCCGGATATCGGGAGAGCAAAGGAGGCCTCGGGGGTGGCTTTTCTACTAATTCTATATAGTGGCCTCTTCCGACCAACTGAAGAACCCACCTGTCGGTGGTTATAGCCTGCCATCCCGGCAGGAAGTTCGCAATGCGACCCCCGACCATGATTTCCCGTTGATCCTGAGGGGCGGGGGCCGGAAAGGAGTCAGGCTGTGGCGGCTGAGGGGCCCGCTGGCTGGGCCGGCTTAGGAGTACGCTGGCTCCGGCCCGCGGGCCGCTTCCTGGGCTCTACGAAAACTGGAGCCCTCTGTTGTGGAGCGGAGCGGGACTGCTGCCTCTGCATCCGTCCACGAACTCGGTTTTGGTTCCTACGAAAGGAACTAAGCCTGGGTCGGTACATGGCCTGGACCAACCTCACCGGCCTCTTGAAGTCTGGTAATAATCTTCTCTGAAGGTTTACCAAACAAGACTTCTCCCTCGAATGGAGCGTCCATGATATTCTTCTGGACATCCGGGGTAAAGCCAGAGACGCGTAACCAGGAGTGCCTCCGGAGGCATACGCCAGAAGCTGCTGCTCGGGCTGAGGAGTCCGCGGAGTCGTACGCGGCTCGTAGCACTTGGGTTCCCACGTCCGAACCCGTACGGAGGAGCTGAAGCACTCCTCCTTCTGCCCACCTTCCGCAGTTTTTCAGCCGCTCCAGACCCTGTTCCCACAAGGCATTTTGGAACTGAACCATGTGGGTCAAATAGTTCAAGGATCTGATGGCGCAGGTAGCAGAAGCATACGTGCGCCTACCCATAGTGTCCAACTGCTTGGACTCTGGGTCCGTGGGCAGGGTGCTCAGATGTTGCGGTCTCTGGGACCGGTCATGTGAGGCTGTGATGACCACAGAGTCGGCCTAAGGCTGCTGAGTCAAGTACTGGTCTTCTCTAGGAGCCTTGTACAAGCGATCAGCTTTCTTCGGCATTGCCAGGAGCGAATGTGGACGCTTCCACGCTGCCTTGGTGACGTCCACGAAAGTGTCAACCAAGGGTGGCACCACCACAGGCTTGGGGTCCTTCTGCCGAAGATATTTGGCAAGGCGTATCCTTCCGGGGTCTAGCTTTTCCGCATCCCATCCCATGTTCTCTTGGATGTGCCTCATAATATCCGAGAACGAAGGGTCATCCGGAGGAGACTTCTGCATCTTACGTGGGTCCGGAGAAGGGATGGAGAGGGGAGATGGGGATCTCGATGTTGAGAACTCTGATCCCGTGGCCTCCGTCGAAGGCGATCGTCTGTGTCTCCTGGGTCTCTTGGGGCTGGGTGACCTAGAAGAGGATTTACACGGAGGTCTCCGTTTGTCTGGTCTCCCCCGGGAGGGGTTCCGTACTCCCGGGAAGGAGGTAAACGGCCTGCCAACCCCGATGGCGAGGGGGGTGCAGGAACCGGAGGTGTAGAAGGAAGAGGAGGAGGAGGAGTGGGAACCATGTCCTTCTTTATGGTGTCCCACCAGTAAGTGAAGAGGTCCTTCACATCCGCTAAAGAAAGGCCCGACAACGTCCGGGCGCTGTTGGACGGTCGTCGGGTCCCGGCCGGCTCCACAGGGGCTCGGGTAGCGCGAGGGTTCCTGGGCGCCTCGACAAGACCGGGTCGCCTGTCTGGTCCTCGGGCTGCGCTAATTTTCCTCGGTTAAGGTCTCCTGACCGACGCCGTCGGAGGCGCAGGCATTTCTTCTCAGGAGGAGCGGGCGCCGCCTTCTACCGCGCTCCGCTGAGGTGTTGGCTTGGCCGGCGATGGCGCTCAGCCGACGGCGGCTCCAGGGATGTATGGCGAGAGGACGACAGACGCACCGGCGTCGGATCCTGAGGTCTCTTCAAAGAAGTAAGCTCCAACGTCTTGCGGGGAGGCAAGTAGGCTGACCTGACGTCGGGTTCTGAAGGGCGGGAACCCGACTTATGATGGTGATGGCGATCCCCAGACTTCACCAAGGCCCTGGAGGATGAAGACGAGGACAGCCTGGTGGACTTGGCCTGAGAAGAGGACTTCCTGACCGCAGCCGGGGGAGGCTGAGAGTTGGCCCTGGAGGGGGAGCGGGCGGACCTGGAACCGGAGCTGCGAGAGTCTGAAGCCCTGAAGGGGGACCTGGAAGGGGCCTTCTCCCTTCGTTTCTCAGCGTGCTTGTGGGTCTTTTTAGTGGATTCCCCCTTGGAAGACATGGTCTTCAGCTTTTCTTCCAGTAAGAAAGCCTGAAGGGCCTTCTGACGCCGGATCCGGGTTCTACTGTTAAACCCTTGGCAGAAGGAGCAGGCCCGGGTATCGTGGTCTGGACCTAGGCACCGGACGCAGGCCGTGTGGGGGTCATTGAAGGGGATCTGTTTCCCACAAGCACACCTGGAAGAGCGACCGGAGGTTGGAGAGGACATCAGCGAAAAACTTGCTTGTAGAAATCCAAATTTCCCGTAGGAAAGAACTTAACCACGCGTCGCACGCTAGAGCTGAACCGAAGGGTCGAGACATGCAAGTCGACGGCGGGAAAGAACTGGGGAATCTGGCGGGACCGCCCCCTTATGTACTACGTCTGACGTCGGAGGCGGGACCGACGTTGGGGGCGGTCCTCTGAAGATAGCTAATAGAGTTTTTCGGGTCCTGACACCCACCGCTTCAGTCCTAATGGTGTAACTTGCTGCAAGAGCTGTGTCTCGGTCAAGATCTTACCGTAACAGTAGATCTTGAGAAAGGCTCTGCAATAGGTAATTACATATAGGACTGACGCTGGCAGCGGGCAGGACCCCACGGAAAAATTTCTAGCTAGCAGTCCCGCAAGGACCGCCCCCACATCAGGTGACTGGCATCAGGAGACATCGGTATAAAGGGGTGATCCCCGATGCCCGCCTTCCAGTTCTTTCCCGTCACGGGCCAGAAAAGGCCGGACGAGAGAGAAGCGGATATTTCCCCTCTCTAGAAAGGGAGCTGAAAAAGCCTAGGGGGATGGAGGGCGGGAAGGTATTACCTACTGCAAGAGCCTCTCTCAAAGATCTACTGTTATGATAAGTTCTTACATAACTATACTTTCTTACTTCGAGAGGGCTCTTGCAGTAGGTAATTACATATAGGACTGAATCCCAAGCAGTCTGGAACAAAGAGAGGCACTGGGAGGAGGAAACTACTCCAAAAAGCAGTTCTAGCTGTGCAAACCTCAAGATAAGAGGCCTTGCAGAACAGCCAGCCCAAAGCCTGCTCTACGGCGAGAGGCAACATCCAAACTGTAGTGTTTAGTAAAGGTATGGACGGAAGTCCAGGTGGCAGCAGCACAGATGTCTGCCACAGACATATTCTTGAAACAAGCCGCTGAGGCAGCTACTCCTCTGGTGGAGTGGCCTCTTACTTGACCAGGAAGGGTCTTGTTGTAGTTGTCATAACAGAAAGTGATGCAATGAGCCAACCATTTAGACAGGCGTTGCTTGGAAACAGCACTGCCTTCCCTTTTATGAGCAAAAGAGATAAACAACTGATCAGTCTTTCTGAGATCCTTCTTCCTGTTGGTATAGTATCTCAGAATCCGGTGAACATCCATAGTAAGGAGTAAATACTCCCCTTGATTAGAGTACTGTGTGAAAAAGGCAGGTAACGCTATGGACTGATTTAGAGTAGACTCTGCTACTACTTTAGGAAGAAACTTAGGATTCGTGAGAAGAGCAACATGTTCCTTGTGAAAAATCAACTATGGGATTTTGCACATCAGGGCCTGGAGTTCTGAAATTCTCAGAGCAGAAGTAATGGCCACCAGGAATAGAGTCTTCCACGAAAGGAACTTCAAATCCGCAGAAGCTGCAGGTTCGAAGGGAGGGAGAGTAAGTTTCTCGAGGACAAAGTTCAAGTCCCAAGGGGGAGCACGTGTACGGATGGGGGGCCTCAAATGGAGGACCCCTCTGAGAAAGGTCTTAGAGACCTCCAGTTGAGCAAAAGCTTCGTCTGCGAAGGAAACATGGTAGGCCGAGATAGCCGCCATGTGTACCTTCAGAGAAGAATGACTGAGACCCAGGTCAAAAAGATGACGTAGATACTCCAGCAGGAGCCCCGCTGAACAGGAGAAGGGTTCCACGTTCTTGGAAACAGCCCAGATAGTGAATCTTTTCCACTTCATGGTGTAAGTAGATCTGGTGGAGGGTTTTCTGGCTTCCACCAAAATCTCCGCCACTTTGGGAGACACTCCAAAACGGGATTGGGCTAAGTCTGCAGGAGCCATGCATGCAGTTGAAGGGATCTGAGGCCTGGATGGACCAGGGTCCCCTGATCCTGGGTCAGTAAACCTCGAGAGAGAGGAAGAGGAAGAGGAAGAGGAGGATCCTCTGAGTATTGTTGTAGAAGAGCGAACCAAACTTGCCTGGGCCAGAAAGGAGTGATCAGAATCATTCGTGCTCCTTCTGAAGCTAGTTTCTGCAAGACTTGTGGGATAAGTGGAATTGGGGGAAAGGCATAGACGAATCTGTCCTTCCAGTCTAGAGACAGAGCGTCGCTCCAAAAAGCGCCTCACTCTGGGATGAGCGAAAGACGGGAAGTTTTGCGTTTAGAGGGGATGCAACAGGTCAACCTGTGGTGTTCCCCAAAGTCGGAAGATATTGTCTAGGACCCCTGGTCCAGTTCCCACTATGAGTCAGAGCAGAAGAGCGACTTAGCTTCTCTGCCAGGGTGTTGTCGACTCCCGGAACATGAACTGCCGTGAGGTGAAGGTCATGTTGTGTTGCCCAATCCCAAACCCTCAATGCCTCCCTGCAAAGAGGGTAGGACCGAGTCCCTCCCTGTTTGTTGATGTACCACATCACGCACATGTTGTCCGTTGGGACGGCTAGGTGGCCGGGAAGGATGTATTGGTGAAGGACTTGGAGAGTGTACAACACTGCTCGAAGCTCGAGCACACTGATGTGGAGAGCTTGTTCTAGCTTGGACCAGGGTTTGATGAGGGCCTAGATAGGCTCCCCAACCTTCGCCCGAGGCGCCTGTGGTTAGAGTCTGGGGGGGGGGGGAATGAAAGAAAGGAACTCCCCGAAACAGGTTCTCTCAAACCATCCACCATTGCAAGTCTCGAAGCATTGGAGAGGAGACCAGAACTGGGTGATCTAGATCGTCCACTAGCTGATCCCATTGAGAGCGTAGAGTCCACTGAGAAATTCTCATGTGAAGACGAGCGCGAAGAACCGTCGGGATAGCAGCCGCCATGAGCCCGAGAAGGCGAAGAACCGGCCTCGCAGAGAGCATCCTGTGGTCAACAGCAGACTTATTTGGGTCTGGAGGGTGAACGCCCTGTCCGGAGGTAGGAAGGCCTTGCCCGTGGTCGTATCAAGAATCGCCCCAATAAACTGTAGTCTCTGGGATGGGAACAGATGACACTTGGAATGGTTGATGGTAATACCCAGGCAGGCAAAAACTTGCTGGGTAAGGGAGAGGCAACGTAAGAGTTCCTCCCTGGATGAGGCCACCAGGAGCCAATCGTCCAGGTACGGGAAAACCTGCACTCCCCTGTTATGCAGGTGGGCCGCCACCACTGCCAGGCATTTGGTAAACACTCGGTGGGCTGAGGATAGACCAAACGGGAGCACCTTGAACTGGTAATGGTCCCCCAGAACGCAAAACAAAGGTATTTGTGATGAGATGGGCGAATGGGAATGTGCAGATAAGCATCCTGCATATCCAGAGCACACAGCCATTGACCCAGCCAGAGGAGGGGCAGAAGGCTCTGCAAAGAGAGCATCCTGAACCTTTTGTATTCTACGAAAAGATTCAGGGAACTGAGATCCAAAATTGGTCTGAGATCTCCTGTCTTCTTTGGGACCAGGAAGAAATGGGAATAGTAACCCGTCCCTCGCAGATGAAGGGGGATGGGCTCTATTGCTTGTTTCAGCAGGAGAGCCAAAATTTCCTCCTGGACCAAGAGAAGATTTTCCCATGAATACGACGACTTCAGAGAAGGGTAGCAGGGTGGTTTCTGAAGAAACTCTATCGAGTGTCCTTCTGCCATGAGCTGGAGCACCCAAGAATCTGTGGTTATCCTCTCCCATCCCGGAAGGTGGAGGGAAAACCTCCCTCCCTCCTACAGTTTCCTCCGGGGAGTCCGGAGGCAGTGGGATAGGAAACGAGTCAGGTGGTGTGGGGCAGCGCCGCAGCTGAAGCACCCGCTGCTTTTTTGGGCGGGGGGGTTTAGCAGCTGTGGGGCCCGCGCTTTGTGGCCCTCCTCCCCGGGTTTTGCCTTTGGCCGATTCCGCTCTGCGAAGGGACAAGGCTGCTGCTGATGGGGTCGGTACATGGAATCAACTGACTTCAGTGTCGTCCCCTTCTCTTGCAAATCGGTGATGATGTCCTTGACATCACCCCCGAAAAGCACCGACCCCCGGAAGGGTGCTTCCTGGATAGCAGATTGCACCTCCGGAACCAACCCTGACACACGGAGCCAAGACATGTCAGTGTCAGTGGCTCAGTAGGTAGCACACTCGCCTCTGAGGCCGGGAGATCAGAGGGCTGTGGGTTCAGTTCCCACATCTGGCACTTGGGTTAATATCCCAGTACTGACACTGTAGTGCAGCATGAGAGGGGTGCTGCACTTCTGAGGTGCCGTCTTTCGGATGAGATGTTAAACCGAGGTCCCATCTACCTGGATTGGTGGTAGTTCAGGTGGATGTTAAAGATCCCATGGCACTTATCGAAAAGAGGGGAATTTCCGTGTCCTGGCCAAATTTCCATCATTCACTAAAAATACCACCAACAGCTTAATCTGGTTCAAGATCAGTTGGCATTCATCTGTATCCCCTTCCCCCGAGTCGTGCCTGAAAATAGACAGGATTTGTCTAGTGCACTTACCCGGTCAACAAAAACTAAATAAATAAAATAAAAAAAGCATGACGCTGTAAGCCTACAGCGAAAGCTGAGCTCTGCCCAGCAGTGTCCACTGCTTCGTATGTCGCACGAAGCATGTGTCGACTGGCCGAACGAGCAGAGTGGACAAGATCAGCCAACTCCTGCTTGACTTGGGAGTCAGGCAAGGAGTCCAGTTTGGCTTCCACCTGAGTCAGAATGGCCTTCTGGTAGTCCCCCATATGGCCGACAGTTGAGGGCCCTGATCCCCAGCGTGAAGGAAGCATAAATCTTTCTCCCATAGTGGTCCAGAAGGCGTGATTCCTTAACAGGTGGTGATGAGCTAAGATGTTTGGGGTTTGCCGACCGGTCGTGAGCGGCGCTAATTACGACCAAGTCAGCACAAGGGTGAGAATCCAGGAAATCAACACCCTCTGGAGCCTGATATTGACTATTCGACTTTCTAGGGAGTGGGGCTAAAGCCGACGGCTGTTTCCATATTGTGGTAACGAGGTCAGCGTGAGGCTCTATCCAGGTTGGCACCAAGGTAGGAGCTGTCGGGGCAGATCCAGATGTTCAGCGAGTTTCAGACGCTGAGGATCTGGTTCCAGGGAGTGCCACTGATGAACCTCCTGGATTTTCCTAATCAACTCCGTAAAAGAAGGATCCTCCGGAGACTTCGGAGGAGTCCTTGGCCTGGACTTTGACAGAGAGCATTGCTCGTCGTCTCTCTCGGAGCAACCGTCAGAAGAATCCGAGGAGTCCGAGGGTGAAGAGGAGGATAAAGAGGAAAAAGACTCCCTTTCCCGACCCGGGGGAGGAACAGACCCCTTGGGGAGTCCCCGGGAAAGCGTGTCCTGCCCTTCTCTGGATCCAGACAGAAGAACCCTGGAATCCGGAGGTGGTGAGGGAGTGTGCCGCCTCAGATGTACAGGAACCTGGGACGGCACCGTCGTCGGAAGATGGCTCTCGACCTCTTTGGTGAGCTGAGCCTTGGCCTCAGCCCACCAGGAGGCCAGAGTCTCCTGCAGGTCCACTGGCAGCCGCGAGGGCGGTGGAGGAGGAGGCAGGGGATAAGGATGCGGGTTATAACCGTATGGAGCATATCAAAAACCCGGCTGCGGGTATTGTGGCGTCGGGTACTGTGGCGCTGGATACTGCAGTCCCGGGTACGCCGGCGTCAGATAAGATGGAGAATACCCGGAAGCCGGGGGGGGGGGCTGCCGGAGCACATGGCCCGGCCGGTGGCCTTCCGGGCGGGTCCACAGTGGAGGCCCGGCGGGAGCAGGATGTCTCCCGGTCAGTCAGGCACGCCGGCGCTGGCGTCCGGAGGTAACAATGTTGAGGCCGACGTCTGGGAACTGAAGTCAGATCCGCGCACCAGGTGGTGGAAGGACTGACGAGGAGGCAGATCCCCAGCTTAGCCTAGGATGGAGGAGAAATCCTGGGGTGCGTGTTGGGAGACTCTGTGTCCGGCGTCAATGAAAGCTACGGGGAACGGGTCTACGACGGACTGGGGGAATCCGTGGTTGGTTCCTTCACTGGCGGACGTCGAACAAGCCGACGTGTGGCTTAAGGACGAGCTCCCAGCGGGCTCTGGAGAAGCCGGCATATGGCTTATGAGAGCCATCACCGGAGCCAGGTCAAGAACAGGGATCGGCCTGGTCCGGTGGAGTGGAAGTCGGCGTTCCACCGGCCCTCTCTGGGTGGACGTCTGAGGAGCTGACGCCCGACTTACCGGAGTCGCCCGCGGTGGTAGGCCGCAAGCCTGCAGCCAACCAGGGGCGGAGGCTTCCACTGCCCGGAGGCACCGCAAGGCCCGAGCACATGAGCCAGGCGGGCGGGCCTTCCGGAAACCTCCGAGGCGGCGACGAGGCGGTCCCCGGGGGATGTTACATGTGTCCCCGCGACTCCCGAGGGAGATGCAGTAGAGCAGCCCTTGTCCCGGTGCCTCTCCTTCTCCTTCTTCCGATGGCCTTCGGGGGAAGTGGACGCCTGCCTCAGTTTTTTTAGCTCTTTTTCCATTGAGCTCATTTTCTTCTTCAGAATATGGGCTTCCAAGGATTGCTGCCGCCTTTTCCGGGTAGCCGCGTTGAAGCTGAGGCAGTGCTGGCACTTCTCAACCGGGTGATCGGGACCTAGGCAGAACAGGCATAGGGAATGGCCGTCCTTGTGCGGTAGCTGGGCCGCATCTAATCGCACTCTATTTTTGTGCCCGGAGGGTGTAGGGACTATATACACCGGGACGATGGTACTGACGTTAGTCGAAAAAGCAATTATTTCGTTAAAAAAATGACGAAAATAGGGCTGATGAAGCACAAACTTTTCAGCGAGGTGCTGCATGAGCTAACGGCAGGAAAGAACTGGGAGGCAGGCATCAGGGACCGCCCCTTTATACCGGCGTCAGGAACTGAGGTGGGGGCGGTCCCTCGCCAGGGACTGCTAGCTAGAAATTTTTCCGTGGGGTCCTGCCACCTGCCGGCGTCAGTCCTATATGTAATTTCCTACTGCAAGAGCCCTCTCGAAGTAAGATCTTCCCTTCCCAATTCAGAATCAGGGAGTCCAGAGGGACTGAGCCCAAGACTGGAGGTCTGCAACAAAAGAGGGGGAGTTGGCGATTGTCTGGGGCTGCAAATGAGATCTATCTCTGAGGTGCCCCACCTTGAAAAAATCACTTTCAACACCTGAGGGTCCAGGGACCATTCGTGATGGCCCTGAGAGATCCTGCTCAGTGCATTGTCCTTGCCTGGAAGGTGAGCTGCTACAAGAGAGCTTTGCAGGGAATAAGCCAGGGACCACAACCTCATGGCTTCAGCTGGCCCGGTGGCGCTGAGGGTTGAGGCGCTGGACGCCACACCTCACGTCACGCCAGCGACCCGGGTTCGGGGGGGACCCTCGGTGGAGACCAGGGGTACTACTGCTGCTGGGAGCACATGTGTAGGGTCAGGGGCTGATGCCTGGCCAGAGCGTGGGAGGATGCGCGCACGCTCATGGCCATTGGCATCAGTGCACGCCTGCCAGCTCATGGGGAAAGGAAAAAGTGGAAAACTGGGGCACGAAGTCGTGGCGGCATGATGGCCGTCTCCTGTAGCGGGGGGCTCTCTCGGCACCGAGGATGCGCGGCAGTACCGGATCCTGATTGGGGTGGGTTGAGCTCCGGAGAGAGTGCTCCTCACCACCCCGCCACGGGGGGCAAGCAGTGGGGGTAGCCACGAGGCCCGAATGTGGACGTCGGAGGAGGTAGCCCGAGGAGGAGATGGCGGCCGGATAGACCTGGGGAGATGCCAGACGCGGAAAGGCAAGGCAGACTGGTGGCCCTTGGGGGGATAAAGACATGTGGGGAAAAAAAAAAACAACTTCATGGCTTCTGTGCACAAGGCCATGGACCGAGTGCCTCCCTGCCTGTTGATGTACCACATGGTGGTGGTGGTGCCTGTTATAACTTGAACCACCTTGTTCTGTACTGATGATGAGAATGCTTGTAGGGCCAGAAAAAACGCCCTGAGCTCTAGGAGATTGATGTGGAGAAGGGATTCTTGGGGGGGACCACAGCCCCTGGGCAGTGAGGGACCCCAGATGGGCTCCCCACCCCAGAAGAGATGCATCCGTGGTAAGGACCACTGAACAAGGCTGAATAACAAAAGGAACACCTTGTTTTAAATTGTCCTGATCCTGCCACCAGTGGAGGGCTTGGATCAAGGTCAGAGTCACTGGGATCAGTTTCGTAAGGGAATCCTTCCTCTGAGAACAAAAAGCTCTCAGGTGGAAATGAATATCCCTCATCTGGAATCTTGCCCCTTGGACCACTGCTGTTGAGGCTGCCATGTGGCCCAACAGCTGGAGGAAATGCCTTGCTGGCCGAGATACCTGAAGGCTGAAAAAGAAGCTAGTTCCATAAGAACCCTTGCCCTTTCTAGAGGAAGAAAGGCTCTTGTTCTTAGTGTGTCCAGTTCTGCCCCTATAAAGGTAAGAAGCTGGACTGGTTCGAGAACCGACTTGTGAAGGTCAAGAAGAAATCCTAGAGAAGTGAGCACTTGCTGGATCACTTGCAGGTGAGACTTGACTTGGTCTGGAGACTGACCCACTATTAGCCAATCGTGCAGATATGGAAAAATGGAAATCTTCTACCTTCTTAGAAAGGCAACTACTACTGCCAGGCACTTTGTGAAACCCCTTGGGGCTGAGATTAGGCCAAAGGGTACTGCTCTGAACTGACAATGGCCTGAGGGCAACTCGAACCTGAGGTACTTTCTATGGGAGCACCTGATGGGAATGTGAAAGTAGGCATCTTTGAGGTCCAGGGAGGCTAGCCAGTCCCCTGGCCTTAGAGCGGGAAGGATTATTCCCAGAGTTACCATCTTGAACTTTGGTTTTAAGAGATGTTTGTTTAGATATCTTAGGTCTAGGATGGGTCGCCACTTCTCTGTCTTTTTGGGGGTCAGGAAGTACCTGGAGTACAGTCCTTTGCCCCGGTGTAGAGTAGGTACTCTCTCTATGGCTCTTAAAGCTAGGAGAGAAGAAACCTCTGCCTCTAGGGCAAGGGTTTCCGAGAGATTTGCAGGTGGAAAAGATCTGGCTCATCTTTAGAAATTTTTTTAAGCTGAGAACCAGTCCCTGGCTTACTACTTCCAGGACCCACTTGTCTGATGTAACAGACATCCAGTCCTGGACAAAGTAAGCCAGCCTGCCCCCTACTGGAATAGAAGAGTCGACCTGGCAGGCCCAGCAGGTGTCTGCTTGGCAGGGGCTTTAGGCTGAGGAGTGGATGCAGCCCTGCTCATCCCCCTTCTGCCTCTCCTCTGAAGAACCCCTTTGAGAAAAGGAAGAAGAGGCCTGTGCTTGGTAAAAAGGCCTTTGAAAAGGCCTGCCCCTGCCCACAGACTGCTCCCTTTGAGGAGCTGCCTGCCTTTCCTTGGCCTGAGCACTCCTGTAAGTGATCCTGTACTCATCCATTTTCTTCATGTAATTCTCTGTCTGCTCCCCAAACAGAGAATTACCCACCACAGGAAAATCCCTGGCCTTAGTCTGCGTGTCCTGTGAGAGGCTAGTCCATCTGAGCCAAGCCATCCTCCGAAGAGCCACAGATGTAGCCATGACTCTTGATGACACATCATTAGAGTCCACAGCAGCATGAAACTGAACCTTAGATGCCTCAATACCATCTGCAGCCACCGCCTCCAGCTCCTTGGCTAGCTGGGGGGAGGCCTGTTTAGCCAGTGCCAGTACAGTGTCCCACCTGGACTTCTGGTACCTCGCTGTATAGGCCATGTAATTCGCTTGCCTGAGCCCCAAAGAAGATGCCATGTACTGCTTCTTTGCCATGGCATCAATCTTCCTTGAGTCTTTGTCTGGGGGGTGTGAAGCCAAGGGAATATTTGCCTTGTCACAGGCAGCAGCCTGCACTACTCCAACATGGCTGCATTGCTGATATAAGAACTCCGTGTCTGAGCCTGAAAGTGTATACCTCTTGTCCATTCTTCTATCCACAGGAGGTATAGTGGTAGGAGACTTTAGGATTTTTTGTGTCTGTTTCCCAAAAGATTTGTGGAGGGGAATAGACAGTCTCCTGGACTCTGGGATGTCCATCATCTCTACACAATCAGGCTCCTCTTAATCTTCCACAGCCTCCTCCATAGGAAGCTGGAGGGTTTCAGCCACCTTTCTGTAGAACATAAAGTGAGAAGGGGACTCAGAAGGCCTTGAAGGGGAAACACCTGAAGGTCTGTCTGGGGAGATGTCCGGTTCCACAGGCACATCCAGACCCTCACTTACATCATCATCCTCAAATTCTGGTTCATAAAAATCTTCAAGGGTATAATCAAACCGGGGGAACCAACCGAACCGAACCCCTGCCAGAAGGAGCCGGATCGGTAGGAACCGGATATACAGGTTACTCACCTGTAACAGGAGTTCTAGGAATGGTATATGTTGTTCATCCACACTGTCTAGCAGGTTCCTTGCCGCTTTAAATCTAGCCGGAAGGTCTTCAAGCTGGCTCCTCCCACCCACCCGGGTGGTAAAACTCTCGGCTCCGCCCCATGACGCCAGATCTAGCCCAATGGAAGCCAGGTTGTGTCTCCAAGCCGGGGAGGTCGGGTGGGTCGTGTGGATGAACAACATATACCAATCCTAGAACTCCTGTTACAGGTGAGTAACCTGTATTTCTAGGGACATAGATATGTTGTTCATCCACACTGTCTGGCAGACTCCTAGCAGTTCTCCGGGAGGAGGGGGGCAAGGCGCACACCCCCATTTGGGAAATAAAGTCTGGAGAACCGAGGCCCCAAAACCAGCATCCCGGCGTGACTCAAGGTCGAAGTGGTAGTGGGTGATGAAGGTGTGTGCTGACTTCCAGGTAGCAGCCCTGCAGATTTCCTGGATAGGGACATCCATGGAAGCAGCCACCGATGCAGCGGTATGGCGGGTGGAATGAGCTCTTATCCCTCTGGGAGGCTCCATGCCCGCCAACCTATAGCAGAGATCTAAGCAGGAGGTGACCCACCCGCCTATCATCCGCTTGGCTGCAGGTCTGCCAGGTGCGGCTTCAGCATAGGTGACAAACAGCTGGCAAATCTCTCCCCGAACTTCAGCCGTCCGCTCCTTGTAATAAGCGAGCGCTCTTCTAGGGTCCAAAGTATGGAGCCTATATTCTGCCTCAGAGGTGTGATTTGGGTAGAACACCGGCAGAGTCAACAACTGGTTAAGGTGAAACTCCGACACCACCTTCTGAAGGAATTTCGGGTGGGGACGCAGGACAACCTTGTCCCTGTGGAAGACCAGATAAGAAGACTCGATGGAAAGCGCCCGGAGCTCTCCCATCCTTCTGGCTGATGTGATAGCCACCAAGAAGGTCGTCTTCCATGACAGGTGAGATGTGTCACACCTGTGCATCGGTTCGAATGGCTTGCCCATGAGCTTAGCCAATACCAGCAGTAGATCCCACAGAGGTGGAGGTTCTCGCACCAGAGGGGATATGTGATCAAGGCCTTGAAAAGCGCCCGATCACCTTCTCCTGTGTTAATCGACTGCTTCCCGCCCGCGTGCCCGGTAGCAGAGATGGCTGCCATGTGCACCTTAAGGGTCGTCGACCGAAGCCCTAGCTGAGAAAAGGACCACAGGTAGTCCAGAATGCTTGCCAAGGAACAGGAGGAAGGGTCCAGGCCCTTGCCCCGACACCAAATGGAGAATCTGTTCCATTTGAAGGCGTAGCATTTTCTGGTCGACTCCTTACGGGACGCCTCAACGACGTTGAGGACCTTGTTGGAAAGACCCAAGGCCTGGAACTCTAGCCGCTCAGGTACCAGGCCGTCAGGTGAAGGGATTGAAGGTCCGGATGGAATACCTTCCCCTGATTGACTGAGATCAGGTCCGGGCGGGCTGGAAGCCGCCCCGGGAGCCTGGAGCTGAGACTGAGGAGATCTGGATACCAGAACTGGCGGGACAGTCTGGGGCTACCAGAATCACCTGCGCCTTGTCCTCCTCACCTTGAGAAGCATCTGTGGACCAAGGGAAATGGGGAAAGGCGAGAAGAGGCCCAGGGTCCACGGCCTCGAGAAGGCATCCCCTGCAGCGAGCCCTGCTGAGGGGGGCGGGCATGAAACAGTCTCAGCTTCGCATTCTCCCTGGAGGCAAACAGGTCCACCTGAGGCGTGCCCCAGTGGGAGAAAAGATCTTGTACTACCTCCGGCAGGAGAGATCACTCGTGAGACGCAGCCCCTATCCGGCTTAGAGCATTGGCCAGGGTGTTGGAGGCTCCTGCCACATGAATGGCGAGGAGATCCACCTCCAGGCTGCACACGAGTGACCAAATGCGGAGAGCTTCCCTGCACAGAGGCATGGAGCGCATCCCGCCCTGGCGGTTTAGGTAGTACATGGTCGTGGTATTGTCCGTCTGGACCTGAACCACTTGCCCTCGTAGAAATGGAGTGAAGGCAGTGAGGGCTACACGAACCGCTCGAAGCTCCAGCAGGTTGACATGGCATCGGGACTTCCGAGGGGACCAGAGGCCGTGCGCTCTGTGCTCCCCCAGATGGGCACCCCAACCCATCAAAGAGGCATCGGTCGACAGTGAGACCGTCGGCTCGGGGCAGACAAACAGGATGCCCTCCTGCAGATGTGCTGGAACGGTCCACCACTGGAGAGCGTTCCACATCCCCTGGGTCACTGTCACTAGCTGATATAGTGGATCGAAGTGCTGTGACCACTGGCTGGCCAGCCCCCATTGAAGGGGACGCATGTACCAGCGGGCCCAACAGACCACGCTGGTGCAGGCCGCCATAAGGCCCAGGAGGCACAGGAAGTCCCAGGCAGGGCACGATTGCCCAACCTGAAATGATTGGGCAAAGGAGGAAAGAACCTCGGCCCTGTCCGCCGGGAGCCATGCTCTGGCTCGTAGAGAGTCGAGCTCTGCCCCGATGAATTGTATCACCTGCTTTGGCACGAGTTCCAACTTGGCCTCGTTGATGAGGAGGCCAACCTGAGAGCAAACCTGGAGGGCCACATCTCTGGACCGCTCCACCTCCGCTCTGGAGGGGGCTGCAATTAGCCAATCATCCAGGTAGGGGTACATCTACCCTTCGGCGCCGCAGGAATGCTGTCACCACTGCCATGCATTTGGTGAAGACCCTGGGAGCTAGGGAAAGGCCAAACGGCATGGCTCAGAACTCGTAAAGGGATCCCTCCGCTCTGAAGCGGAGGAATCTCTGGTGAGACGGACGGATTGGGACGTGAAAGAACGCATCCTGAAGGTCCAGAAAACAGAACCACATGCCTCGTTCCAAGGATGGGATTATCTGAGCCAGAGTGACCATCCTGAAGGTCCGAGACCTTAGGAGCCTGTTCAGGTAGAGAATGGGGTGCCAGTCCCCCATCCGTTTTGGGACCAGGAAGTACCTGGACACAAACCCCGGGTCCAGAGGAGGATCCACCACCTTCCTGATCATCTCTTTTTCGAGAAGCAAGGCAATATCTGCTCGGCGAGCTGACAGAGGAGCTGCGGACCCCGTAGCCCCCCTGAACGGAGACGGCTCGGAAGGGCTGGGCCTGCTTGAACTCCAGGGACAGGCCCTTTCCTACCACCTCCAACACCCAACGGTCCGTGGTGATAGCGGACCAGGTGGAAAGGAAGTGGCGGAGCCGTCCCCCCACGGGGGGGAACCCAGTGGGGAGTGACGAGGCTGGGGGCGACAACCCTCAACCCATCACTGGGCAGGCTTAGAGGAGGGACCGGTCGAGGGACCTCCTGGGCCTTTACCTCCCTGCTTCCTGCTGGAGGAAGCCGTGGGCTTGGGTTTGGGATGCCAAGCGCGAGCCTGCTGGCCCTGGTGCTCGTGCTGTTGGGCCGGACGTGCCGCAAGCGCAGAAGGATGAAAGGCCTTGTGCTGCTGTTGTCGGCGGCCTTTGTCCTTCTGGGTGGAGGTGACAGAGTCCAGAGTGGCACTGGACTTTCCGATCCGCTGGAGGTGACTTTCCACTCCAGGGCCGAAGAGGTCGGTCCCCAAGAAGGGGACATCCGCCAGTTTGTGCTGGGTATCCGCCGTGAAGGTGGATATTCTCAGCCATGCTCTGCGGCGCATGGCCAGCGCGGCCGCAACTGATCTGGCATAGGAGTCTCCGATGTCCAGAGCCATTTGGAGCTGCTGCTTAGCCACTGCCCTACCCTGGTCCCGCACCTGCTCCGCGGACCGTGGTCTGCAGGTTGGCCAGGAGATGAGGGATCACCTCATCCAGGGAGCCCATGAGGGTGTGGGAGAAGTGTGCCATCAGCACGGCCGAGCTGGCCTGGTGGAGGCTGGGGAGGACGAGGTACACCTGCGCAGACGGCATAGTCCAGCTTTTTAGACCCCTTGTCGGGGGGCTTGTCCACATCCCTAGCGCTCCCGGAACGCCGGAAAACACTGTCAGTGACCAATCCCTCCGCAGAGGGGTGTTCCGAAAAACTGGGCAAAGAGCCGGTAGGGACCGCATACTTCCTGGCCATCCTGGCCGAAGGCGCAGGACAGGAAGCAGGCCACTGCCAGAGCGCCAAGGCTGGGCCAGCAATGGCTTCAGCCACCGGAAAGGCCTCCGTGGGTGAATCCCCTCGGTCCAGTACCTCCATGAGGGGATACTTGGCCCGCTTGGATACGGGCTCGAGCTGCATCCCGGTGGACTCCGAGATGAGCCGAAGCAAACCCATGAAGGATGATGGGCTTTCGTCCATCGACTGGCCCCCGGAGGACTCCAGGTCATTGGGCCTGGAGAACAGGAAGGAGTCGTCGTCTGACTCGGAGGAGTCCCCGAAGAGCTGCCTGGGGCCTGAGCCACCCTCCACCTGCTGAGGATGATCGGGAGTGAGGGTGACCGACAACCTGTGGGGCAGGCCCTGACCCGACCGAGAGTCCTTGGTCGGCGCCCCCAATTTCGGTTGTGGAGGCGGAGGTTCCACCACAATTGGGGGGCAGCTGGTTTCGGCCGAACAACCGGCCCAGGCTTGGGCACCTCGGCTACAGCGAGGGGTTCTTTCGGCCGCTCGGGTGACAGCCACTTGATGGCCGGGGAAAGCGATGGCGTCGGCTTGTTCCTGGACAGAAGTAACTGCTGCCATATCAGGTCCTCGTAGCGTCGACACAATTTGCG
The DNA here is from genome assembly GCA_016271365.2 of Neoceratodus forsteri. Taxonomy (NCBI): domain Eukaryota; kingdom Metazoa; phylum Chordata; order Ceratodontiformes; family Ceratodontidae; genus Neoceratodus; species Neoceratodus forsteri. The sequence continues at coordinate 306,593,360 of JADMNL010000025.1, forward strand.
CCAAAGCCTCTCCTCTTCCAAGGAGGAAGATGAGGATGAGCGGTGGCGCCGCTTACCTCGGTGCCAAGACCAAGACCGCCGATGTCGGCGGGATCGGCTGGATTGAGACGATGTCCGAGACAGAGATCCTCGGCATTTCCGAGGACAGGTCTGGGAAGGGCCGGGGGACACCCGCTCTTCCCTCGGCTCGGAAGCCTTAACTGGGGACTGCGGCACTGGGGGAGTAGGCAGGTCCCCGGTCTCCACCAGGGGAGCCGGCGAAGAAGGGTTGTCGGCCTCACCAGTCGACAGCCCGTCCGACGGGTCGAGAAAAATCTTGACCGCGTCGATGGGTGTCTCGCCAGCTGGCCTGACGGGATGCTATGAAGCCAGCTGCCTTAGTCAAGAATTTTGACCTAAGTCGACAGTCGACTTTCCGAGAAGGGGACCTCCCCGCTCCCATGAACGCCGATGATGGGACTTACCCTTTGAGTCGCCTTTTGGGCCGAGAGGAATGTCCCAATGGCCCCTCTCCCTTCGTGGAAAGGGATTGGCAAAGCTCCTTGAAAGAAGCTGAATACGAGGTACCCAGTGAGAGCGGGATAAATGCCGTGACCGAGGAAAAGGATGATGCGGCCTGAGCTGCCTCCTCCTCCTCGAGGGCGATCATCTGCTCGAGTTGCTCAGCCGAGCCAGCCGCCGCGGTAACTGCCCAACGGGCCTCCTTCATCTTAACCGGTGGGTAGCGCTCTCGGGGCGCCCAAGCTGTAACTGGACAGCGCGGTCCTCCAGGACGTTGGCTGAAAACGAACGGCATGACTCGCAGGCCTGCGGGTCGTGTTCTAGGCCGAGGCAGTAGACGCACGTGGAGTGCGGGTCCATCCTGGACATCTTCTGCCCACAAGGGCACTGCCAAAATCCGGGAGTCGATTTGTCCATCGCAGCCTGAGGAGAAAGATGACCCAAGTCTTGAAAATTTTAAAATAAGTTTCAGGCGAACCGAAGAATTAGCATCCAGTCTACATGCAGAGCGTTAAGGAGGGAACCTGAGCTTCCAAGCGGTAAGGAAGATCTAGCGTCATGGGGCGGAGCCGAGAGTTTTACCACCCGGGTGGGTGGGAGGAGCCAGCTTGAAGACCTTCCAGATAGATTTAAAGCGGCAAGGAACCTGCCAGACAGTGTGGATAAACAACATATCGATGTCCCTAGAAAGAGCGATTTCACAATCTGAATCGCTCTAGCTATCTCTTTGGCGGACGGAACATGAACCTCTGGATTGGAACTGGTTGATTTGTCTTTGCATTTTCTTTTTGTCGGACCCGATCCCTCGGAATCAGCTCTCCTTTTGCCAGAAAAAGTATTGCCCTGGTCAGAGGGCACTCCTTCTGGTTCGGTCGAAACCAAACCGGGCTGCCCATCCAGGTCAGCGGACTTCTCTGCCTCCTTTTCCCTCAGTCTACCTAATCTCTTCTCAAGGGTAGATTTGGGAAAGTTTTTACATATTTGGCAGTCTGAATCGAGGTGGTCAAACCCCAGACAAACACAGGTGGTGTGGGGATCAGACTTAGCAAAGACCTCCCCACGCTCACTGCAGTGTTGAAACCCAGTGGGCCCAGTTTTTTTCTTGGGTTTCTCAGACATGGCCAACCTAACCAACTTACCTTTTTTATGGCAACCACCAGGCAAGACTCCCTTATCGGTTCCTAACCGTGTCACGGGTATTGGAAAAAAATGCTCTAAAACACGTTTTTTTTTCTTTTTTAAGAACCGATAACCACACAATAAGTAAAACAACATAAAACACAATATTTCACTATCAAATGGCCGGTTCAGCTGAACCAAGTCGCACTTTTACAAGTTCCACACAGAAAAAACAGAACAATTCCTATCTAGTAATCACAGCACCATAGACAGAGACTGAACCGACTATGCGGATACTTTTTCGGTTTAAAAACCAACGAAAACTGAAACTTTAACCGACTTTCGAACTGAGCAGAAGGAGAAATCTCCAGAGTGACCGTTCAGTGAGGCGGAGTAAAGAATCTGACTGTTTAGGTTTGAATCACTCCAGACAGAGACTTCAACCGAGGTCGAGTTCAGCATTCTATGCCCTGCATAGAAAGTTAACTCTCTGTTCTCCGGGACAGTTCAAAGGTTGGGAATCACTGCAATTGTCAGAATACAGCAAGACTTCATGTTGTTTGAAGGTGACCTCAAGCGGTGCCGTTTCTTTTTCAACCGAGAGGCCAAAGAAGAGCTCGCGGTCAAGCGGTGTCTGGAATGAGACCGCTTCTTTTTGTGCTTTCAGGGAGATCGCTCATCCCTCCGAGCACCGAACTGTCTGTAGTCAGAACCCCCTCCATGGAAGGTGGCAGACCAGACCCAGCATGGCTGACTGAACAGCTTTCATGCGAAGTCTCCCTACCGTCACCTGCCCCTCTCATGGTCGACTCCATCAATGGAGGACTGAAGACTTCTTCTGACGAAATTTAATAAAATGTAATCATTTATTTTCTCTAAAAAAATAATAAAACTACAAAAAGTAAATAAAACTGAAGCTGCTGTCATATAGACGAGAAGTTTTGACTCCCGGCAGGCAAGCGACATAGTCACTGAAGCGCACTCGACGGCGGGAGAAAAAAGGAACGGAGGCAGCTGGAGGATCAATGCTGAGGTAGTCTATACAGCGCGAGCCTAGCTCGCAGTGCCACTTCCTCGCGGCCCTGACTTGGCACCAGCCCTCCTGAAAAATGCTGGCTCCCACAGGGTCCTAGCGCCTCCGCGGCGTAGTCCCCACCAGTGTGAATGAGTGGTGGAGACTTTATGTCCAGGAAGATCTGGCCCTTGGAAAGGGTCGTCCAGGATGGCATAATGCAAATTCTGGCGGAATCCCAAGACCCTCAACCAGGAGTGGCACCGTAGGCATATTCCTGTAGCTGCTGTATGAGCACGTAAGGATGTGCTTACCAACGTCAGCACCGGATTGGAGAACTGCTAAAAGGTCAGACTTGTTTGCAGAGTCAGGCTGTGACCAAGCTAGGTCCATGGCCTTATTCCAGAGGGATTTCTGATACATCACCATGTGTGCCAGAGAATTAAGTGACCGGACCGCACAGGTGGCCAAGGAATACACCTTGTGGCCAAGATGGTCCAGTTTCTTGGACTCCTTATCCGGGTGGTTGAGAACTCGTATGCTTTGGCTGTTGGGTTCTCCCATGAGATGCTGTGAGGATTATAGAGTCTGCCTTGGGCTGCTCGCTCAAATGTGGTTCTCCCCTTGGGGTCCTATATAAACAGTCTGCCTTTTTAGGGACCACCGAGGTCATGGAAGGTGGTTTCCAGGCTACTTTCGTGACATTCTGGAAGGGTTCCACTAATGGTGGGACGACTAAGGGTTTTGGGTCAGTGGCCCCTGGGAACTTTGCCAGGCGGCATCTCTCAGGATCTAATTCTTTCGTCTCCCACTGACTGAGGAACTGATGTGTCTCATCACATCCAGGAAGGAGGTGTCGTCCGGAGATGACCTTGGGGAATCTCTCTGTGTTTCCGGGGATGGAAGAGACAGTTCATCTTCTGAAGAATCATAAGAGAAGTCTCCGTAGGATTCTTCTGAGGACGTATACTGGCATCCCCTAGATGAGGATCTGGATGGGTGGTGACCGTGCCAATGTCGTTCGCATGATCCTTGCCCATCATCCCCTGGAGTCAGCAAGGCAGGTGCCAGGGGTGGCAGGGGTCAGATGTGGAGGCGGTGCGGGGACCCTGCGGCGGGGTTGGGTCACCCGTGGCCTAGGCAAAAGGACCCCATTAATGGTGTTCCACCAGCTGATAGAAAGAGCACCGACATCAGCCAAAGGGACCACAGGGCCCGGCTTGGGGGGCCTGGCATCGGACTTTGTGGTATGGTCCCCTCTGGCGTCAGCTCTGACGGCACCTTTTTGTTGGATGTTGGTTCTGGTGGGACGGTGTCCTCTGTGGTCGTTGGGCTCCCAAGGGGGAGGCAGAGGTGGAGGGGGTGAAGCCTGATCCGTAGTATCCCCCCAGAGACAAGCATCAGGTCTGCTGACATTGGGTCTATAGTGAGACCCTTGTTCAGGCCCTACGGAGAGGGTGGCGTCTGGTCCGGCTCTGCAGTGGAGTCAGTGGGTGTTGAGCCCTGAGGTTGGTCCAAAGCCTCAGCTGATGACTGTATGGAAGGCACACATGGTTTCTTCTGGTGTTCGTGTTCCCGACGTCTCCGGGTGTCATCTGACTCTGCTGTACTGTCCGACGACCCAGAGACCATAGCCTTTCAGATGGCAGGTTCCGACCGGCTGCCCGATGAAGAATGGGTCAGTCCTGCTGGCTGAGACCCTAGCGAAGCTTGTGGGGCTGGACAGCAAAGAACATGGGAGCCTGAGAAAGCCCGAGCCTGGAAGACTCTCCGCCATATGCCTGAGAAGACGCGGGGGCTTCCTCAACGGCAACCCCGGGAGAGCCAGGGAGACTGGGGGGCTGAATCTCACCTCGCGCCGGAGGCAGAAGATTTGGAAGTCTTGTGTGGAGAGTTAGGATGGGATTCTGACTTGGACCTGTCCTTGTCCAAATGATGGTGCTTCCTGCTCGATTTCTTCTCTCTGTATGGGGAATCCTTAGCAGAGGAGGAAGATGAGCTGCACCCGAAGTGGGTCTTCTGAGCTGGTGGCCACTTGCTGTTCAAGGAGGCATGCTTTCAAGGTCTTCGGGCAGATTAGAGTCCTCTTGTTGAAGCTGAGACAGTGCAGGCAGTCGTCCAGCTTGTGATTGGGGCCTAAGCAGAGCATTCAGGCTGAATGGCCATCTTTTGCCGGGATCTGCTTGCCGCACTTTGACTTCTGCCACTCTGTTGAGGAAGATGGCTAGGTAGACATACACGACGAACTCTTATTTCAAAGGAAAAAACGTTACCTCTGCGAAGCGCAAAAATGGCAGTTGCTGGAAGCAGGAGGCATCTGTGGAGCAGATATACATGGGACGACGGCGGGAGAAGTGAGGTGGTGCCAGGCGACCACCCCTTTATACTGCTGGTGATGTCGGGGTCGATGTCAGGGGGCAGGTCCCCCACCTTGGACTGCTAGCCAGTTACTGTCCAAACAGTGGGGTAATGGGATGTCGCAGTGGCTGTCAGTGGTTGTGAAGTAAGTTTCGGCCAGTGATGATGGAGGAGGTCATCGGGCTGTTCTTGGAGTTGTGACCCATCTACTGAGAATTGGACCCAGTGGGCTGTGCGGAGTAGCTGGCTCCAGTATTCACTGGGATTGGACATTCCTTGGCAGAGCGGGTCTTTCTGGATGAATTAGAAAATATGCTGGTTAGACCCCTTTTTGAAAAAAAAAAATTACTTTGGACCCTGATGTCCTAGTGACTTACAGACCTGTCTCTAACCTGCTGTTTTCAGGTAAGGTTATAGAGAAGGTGGTTGTGTTGCAGGTTGAGGCTCACCTGGAGACCTTCGATATTTATGAGCCTCTTAAGCTGAGGTTCAGCATTGAAACCACTCTGGTCAGGATGCACAATGATCTGCTCATGGTGAGGGATAGAGGAGAGAGATCAATTCTCGTTCACTTCAATCTCTCCTCTGTGTTTGACACTGCTGACCATGGGTTGCTTCTGGACCATCTCAGGAAATATGTGCGACTCACTGACACAGTTTTTAGCTGGTTTGAGCCCCTTCACTGGTGCATTCTTTCATAACATCTCATCTTGACTACTGCAATGCCCTCTACCTCAGGGTCAGTGGAGGTGCACTGCGACACCTGCAGCTGGTGCAGAACAGGGCTGTGAGACTGCTGACAGGCCTTTCCAGGTCAAGTCACATTACTCCAGTGCTGCGGAAACTGCACTGGCTGCCAGCCACGTGGAGCATCTCCTATAAGATAAGGCTGTTAACCTATAAGGCCCTGCACAGTCTGGGTCCAGGCTACCTGCGTGATCTCTTGCATCCATACTGTCCCGCTTGCTCATTTCATTCTTCCGATGAGGGCCTCCAGGTGGTTTCCAAGACTGGACTAAAAACATCTGGGGACAGAGCCTTTGGGGTGGCAGGACCAGTAATGTGGAACTCACCATCGAGGGCTCTGAGGGAGGCCCCCCTCTGTTAAAGCATTCAAAAAAGGTCTTCACACCTACCTATTTGGTCAGACATTTGGCTCCACTGTGGATTTTAACTGGTTTTAGATGATTAAGCGATCTGTGAGTTTTATTGTTATGCTTACGTGGGCTGTGTAGTATTTGATTGTGCTGATGTATTACTCTGTAATGGTGCCCTGGGCCTCCGGGGAAGGGCGCTGAAAATAAATAAATACTACTACTACTACAATTCCACGTGGCCATCTACGCCTATCTGGGAAACTGTCCAATATATTGCGTTGTATGCAAGGACTGCCAGGTGTTCACAAAAAGTAAACATTTCTATAACCATGAGCTCACAAATATGGTACAGAAGGCTTTAGGATTCTGTACACATGATGTCACAAGTCAACACCCATTAATCCCCAAAAATCCCTATCAAGTTTGTGATCGGTGATGGATGCCCACAGCCATCACCTCTCTCCCCCTTTAAGGTCCAAGTCATCGCCCACCGTTTCCAGAAACTTGTGTGTACCTAGACTGTACCTGCTAGTTGCATTAGTCTGCACTTCTTGCCAATGCCTCCTACAACTGCAGAAATCTGTTAACTCACTGCTCCCTATAATATAATTCTTGTTATATCTGTTTATTGTGTTGGTCTGCTGTTGAATGTAACTTGTTCTTGTTTTTGTATGAAACTTGATTGACTTGGATACCTCTGAAAAAGGGCTCTTGAGCTTAAGGTCCTCCAAACACAATAAATAAACAGTTTTTTCCCCCTTGGTAACCAGGAAAGGCCCACTAGGCACAAGTGCCTGTTTCCAGGGGCAACCCAGGAGCATTGGGGTGGTTATGTGACTTGCTCAGAGTCGCACTGTATGCAAGTGGACAACTGGAGGTTGTGGAAAGCGAACCCAGGTCTGCTGGATATACCAAACTCATTCACAGCTCGTTACTCTAAACTCTAGGCGGTACTGCTAGCCCCAAATAACTAAACAAACAAAATGTTTTAAAGGTATTATCTGGCCAGTGACAAATTAACTGAGAATTAAAATCTGGTTACAGGACTGCATGTATGGTGAAACATTCCTCAGAAATACAATTTCAAGTATCTCAAGAAAACTTGTTTTGTCGTCTTTCCTCTATATAAAATGGCTATGTGCCAGTGTCTGAAAACTGATAAGGGACTAGTGTGTACCAGTGTTCGCTTCCTGACCTGGTCAGACTATAATATAAAAAAGACTTATCTACTCAATTAGATCAGGCATTCTATCATCTGCTCCTTGTGTTCTTTTTCATTTCCAGCAGGCATCAATCAGCAATCCTTGAAAAGTTATAACCTTTTCAAGTTCTGGCTTTAACAAGCAAGACTACTTCCTGACAGATTATTCTGAGTGCAGCTGGAAATCAGCACTGTGCTTACATAGCAGGTAACATGACGTCTGTATTTCATACATTCACTACTGCATCTTCTGTGTCTTCAGCAATTATAGGCATTATGCAGCAAAATGTTATCTGCATGATTAAAAGGCAACTTTCAATTGCTCACCTCTGATAAGCTGTAAGTAAAGGATGTAGTGTAAGTACATCAAAAGTACAAATTGTTCTAAATATCAGAAGTGCATAACATTCAAACAATGTAAACTTTAGCAATGTACACTTTACAAGTTTTCTCACAGCAATCGGTGTCCTGTCATTAGTGAACCAGTGGATATTTATACAGTGAGTAACAGCTGCCTCCAGAACCAGCACTTGGGTACAGAACCACTGCTGCATGGATAAGGACTTTAAAATATTCTAATCCTCTCACCAATGTTATTGTAGAGTCACCTAACTGAGGTAAAAGGATTCCAGCCATCCTTTTAAGTTCGGGCCCACAAATTCAGTCCATCTAGCTTAGATGCCTTACTTTGGCCTTATCCAATAAATAACTTGCTGAATGCTGACAAAACTATTAGTGGCATCAAAGGGCCCACTTGCAGATCTTTTGGGTCAATATGTATTTAATGGGACACTTTCAACAATTTTTGCATCATATTATGTTGAGCTGAAAACCCACGTTATAGGATTGCTCATCCTCTTCAAAATTCATTAATGTTTTTGGTAGTTTTATCCACTTCTCTTCTTAATAGAACTAAAATGCATGCTAATGTGTAATCTACACAACCTTATTTTGTTACAAATCCTTGATCTACTTATTGTATACTTCCAGAATATTAAAAAAACACCCAAAACAGTGCAGCTCCTCATGATGCAATCGTCTCCTCTCCTCTTACTGCATTGTGAGTAACCAGACAGTGCTGGGGCACTCCCAAGTCCGGAAAAGATGCAGTAGGAGTGGACGGTAACACCAGTATGGTGGGAAGTCTGCTTTTCATGTTTACAAAGGAATCCGAATCACACTATCGGCTAAATGAGCAATCTTTACAAAAATGTCACCACTTGTGTACTTTTTAGAGACACTCTGAGGCCTAAAGAGGTAGACAGTGTCCCTTTAATACCAGATAAATGACCAAACTTTTTCTTGCGAAGTTCAATTGCAATTCTCGTTTTAATGTAGTCTAACTCTTGCCCTCTGTCTAATCACATGCTGGATCAGGTGCAGTAGCTGCAGGGGAGTTCTGTTATTTCATGTTTTTTTTAATGTTCTAAAATCATTGTGAAGTGCTTCAGTTACTTACAGGAAAGATGCACAATGACAGGGCTCCATCTCACTCTAGATTGCAGCTTCTGCAATTCCTCATTCAATACATACATGGCACATACACAAGTCAAGTTGGGCATCTCCAGCAATTATTAAAAATGCAAGTTATAGTTTAATAAAATATAGATGCAGGCCATGTTATCAGCAAAAATGTATCCAATCTGCGTAATTAAACTCACTGATAAAACACCACTGGATCACTGAATGCTCTGGTTGTCCTCAGAAGAGTTCTCAATACTCCCGTGCAATGTAACACTAGTTTATAACATCCATTGCAGCATCCTGACTTATGAGAATGAGGAACACTGGAATTTCTAGATCTACAGATTACATGCAAGCTTCCCAACATGCAGTCCCTCCCCCTTTCCCCTGCAAACCAGCAACAGTCTCCAAGCGTGGAGTTTTTTCTTTCTTTTTTGGTTAAGAGTCACTACCTGCGGACCGCATGTTCGGATACGCTGATGCTGCGGGACCGGAAGGCATCAACTGCAGAGAGCTCTTTCATTTCTTTAACTGGGGAAGAGTTATTCAAGCCTTGTTTTATGTTTTTAGCCGTTCTCAAACTACCAGAGAAGCACCAAGCCCCCCAAGAAAAGGACAATGCACAGATCACAGGAGGGTAGGGAGAAACAGTTGCAGGGATGGTGGTTGAATGGTTAGAGTTCACAAGGTCAAGATTGGGGTCCCAAGAGAGTGAGGTGAAGGAAAAAAACACAAAAAAAGAACAGCACACAAAGCCACAAGGAGGGGAAAAAGGGAAAACAAAAACTTGAAAGCATTAACACAATTCTGGAACATGACCAAATGAAAAAAAATTAGATATTGTACAAGAATTTAACAAATGTTAAAGAACAAATGAGTTTAATCAGCACCTATTACAATAAAAGAATAACTGCATTTACTGATCACAAAAGTAGGCATTTAGTGGTTGGAATACTACAATACAGACACCCCCATGAAAAACTAACCCGTTTTGTTCTTCTACTTAACTTCATCCTCTCATTGGAAAATGCCATAAGAAGCCACTACTTGCCACGGATTTTTATCAAACTGCATCACTATTACAATCTTCTTGATCGCAAGCAAATCTTGGAACTCTTCAAATTAAGACCAGTCAGTTACAGCATGACTAACATTTATAATTTAAACTGTTAAAATGCAGACTCTGAAGTAATCCAGAAGCTCAGAATTTTTAAGCCTGGAAATTACAAGTCATAGTACTTTAAATGACACATTTAAAGACATTCAGGAAAAGAGGGAATGGGAAATCAAATGCATGGTACTGTTACAAAACTCAGGAATATGGACTGAAACAGCCACGTGGGATTTGTTACCTGCTACAATTTGCAGGCTTACAGTTTCCAAGCTTAAACAATCTATTCAGAGGCCCGGTGGCGCGGAGGGCTGAGGCACTGGACACCACACCGGCGACCCAGGTTCTGGGACGGACTCGGGTAGTTGAGGGTCGGCAGGGCAGGAAAGGATTGCACGTTCGAAGGACTGCTCCTTTCCTGGATGAGGGATTTAGGGATGCCCGGTGTCCTGGCGGCCCCCGATAGAAATCAGGGGCACTGCAGGTACACGGGCTGCGTATGGGGTGGAGTACGGTAGAAGCCAGCAGGGCAGCCATGCGCAGGCCTCACTGCATGTCACACTCCTAGGGGGAGACAAAGAGAAAATCCCCGTCCTCGGGGATAGGAGACGGCACCTCACCACACTCCAGTTCCAGGCCTTTCCTCACCAGGGCTGACTGCCCGGGCCGACACATTGGATTCACAGGCCTGGGTGGATAGGGTGACCCTACCTCGGAGGGTGCAGAGCCGGGGAATTCTGTCGGGCTGATGCGGGGGTGAAGAGGCTTCAGGCAGGAGGCACAGCTCGCAGCCAGCAGTGGATGCCCGAGAGAGTTCCCAGAGGAACGGAGCATAAACAGAGTTAAAAAAAATAAATAAATCCATTCAGAATTTATAGATCACTTCGAAGTCTTTAAAGGTGATAGAAAACAGTTTTACACCTCTAGATGCCCTCCAGTTGTTGCTCTTTTATTGGCTGCCCAGTATACTATGTTTTTGACCTTTTCTGTTAAAGTAATAATCACATTTTGTTGCCTTTTTAACTATCCTGAATCCCTCTCACCTCAGTAGTTGCTGCTCACTTTTTTCATATTGCCTGAACATTCTATGACATCACAAACTCCCATTCCAGGCCATTCAGATAAACAGTATGGAATGGGAGTTACTGATGTCATAGAATGTCTCAGAAACATGAAAATCACGTGTAGTAGCTGTCGAGGAGAGTGTTATGTAGATCTGAGAGCACCCCAAAACTAGGTCATTTATCAAAAAATCATTAAAGCATATCAGAATACATAATTGTCACGGAAAGGAAGATGGAAGTGCAGTTAACTATGTAAAAATCATTTCCCATCTCCTTTAAGGCGGCTCCTGCTATATAAACCCTTAATCATTTATAGGTCTTCTGCTGTCAGGCTCCCACATAAACGTTTTACTCTTGAAGAAGGGGCTGCAGCTCCACGCTGATTTATAACTCAGTATTGTGGAGGAATACATCAAATTACTTGTAGTTTTCTTGCTATACTTCCTTATCAACAGAATGGTCATACATCATGTGTAAAAAGTTATTTATATCTGTAGTGTTTGGATCTAGGATTCTAATTAGGCTGGAGTTCTCCGTATAAAGTTCTCTCCATGTAGCAGTTTTATCTCAGTGCCGGCCGAAGAGGCTTATGAAGCTTCAAAAGCATATAGTAAGCTTCTGTTAGTGATATAAAACATTTGCTTCCATACTGGAACCAAGAAAATTGTTTAACCATATTTGTGTTCAGGTTTTGAAAGGAAGGTTACAGCTAAGCCACATTTTTTTTTTAAATAATGGCACTATGTCCCTACTAAAATTTTAGCAAGAAACGTTCCATGTTTTTTTTTTTTTGTTTTGTTTGTTTTTTTGTAGCTCCCAATAAACACAATGATATTCAGTGGCTTGGTAGCTCCTGAGGTTTACCCAATTGTTACGGCATCTGAAAATCTTGAAATGCACTATTCCAACCACACAAAATTGTACGTACTGAAAATAAAACACTGAAATTACATCTGTGAATTAAAACTGAATGAAGGTGACTTCAAGAACAAAAGATTTTAAACTGAAATGATGGAATGCAACAGACTGAATGCAACAATCAAATGAAAAAGAAATCTGAGTTGATGAGGACAAGCAGGGGTGGGAGCTGGGTGGCTAGCTGATACTACAATGGAAGCCTCACTGTGACATTAGCTTTCACACAATGAAGATTTCCATTTAACCCTTGTAAGCACACGGAAAACGCCTGTGGAGCCAGGTCATGTAATGACTTACTGCTTCACTTGTATAAGACATACAATTCTCCTTCTCTAAGTGCATGATATTACTTTGACCAATTCCCTCATGCTGTCCCATTGTTAGCATTTTTATACTGGAACGTCTGTTTACTAAATGGTGAATGGCATCTGTGTGCCCGGTCACTTCTCTAAATGGAACATTGTCCCAGTGTGTTTACCCGGAAACCAAAAAAATTAAAAAATAAGACACCACGATCTGCAGATTAACATAAGCCAAGGAGCCATCTCTCAGGCACTTTAGCACAGTTAACCTACAGGAAGGAACAGCAGACACTTGGCCAGCTGACAGGGAAGAGCTCCTTTGACAGACCTGCCCCTCCCTTGGGGTGTATGTAGTGACAGACTGTCACACTGACCAGCACTGGGTTAATGTTCCCCAGGTGCAAGCTGACTGGGTGTAATACTCATCTGCAGACACAGAAATGGAAGACACATTTGCAGCTGTAAATATCCTCTGCAAAGAGCGAGGTCCCAGGATTAAACATGCATGCTCTACTGCACTCAGTCATATAAAATCCCTGCCGACATACACTGAACTGTATTATTTCCTATACCCAGGAAGGTGCGGTGCTTAAAAGGGTTAACCTTTGTTAAAATAAACAACTCAATGATGCATCTCTTCCCCTGTGTCCTAAGCAAACATGAAAAACTTTAATGAAAAATACATTAGCAGAAAGCCATGTTTATCCCAACAGAAAAAGGCAGGTTTGTCCTAATAGAAAAATCCATGTTTATCCTAATAGCTTGAGTATTTCTGTAGCTCCTCTTTCATGCATCTGAACGATGCAGCCATGGTTCTTAACTTAGAGGGGGCTCTTCCATTCCCACTCATTCACCCCACTCCTATGAGCAATGTCACCGACTGACACACTCTGGTCTGGCTATGGAAGACATGGGTGAGTCCTGCCTGTTTGGCAGCCCCCAGGAGGTGCTGTACAGAAATACATGGTATGTTCCCTTACTCCTCCCAACAGCTATGCCTATTAAGCTCCCCCCACCCTACAGGAATGCAAGCTAGCCCCCTCTCCCGAGGTCTGGATCGAATGCAACACCTCTGTGATACATGGACACCCAACAATCCTGGGACGGGAGTCCCAGGGTCTCTCTTCCTAATCTGCACTCAGTGCATGCTCCCCAGTGTACACAGGTTGATGAGTTCAAGTTTGTTTATTCAGAATAATTCAGTTGACTTTCTGTTCTCTTCAAAAGAAAAATAAAGTCACAATTTTCCACTGAAGGGGCAGTTAATTTTTCATGCTTCTCACTGCATGTGGTAAATTAGATTTAAAGAGGTCCTCACAACATGAAGAAACACCTCAGGCCCAGTAGCGCTGGCAGGGTACATCGTGCTTCTACATGAATAACCCGGATCTGCAGTGTGAGCCTTCATCACTGCACTGAGCCAGTGGAGATAGGAGGAGGAGTCTGAAGGAGCCCACACTACTGCAATGAACAGGAGTCAGGAGAAGCCTGCATCTCTGCAATGAGCAGGAGGAATCATGAAGACTGCTCACTGCACTAAGCTGGAGAAGTCAGGAGAAGCCTGCACCACTGCACTGAGCTGGAGAAGTCAGGAGAAGCCCGCATCACCGCACTGAGCCAGACGAGTCAGGAGGAGCCTGCACCACTACACTGAGCCGGATGAGTCAGGAGGAGCTCGCCCCACCGCACCCAGCTGAAGGATTCAGGAAGAGCCCATGCCACCACACTGAGCCAGAGGAGTCAAAAGGAGCACGCAACACTGCAATGAACAGGAGGAGTCAGGAGGAGCCTGCATCTCTGCACTGAGCAGGAGGAGCCCGCACCACCACATTGAGCATGAGGAGTCCGCACCAATGCACTGAGCCGGAGAAGTCAGGAGGAGCCCGCACCACCGCACTGAGCCGGAGGAATCAGGAGGAGCCCGCACCACCACACTGAGCCAGAGCTGTCAGGAGGAGTCTGCACCACTGCACTGATCTGGAAGAGTCAGGAGGAGCCCATGGCACCGCTCTGAGCCAGAGGAAAGTACAGTTACGCAAGCACTTACCGTAACAGTAGATCTTCGAGGGGAGCTCTTGTAGCAGGCTATTACAATAAGGACTAACTCCGCAGGCATTAGGACCCACTGGAAAACTTTTCATCCAGCAGTACCCAGCAGGGACGGCCCCCCCCGACGTCGGCTCCATCCCGATGTCAGCCCTGGTATAAAGGGGTGGACCCAGCTCCACCCCAGTTCCCCTGTCAAGACCTGCGAACGGGCCCGGACAAGAGAAGGAGGCGAAGACCGAAGATGACGATCTGCACACCTCATTTGGTGGATGGAGGGCGGGAAAGCAACGCCTGCGGCAAGAGCTCCTCTCGAAGATCTACTGTTATGGTAAGTTCTTACGCAACTGTACTATCTTACTTCAAGTGGGAGCTCTTGCAGCAGGATATTACAATAAGGACTGAATCCCAAGCAGTCCCTCGCCAAGGAGGTATCAGATCCCGGGAGGTGGAAGGAAATAAGCTGGACACAGCAAGTCAAGACAAAAGTCCCTGAAGGACTGCCAGACCGAAGCCGGCACAGCATCCGGATGCAGTGTCTAAACTATATTGCTTTATGAAAGTATGCACAGAGTTCCAGGTAGCAGTCACGCATATGTCCTTAATAGAGACATTTCGCAGAGCGGCAAAAGAAGCAGACACTCATCTGGTGGAGTGACTCCTAACCGGTCCCGGAAGGGGTTTATTGTGCTTCTCATAACAAAACGTAACGTAGTGGATGATCCACTTGGAAATGATTTACTTGGACACCAGTTTACCCAAGTGCTGTGGCGCAAATGTCTCAAACATTGCTCCGATTTATGGTGAGTAGCCGTGCGTTTGAGGTAATACCTCAGCATCCTGTGGACGTCCAAAGTGTGAAGGAGAGCTTCTCCTCTGTTAGAGGGAGAAGGGAAATAAACTGGAAGGTCAACCGACTGGTTGAGGGTCAACTCCAAGACCACTTTAGGAAAGAAAGTACAGTTACGCAAGAACTTACCGTAACAGTAGATCTTTGAGAACAGCTCTTGCAGCAGGTTACACCATTAGGACTGAAGGCGTCAGGACCCCACGGAAATTTTCTAGCTAGCAGTCTTCAGCAGGGACCGCCTCCAATGTCGGTCCCGCCCCCGACGTCAGGCGTAGTACATAAGGAGGCGGTCCCGCCACAATCCCCAGTTCTCCCACCGGAGACTTCGGCCGCTGGATGACATCAGAAGAGGACCGAGGATCCGCCATCAGATGACCAAGACTAAAAAATCGTTCCATCCTGAAAGATGGATGTTGGGCTATAACCTACCTCCAAAGGGGAGTGGTGGGCGGGAAGGTACCTGCTGCAAGAGCTGTTCTCGAAGATCTACTGTTACAGTAAGTTCTTACGTAACTGTACTATCTTACTTCGAGATACAGCTCTTGCAGCAGGTTACACCATTAGGACTGATTCCCAAGCAATGGCGACATTCTAAAACCATCGGGAGGAGGAAGAAGAGTACCACCCTGCTCGAGCCTAGGACAGAAGTCCCTGAAAGACGGCTAGGCCGAAACCAGCCCTTAGCCTTGAGGCAATGTCCAGGCTATAATGCCTAATAAAGGTATGCACCGAGCTCCAAGTGGCTGCAGCACAAATAGCTGAAGTGGACACATTCTTCAGCGCTGCAAAGGAGTTGGCCACTCCTCTGGTAGAATGGCCCTTGACCACGCCTGGCAAGGGTTTGCTGCACTTGTCGTAACAGAAAGAGATACACTGAATGAGCCAACGTGAAAAGGTCTGCTTCGAAACAGGGGCCCCTTTCATCCTCTCAGCAAAGGATACGAACAGCTGATCCGCTTTCCGGTGCTGTTTGGTTCTGGTCAGGTAGTATCTAAGACACCTGTGAACATCAAGGGTGTGAAGCAGCGCTTCTCCTCGATTGGTGTACTTAGGAAAGTACACTGGTAAGTCGATATCCTGATTAAAGGTAAGGGCTGAAACCACCTTAGGCAGGAACTTAGGATTTGTCCTCAGGAAACCCTATCCTGGTGGAAAATTAAATAAGGCTCTTTGCACATGAGTGCATGCAATTCGGAGATTCTTCTCGCCGAAGTAACTGCAACTAAAAACAACGTTTTCCACGACACAAAATGTAGCTCGCAATCCGCGGCTGGTTAAAAGGGTGGCAGCGTAAGCTGCTCCAGGACAAAGGGGAAGTCCCAGGGAGGAACTGGATCCTTGATAGGTGGCCTAAGGTGGAGGACCCCCTTTAAAAAGGCACGAGTAGTGTCCAATTGAGCCACCATACAACGGCCTACGGGGGCATGATAAGCCAAAATTGCGCAAAGATGCACTTTGATCAAGGAGTAAGCTAGCCCAGATTGAAAAAGAGAAAGTAGGTACTCCAGAACCAGCTTCTCAGTACAGTCTAAGGGGGAGAAACTGCGCGTTTGAGCCCACAGGCAACACCTGCGCCACTTCATGGCGTATGTTGCGTGTGTTGCTGGTTTTCTAGCGGCAGAAAGCACATCTGCCACCTCTTGCGAGACGCCGTGCCGCATCATGGCTATGTCTCTAGGAGCCAGGCATGTAGGTTCAATGAATGTAAGTCCAGGTGGACTAGTGAACCCTCCTCCTGAGACAACAGATGGGAGCTGATTGGCAAAGGAAGCGAAGGTTCCCAAGATAGATGATGCAGTAACGTGAACCAGATTTGCCTGGGCCAGAAAGGCGCTATCAGGATAAGCATCGCGTGCTCCCTGCGAAGTTTGAGAAGAACTCTCTGGATCACCGGGAAAGGAGGGAAGGCGTAGAGGAATCTGCCCGCCCAGGAGAGGGACAACGCGTCTCGCCAGAAAACACCAAGCTCTGGATCTAGCAAGCAAAAACTGGGCAGTTTTGCGTTGGATGGGGACACGAATAGATCCAATTCCGGAGTGCCCCATCGGTGGAACAGATCCTCTGCCACCTCCTGTAGTAGTTCCCACTCGTGGACTCTGGCCTGGGAACGGCTCAGGCTGTCTGCGACGGTGCTGTCCACCCCAGGAACGTGAACAGCAACAAGGTTTGCGCCATGTCAGATTACCCATTCCCACATGGCCTCCCTGCAAAGGGGGTAAGAGTGTGTGCCTCCTTGTTTGTTGAGGTAATACATCACCGCAGTATTGTCTGTTTGCAACAAGAGAGTACTCAGTGGAATCTCCGACTGGAAGGCTTGCAGGGCATAAAGGACCACCCTCATCTCCAATATGTTGATATGGAGATGAGCTTCCTGGGTAGTCCATGTTCCCCGAGACCTCAACCCATTCAAGTGTGCTCCCCACCCCAGCCCAGAGGCGTCTGTGGAGAGAGTTATAACCAGGGACAGCATCGTGAAAGGAACCCCCACAGAGAGGGTTCTCGGATCTAGCCACCATTGCCAGTCCCAAACCACGGCCTTCGTGATTCTGACTGGATGCTGTAGATGGTCTTGCCGTTGGTCCCATTGCACCCTTAACATCCACTGGGTTACCCACATGTGGAGTCTTGCCATCGGGACTGTAGGAATGGCCGCAGCCATGTGTCCGAGCAGGCGAAGGACCAGTCTGGCTGGGACGGTCTTCTTCGCTAACAGGTCCCTTATGAGGGATCAAATGCGTTCCGCTCTGTCTTCGGGAAGAAAGGCTTTTCCCTTGACAGTGTCCAGAACTGCGCCTATGAACTGCAGTTTCTGGGACGGTACCAGGAGAGACTTCTCGCAGTTGATAAGGATGCCCAGAGACTGAAAAAGGGTCTGGGTAGATTGGATGGCTATCAGTAGTGCCTCCTTGGAAGGGGCCATGAGAAACCAATCGTCCAGGTACGGGAACACGTAGTGGCCCCGTCTCCTCAGGCGCTGCCACAACTGCCATGCACTTGGTAAAACCCGAGGTGCTGATGACAGCCCAAGGGAAGCTTCAGAACTAATAATGGTAGCCGAGAAACTCGAAGCGCAGGAACCTCCTGTGCGCCTGAGCAATAGGAATGTGCAGGTAGGCGTCCTGCATGTCCAGGGATGCCAAGAAAGTGTCCTTCTTCAGCATGGGGATTAGCCCCGGAAGGGTCACCATGCGGAAGCGCCCGTAGACGACTGACAGACTGAGGTCACTGAGGTCCAAGATTGGACGGAGATCCCCTGTTTTCTTTGGAACCAGGAAGAAGTGTGAATAGTATCCTGCTCCTCTCTGGTTTCCTGGCATGTGCTCCAGAGCTTCCTTCTCTAGAAGCGTGAGCACTTCCTGCTGTATAAGCAGAGTGTGCTGACCCGAATAGCGGGAAAGCAGAGGAGGCCTTGTGGGCGGGTTGTCTACAAACTCTATATAATGGCCTCTTTCGACCAACTGTAGCACCCACCTGTCGGTGGTGATCGACCGCCACCCTGGCAGGTGGTCCGCGTTGCGACCCCTGACCTTCATTTCCCGTTGATCCTGAGGAGGGGCGGGGGCCGGGAAGGAGTCATGCTGTGGCAGCATTGGATCCTGCAGGTTGGGCTGACTTTGTGGCTCGTTGGCCTCTGCCGGAGGATGTCTTGGCCTGGGCTTTTCGGGTGAAGGAGCCCCTCTGTTGCTGGCCGGAACGAGGTTGTTGCCTTTGAGTCCAGCTGCGAAAGCGACTCTGGTTCCTGCGAAAGGAACTAAGCCGAGACCTGTACATAGCATGTACAGATCTAACCGCCTTCCCGGCTTCCTGCAATTTGGTGATCACCTTCTCCGAGGCTTCACCAAACAGAACTTTGCCATGATAAGGGGCATCCATGATGTTCTTCTGGACGTCTGGGGTAAACCCGGAGACACGGAGCCATGAGTGTCTCCGGAGACACACGCCTGAGGCCGCAGCTCTGGCCGAAGAGTCCGCAGAGTCGTATGCGGCTCTAAGAACTTGGGTCCCCACGTCCGAACCCGTACGGAGGAGTTGCAACAGCTCTTCCTTCTGGCCACCGTCTGGCAGTTTTCAGCTAGGTCCTGTCCCTGCTCCCACAATGCATTCTGAAACTGAACCATGTGGGTGAGGTAATTCAACGACCTAATGCACAGTCGCCACGACGCTGCGCTGCCCAGGAGCGATCAACTGCTTGGACTCCGGGTCCGGTGGCTGCGTGATGCTCAAGCTGCGGGTTTCTGAGACCCGGTCATATGAACTGCTGATGACCAGGGGAGTCGGCCAGAGGATGGTTCACCAGGTACTGGTCCTCCTTGAGGGCCTTGTACAGGTGGTCGGCCTTCTTGGCATTGCGAGGAGTAATGGTGGGCGGCTTCCATCCAGGCTTGGTGGCGTCCACAAGGTGTCCACCAAGGGTGGCACTACCACAGGCTTAAGGGTCTTTGCAGGTAGCGGGCAAGCGTGGTCTTTGGGGTCAAGCTCTTCAGCGTCCCACCCCATGTTCTCCTGAATGTGCCTCATTATCTTGGAGAATGAAGGGTCACCCAGAGGGGACCTGGGAAGGTCGCGTGGGTCCGGAGAGGGGACGCTGATTGGAGAAGGAGATCTGGAGCACTGAGATATGTCAGAACTGGAATCCTCCATGGACGGGGTATACCGACGTCTTCTGGGTCTCTTGGGGCTGGGTGACCCTGAAGTGGATCTTGACGGAGGCCTTCTCTTCTCCAAAGATCTGCCCCCTAGGAGGTGATGCTGGCTCCTTGGGGGACGATGCCCGTCCTGCTGACACCCTAGGTGGAGGAGGGGGTGCAGGGGTCAGAGGGGCAGCAGGCGCAGGAGAAGGCTGCGTGGTGACCACATCCTTCTTGATGGTGTCCCACCAGAAGGTGAAGAGCTCCTTCACTTCTGCCAGATTTAGGCCTGACAACTGACCCGGGCGCGGTAGCATATAAGTCGGGGGCAGGCGTCAGATCCCAGAGTTCTCTGGTTCCAGAGAGGGTTCCGTGGGAGACTCGGCGCGGTCGCCCGCCTGGTCATCGTGGCTGAGTAGACCTCCTCCTCGACAACGCCTCCCGACTGACGCCGCAGGCGGTGGTCTGCTCTTTCCGCGGTAGCGGATGCGTCCCCCGCCGGCATCCTCGTGGAGTGAATGCCTGACCGGCGGCGGGTGATGGACAGTCGCGGTTCCTTCAGAATGCCTATGTGCATGGCCGGCGTCAGGTGGGCTGGCGTCGGGTCAGGCGATCGGCAAGGGAGGTCAGCTCCTTGTGGTCTTTGCGCTGGGGTGGCGGCGGTTGGGAGACAGACCTGGCGTCGGAGGCTGGATGCGGAGGGCGACTATGGCACTCCCCAGACCTGGAGCGAGGCCTTGGCAGTGGAAGAAGCAGGCCTGGAGGTGCCGGCAGGCTGCAGAGAAGAGAACCACTAACCAATTTGACAGAACCGGAGGGGCTGAGGCGGGCTCTACGGCGGGCAGTCCGACCTGCAGCTGGAGCTCTGCGGAGTCAAAGAGCCCTGGAGGGATCAGGTCTCTCCTTCTATTGGTGCTTTTCGTGGTGCGGTGGGACTTCCCTGAAGATTCCCCCTGGAGGAAGGTCTCGGTCCATTGCCTAAGTTTCTCTTCAGGAAAGCTTGGAGGGCCTTCCGTGAGGATCTGTGCAGCTGTTAAAGCCCTGGCAGAAGGAGCAGGCCTGGGTTGCGTGGTCCGGGCCCAGGCAGCGGACACAGGCCGAGTGAGGATCATAAAGGAATCTGTTTGCACGAGCATCGCCGATGAATGGCCTCCACGGAGGTTGGAGAGGACATCAGGCAATTCGAAGAAAAGAACTGTTGAAATTCTTCCTGAGTAATACGTAGCTAGGGCAGCCGTGAGGCCGATGCTGCGAAGTCGGGCCGGAAAGAGACTGGGATTGTGGCGGGACCCGCCTCCCCTTGTAAACACGCCTGACATCGGGTGGGACCGCACATCGGCGGTCCCCGCTGAAGACTGCTAGCTAGAAAATTTCCGTGGGGTCCTGACGCCTGACGGCTTCAGTCCTAATGGTGTAACCTGCTGCAAGAGCTGTATCTCGAAGATCTTAGGATTTGTTCTTAGGGAAACCCTTTCCCTATGGAAAATTAAATATGGCTCTTTACACATCAGAGCCTGAAACTCAGAAACTCTTCGAACTGACATAATGGCAACTAAAAGACAAACCTTCCAGGAAAGGTAACGCAGCTTACAATCTGCTGCAGATTCAAAGAGAGGAAGAGTAAGCTTCTCCAACACAAATAGGAGGTCCCAGGGAGGGATAGGATCCCGAATGGGAGGTCTCATGTGTAAAATCCTCGGTAAAAAGGTGCGGGTCACATCCATTGAGGCTAGGTTCGTCTCCCAAAAGGGCATGATGTAAGAGATGGACCAAATGTCACCTTATGGAGGATAACTCAAGCCTTGTTGTTATAAGGAGGGGAGATACTGTAATGCTGAGTTCACCGGACAGGTAAGAGTGTCCAGATGGTGAGACGACTCCCACAAGCAGAAATGCTTCCACTTCATAGCATAAGTGGAGTGCGTACAGGGCTTCCTCGCTGAAACGAGTAAGCCCGCTACCTCTTGGGATACCCCATACCTGGACTTTGCTACGTCCGAAGGAGCCAAGCATGAAGGTGCAAAGACCTGAGACTGGGATGTACTAGTGAGCCCTGATCCTGGACAGCAACTGCGAGCATATTGGCAGCAGGACTGGAGGTTCTGTGGACAACCACTGAAGTAGTGGGAATCAAATCTGCCGAGGCCACAGAGGGGCAATAAGAATCATCCAAGCCCCTTCGGCCTGAAGCTTCAAGAGAACTCTCTGCACGAGAGGAAAGGCATAAAGAAACCTCCCTGCCCAACAAAGGGATAAAGCGCCGGGCCAGAAAACACCAGGCGCGGGCTCTCATGAGCAGAAAACTGGCAGTTTGGCATTGCATGGTGACGCAAAGAGGTCCAGCTCTGGACGACCCCATATGTCAAAGAGCTGGTCTGCTACTGATTACAGTAGCTCCCACTCGTGTGCCTTGGACTGAGACCTGCTTAGGCTGTTGGTCAAGTCGTTTAGGATGCCTGGGACGTGCACTGCAGACAGGGAGATGTGCCACTCCAGTGCCCAATACCAAACTCTCATCGCTTCCCTGCATAGGGGTAAGAGTGAGCGCCCCCTTGCTTGTTGATATAGAAGATGACCGCCATGTTGTCCGTCTGAACAAGAAGAGAGCCTGACATGAGATCCTCTTGAAAGGCATGTAGCGCGTTGAGGAGCGCTCATATCTCCAAGACACTGATATGGAGCCCGCGCTCCACGGGGTCCAGGTACCCTGCGTTTGGCATGCCCCCAGGTGCAACCCCCCCAACCCAAATCCGAGGCATCCCATTGTAAGAGTCTGATTCGGGGGCTCCGGACAGAAGAGGACCGCTTTTTCCAAATTTAGCAGGTCCAACCACCAAACAAGTGTCCTCTTTACTGGCTCCATGACTTTGACCATGTGGTCTAGGTCGTCTGAGCATTGATCCCACTGCACTCTGAGCATCCATTATGGGATTCGCATGTGGACGCGGGCCAGAGGAGTGACTGGAATGGCTGCTGCCATGTGCCCTAGAAGTCTGAGGAAGGTCCTTGCCTGGACCTGAGGGGTTACTAGGACCGATCCAGCAATCTCCTGCAAGCGACCGCCCCTCTCTGGGGGCAGAAAAGCCATGCCCTGGACCGAACCCAGGACCGCTCCTATAAAGACGAGTCTTTGGCTGGGTTCTGGGAAAGACGTTGAAAGGTTCAGGGTAATCCCCAGATCTCGGAATAGAGTATAGGTGTCTCAGAGAGCCTGAAGAAGGCATGACCTTGATGGGGCTGCAAGCAGCCAATCGTTCAGGTAAGGGAAGACATAATGTCCCTGGTGCTTTAGAGCTGCAGCCACTACTGCCAAGCATTTTGTGAAGACTCGAGGAGCGGAGGAGAGGCTGAATGGGAGAACCCGAAACTGATAATGCTCCCCCTGGAAGTGGAACTTTAGGTACTTCCTGTGAGGGGGAAAAGACCCCAGATGTGCATTTACGCATCTTGCATGTCTAGGGAACAGAGCCAGTCCCCTTTGGTGCAGCAGAGGAAGCAGTCCTGGAAGAGTTACCATCCGGAACCTTCTGTACTCTATATAAAGGTTTAAAGAGCTGAGGTCCAGAATGGGACAAAGGTCCTGTGTCTTTTTTGGGACCAGGAAAAAGGGGGAATAATATCCTTTCCCCCGTTGCTGCAGGGGGACTGTTTCTATAGCCCTTTTTCGCAAGAGGGCCTGTATCTCTCCTTCTATGAGTAAAATGTGAGGAGGAGGATATCTGGAGGACCTTGGTGGGATGTCTGGAGGAATCTCTGAACTCTAGAGTATGTCCTCTCCTTATGATATCTAGGACCCACTGGTCTGCAGTAATAGAGCTCCATCCCTTTAGATAAAGGGAGAAGTGACCCCCCTACTGCCTCCCCTGAAGCCTCCGTCAGGAGGAGGGGGGTCAGGAGGGAGTCATTGGACAGAGCCGGGGGTGGAGAGAGAGGCCTTGGAGGACTTGGGACCATGGGGAGGAGCGCCTCCAGGCTGCCTGTTACCGGCCCTCCTTAGAAAGCCACCTCTCTGGCCCTGTTGGTTGCCACGGGCTTGGGCACCTGAGGGCTTCCGAAATGGCCGCTTTCTTGGTCTCCTCTGTACATCTGACGGACAGACCAGATGGATTTCCATGCCTCCTGGAGACGAGAGATGAGCGACTTCATCTCCTGCCCAAACAAAATGGTACCCTGGAACGGTAAGTCCTGGATCCCGGACTGCAGGTCGTGGTGAAAGCCTGAGACCCTCAGCCAAGCGTGGTACGAGACACAGACCCCTGACGCTGACACTCTGGCGGCCGTATCTGCAGTGTCGTACAAGGCACGCAAAACATGTGTGCCTACGTCTGAGCCCGATTTAAGGACATTCAGAATCTCAGTCTTCTTTTTGGAGGCTGGCAAGGCATTCACTAGCTCTTGTCCCTGCTCCAAGAGCGCATTCTGGTACTGAACCATATGCGTCAGGAAATTTGGGGACCTAATGGAGGCAGAAAAGACCTTCTTGCCCGCCTGATCCAAACAGCGAGACTCAGGGTCGGAAGGCTGTGAGCTAAAGTGCTTGGGTTGCTTAGATTTATCATGGGCAGCCATAATCATGGAAGAGTCCGCCTGAGGGTGTTCAGCCAGAAAAGGTTCGTCCCTCTGGGGCCCTGTACAGCCTATCAAATTTTTTCAGAACCGCTGGGACTGAAGCTGGACACTTCCAAGTGATCCGGTTGAGTTCCTGGAAGGTGTCCACCAAAGGAGGCACCACAAGAGGTTTGGGCTTCTTCTGCTTCAGGTACTCGGCCAGTCAACGGCATTCCGGATCAATTTCATTGGAGGCCTGGATGTGCCTCATGATGTCCATGAAAGTAGGATCATCAGGAGGCGAGCGGGGCTGGTCCTTTTCTCCTGGGGAACCCCTGATTTCTGAAATGGAGGAAGAAGAGGTAGACCGGCTACTAGGTGTCACTTAGCCAGACCTATCCCTGTGACTAGCCCCGCTCGAGCGTCGGTGGCTCACCAACCGACGACGCTCCGAGGACCGACGTCTGTCACGGGACTGATGATGGAGCAGTGACTGATGTCAGTCAGGGGACAGACTTCAGGAGCGGGCCCGCCTATCAGAATGGGATCGGCTCCTGGTTTGAGACCTGACCCGGCGTCGGCTACCAGACCTTGTCGAGTGCCGGCGGTCTGCAGACAGAGATCGGGAATGAGCCATGGAGGATGTTTCACGTGGCGGCCCTCGGGGGGTCTTCTGTGGTGAAGAGACTCCCTCTGGCTGGGGTTCACCCAATGGGTCCGGAACTGGTGGCGGGGCTGTTTTTAAAGGCTTCTGGACCTGACCCTACCAAAAGGAAAAGAGATCCTGCAGCTCGTCCTTCATGAACACTGAAGCGGCTTTCCCCCCGGAAAGAGACTTCTGAAGCATTCAGCCTGAAAAGAGAGGCACCTGGACAGCCCCGGGGGGGGGGAGAACTTGGGGATAGAGATGCTGAGCCCTCTCCGGCCATGTCAGGATCCTTCACGCCTTCTACCGGCGTCAGTACCGGGACCGACAACAGCTTAACGCTAGGGATGCTGGAGTGTCCTTGGACTCCAGAGGCGTGCTCTTATCGGGCGACGCCGTGGCCGCCTCACTAAGGCAGGGCCGGCGTGTGTGCCTCCGACGACTTGGTGGTGGTGGGACTAGCGGAGTCACCTTAGGTTTGGCTGGTTTCTCCCCACGGCACAACTTTAGCCTGTTATTTTAGTTTCGAGTGCTCTCCTGAGCCTGAAGAAAAGCAGGCTTTCTTTGGAGAGGGACTCAAGCGGGAGCGGGACCTGGATCAGTGCCGGGACCGACTACGGTCCTGGTCATGGGACCGCTTAGATTTTTCTTTACGTTTGGCCTTCTCCCCGGAGGTGTGTAGGTCCATCTTTTGTTCCAGCAGGTATGCCTTCAGATCCTTTAGGCGGCGGATCCCGGTCTAATCATAAAGCCTTGGCAGGTGGAACAGGCCGATGCGTCGTGGTTAGGCCTCAGGTAGAAGACATACTTCATGTGGCCATCTTTGGCTAGAATATAACGGCTGCAGCTGTACTTATTGCGATGGGATCCCGAAGAGGAGACATAGGATGGGGACAACATATGCCAGTACTGTAGAAAAAGACGTCGAAAAACAGAGAACAAGGTTTTTTGCTGGAGGCTGGCAAGCCAAGAACTCTTCACATGCGTGGGACACGGTGGGAAAAGAACTGGTGTGGAGCTGGGTCCGCCCCCTTTTATACCAGGGCAGACGTCGGGGTGGAACCAACGTCGGGGGTGGTCCCTGCTGGGTACTGCTGGCTGGGTGGGTTCTAATGCCTGCGGCATTAGTTCTTATTGTAATAGCCTGCTATAAGAGCTCCCACTCGAAGTAAGGTCATGCACCATCGCACAGAGCCAGAGAAGCTCAAAGGCATCTGGCACCACCGCACAAAGCCAGATGAGTCAGAGGAGAACGCACCACCACACACAGTCAGAATCAGGAGGAGCCCATGCCACCACATTGAGCCCGAGGAGCCTTCCCCACCACACTGAGCCGGAGGAGTCAGGAGGAGCCTGCACCACCGCACACAGGTGGAATCTGAAGGAGCCCACACCACCACATTGAGCCTGAGGACTCTGCACCAACACACTGAGCCAGAGGAGTCAGGAGGAGCCCACACTGCTGCACACAGCCGGAATATGGAGGAGTCTATGCCACCGCATTGAGCCTGAGGAGCCTTCCCCACCATACTGAACTGGAGAAGTCAGAAGGAGCCTACATCATCGCACACAAATGGAATCTAGAGGAGTCCATGCCACCACATTGAGCTGGAGGAGTCAGGAGAGGCCTGCAACACAACACTAAACCAGAGAAGCCCACTCCATCACAGTGAGGAGGGAGTCTGGAGGAACCTATACCAGCATATCAAGCCAGAGGAGCCTGCGCCACTGTACACACCTAGTCACTGGAGAAGCTGGCACCACTACACTGAGCCAGGAGTCTAGAGCACTCTGCAGAGGCTGCGTTTGTCAGCTCCAGAGGGAGAGTGCCTCTACGGGGAGTTTGAGCAGCACTGAACATTTGGAGTGATTGCACAACATCCTGCTTCTACTCTCAGGCCAGGACAGACCCTGGAGAGGGAAGTGGGCAGGATATTATTAGAGAAAAATAGAACAGTTACGTAAGAATTTACCGTAACAGTAGATCTTTGAGAGGAGCTCTTGCAACAGGTAATACCATTAGGACTAATGCCACCAGGCATTAGGACCGCACGGAAAAATCTTGTAGCTAGCAGTCTGTAGTGGGGGACCACCCCTGACATCAGCTCCATCAGACGTCAG
The DNA here is from genome assembly GCA_016271365.2 of Neoceratodus forsteri. NCBI lineage: Eukaryota > Metazoa > Chordata > Ceratodontiformes > Ceratodontidae > Neoceratodus > Neoceratodus forsteri. The sequence continues at coordinate 306,620,346 of JADMNL010000025.1, forward strand.
ACATGGTATAAAGGGGGCGGTCCCCCGACGCCATCACAGTTCTCCTGCTGGAGACCAGGCTGAAAGGATAGGAGAACCGGACAGGATCTCCCCAACACTAAATAAGGGTACGACACAAAATTCTTGGGGGATGGAGGGTGGGAAAGCCACCTGCTACAAGAGCTCCTCTTGAAGATCTACTGTTACAGTAAACTCTTACGTAACTGTACTATCTGACATCAAGGGGGAGCTCTTGCAGCAGGTAATACCATTAGGGCTGAGTCCCAAGCAGTACCCAAGAAGAGGCCCAGGTCTGACGGGAGGGGGAGAAGAAACAGAAAGACTAAACAGCTTCAAGAGAGCAGGCCCTGCAGGACAGCCAGTCCAAAACCTGCTCTCCCTCCGGGAAGCAATGTCGAGGATGTAATGCCTAACAAAGGTATGGACTGTGCTTCATGTTGCAGCAGTGCAAATATCTGGCGAGGATATGTTCCTTAGGGAAGCAAACGAGGTAGCCACAACCCTGGTGGAATGACCCTTGACCATGTCCAGCAAGGGCTTACCATGATGCTGGTAACAGAAAGAAATAACAGTTCACTAAACAACGTGTTAGAGACTGTTTGGAGACAGGAGCCCCTGTCATCCTGTGTGCAAAGGAGACAAACAACTGGTCCAACTTCCTAGTTGCACTGGTTCTGTGGATGTAATAGTGAAGAATCCTATGCACATCCAGAGTATGCAACAAGGCCTCGCCTTTATTAGAGAACTCCAGATAATAAACCGAAAGGTTAATGTCCAGTTCAGCGTCAAAGCGGACACTACCTTAGGTAGAAAAATACAGGTTTCTCACCTGTAACAGGAGTTCTAGGAGTGGTATAGGTTTGTTCATCCACACTTTATGGCAGGGTCTTTGCCGCTTTAAATACTGCCAGAAGGTCCTCAAGCTGGCTCCTCACACCCACCAGGGTGGTAAAACCCTCAGCTCCAGCCCACGATGCCAGATCTAGCCCACTGGAAGCCAGGTTGCGCGTCGGAGCCGGGGAGGTCGGGCAGGTCATGTGGATGAACATTTACCACCCCTAGAACTCCTGTTACAGGTGAGTAACCTGTGTTTCTAGGGACGTGGATATGTTGTTCAATCCACACTTTGTGGCAGACTCCTAGCAGTTCTCCAGGAGGAGGGAGGCAAGGCGCACACCCCCTAATTAGGGAATAAGGACTGGAGAACAGAGGTCCCAAAACCAGCATTCCGGCGTGACACTAGGTCAATATGGTAATGGGAAATGAAACTGTGTGCTGACTTCCAGGTAGCAGCCCTGCAGATTTCCTGGATAGGGACATCCCTAGAAGCAGCCACTGAGGCAGCGGTATGGCGGGTAGAATATACAGGTTACTCACCTGTAACAGGAGTTCTAGGAATGGTATATGTTGTTCATCCACACTTACTGGCAGGTTCCTTGCTGCTTTAAATCTTGCCGGAAGGTCTTCAAGCTGGCTCCACCACCCACCCGCCACCGGGTGGTAAAACTCTCGGTTCCCCCATGACGCCAGATCTAGCCCGCTGGAAGCCAGGTTGTGCATCGAAGCCGGGGAGGTCGTGTGGGATGTGTGGAAGAACAACATATACCATTCCTAGAACTCCTGTTACAAGTGAGTAACCTGCATTTCTAGGGACATGGATATGTTGTTCTATCAACACTTACTGGCAGACTCCTAGCAGTTCTCCAGGAGGAGGGAGGCAAGGCGCACACCCCCTACTTGGGAAATAAGGACTGGAGAACAGAGGTCCCAAAACCAGCATCCCGGCGTGACACTAGGTCGATGTGGTAATGGGTAATCAAGGTGTGTGCTGACTTCCAGGTAGCAGCCCTGCAGATTTCCTGGATAGGGACGTCCCTGGAAGCAGCCACCAAAGCAGTGGTATGGCCGATAGAATGAGCTCTTATCCCTCTGGGAGGCTCCATGCCCGCCAACCTATAACAGAGATCTATGCAGGAGGTGACCCACCTGCCCATCGTCCACTTGGCTGCAGGTCTGCCAGGTGCGGCTTCAGCGTAGGTGAAAAACAGCTGGAGAACCTCTCCCCGAACTTCAGCCATCCGCTCCTTATAATAAGAGAGCACTCTTCTAGAGTCCAAAGTATGGAGCCTATATTCGGCCTCCGAGGTGTGATTGGGGTAGAACACCGGCAGAGTCAACACCTGGTTAAGGTGAAACTCCGACACCACCTTCAGAAGGAATTTCGGTTGGGGGCGCAGGACAATCTTGTCCCTGTGGAAGACCACATAAGGAGACTCGATGGAAAGTGCCTGGAGCTCTCCCATCCTTCTGGCTGACGTGATAGCCACCAAGAAGGCGGTCTTCCACGACAGGTGAGTGATATCACACTTGTGCATCGGTTCGAATGGCTTGCCTATGAGCTTAGCCAGTACCAGCAGTAGATCCCACAGAGGTGAAGGTTCTCGCACCGGAGGGGATATGTGATCAAGGCCTTTGAAAAAGCGCCCGACCACCTTCTCCTGCGCCACCGACTGCTTTCCAGCCCACGCCCGGTAAGCAGAGATGGCTGCCAGGTGCACCTTAAGGGTCATCGACTGAAGCCCTAGCTAAGAAAGGGACCATAGGTAGTCCAGAATGCTGGCCAAGGAACAGGAGGAAGGGTCCAGCCTTATCCTGACACAAATGGAGAATCTCTTCCATTTGAAGGCATAACATTTTCTAGTGAGACTCATACAGGATGACTCAACAACGTTGAGACCTAATCAGAAAAGACCAAGGCCTGGAACTCTAGCTGCTCAGGAACCAGGCTGTCAGGTGCAGGGATTGAAGGTTTGGGTGGAGTACCTTCCCCGGTTGACTAAGATCAGGTCCGGGCGGGCTGGAAGCCACCTCGGGAGCCTGGAGCTGAGGCTGCGGAGATCTGGAAACCAGAACTGGTGGGGCCAGTATGGGGCTACCAGAATCACCTGCCGTTGTCTCTCCTCGCCTTGAGAAGCACCTTGTGGATTAAGGGAAATGGGGTAAAGGTAGAAGAGGCCCAGGGTCCACGGGCTTGAGAAGGCATCCCCCTGCAGTGAGCCCTGCTGAGGGGGGCGGGCATGAAACAGCCTCAGCTTCGCATTCTCCCTGGAGGCAAACGGGTCCATCTGAGGTGTGCCCCAGTGGGAGAAGAGATCGTATACTACCTCCAGCAGGAGAGACCACTCGTGAGATGCAGCGCCTATCCGTCTTAGGGCATCGGCCAGAGTGTTGGAGGCTCCCGCCACATGGATGGCTAAGAGATCCGCCTCCAGGCTGATCACGAGAGACCAGATGCAGAGAGACTCCTTGCACAGAGGCAAGGAGTGTGCCCCGCCCTGACGGTTGAGGTAGTACGTGGTCGTGGTCTTTTCCGTCGGGACCTGAACCACCTGACCCCATACAAACGGGGCGAAGGCAGTGAGGGCTAGTCAAACTACTCGAAGCTCCAGCAGGTTGATGTAGCATCGAGACTCCTAAGGAGACCAGAGGCCATGGGCTTTGAGCTCCCCCAGATGGGCACCCCAACCCATCACAGAGGCATCGGTCGTTAGAGTGACCGTCGGCTTGAGGCGGACGACTGGGATACCCTCCTGCAGATGAGGTGGGATGAGCCACCACTGCAGGCTGTCCCACATCTACTGGGTCACTGTCACCGGCTGGTCCAGAGGACCAGAGCGCTGTGACCACTGGCTGGCCAGTCCCCATAGCAGGGGACGCAAATGCCAGCGGGCCCAACGGACCATGCTGGTGCAGACCGCCATGAGGCCCAGGAGGCGCAGGAAGTCCCGGGCAGGGTGCAACTGCCCAGCCAGAGATGACTGGGCAAAGGAGGAAAGGACCTTGGCCCTGTCCGCCGGGAGCCGAGCTCTGGCTCGAAGAGTGTCAAGCTCTGCCCTGATGAACTGAATCACCTGCGATGGCATGAGTTCTGATTTGGCCTTATTGATGAGGAGGCCAATCTGAGAGCAGACCTGGAGGGCCAGATCCCTGAACCCCTCCACCTCCAACCTGGAGGGGGCTGCAATCAGCCAGTCATCCAGGTAAGGGTACACCCGGACCCCTCGGCACCACAGGAATGCTGTCATCACTGCCATGCATTTGGTGAAGACCCTGGGAGCTGGAGAGAGGCCGAAGGGCATGGCCCGGAACTCGTAGAAAGATCCCTCTGCTCTGAAGTGGAGGAATCGCTGATGAGAGACTGGCAGATTGGGACGTGAAAGAACGCATCCTGAAGGTCCAGAGAACAGAACCACTCGCCTGGTTCCAAGGATGGAATGATCTAAGCCAGAGTGACCATCCTGAAAGTGCAAGGCCTCAGGAACTTGTTCAGGTCGTACAGGTCGAGAATGGGGCCCAGCCCCCCCCCCCCCATCCGTTTGGGACCAGGAAGTACTTGGCCACAAACCCTGGGTCTGGAGAAGGGTCCGCCATCTCTCTGATCACCTCCTTCTGGAGGAGCAAAGCAATGTCGGCTCGACGAGCTGACCGAGAGGCTGCGGAACGCATAGCCCCCCGTGGGGCGATGGCTCGATAGGGAGGGAACTGCTCCAATTCCAGAGGCAGACCCCTGCCGACCACTTCCAACACCCAGCAGTCCATGGTGATAGCGGATCAAGCGGAAAGGAAGTGGCGGAGCCGTCCCCACGGGGAACCAGCGGTGGCAAGTTAGAGGTGACACCCCTCAACCCGTCACTGGGCAGGCTTGGAGGAAGAGCCCACTGAGGGACCTCCTGGACCCTTGCCCCCAGGCTTCCTACTAGAGGAAGTGGCAGACTTGGCCTTATGGCGCCAAGTATGAGCCTGCTGGCCCTGATGCTGGTGTTGCTGGGCCGGATGTGCCGCAGGAGTGAAAGCTTACGCTGCTGTGGGCAGCCTTTGTCCTTCTGGGCAGACGTGACAGAGTCCAAGGTGGCACTGGACTTCTCGATCCCCTGGAGGTGTCCATCCACTCCGAGCCCGAACAAGTCGGTGCCCAGGAAGGGAACGTCTGCCAGCTTGTGCTGGGTGTCCACTGTGAAGGTGGAAAACTGCAGCCAAGCTCTGCGGTGCATGGCCACTGCGGCCGCAACTGACTCGGCACAAGAGTCACCAACGTCCAAAGAAGTTTGGAGCTGTTGTTTAGCCACTGCCGTTCCCCTATCCCGCACCTGCTTGACCGTCATCTGAAGGTCAGCCAGGAGATGAGGAATCACCTGCTCCAGGGAGCCCATAAGGGTGTGTGAGAAATGTGCCATCAGGATGGCCGAGCAAGCCTGATGAAGATCTAGGGAGGAAGTAGCGTAAACCTTCAGCCCTGAGTAATCCACTTTTTTGTATTCCTTATTGGGTGGTTTGTCCACGTCCCGAGCATTCCCGTAACGCCGGAAAACGCTATCGGCCACCAACCCCTCCGCAGAGGGGTGCTCAGAGAAACTGGAGAGTGAATCGGTGGGGAATGTGTCTTCGAGCCATCCTGGCAGAGGGCAGGACAAGATGCTGGCGCTGCCACAGCTCCTGGGCAGAGACAACAATGGCTTGACCACGGAAAGGAAACCCCTCCGTGAGGGGTCCCTCGGTCCAGTATCTCCATAAAGGGATACTTGGCCCCATTTGAGCAGGTTCCAAGCTGTATCCCAGTAGACTCTGAGTCGAAGCATACCCAAAATCAAGGATGGGCTCTCGTCCACCGACTGGCCCCCCTGCAGACTCCAGGTCAAGCGGCCTGGAGAACAGGGAGGAGTCATCGTCAGACTCCGAGGAATCTGCGAACAGCTGCTGGGTGCCTGAGCCACCCTCCACCTGTCGAGGTCTATCGGTAGTGAGGGTGACCGACAACCTATGAGGCAAGCCCTGACCCGACCGAGAATTCTTGGTCGGGGCCCCAGTCGTCGGTTGTGGAGACAGAGGTTCAACCACAATGGATGGAGCAGCCGGTTTTGACCGCACAACCGGCGCCGGATCCTTGACTACCACGTGGGGTTGTTTCGGCCGTTCCGGTGACAGCCACTTAATGGCCAGAGAAGGCAACGGAGTTGACTTGTTACCGGTCAGTAAACATTGCTGCCACATCAAGTCCTCGTAGCGCTGATGCAGCTTCGCTGAGTTTATCTTCCAAGACGACGTACAGGATTTAACGGTGACGACGCTTTTCCATGGTGCAGCGACCAGACCGCCAATGTCAGCAGGACCGACTGGACCTGGAAGAGGACCGAGACCTCGAGAGTTCGAGGTGGGTCACAGAGGAGCAGGAAACCTGCCCTCTTCGGTGCAGGGACATTAACCAGGGACTTCACAGGAGGCACAGTAAATCCTCGTAATCACCGCTTGTCGCTTTCTCCAGTCGACAACTGTCCGACGGGTGAGAAAAATCTCGACGCGTCCGACGGATGTCTCCAGCCAGCTGACCTGACAAGGGACACCATGAGGCCAGCCACAACCTCGACCAAAGTCGAGGTGTGACGGTCAATGAAGGAGATCTCTCCGCTCCCACGAACATCGACGGTAGGACTTAGCCTTTAGGGTCCTTCTTTCTGGACCGACTGGAATGTCCTGATGGCCCTTCTCACTTAATGGAGAGGGACTGGCAAAGCTCCTTAAAAAAAGCAGTGTAGGAGGAGCCCAAGGAGAGCAGGATAAATGCCGCGGCCGAGGAGGAAGCAGCAGCAGCCTGGGCAGCCTCCTCCTTGAGGGCGATCATCTGCTCCAACTGTTCCTCGGAGCCTGCCACAGCGGACACCACCCAATGGGCCTCCTTAGACTTGACCAGCGGGTAACGTTTTTTGGGGCGCCCAAGAAGAAGTCTGGCAGCATGGTCCTCCAAGACCGAAGCTGAAAAGGACTTGCACAATTCGCAAGCCTGCGAATCATGGCCAAGCCCCAGGCAGTAGACGCACGTGGAGTGCGGATCAGTCCGGGACATCATCTGCTCAACGGGCACCGGACAGAGCCGGAGTCATTTGTCCATCAGCAGCCCTGAGGGAAGGCGAAGCCAGGGTCTTGTAAATTTTAAAATTAGTTTCAGAAATTCTGAAGAGTGTGGGATCGAGGCCTAAAACGCAGAGAGCTAAAGGAGGGAACCCGGCTTCCAAGCGGTAAGGAAGATCTGGCGTCATGGGGCGGAGCCGAGGGTTTTACCACCCAGGTTGATGCGAGGAGCCGGCTTGAAGACCTTCTGGCAACATTTAAAGTGGCAAAGAACCTGCCACAAAGTGTGGATTGAACAACATATCCACTTCCCTAGAGCTTAGGATTCGTGCACATGGTCACCCTGTCCCTGTGGAAAATAAGATAAGGCTCCTTACACATAAGGGCCTGAAGCTCAGAAACCCTCACAGTGGAAGTAATAGCAACTAAAAATAATGCTTTCCACGAAAGAAAGTGTAGCTCGCAAGATGCGACTGGTTCGAAGGGAGGCAGGGTGAGCTTCTTGAGAACGAAAAGCAAATCCCATGGTGGGACTGGGTCTCTCCTGGGAGGTCTGATGTGAAGGACCCCTATAAGAAAGGTCTTGCACACAATAAGCTGTGCCAGAGTCCTCTCCCCATATGGTGCATGGTAAGCTGAGACCGCACACTTATGTACCTTGATGGACGAGTAACTTAGGCCCAAGTCCATGAGGAGAAGATAATCCAGCACATGTCTAACTGGACAATCCAGGGGATCTAGGGCACAAGCCGCTGCCCAGTGGCAAAAAATGCTTCCACTTTATGGCAAAAGTTGCCCTAGTGGAAGGTTTCCTTGCAGCCACCAGGACCTCTGCCACCCTGCTTGACACTCCTAATCTTTCTTCTGCCAAGACTGCAGAGGCCAAGCATGTAGATGAAGAGATTGCAGAGCAGGATGGACCAGTGTCCCCTGTTCTTGAGAGAGCAAGTGGGTGGAGAGTGGCAATTGTACTGGAGGTTCTGAGGTCAGTTGCTGCAGCAGCGGGTACCAAATTTGCCGAGGCCAAAGAGGGGCTACCAGAAACATTCTGGCTGCCTCTGACTGTAATTTGAGCAGTACTCTCTGAATAAGAGGGAAGGCGTTAGAAACTTCTCTGTCCAGGAGAGGGACAATGCGTCTCACCAGAAAACACCAGGCCCTGGATCGAGCGAGCAGAAATTTGGCAGTTTGGCATTGCACGGGGACGCAAAGAGGTCCATTTCTGGATGGCACCAGCAACCCAAGAGGTCTTCTGCGACCTCTTGGAGCAAGTCCCACTTGTGGTTCAGAAAACGAGAGTGACTGAGACTGTCGGCGAGAACGTTCTGGTTTCTTGGCAGGCGTACAGCTGTGAGATTCAGATGATGTTCTACTTCCCAGTCCCACACTCTCATGGCCTCCCTGCAAAGGGGCGTATGACTGAGTGCCCCCTTGTTTGTTGATGTAGAAGACAACCAGGGTGTTGTCTGACTGCACCAAAAGAGAACCTGGAGGGATCTGGTCCTGAAATGCCATCAGGGCATACAGAACGGCTCTCAATTCCAGAACATGTATGTATAGAGCGCATTCTGTGGGGGATCCTGACCCTCTGGTTCTGTGAGCCCCCCATCCTGACAATGAGGCATCTATCGACAGAGTTTGTGATGGAGGCAGTCTCTGAAAGGAGATGCCTTCTTCTAGATGTGGGGGACTGAGCCACCACTTGAGGAAGCGATGGACCACTGCAGAGATTCGAACCTGTTGGTCCAAACTGTCCACCGCTGGGTCCCAACTGGACCTTGAGGTGCCACTGCAGAACTCTCATGTGAAGTCTGGTGAGGGGAACCGTCACAATGGCTGCAGCCATGTGGCCCAGTTGCTGAAGAATAACCCTCGCCAGAATGGAGGAAGCTGCTCGGACCCTGCACGCCAGGTCCATCAAGCGATCTGCCCTGTCCAGAGGCAAGAAAGCCTTCCCCTGAACAGTGTCCAGGACAGCCCCTATATATTGCAATTGCTGGGAAGGCCTGGGTTGCAATTTTGGCAGATTCATGGTGACACCCAGGGAAAGAAAAAGGTTCTCCATCTCTTCTAGGGTCACTGCCAGCTGGCTTGCTGACTTGGCTGACAGAAGCCAGTCATCTAGGTAACGGTAGATGAAGTGGCCTTTCCTCCTGAGAGCTGCCGCCACTACTGCCCGGCACTTGGTAAAAACCCTGGGTGCTGAAGAAAGGCCGAATGGCAGTACCCTGAATTGGTAATGCTGATCCCGAAACCTGAATCGGAGGAATCTTCTGTGGGAACGCAAGACCTTTGATATGCATGTAGGCGTCCTGCATATCTAGGGAGCATAACCAATCTCCTTGTTGGAGGAGGGGGAACAGGCTTGCCAGGGTCTCCATCCAGAACCTCTGGTATTTGATGGAAAGACTGAGCTGACTTAAATCCAGGATGGGGTGAAGGTCTCCCGTTTTCTTTGGGACCAGAAAGACACAGGAGTAAAAACCCTTGCCCCGCTGATGGCGAGGAACTGGCTGGATGGCTCTTGTACAGCAGCTGCTGGATTTCGGCTGACAGTAGTTCTGCGTGGGCCAGTGGATAATGGATTGGGGGGGGGGGGGTTTGTCCAGTGGAATGCTGAGGAATTCTAATGAGTAACCTCTCAGAATGGTGTCGAGCACCCACTGATCCGTGGTTATGCTGGACCATTCTACATGGTAAAGGGAGAGTCTCCCTCCCACTCTCTTGTCTTGAGTCTCCCGAGGGGAAGGAAGGAGATGCAGCAAGTCAGGCAGTGGAGGGAGGGGGACCCTATGCCCCAGGAGCTCTGGGCTGCTTGGGGGCTGGGGCGAACCGAGGGGCAGGGTGACCACGTCTTTTGAATCCCTTCCTTGGGATTGCTTACCCCCTTATTCCTGATCCTTATGAAAGAGATGGCAACGGGGGCCCTGGGGTACTGACTTGTACATCCAATGTACATCAGCTTCTTTGACCAAAGATTCGACTTCCGGACCACACAAAATGGGACCCTGGAATACAGCGTCGAGGACAGAGTCTTGGAGAGCTTGGCTGAACCCAGAGAGCCTAAGCCAGGAATGTCTCCTCAGGCAGACACCTGTTGCCGTGGCCCGGGAGGCCAGATCCACACAATCGTACAAACATCTGAGAATATGTTTGTCCATGTCAGCACCTGACTGGGCATAGGCTAAGATCTCCTCTTTTGTGTTGGAGTCCGGGAGAATCTTAACCAACTCTAGGGTTTTTTTCCCCCATAAGGATTGCTGGTATGTCACCATATGGGTGAGAAAATTTAAGGACCGTATTGAGCCCGTGGCTGAGGTAAAAACCTTTCTGCCCCAACTGTCCATTCTCTTGGATTCAGGATCCGGTGGTTGGGAGCTCAGGCGTTTAGGCTGGCTACCTCTGCTATGAGTGGCTCTAAGCACCAGAGAGGTGGCCTTTGGGTTCTTCCCCTGAAAGGGTTCCACCTTGTGGGGTTTGTACAGTCAGTCTGCCTTCTCTGGGATGGCAGGGGTGGACGATGCTTTACGCCATGTGATTCTGGCGACATCCTGGAATGGCTCAATGAGAGGAAGGATGACCAAAGGCTCTGGATCCTTGGACCCTCTGAAATTTAGCCAGGTGTCTGCATTCCAAGTCCAGTTCTTCTGTGTCCTATTCATAGACAGACTGGATGTGACGCATGATGTCTAAAACTGACAGGTCATCTGAAGGGGACCTTGGAGAGTCCCTAGAGCCCAGAGAGAGTGGAATGAAGCCTTCTTCCTCAGAGAACTCCAGAGATGAGGGGCTAGCGACCCCGTCGTCCAGAGAGGATGGACATCCCCTGCAGGAGAGGACTGGAGAAGAATGCCGCCTTCTGCACTTGCCCTTGTCTGGGAGGGTTATCTCTTCTCCTTCCGGCGTGGGGGTCAGAGGAGGAGGAGGTTGCGGGGTAGGGTCTGGGGTGCTATAAAGAAGGTCCCTTTTACGCCGGCTCAGTGGCGCAGAGGCCTGAGGGCGCTGGCGCTACTCGAACACCGCGACTCCGGGTTCAGAAACGGACTCGGGACACTGGGGTCGAGCAGGAGAGGAGAGGATTGAGCATCCATAGGACTACTCTCCTCCTCCTGGGGTGGGGTAGTGATCCTCCGCCTGCAGCGGACCCCGGTGGAGACCGGGAGCACTGCATGAGCGTCACAACAGTGGGAGGAACCAGAAAACAGAAAAACATCCCAATCTGGCCGGATGACTGCAGCTGGCCTATTGGCGCCTCCGAAGGGCCTCACATGGAAGTTCCACCTACCTCAGCAGCGCCCTGGGACCGAGAGAAGAGTGTGCTGGGTGTCCCCACCGGTGCCTTCCACCTTGGAGGGGACCTACCCAGCGAAGAGTTATGTTGGGCTACCCCGGGGGTCAGGCTGCAATATGACGTAAGGGGCTCCAGGGGAAGGAGTAGTAAGAGGACCTCAAGGGACTGTGGCTGCCCGAAGGAGTGGCAGATCCTGGGCACGTCGGGGCAAAAAGAAATAATGCAAAAAAAAAAAAAAGTCCCCTTTGACCGTGTTCCACCACAATGTAAAGAGTGAACCGATGTACACCACCAGGACTGCTGGGATGGGCGTCTCGTGCGCTGGACCAGGTGTCTGAGGCTCCTGCGGGTCAGGCATCTGGTCTACATGGTCCTGATTGTCCTTGTCCGGCAGCTGTGGTTCTGTGTTGCCAGGTGACCCAGTGTCTGGGGTCAGAGGGGGATCAATGGATGACCAGCCCGCCCCCGCCCGAAGGCAGGGCATGCGTCTGAGTCTCTTCTGGCAACTGCTGTGGCCTGGAGTCAGGGGCTGATTTGGTCGTCAATGCCCGATAGGCAGAGGCAGGCGGGCGTACTTTAGCTGGTGGTGGGGGTGTCCAGTAACGAACGTCCTCCCGCCGCTTGCACTTTTCCGATGAGCCACCTGGTTTGCCTACGTCCTTAGGCTTACTGGCAGGTGAACAAACCTCCTGGGGCGACCCTGAAGAGGATATGTGGGGTCGGTGAGCCAGGGAGGAACAGGACGGTGAATGCCCCGATGACAAAGGCTCTTTAGCTTTGCCCTGAGAAGAGACAGGAGCATGCTTAGACTTATGGGCCTCGGTCGACTTAGGAGGGCCCGAGCCCGACCTTCCTCCCGAGGCCGAAGATGAAGGCTTCTCGACCGGCGACTTGGGGCGTGACTCAGACCTGGCTCTATCCTTATCCCTATGATGGTGATGCTTCCCGTCTCACAACTTACCTTTGGGAGGGGAGTCCTTGGCGGGACAGAAGGAGCTGTGATCCAAGGACTGCTGCATGGCGGCCACCTTTTGCTCCAGGAGATATGTTTTCAGGGCATTCGCTCTCCTGGTCCTGGTCTTCTGATTGAACTTTTTGCAGTGTGGGCAGTCGGCAGGCCAGTGGTCGGGGCCTAAACAGATGAGGCAGGCTGCGTGGCCATCTTTGGCCGGAATCTGTTTGCTGCACACACCCTTAGACTTGTGTTGCGGTGGAGAGGGCGATGACATAAACGGAGAAGGATGTTTGACTGAAGAAACACTGAAAAAATAAATTCTTTCAGAAGCAGTCGACTGCATCAAAGGCATCCGGGGAGCCAAACCTAGCAGGCCGACGACAGGAAACGAACTGGGATGGCGCCAGGGGACCGCCCATTTATACCACGTCTGATGTCAGGCAGAGCCAACGCTGGGGGTGGTCCCCCCCGCTACAGACTGCTAGCTACAGGATTTTTCTGTGGGGTCCTAACGCCTGGCAACATTAGTCCTAATGGTATGATCATCTGCTGCGAGAGCTTCCCCCTCGAATGTCAGATCAGACCGTAAGAACAGGTTACTCACCTGTAACAGTAGTTCTAGGAGTGGTATATGTTGTTCATCCACACTGTCTGGCATTGTCCCTTTCCCCTTTAAATCTTGCCGGAAGTCTTCAAGCTGGCTCCTCCCACCCACCCGGGTGGTAAATACCTCGGCTCCGCCCCATGGCCTCAGATCTAGCCCGCTGGAAACTACAGGTTGTGCGCCTAAAGCCGGGAGGTCGGTGGGTGGGGGATGATAGATCAACATATACCACTCCTAGAACTACTGTTACAGGTGAGTAACCTGTGCTTCTAGGGCGTGGATATGTTGTTCATCCACACTGTCTGGCAGACTCAAGCAGTTCTCTGGGAGGAGGGAGGCAAGGCACACCCCCTAGGGAACAGAGATTGGAGAACCGAGGCCCCAAAACCAGCATCCCGACGTGACTCTAGGTCAATGTGGTAATGGGTAATAAAGGTGCTTGCTGACTTCCAGGTAGCGGCCCGACAGATTTCCTGGATAGGGATGTCCCTGGAAGCAGCCACCGAAGCAGCAGTATGACGGGTAGAATGAGCCCTTAGCCCTTTGGAGCTCCTTACCCGCCAATTCATAGCACAGACCTATGCATGATGTGATCCATCTCGCAACAGTCCGCTTGGCTGCAGGTCTGCCAGAAGCTGCTTCCAGCGTAGGTGACAAACAGCTGGCGAACCTCTCCCAATTTCCTGCCGTCCTCTCCTTATAATAGGAGAAACACGTCTGAGGTCAGAGTATGGAGCCTATACTCAACGTCCGAGGTGTAATTAGAGGTAATATACTGGCAGGGTCAACACCTGGTTAAGGTGAAACTCTGACATCACCTTCGGAAGGAATTTCGGTTGGGGGCGCAGGACAACTTTGTCCCTGTGAAAGACCAGATAGGGGGAGTCCACTGAAAGCGCCTGGAGCTCCCCCGTCCTTCTGGCTGATGTGATAGCCACCAAGAAGGCCGTCTTCCACGACAAGTGTGAAAGTGCAGACTTGTGCATGGGTTCGAATGGCTTGCCCATGAGCTTTGCCAAAACCAGCAAAAGATCCCACGGAGGTGGAGGTTCACGCACCGGAGGAGATATGTGGTCCAGGCCTTTGAAAAAGCACCCGACCACCTTTTCCTGGGCCAACGTCGGCTGACCAACCTGTGCCTGGTAAGCCGATATGGCTGCTAGGTGCACCCTAAGGGTCGATGACCGAAGACCCCCTTTGGAGAGGGACCAAAGGTAGTCTAGAATGTTAGCCACCGAGCAGGATAAGGGGTCCAGACCTTTACCCTGACACCAAATGGAAAATCTCTTCCATTTGAAGGCATAACATTTCCTAGTCGATTCTTTTCGAGATGCCTCCACCATGGTGTAGACATCCTCAGAAAGACCCAAAGCCTGGAACTCTAGCCGCTCAGGAACCAGGCTGTGAGGTGCAGGGATTGAAGGTCCGGATGAAGGACCTTCCCTGGTTCAGAGATATCAGGTCCGGGCGTACTGAGCCGCCGGGGTCCTGCAGCTGAGGCTGTGGAGATCTGGATACCAGAACTGGCGTGGCCAATCTGGGGCTACCAGGATCACCTTAACCCTTGTCCTTCCTCACCTTGAGTAACACTTTGTGGATCAAGGGAAATGGAGGAAAGGTAAAAGAGGCCAGGGGTCCACGTGCCCTCGAGAAGGCATCCCCTGCAGCGAGCCCTGCTGAGGGGGCAGCATGGAACAGCCTCAGCTGGTGTTCTCCCGGAGGCAAACAGGTCCACCAACGGTTTGCCCAACGAGAGAACAGGTAGTAGGCTACCTCTGGATGGAGAGACCACTCAGTAGGATGTCTCGGCCTAAGCGGCTGAGAGCATCCGCCAGTTAGTCAGCGACTCCTGCCACATGGATGGCTAGGAGATCCGCCTCCAGCCGGGCTGACGAAGGTCCAGATCTGGAGCGCCTCCTTGCATAGCAGACGGAGTGCGTGCCGCCTCACCTGTTGTTGAAGGTAGTACATGGTCGTAGTATTGTCCGACTGGGACTTGAACCACTTGACCCTGGAGCTGAGGAGAGCTGACAGAGCCAGGGTCTGACTGCCCTGAGCTCCAACAGGTTGATGTGGCATCGGGACTCCTCTGGGGTCCAGAACCCGTGAAACCCTGTACTCCCCATGTGGCTCCCCGGCCCGTGAGAGGCATCGGTCGTGGGACAACGATCGACCTGGGCGGATAAACGAGATCCCTTCCAGCAGATGATTGGACGGTCCACCATTGTAGGGCGTCCCACATCCCTGGGTGACCGTGACCAGCTGGTGTAAAGACTCTGACGCTGAGACCACTGGGGCAGGCCCCACTGGAGGCGCATGTGCAGTCTGGGCCCAGCGGACCACCGGCGTGCCGCCCGCCATGTAGCCCAGGAGGCGCAGGAAGTCCCGCAGGCAGTGAGTGCCCAACCAGAAATGATTGGGCAAGGAGGAGAAAACCTCGCCCTGTCCGCGGAGCCGAGCTCTGGCTTGACGAGTAGAGCTCTGCCCCGATGAAGCCCATCACCTGAGAAGTGCGAGTTCGATTTGGCCTCCGTTGATCAGAAGGTCCAAGGCTGAGCAGGTTAGGAGGGTCAGGTCCTGGACCTCTCCACCTCCTGAAGGGAGGATCCGCCAGGAGCCAAGCGTCCAGGTAGGGTAAATCGAACCCCTGGCGAGAAGATGGGCTGCCACACTGCAGTACATTGGTAGAAAACCCTTGGGGCGATGACAGGCGAGCGGCGTAGCTCTGAACTAATACAGGTCCCTTAGGCCCTGGCGGAGGAACCGTTGATGAGGCAGACCCGGATGAGGGCGTGGAAAAAAAGATCTGAAGATCAGGGTGCAGAACCACATGTTCGCTCAGGATGGTATGATCTGATTTAGAGTTACCATCCGAAGGTCCAAAGACCTGAGATAACGATTCAGGTGGTACAGATCTAGAATGGGGCGTAACCCCCGTCCGTTTGGGCACCAGGAAATACCTGGAGGCGAAGCCAAGGTCTGAAGGAGATCCGTCACTCGGGAAGACGCCTCTTTGAGGAGGTAGCGCAATGTCGTCTCGGAGGACAGACTGGGTGACTGAGATCAAGCTCTCGGCTGGGGCACAGACTCGGCTGGGAGGTGCTGCTCAGATTCAAGGGCAGACCCTGCCCGACCACTCCCAGGACCCATCTGTCTGTGGTGATGCACGGACCAGGCCGAGAAGCAGTGGCGGGCCGGCCCCCCGGGAGGACACGAGGCTGGTGGCCAGAGCAGGGAGACACCCCGGCCCATCACTGGGCAGGCTTAGGGAGGAGGGCACTGGACCAGCCCTCGGCCTCCTTCTGGAGGCTGCTGGGGACCTTGGGCCTAGGCGCCAGCCTGAGCTCTACGCTTGTTGACACCCCTGGAGCGGTGGTTGTCTGACCCGCAGGGAAGAGATGACGAAAAGCTTCTTCCTGCGCTTCTGCTGGTTCTTACCTGAAGAACCCTTAGCAGATGTAGCATCTAAGGTGGCATTAGATTGCACGATCGCTGCAGGGTGACCTGCCACTCCTGGCCAGAGAGGTAGGTGCCAGGAAGGCCATCAGCTAGCTGTGCTGAGTATCCACAGGAAAGAGGTTAACCTCAGCCAAGCCCTGCGGCTGGATACCGCTGCAGCTAGTGAGCAGGGCTGAGATCACCCGTCCGGATGGTCTGGAGTTGTTGTTTAGCAACAGCTCTGCCTAATCCTGACCTGCTTGACGTGATCTGCATGTCAGCTGGGAGGTGGGGAGAACTTAGTCAGCGACTTAAGAGGCATGAGAAGGAGTGTGCCATAATCACCTTGAGCTTGTCTGGAAGGCCAAAAGATGATGCAGCATAGACCTTCAGCGCGAGTGGTCCATAGTTTAAGACTCTTTGTCTGGAGGGATCAATGTCGGCTGAGCTGCCGACCGCCACACAGATACTGAGGGGCAGTCACAAGGCTTTCCGCCCGAGGTGCTCAGTAAACCCCGCCAAAGACCCTGTGGGCACTGCGTGCACCGTGCCATGCGGGCAGATGGAGGGCTGGGCAGGGAGGCTGAGCGCTGCCAGAGATCAAGGCTGGACCAATGAAGCACAGGACTGGAAATGCCTCCGTGAGGTATCCCCCTCTTAAGAATATCCGTAAGGGGATATTCAGCCTTTTTCTGGATAGGCTGTAGGGCCATCCCGTCAATTAGGAAATAGGCAGGAGGATGCCCTGGAAGGAGGCCCTTCTTCCAAGCAGGCCGGCTCATCGAGAGAATGAGGGCCAGTGTTATCAGAATCGGGAGGTCCCGATAAAGGCTGCCCACTAAGTCCCCTCGATCGCCTGGGGCGTCATCAGGGGTGACCGTAATTCAACAGTCTGTGGGAGACCCGAGACTGTTGGGCCTCCCTGGAGACCCCCCCTCCCGAGGCAGCGCAGGTGGAGGTTCACCAAGGTGGATGGGGACACCTAGAAACCCGTTGCGTGGAAGGAAGCACGGAGACAATCGGTGTCTGAGGCGGCCGAAAAGGGCTGAGGCCAAGAGATAGCCGGGACCACAGGGAGCCGGCTTCTGACCTGCTTGGAAGGAATTGCTGCCACATGAATCACTTACAGCGTCGGCAATTTAAGCCGAGAGCCTCTCCTAGTCCGAGGAGAAGGGCAGCGTGGCGGCGCCTCTTGGTGAGTGCTGTCGCCCTTTTGGGTCGATCGACAGGACACGTCCTCTGATCGAGACCGATGGTGTCGGCTTTGTCGATAACGGAGAGACTGGGCTTCAGTGAAAACCAGGCTCCAGTTCTGTCCCTCAGTCAGGAGCCCAGCAGGCGGGTCTCTCATCGCCGAAGGAGAAAACAGCGTTCTCTCAAAAGAATCAGACAGGAGTCGGTGATAACGGCTCGATCGGGTCGAAATAATCTCGGCCGGATCAGCGACTCCCTCCTTCACAGCCCGGTACAGACAGAGGCTCCAGAAACCCATGACCAGGAGGAAATTTAAGGCCGAAAGCGAGACATTGGACACGCTCTCATTCAGGAGGCTGCTTCCCCATTCGAAGAAGTTTGGATCCTTTCTTAGGCAGGATGAGTGCGACCGAGGGCCTCACCTTGGAAGGGAGGAACTGGCACCAAATCATAAAGGAACCTGAGAAGAAGAGCCCAGATTGAGCAAGACAAGAAACCTGAAGCTAGCTGAGGCTTGGGCGACTTCTTCCTCGAGACGCCCATGCACTTGAAACTACCATCGGCGGATCCCGCGGCCTTGAGAAACGCCACACCAGCCTCCTTGATTTTACCGGTGGGTTAGGAGCTCGGTCTACCCAGCTGACGCGCCTGGCGATCTTCCAGGGCGTTGGGGTGGAAGGAAGCGCCAAATGGAGCACTGCAAGGTATAAGTGAATCAGAACCGAGGCAGTAAGCACATACGAGATTGGGGATGGATTGTGACAGCATTTCTGTCCAGAAGAACACGGCGAAACCGGAGACGCATTGTCATCCATGTCGAATCAGAGTAAGTAAACTCTAATGAGGTTTCAGGCCGAAAGATCTTGGTGAAAACAAGTCGAAACAAATCAGGGCCTCAAAACACTACAGAGCCAGGGAACCTGAGATCTTCAAGCGGAAAAGGAGATCTGGCGTCATGGGGCGGGCAGTGTTACCACCGGGTGGGTGGGAGAACCAGCAGAAGACTTGACAAGATTTAAAGGAAGGGACAATGCCAGACAGTGTGGATGAACAACATATCCACGCTCCTAGAAATACAGTTACTTAGAACTTACCGTAACAGTAGATCTTGAGAACAGCTCTTGCAGCAGGTTACACATTAGGACAGAAGAAGCCAGCGCCATGGACCCCATGGAAATTTTCTAGCTAGCAATATTCAGTGGGGACGGCCCCCGACGTCAGGCATAGTACATAAGGGAGCGGTCCTCCAGAATCCCCAGTTCTCCCGTCGGAGACTCCCGGCCGCTGGATGACATCAGAAAAGGAGACTGAGGATCCACCGTCAAATGACAGTCAGAAAGATGCTGAAACACCTGATCCTAGGAGAAGGATGCTGGAACTAGAATCTACCTCCGGCGGGGATGGTGGGAGGGAAAGTACCTGCTGCAAGAGCTGTTCTCGAAATTCTACTATTATGGTAGAGTTCTTACGTAGCTGTAGCTATCTTACTTGAGAAACAGCTCTTGCAGCAGAGTACCCCGTGGACTGATTCCCAAGCAATCACAAATCCCACACCATTGGGAGGAAGGTAGAAATCCTTGAGCGAAAACAAGCCCTGGGACAGAAGTCCTGAAGGACTGCTAGATCAAAACCTGCTCTTAAGCCTCCAATGCAATGTCCAGGCTATAATGCCTGATGAAAGTGTGTACGGAGCTCCAAGTAGCTGCAGCACAAATAGCTGAGGTGGACACGTTCTTTAAAGCTGCAAAGGAGGTGGCCACCCCTCTGGTGGAATGACCCTTAACTGTGCCCAGTAAGGGTTTGTTGCGCTTCTGCTAACAGAACGTGATACAGTGAATAAGCCACCTGGACAGCGACTGTTTTGAAACAGGAGCTCCCATCATCCTTTGAGCAAAGGAGACAAAAAACTGGTCCGATTTTCGGAGGAGTTTGGTTCTGGTCAGGTAGTATCAGAGACACCTATGCATATCTAAAGTGTGCAGGAGGGCTTCTCTTCAATTAGAGTACTTAGGAAAGTACACCGGTAGATCGATATCCTGATTAAGGGTGAGAGCTGAGACCACCTTAGGCAGAAATTTAGGATTAGTCCGTAGGGATACCCTGTCTTGGTGGAACACCAAATAAGGCTCTTTGCACATAAGTGCACGGAGTTCAGAAATTCTTCGGCCAAGGTGACGGTAATTAAAACAACATCTTCCAAGTGAAGAAAGTAGCTGTCATCTGCTGACTGGTTCAAGGTAGATCCCAAGGTGGAATCGGATCCTTAATGGGGGCCCTAAGGTGAGTACAACCCTCAGGAAGGCTCGTGTCGTGTCCAGCTGGAGTTAAAGTGTGTGTTGGCCTATAGGAGCGTGATAGGCTGAGATAACACAGAGGTGTACCTTAATGGGAAGTAAAGCCAAGCCTGTCTGGAAAGGCACAGGCAGTCCAAGCTCAACTTCTCTGGACAATCCAAAGGCGAAAAACGCATGCTAGCAGACAATATACAAAACCTCGCACTTCATGGCGTGGAGTCGGCGATAAGTGAAGCGGTTTCCTAGCAGCAGCCAGAATGTCTGCTACCTCTTGCGAGACCCCGTGTCGCATCATGGCTATGTCTCTAGGAGCCAAGCGGTAGGTTCAGGAGCGTAGGTCCGGATGGACTAAGGAACCTTCCTGAGACAGCAAGTGGGAGGTGATTGGCAGCGGCACTGGAGGTTCCCGGGACAGCTGATGCAAAAGAGAACCAGATCTGTCTGGGCCAAAATGGCACGATACGTATTAGCGTCGCTTGCTCTCTGCGAAGTTTCAGAAGAACCCTCTGGATCAACAGAAAAGGGGGGAAGGCAGAGAGGAATCTGCCTGCCCAGGAGAGGGACAACGCGTCTCGCCAGAAAACACCAGGCCCTGGATCTAGCGAGCAAAAATTGGGCAGTTTTGCATTGGATGGGGACATGAAAAGGTCTAATTCTGGTGTGCCCCATCTGAGAAACAGATCCTCTACTACCTCCTGGAGTAGTTCCCATTTGTGGACTTTGGCCTGAGAGCGGCTCAGGCCATCTGCGACGACACTGTCCACCCCTGGGATATGAACAGCAATGAGGTTTGCGCAGTGTTGCAAAACCCAATCCCACACCCTCATGGCCTCCCTGCAAAGCGGGTAGGAGTGGGTGCCTCTTTGTTTATTGAGGTACTACATCACCGCGGAACTGTCTGTTTGTAACAGAAGAGCACCCGGTGGGATCCCTGACTAGAAGGCCTGCAGGGCGTGAAGAACTGCTCTCATTTCCAGGATGTTCATGTGGAGATGAGATACTTGGGCTGTCCACAGGCCCGGAGACCGAACACCGTTAAGGTGTGCTCCCCATCCCAGTCCTGAGGCGTCTGTGGAGAGTGTCACAATCAGAGACGGCGCAGTGAAGAGGACTCCCGCCAATAGATACCTCTGATCTAGCCACCATTGCCAATCCCAGATTACGGCCTTCGTGATCCGGATTGGGTGCTGCAGATGGTCTTGCTTTTGATCCCACTGGACCCTTAACATCCACTGGATTACCCGCATGTGGAGACGGGCTAGTGGGACTGTGGCAATGGCCGCAGCCATGTGTCCAAGCAGGCAAAGGACAAGTCTGGCAGGAACGGTCGTCTTCGCTGAAAAGTCCCTGATGAGGGATCTGATGTGTTCCGCTCTATCCGGGGGGAGAAAAGCTTTCCCCTGGACGGTGTCCAGAACTGCACCTATGAACTGCAGAGTCTGAGACAGAACCAGGCGTGACTTCTCATGATTGATGATGATGCCCATCTCGAACAGAGACTGAGTACGGTGAATGGTGGACATCAGGGCCTCCCATGTGGGTGCCATGAGAAGCCAGTCGTCCAGGTAGGGGAACACGTAGTGGCCTTGTCTCCTCAGAGATGCCACTACGACCGCCATGCACTTCGTAAACACCCAAGGTGCTGATGACAGCCCGAAGGAGGCTCAGGAACTGATAATGGCGACCTCAGAGACTTCGAGCACAGGAACTTCATGCGCGAGCAATGGGTATGGCAGGTAAGCGTCCTGCATGTCCAGGGGCGCTAAGAAGTGTCCTGCTCGAGGCATGGGGAATCAGACCTGGGAGGTCACCATGCGGGCGTTTGTCAGGGACCGATTCGTTGAGGTCACTGAGGTCCAATATCGGACGGAGGTCCCCTGTTTTCTTTGGACCCAGAAAGAAGTGAGAATATCCTAGACCTCTCTGGTTCCGCGGTACGTGCTCTACAGCTTTTTTTTCCAGAAGGACGAGCACCTCCTGCTGTATGAGCAGGGAATGCTGACCCGAGTAACAGGAGAACAGGGGAGGTGTGGCCGGTGGGTGGTCAGAAACTCTATGAAATGGTCTTTCTTGACCAACTGAGGAACCCACCGGTTGGCGGTAATAGACTGCCACCCTGAAAAGTGGCGAGCGATGCGACCCCCGACCGGGGCGGGGGCCGGGAAGGAGTCATGCTGTGGCAGCACTGGTCCCTGCAAGCTGGGCCGATTCCGTATAACGTTGGCCTCTGCTTGGGGACGACTTCGCCTGGGCTTTACGCTGAAAAGTGCCCCTTTGCTGCTGGCCGGAACGTGGCTGCAGCCTTTGATGCCGGCTGCGAAAACTGCTCTGGTTCCTGCGAAAGGAACCCGGCCTGGATCTGTACACAGCCTGTACAGATTGGACTGCCTTCCCAGCGTCCTGGAGTTTGGTGATGACCTTCTCCGAGGGTTCACCAAAGAGTACTTTGCCATTATATGGGATGTCAAGAATGTTCTTCTGTACGTCCGGGGTGAAGCCAGAGACACGGAGCCAAGAGTGTCTCTGGAGACAAATGCCTGAGGCTGCCGCTCTGGCAGATGAGTCCGCAGAATCGTATGTGGCTCGTAGCACTTGGGTACCCACATCTGACCCTGTGCAGAGAAGACTGAGGTGCTCAGCCTTTTGATCGCCATCCAGAAGCTTATCGACCAAGTCCTGGCCCTGTTCCCACAGGGCGTTCTGAAACTGTACCATGTGGGTGAGGTAGTTCAGAGACCTAATGACACATGTAGCAGCTGCATATGTGCATCTCCCCAGGGCATCCAATTGCTTGGATTCCTGGTCCGGTGGCTGTGTGCTCATATGTAGTGGTCTTTGAGACCGGTCATGCGAGGCCGTGATGACCAGGGAGTCTGCCACAGGTTGTTGGGCCAAGTACTGGTCCTCTCTTGGGGCCTTGTACAGGCGGTCAGCCTTCTTCAGCACTGCGGGGAGTGGGTGTGGGCGGCTTCCACGCCTCAGCCTTGGTGGCGATCATAAAAGTGTCTACCAAGGGTGGTACTACCACAGGCTTTGGGTCTTTCTGCCGAAGACAGCAGGCAAAGCTTTGTCGTTCGGAGTAAAGGTCTTCAGCATCCCACCCCATGTTGTCCTGGATGTGCCTCATGATCTCAGCGAAAGAGGGATCATCCGGAGGAGACCTGGGGAGGTCATGGGTCAGGAGAGGAGATGCTGGCGGAGAAGGAGATCTGGAGTAGTCTGAGGTGTCGATCTGGTCCTCCCGATGGAGTGTACAGGACTGTCTGGGTCACTTGGGGCTGAGAGACCCTGATGGAGATCTTGAGGGAGGCCTTCTCCTGTCTTTTGATCTGCCCCTAGGAGGTGAAGTCTGCTTCTTAGGGGCTGGTGGTCGTTCTGCTGGCCCTTTTGGTGGAGGAGGGGGCGAAGAAGGTGAAGGAGTAGGCGGAGAAGGTTTAACAGGGACCACATCCTTTCGGATAGTGTCCCACCAGAAGGTAAAGAGTTCCTTTACTTCTTCTATGTTCATGCCAGACGACGGGCCTGGCGATGGTGGTCTGTTGCCGGGGTCAGGCGTCGGTCTGCAGGTGTCTCCAGGTTCGTGAAGGTTCCCTTGAGGCCCAGCATCCTCATGTGTCGCCTACTGCCTTGGGCAGTGTAACGTCCTCCTCCATAGAGTCCCTGTGACTGGCATCCACCAGTGGACGGAAGTGGTCTTCGCTCTGGAGAGGTGTGATGCCGGCGTCAGTCTCTTGGGCCAGCGCCGGATCAGTGAATGCCCAGCCCGGCGCTGGCTGGTGTCCTCAGTTCCGGCGAGCACCTGGACGACCTTGAAGTGCCGTCGGGTGCTTGGCCAACGGGTCCAAGCCCACTTGTGGGATGCTGCCAGGGTCCTTGGTCTTCCCAGGAGTTAGTCAGGACCTCTGGAGTTGGGAGACTGATCTGGAGTCGGTGTCCCGACGTCGGGTGGAAGAGGAAGATTTATGGCGCTCTGAAGACTTGGAAGAGGCCTTGGATGGAGTGGAGGAAGCCGAGGGCCTCGAAATCTTGACAGGCTGGAGTGTAGAAGAGCCGCCTGAAGCCCGGACCTTAACGGGGGTGGGGGCTGAGACCGAGCCCTGGAGGGACAGCGGTCTGATCTAGTGGAGCCTGAGCTGCGGGAGTCCGAGGCCCGGTTCAGGGATCTGGACCTTACTTTCTCCCGGTGCTTGTCCCGGTGTTTATGGGCCTTCGAGGAAGATTCTTGGTCCATCCTTTTCAACTTTTCTTCCAGAAGATACACCTGAAGTGCCTTCTGATGGCAGATCCTGGTGCAGCTATTGAACCCTTGGCAAAAGGTGCAGGCCTTAATATCGTGGTCCGGGCCTAGGCACCACACGGAGGAGGAGTGAGGATCCTTAGAGGGATCTGTTTTCATGAACACACTTGGAAAGGTGACCCTCAAGCAAAGGAGTTGGAGAGGACATCAGTCTGAAAAACATAATAAGATTCTGTAGTCATCGTGGCTAGGTAGAGACCGAGAGGCCGATGCTGGCAAGTCGGCGGTGGGAAAGAACTGGGATTCTGGGGTTGCCCTATGTACTATGCCTGGCGTGGGGGACCCGACGTCGGGGGCGGTCCCCGCTGAATATTGCTAGCTAGAAAATTTCCGTGGGATCCTGGCACCTGCCGGCTTCAGTCCTAATGGTGTAACCTGCTGCAAGAGCTGTTTCTCGAAGTAAGATCAGTAGATCTTCAAGAGAATCTCCTCCATTAGGCCACACCTTTTGAACTATAAACCATCAACATCAGGATCATTCAAACTTTTTCCAGCCAGGGGCTGTCCACAATGACGTGCAGCGACTATGCATATAGAAATATAGGCAGCCTCACCACTCCTCAGTTCCCCGGAGATTAGCCTTGGAGGACCTCCAACCGTGGGGAACCAAGAAATGAGATCAGCATCAGGCATACAAGAAGAGGCATAGGGCTGCACACAGAATGCATGAAGTAGGTTTTAGGAACAGCACATGAAACAACTCTCAGTGGAAGTAAAAAGGGGGAAGGAGGAAGGGACAGCATGGTCTAATGGAGGAGATTCTCTCAAAGATCTACTGTTATGGTAAGTTCTTGCCCAACTGTTTTATCTTTTTGGAGGATATCGCCTCCATTAGGCCACAGCTTTGGAACAATTCCTAAGTAGTGCAAAGTCAACTGGGAGGATGGCACAGTCTGATATTTGATTCTGATGTGTGGTCAGGACAGAAGGCCTTACAGTACAGCAAGCCCAAAGCCAGCACATCTATGAGAGACGATACCCAGACGAATGTTTTGTGAAAGTGTGAACAGTGCTCCATGTGACTGCAGCACATATATCAGCAGCAGGAAAATTTTTGAAATAAGCAACAGAAGTGGCCATACCCCTTGTGGAGTGACCACACTTGTAGAGGCACAGGTCAGGAAGCATAGAAAAACCAGGAGCAGTTTCAAAATCCACAAGTAGCATTTTATTATCAACAGTAAAATAAAAAATAAACATTTTTCAGTATAACTATTGAAATTTTGGTAACTGGGTAGGCCCACTGAGACAATATAGTCCCATTTCAGGGGTGACCCAGGACAGACAACAGTTACATATATGATACAGAGGAGTAGAAATACAACGGCTAACAAGGGAGTACTAACACAGGTACATTCAACAGAGATACAAATTCAGTGCAACACCAGGACAGATTCAGAGCTAACAAACAGTGTAAATAACATCAGGTCAACTAAACTGCAGTACAATGAATATGACCGTCCTGGCTAATTGTCAGTCAACCACAGTGGAAAGGAGATTAAATCAAATAATGGAAATTCTTCCTTGCAAGCAGGTAAGCTGTCAGTGAAAACAGGTACAAGAGAGGGGGAAAGGAGGTAATGTGATATATGGTGTTTAAATTGTAGAAGAGAAGTACTGGAGAGACTCACATGCAGGAGGGAATTCCAGGTAGATGTGGCATAAGAGGCACAGGATCTCTTGTCAACTGCCAACCGAGTGTTGGGAGTTACCAGTAGGGGGAGTGTGGCAGACTGTAGCGTATGCTGGTACTAAGACTGATCAAGTCACCCAGGGTTTTTGGGAGTGTATAGAGGTGGACCAGCTTAAACATGAGGCACATGGTGGTGTGTTGGAAGAGCCGACTGAGTGTTTGCAGATACCAAGTCCTCCCGTGGGGTGCGGGCTCGGCTGGGAGGGTGCTGCTCGAAATCTAGAGGCAGACCCTGACTGACCACTTCCAGAACCCACCTGTCCATGGTGAAAGAGGACCAGCCGAAGGAAAATGGTGGAGCCGGCCCCCCACAGGGGGACCTAGGAGAGCATGGTGGCAGCCCCGGCCCCCCCCAATCACTGAACAGGTTTGGAGGAGGATCCGTCTGAGGAGCAACCAGGTCCCTTCCTTCCAGGCTTTCAAACCACCAAGGCCACGGACTTGGGCCTGGGTCACTAGGACTGAGCCTGCTAGCCAGACTGATGCTGGGCTGGTTTTGCCGCAGGAGTGTTGGGCCAAAAGGGCTTATGCTTCTGCTGCTTGGAGCCCTTGGGATCCATCTGGGCAGATGTGACAGAGTCCAAGTTGGCACTGGACTTCTCGATACACTGGAGGTGACCCTCCACACCGGGCCCAAACAGGTTGGTGCCTAAGAAAGTACAGTTACATAAGAACTTTCCGTAGCAGTAGATCATTGAGAAGAGCTCCTGCAGCAGGCTATACCTTAAGGACTACGCCGTCAGGCACTAGGACTCCATGGCAAGCTTCTAGCCAGCAGTATTCAGCTGGGGTCCGCCCCTTGTGTTGGTCCTCCCACCGACATCACTCTCTGTATAAAGGAGGCAGTCCCCAGGCCCACCTCAGTTCACCCGCCGGAGACCTGGATGTTAATCAGCAGGAAAGAAGCTGAGACAGGTGCCGAACGTTTCCAACAGGAGAAACTTAATAGGAGGATGGAGGAAGGGAAAACAGCACCTGCTGCAGGAGCGCTTCTTGAAGGTCTATTGTTACGGTAAGTTCTCACATAACTGTACTATTTTACTTCGAGAATGAGCTCCTGCAGCAGGCTACACCTTAAGGACAGAGTCCCAAGCAGTGTCCCAGAAGGGAAAAAAGGAAATACAGGGTGGAAGGTAAACCCCTATTACTAGTTTAGGAAATAAGGCGTAGGAGCACAGCTAGGCCAGACCCTGCTCTTTTTTTGGAAGCAATGTCCAGAGTGTAGTGCTTAACGAAGGTGTGCACAGAGTTCCATGTTGCAGCCGCACAGATGTCTGCTGTTGAAACGTTTTTCATGGCTGCAAAAGATCGCATGCCTTATAGAGCGTTCCCTAGACCCCGGTCCCGGCAAGGGCTTTTCATACTTGTTGTAAATGAAAACAATGCAATTCTGTAACCATTTCGACACGGTTCATTTCACCACAGTTTTCCCCAGAGTCCTGTGGGCAAAGGAAACGAATAACTGATCTGATTTTTGGACCGATTTAGTACTGCTCAGATAGTAACTAAGAATTCTATGAACGTTTTGAGTGTACAAAAGGCGGCCCCCCCCCCGATTCCAATACTCAGGATAGTAGACCAGGAGGCAGATGTCTTGATTTAGTGTCAGCTCAGACACTGCCTTGGAAAGAAACTTAGATTACTTTGAAGAGACACCCAGTCTCTATGAAAAATTAAATAAGGTTCTTTACACATCAGGGCTTGCTGCTCTGAAATCCTTCGAGCTGAAGTGATGGCAACCAAAAATAACACCTTCCAAGAGAGAAAGCGGAGATTGCAATCCACAGCCGGTTCAAAGGGAGGCAAGGTTAACTTCCTAGAACGAACAAAAGGTCCCATGGGGGGGGGGGGAGAGAAACAGGACAGGATCCCTTATTGGAGGCTTCATATGAAGTATGCCCAGTAGGAATGTATGGACAAGGTTCAACTGAGCCATATGCCTACCTTCCACAGGTGCATGATAACCTGAAATAGCAGAGATACACCTTAATGGAGGAGTATCGCAGGCCTGCGCCCGAAAGTGATAGGCGATATTAAAACACTGACTTCACCATACAGGTTACAGGCTCCCGGGAATGTGCAGCTGCCCAGATGCAGAAGCGTTTCCACTTCATAGCATACGCAGCCCTCGTAGATGGCCTTCTCTCCTCTACTAGGACTTTAACCACCCTCTGTGAAACTCCATGCCCGGAGATGGGTAAGTCTGCAGGAAGCCATGCATGAAGGTGCAAGGACCGAAGTTCCGGGTGGACTAATGTGCCCTGGTCTTGGGATAGCAAGCTGGACGACAGAAGTACCTGAAAAGGTGGTTCTACAGCCAACCACTGTAAAAATGGGAGAACTATATTTGTCACGGCCAAAGCGGAGCTACCAGGATGATTGTTGCTCCTTCTGACTGTAGCTTAAGCAACACCCTCTGTAGCAGAGGAAAGGAAGGGAACACATAAAGGAACCTCCCTGTCCAACAGAGGGACAACGCGCTCACCAGAAAACACCAGGCCCAGGATCTAGTGAGCAGAAATTGGGCAGTTCTACATTGCACAGGGACGTGAAGATGTCCTGCTTTGGACACCCCATCTTTTGAAGAGGCCATCCACCACTTCTTGAAGCAGCTCCCACTTGTGGTTCCTGGACCAAAAGCAGCTGAGCTCATCTGCCAGGATGTTTTGGACACCTGGGACATGAACCGTTCTTAGCATGAGTCCGTGTTCCAGGGCCCAGTATCACAGTCTCATGGCTTCCCTGCATAGAGGGTAGGAGCGCGTTCCCCCCTGATTGTTGATATAAAAGACCACCGACATGATGTCGGTCTGGAGAAGCAGGGGACCCTGGGAAAGGCGAGTCTGGAAGGCCTGCATGGCGTACAGAATATGTCTGACCATGTATCCAGAGTACAGTGATTCTGAAAGTGAGCTCCCCATCCTAGACCCGATGCATCTGTGGTTAGGAGTTGGTTCACTGAATCCAATTGGAACGGGACCCCACTTCTAAATTGGGAGAAGTCAGCCACCACAATAGCGTTTGTCTAACAGCCCTCGACACACCTATGGGATGTTTGAGGTCATTGTACCTCTGGTCCCACTGAACCCTGAGGTTCCACTGGGGAACTCTCATATGCAAGCGTACCAGCGGTACCGTGGGTATGGCCACCACCATGTGCCGTAGAAGCTGCAACATAGTCCTTGCCATGACTTTGTTGGGCCTTGGCTATTGCAGAGGCCTGAGTCTCTCCTGTCGACCCTGGCCCTATCGGGCGGAAGGAACGCCCTTCCCTGCTGTGTGTCCAGAATGGCCCCTATGCACTGCATATGTTGTCAGGACCAGGGACAGGACTTTGGGAGGCTGATGGTTATCCCCCGCTGCTGGAACATTAGGAATGTATCCGAGAGGGTGCAAATTAACTGCGACCTGGAGAGGGCAGTTAGGAGCCAAACGTCTAGGTAAGGACACACTAAATGACCCTGCCTCCTTAAAGCAGCTGCCACTACCGCGAGACACTTGGTGAACACCCTCTGGGCTGAGGAGAGACCGAAAGGCAGAGCCAGGAACTGGTACTGGTTCCCCTGAAATGTGAACCTCGGGTACCTCTGGTGAGCTGGAAACACCAGTATGTGTAGGTATGGGTCTTGCATATCCAGGGAGCATAACCAATCCCCCTGACTTAGCCTTGGGATCAGACCGAGTAAGGTCACCATCCCGAATCTCTTGTATTCGATGTATTGGTTCAGCTGGCTTAAGTCCAGCATGGGCCTCAGGTCTCTCGTCTTCTTGGGAACTAAGAAGAAGTGGGAGTAAGAACAGGTTACTCACCTGTAACAGTAGTTCTAGGAGTGGTATATGTTGCTCATCCACACTTCTTGGCATGTCCCTTTCCCCTTTAAATCTTGCTGGAAGTCTTTAAGCTGGCTCCTCTCACCCACCCACCCGGGCGGTATAAACCTCGGCTCTGCCCCATGACGCCAGAGCTTAGCCTGCTGGAAGCCAGGTTGTGCACCTAAAGCCGGGGAGGTCGGGTAGGTGCGTGTGGATGAACATACACCACTCCTAGAAAGTACAGTTACGTAAGAACTTACCGTAACAGTAGATCTTCGAGAAATGAAAATTACGTACCTACCGTAATTCTTGATCTTCTTGGACGAGTCTCCACCACTCATTCCACTAGTGGGATCTGCGCGGAGAGCACTAGGACCCCATCAGGAGCAAACTTTTGCTGGAGGGTTACATTGCGAGAGATGGCGCGCGGGCATGGCGCCCATGACATGGCTGTGCTATGTAATGACTATCTCGCTATGACCCTCCAACCAACAGTTCCTTTTACCAAGGAGGTGCAGCGCACTAACGTAAAGAGTAAACTCTATCCTAAAAACGGACATAAGATAGTCCGGATGACCCGTCAAGAAGGGTCAGCAAAGAAGTCTTCCGCGGCCTAAAGATTTGAGGGGTGAAGACCAACACAGCGATGAGCTCGGGGATGGAGGGTGGGTGTGAATGAAAGTGGTGGAGACTCGCCCAGAAGATCAGAATTACGTAGTAATGCACTCTTCATATCTTCCTGACATAAGTCTCCACCACTCATTCACCCAGTGGAGAGTACTGGCTGATAATCCCCAAAAGGGCGTGCAGGGGAGCCAGAGCTCATACGCCTAGGACAGAAGTCCATTAAGGATAGTTCTGCCGGCGGAATGATGCCTGGCATGAACATCCAGTGCATAATGCTTATGAAGGTATGCACTGACTCAGGTGGCGGCATTGCAGATATCCGCACTGGAACATTGGCAT
The DNA here is from genome assembly GCA_016271365.2 of Neoceratodus forsteri. Taxonomy (NCBI): domain Eukaryota; kingdom Metazoa; phylum Chordata; order Ceratodontiformes; family Ceratodontidae; genus Neoceratodus; species Neoceratodus forsteri. The sequence goes on from JADMNL010000025.1 coordinate 306,650,794, forward strand.
TTCCGCTTAGGGATGCGGATCGCTTAGTAGAGTGAGCGTGACACTCTACCTTCCAATTTAACCTGTGCCATGGAATAGCAATGTCAAGACATGCCACTAACCATGATGAGATGCATCTGATAGCGACAGGCTGACCCAGCCGGGTCTCGCTGAAGGAAACAAACAATTGCTGAGTCTTATGAAAATTCTTGGTTCTATCTAAGTAGAATCAAGGCTCTCTTAACATCCAAGGAATGAAGAGACCGTTTCTCTTCATTTTGGAAGTTGAAGGGCAGAGGGAACTCACCAGAGGTTGGTTTAAATGGAATCTGACACAACCTTGGAAGAAATTTAGGATGAGTCGAAGAACTACTTTGTCCTTATGGAACACAGTATACGGAGGTCCGTAACCAGGGCATGTATCTCAGAGACCTCTATGGCTGAGAGGTAATGGCCACTAGGAAGGCTGTCTTCCAGGTAAGAAATTTTAGCTCACAGGTAGCTAGGGGTTCTGAAAGGCTTCCGAGTGAGCATGTCTAGCACAAGGTTAATGTCCCAGGCTGCGATCGGACGCCTAACAGGGGTCTGGTATGCAGAATTCTCAAAATCTCTTCACCATAGGTAACTGGGCCAGAGACAAGGAAGAAACTGCTCATGGAATGACCGAATGGCACTAAGGTAACTTTGAATCGCGGGAGTACTGGAGACCTTGAGTTTGATAGGTCCAAAAGGTACTCCAGAACCTTATCTGGAGGACAGAAAAGATTCAAGAGGACTTTGCACACCAGAGAAGAAAGCGTTTCCACTTAGAAAGCGTAAGTTTTGAATGCTGGCTTCCGAGCAGCCAGAAGGGCCGTCAGACTCTACTAGAGACGTTGAACCGTTCACTTCTACCTCTCTTGTGAGCCAAGCATGAAGGTGAAGTGACCTCAGGTTGGGATGGACCAACGAACCCTGAGTCAAAAGATTGATTTGCAAGGGAAGTGGTCTCGGAGAGGCTACCGACATACTGTTGAGTAGAGGAAACCATAGTTGCCGAGGCCAGGAGGGAGAAATGAGAATCATCTTGGTCCCGAGACTCTAACTTGAGGAGAACTCTCTGAATTAAAGGAAGCGGTGGAAAGGCGTAAAGAAAGCGTTTTGTCCACCACAGCCTGAACGCATCCTGACAGAAAATGCCAGGCCCTGGATTTCTGGAGCAGAAGAGAGGCAGTTTTGCGTTGAGTGGGGATGCAAAAAGGTCCAGGTCTGGAGTCCCCTCTCTTCAACAGTGACCGAGCTACGGCTGGGTCGAGACCACTGTGAGGGTCTGCCTGGCCCTGCTGAGGTGATCTGCTAAGTCATTTTGTACACCCGCAGATATATACCGCTTTGAATTAGAGACTCTGTGCCCAAGCACCCACTCCCACACTCTCATTGCTTCCCTGCAAAGGGGATAAGAGTGAGCACCTTCTTGCTTGTTGATGTAATACATCACAGCTTTGTTGTCCATTTGAAGGAGAATGTTCTTGTGACAAAGAACATCCTTCAACGCTCGGATCGCATAGAGGACCGCTCTCATCTCCAGGACATTTATGTGGAGCTGAGTTTCGAGCCGAGTCCATACACCTTGAGTGTGGAGAGAGACACAGTGAGCTCCCATCCCATTAGCGATGCGCGCCTGTGGTGATGGAGATCTGATGATCCAGAGGAGCAAAGGGAATCCTTCCAGGAGATTGCTCTCTTGAGACCGCCAGGGTGAGAGACCTTCGTGAGGGGCTCCATCACCTTGATGGGATAAGATCAGTGAGAGGTCGGGTGACCACTGAGCTGGAGAGCATCCATTGGGTGGTCCTCATGTGTAACTGAGCTAGGGTACAGTGAACACTGAGGACGCATGAGACCTAACATATGCTGTATCGAGAGAGCTGTGACCGATTGGTTCTCCCGATGTAACGGGCCATCTGGAAGGATGTCGAGTCTTCTGTCCTCTGGAAGGAAAGCCTCGGGAAGAGGTGTCCAGAAGAGCTCCTGAAAAGGAGCCTCTGGAGGGCTGCAGTTGTGACTCTTCAGATTTAGCAGAACTCCCATGACATAAGAAGGAGAGAGGTTGCTTGAACGGCTTCCAGAGTCCCTTGGCTGGAAGGACTCACTAGGAGCCAATCGCCTAGGTAGGGAAACACTCGGAGTCCTAGCTTTCCTGGAGATGCGCCGCAGAACTGCACAACACTTTGTAAAAACTCGCTAGCGCCGTGATAGCCCAAAAGGCAGGGACTCTGAATTGATAATGCTGACCCAGGAGCTACAAACCCTGGTGGAATTTCGTGTATGGGTCAGGTGGATGGGATATGCTGGTGCCGTGCCCCATATCCAGGAGGCCAGCCACTGGTTGATGCAGCAAAGGTAACAGGGTACTAGGGAAATCATTTTGAATTTCTCCGGGGAGGAATTTGTTTAACTTTCTGAGGTCTAGCATGGGCGATCCCCCAGATTTCTTTGGAACCAGAAAGTAATGGGAGAGAACTCGTGTTTTTGCTGATGCGGGGCACCAGTTCTATTGTTCTGTTGTTTAGAAGGCCCTGATCTCGGGGAGGAGGTCTGATTGAGAGGTCGGTTAACTTGTCGCGGGAGGCACTGGTTTTTTCCAAAAGATTGAGAGAATAACTGCTAATTATCCGGGGACCCATTTGTCCGGGGTTTGGATTCTACTGATTGTAGAAGCATATCGACGACCTCCCACTGAGGAGAAAGTTCCATCTTGGGCAGTGGATGGAACTGGGGCCGGACTATAAGTAGCGCTTGGGGTTTAGGCCCTGCGCTTTCTGCTGCACCTTCTGAGGTTGGGCAGGTTGTTTATGGAAGCTTCCTCTGCTTCTGCATTGAAAGGACTGGCGATACGAACTGACGCTTACTACATGCCCCCCGGGGGGTAGGGGGGGTTAGCTAACCATGGCCGCCTTGTCTTCTGAGTGGCCTCTAGGGTTGTTCTACCTGAGGCCCAAAAGATAGGAGCCATCAAAGGGCAACGCCATTGTCGCTGCTGAGCATCATTCAGAAGCCAGAAGTATGCAGCCAGGAAATGCCGAGTGCAAATACCTGCGGCTGCTGAACAGAAGCAGTGTCTAAGGGCCCATGTGGTTTGACCTGTTGGTTATTGACCCATACTTGATAATGGGTTAGAAGGAGCCTGACTTGAGTCGGAATATGAAGAGCTTCAACCATTCGTCTGCTAGAGTGCCACAGGATATACCACTGAGAAAATAGCCTGATAGCTGGCAATACGTATACTTAAAGTGAGGCAAAGACTCTCTTACCTAATGTATCAATTTACGACTCTGTTAATAGGTGAGCTAGTAGCTGAGGAAGAACGACCTTGTGGTTCCCCGCCAGGATCAATGGCTGTGGAAAGGCTTGGGATGCCAAATGGATGATCTTGGGAGCTGGAATATTTCTTATCAATGGATTTCGCTACCAAGGAATAAGAGCAGATTATTCCATACCATTTGAGACAGCGCCTCAAGGAGGGTTAACAGGGGAGTCAAATGTGAGGGGATCTCCGGGCATGAAGATACTGGAGTCTTCATTTTTCAGGATCGGTGTCCAGTCTGGAGAGAAAGAGGATCTGGGTTCTCAACAGAGACTTAAAGGATAGGTCTTTACTACAGGTTCTGTAGTGGTGAAGGATCCTGTTTCTCCACTTCATCACCCAACCAAGGTTGGGTAGGCTCAATATCATCTCTGATAGTCCAGGAAGGACTGCTTGGACAGGAAAGGAGGAAAATGAGAAGAAGAAAGAGCAGATAGAAAGGAGAGTCTCGAGGCCCCGCACGGAGGAGGCGAAGGGTCGTAAAGCGGCGCCGGAGGCACACGCGCCTGTAAAGAAGCACGCTGCACCGCAGCGGTGACTAAGGCTACGCTTCGCGTGCCGCCGTGTCGGGCGTGCGCTACAGACCTGCCGCACCGCTGACGGCGCCGAAGGCCCCACGGCATCGAAAACGCGCCTAAGGTGCAGCGATCCCGGAAGGCGCCGAGGACACCGGAACCTGGCGCAAGAGAAGGGAAAAACCAGGAGATATGGCATCGGTGGGCCTCGCGCCGCAGCCATGGAGGGGGAAATTTACACGGAGCGCTGGCACCAGCGAGGAGCCGCCGATTAGGAAGTCCAACCCTGCTGATCGCCGACGAGCCCGGCTCCAGGGCAACCGGTGTGGCAGAAGAACCAACCTGAGCCCATCGCCCATAAGAGCGGCCCACTGATGAACGTGGTTTTCTGAGCCCCACCTATAGGCGGGTGGGCCCGGCGTCTAAGATATGGAAACCGAAGTTAGCGACCCGGGGAGGAGACCGCAACTAGGTGCATGATAACCGACCGCCGACGCGACAGATATATCAGAGGGCGTACCTCGAGTGATGCCTCTCTTTTGACCTGCTGGGTCAAGAAGAGTTCGAGGCAAGAACGTGCCAGAATGCGATCGCTTATTTTATGCCGGGCGGGGATCTCCGCCCATCCCCCGGCATCGGACTGACTGCTGTCGGAACCCCGCTTGAGGGGAAGGCTGACTGACCCAGCCCGACTGACTGAACAGCTTCATACGAAGTCTCCTCACCGCCACCTGACCTGCTCATGGTCGACTCTGTCCAGTAGGCTGAGGCTTCTTTACTATAAGTTAAATTTTAAAATAGAACAGAAATAGAATAAAATTGCTGATACTATCGAGATAAAATTACAAAAAATAAACTGAAAACTATGAGCTAGTTTGAAGTTTGATCCTGACAGGCAGCGACGCTGTCACTGAAGCGCACTCGACGTGTGGGAAAAAGGAACTGAGGCGTGTTGAGGGTCAGCCGCCGAGATAGCTACATTGCGCGGAGCCACCGTCAGGGTGTTAAGCCTCGCGGGGCGCCATCTCCTCGCCACCGCTCCAGCAAAAGTTTGCTCCTGATGGGTCCTAGTGCCTCCGGCGCAGATCCCACTAGTGTGAATGAGTGGTGGAGACTTATGTCCAGGAAGATCAGCTCTTGCAGCAGGTTACACCATTAGGACTGAAGCCGACAGGCATCAGGACACCACGGAAAAATGCTAGCTAGCTATCTTCAGCAGGGACCGCCGACGCGGTCCTACCCGACGCCAGACGTAGATACATAGGGGTGGTCCCGCCAGATTCCCCAGTTCTCCGCGGAGACTTCCTACCGAGCAGGCTGACATCCGAAATGGGAGAACGAGGATCCACCGCCAGAAGTCAAAAGGGAAAAATCCCGTTAGTAAAGGCCTAAGCCATGCCTCTAAGGGGAAGGTAGTGCGGATAGTCTTTGCTGCAAGAGCTGTTCTCAAGATCTACTGTTACAGTAAGTTCTTACGTAACTGTACTATCTTACTTCGAGACACAGCTCTTGCAGCAGTTTACACCATTAGACTGATTCCAAGCAGTAACGCTGCAAACATTCTGGGAGGAGGAAAATAGGAATTACATTACAGGTCCTGAATCTAGGACAGAGACCCTAGAAGCGCCGGCCAGGCCGAAGTCGGTCTCTTCGCCGAGGGCGATGTCCAGGCTATAATGCCTGATAAATGTATGCAAAGAGCTCCATGGCTGCAGATATGACAGAGGTGGAGACGCCGAGTACTGCTGCAGTGAGGTGCGCACCTAGTGGAATGACCCGGACTGATCCCGGAGGGGCTTTTGTTTGATATCATAACTACATGAGATGCACTGACAAGCCAGCGAGACAGGGACTGTTTGATACTGCTGGCCCATCATCTTTTCAGAAAAGGAAACGTAAAAGTTGCTCTGAACTACGGTTGTTTAGTTCTGTTGAGGTAATACTCAAGCCATGTGAACATCCAGGGTGTGGAGCAGTGCCTTCCTCTATTGGAGTAATTTGGGAAGTAGATCGGCAGGTCAATATCTTGATTGAGAGGAGTGTAGAAACCACCTTAGTGCAAAATTTAGGATTCCTCCTCAGGGATACTCTGTCCCGTGGAAAACTAAATAAGGCTCTTGCACATGAGACGTGGAAGCTCAGGAAACTCTTCTAGCTGAAGTAATAGCACCAAAACAGCGCTTTTACGATAGAAAACGCAGCTCAATCCGTGCAGGTCTCAAGGGGGGAAGCGTGAGTTGTTCCAGGACAAAGAGCAAATCCCATGGAGGCACTGGGTCCTTAATGGGTGGCCTAAGATGTAACAACCCTCTCAAAAATTCCAGAGAGGCATCTAATTGTGCCACTGTGCGCTGGCATCTAATTGTGCCGCTCTCACCGGGCAACCTAAAGGGGAAAGGTTGCGTGCTTGCAACCATAAACAAAAACGGCGCCATTTCATGGCGTACGTCGCATGCATTGCCAGCTTTCTGGCTGCAGAAAGAACTTCCGCAACCTCTTGCGAGACCCCGTGACGCAAGATGGCTATGTCTCTAGGAGCCATGCATGAAGGTTCAGTGAGCGTAAGTCCGGGTGGACCAGTGAACCTTCCTCCTGAGACAAGAGATGGGAGCTGAACGGCAACGGAGCGGAGGTTCCAGGATAGTTGAATCAGTAAAGGGAACCAGATCTGTCTGGGCCAAAAGGGGCCACAAGGATCATGGTTGCTTGCTCCCCGCGCAGTTTGAGAAGAACTCTGGATCAACGGGAAGGAGGAAAGCGAGAGGAATCTGTCCGCCCAGGAGAGGGACAACGCTGGCCCGCCAGAAAACACCAGGCCCTGGATCTAGCGAGCAAAAATTGGGCAGTTTTATGCTGGATGGGAGGTAACAAGTCCAACTCTGAGTTCCCCATCAAGAAACAGATCCTCTGCTACCTCTTGAAGAAGTTCCCACTCATGGACTCTCTGGCCTGGGAGCCACTCAGGCTATCTGCAATAGTGTTGTCCACCCCGGAACATGTACTGTGATCAGATTCCTACCGTGTCGGATTACTCCAATCCCACACCTCATGGCCTCCTGCAAAGGGGGTAAAGTGTGCCCTGTTTGTTTGAGGTAATACATCACCGCCGTGTTGTCTGTCTGAAGCAGGAGAGTACTGTGGGTTTCTGACTGAAAGGCCTGCAGGCACATAAAGGACCACCCCATCTCTAGGACGCTGATATGGAGGTGGGCCTCCAGAGGGTCCACGACTCCGGGACTTCACCCCATCCAGGTGTGTGCTCCCCCATCCTAGACCTGAGGCGCCTGTGGTGAGGATTGCCCGGGACGATGCAAAATGGGACGCCTGCGGAGAGTGTCCCTGGGTCTAGCCACCACTGCCAGTCTCGAATCACGGTGTTCGTGGATTCTGACCGTATGCTGCATGTGGTCTTCTTTGATCCCATTGCACCTTGAGCATCCACTGAGTTACCCGTATGTGGAGCCTTGCGAAAGGGACGGTAGGAATGGCCACAGCCATGTGTCCGAAAGAAGCTGGGGACCGACCTGGCTGGGACGGTCTTGTTCGACAAAAGCTCCCTGATGAGGGATCTGATGCGCCCGGCCTGTCGCCTGGAAGAAATGCTTTTCCTGAACGGTGTCCAGTACTGCGCCTATAAATTGCAGCTTCTGGCGACGGTACCAGGAGAGATTCTCGTGGTTGATTAGGATGCTCCAGAGATCAAACAGGTCCTGAGTGTTCTGATTGTTTATAACAACGCCTCTGGAGGCGGCCATGAGAAGCCAATCGTCCAGGTATCGGAACACATAATGGCCCTGTCTCCCTTAGAGACGCGCCATGACTGCCGTGCATTTGGTAAAGACCTGCGCGGATGACAGTCCGAATGGAAGGGCTCGGAACTGAAGGTGGTGGTCGAGGAAACCCAAAGCGCAGGAACCTCTTTGTGCGCCTGAGCTATAGGGATGTGCAGGTATGCGTCCTGCATGTCTAGAGACGCTAAGAAGGCGCCTGCTTCAACATGGGAATGAGACCGAAGAGTCACCATGGTATCTCTTGTAAGCGATCGACACGCTTGAGGTAGCTGAGGTCCAGAATTGGACGGAGGTCCCCGTTTTCTTTGGAACCAGGAAGAAGTGGGAATAGTATCCTTGTCTCTCTCTAGTTCTCCGGGACGATTTATCGCCTCCTTTTGCAAGAGCGCGAGTATTTCTTTTGCCAGAACAGTGACTTGTGCTGACCCGGTACCGGAGAGCAAAGGAGGCCTCGAGGTGGCTTTTCTGCAAATTCTATAAGGTGGCCTCTTTCGACCAACTGAATAACCCACCTGTCGGTGGTTATAGCCTGCCATCCTGGCAGGAAGTTCGCAATGCGACCCCCGACCATAATTTCCCATTGATCCTGAGGGGCGGGGGCCGAAGGAGTCAGGCTGTGGTGCTGAGGGTCCCTCTGGCTGGACCGGGCGAAGCACGCTGGCTTCGCCTGCGGTTGTTTCTGGCAATGCGAAAGTCAGAGCCCTTTGTTGTGGAGCGGGCGGGACTGTTGTCTCTGCGTCCGCTCCATTTAAATCGGCTTTGGTTCCTACGAAGGAACTAAGCTTGGTCGGTACATGCCTGACTGACCTCACCGCCTTCCCGGCCTCTTGGAGTCTGGTAATAATCTTCTGAGGGTTTACCAAACAAAACTTTCCTCAAATGGGGCGCCCATGATATTCTTCTGACGTCTGGGGAAACCGGAGACGCCAGACTCAGGAGAGTCTCCGATGCATACGCCTGAAGCTGCTGCTCGGGCCGAGGAGTCCGTGAGTCGCGACGCAGCTCGAAGCACTTGGGTTCCCACGTCCGAACCTGTACGAAGGAGCTGAAGCATCTCCTCCTTCTGCTCACCTTCCGGCAGTTTCTCAGCCGCATCCAGACCCTGTTCCCACAAGGCATTTTGGAACTGCACCATGTGAGTCAAATAATTCAGGGATCTGATGGCGCAGGTAGCGGAAGCATACGTGCGCCTACCCATGGCGTCCAGCTGTTTGGACTCTGGGTCCAGTGGCAGGGTGCTCAGATGTTGCGGTCTCTGGGACCGGTCATGCGAGGCTGTTATGACCAGAGAGTCGGCCTGAGGATGCTGAGTCAAGTACTGGTCTTCCCTGGGAGCCTTGTACAAGCGATCAGCTTTCTTCGGCATCGCCGGGAGCGAATGTGGACGCTTCCACGCTGCCTTGGTGACGTCCACGAAAGTGTCTACCAAGGGTGGCACCACCACAGGCTTGGGGTCCTTCTGCCGAAGATACTTTGCAAGGCGTAGCCTTTCGGGGTCTAGCTCTTCCGCATCCCATCCCATCCCATGTTCTCTTGGATGTTCTGGCAATATCCGAGAACAGGGGTCATCCGAGGAGACTTCCGCATGTCGATGGATCCGGAGAAGGGATGGAGAGGAGAGGGGGATCTGGATGTTGAGAATTCTGATCCCCGTGTCCTCCGTCAAGGCGACTGGCCGGGCGCCCCTCTGGGTCTCTTTAGGCTGGGTGACCTGAAGAGGATTTGGACGAGGTCTCAGTTTGTCTGGTCTCCCCCTTGGAGGTGTTCTGTGCTCCCGGGGAGGAGGTAGCCGGCCTGTGACCCCGATGGAGAGGGGGGCGCAGGAACCAGAGGAGTAACCGGTGTAGGAGAAGGAGGAGGAGGAAGAGGAGGTGGAGTGGGAACCATGTCCTTCTTTATGGTGTCCCACCAGTAAGTAAACAGCTCCTTCACTTCTAACATGGAAAGGCCCAACGACGGTCCGGGCGCCGGTGGACGGTCGTCGGGTCCCGCCGTCGGCTCCACAGGGGGCTCGGGTAATGGCGAGGGTTCCCTGGGCATCTCGACAGGACCGGGGTCACCCGTCTGGTCCTCGGGCTGAGTCAACTCTCCTCGGTGATGGTCTCCTGAACGACGCCGGTCGGAGGCATCTGGGTCCTCTTCTCAATAGAGCCGGCGCCGTCCCCTACCAGCATCCGTGGTGCGCTACTGGCCGGCAACGGTCTCCTGCCGACGGCGGCCTGGGACCTGTGGCAAGAGGATCGGCGACGGACGATCGGCCGTCCGCCCGGTGCCTTTCAGAGAGGTAAGCTCCTTGAGTCTTGCGAGGAGGCAAGGAAGCAGACCTGACGTCGGGTTCAGAAAGGCGGAAACCCGACTTTATGGTGATGGTGGCGATCCCCCGACTTGACCAGGGCCTTGGAGGACGAGGAAGGCCTGGGAGTCTTGGCCTGGGAAGAGGATGAAGACTTTCTCACCGCAGCGGGGGGAGGCTGAGAGCTGGCCCGGGAAGGAGAGCGGTTGGACCTGGAACCAGAGCTGCGCAAGTCGGAGGCCCTAGACGGGGACCTGGAAGGGGCCTTCTCCCGATGTTTCTCAGCATGCTTGTGGGCCTTCTGCGACGAATCCCCTTTGGAAGCCATGGTCTTTAGTTTCTCTTCTAGCAGGAATGCCTGTAGGGCCTTCTGGCGACGGATCCAGGTTCTGCTATTAAAACCCTGGCAAAAGGAGCAGGACCGGGTGTCGTGGTCTGGGCCTAGGCACCGGACACAAGCCGAGTGCGGATCCTTAAAAGGGATCTGCTTCCCACAAGCACACTTCGAGGAGTGACCGGAGGTCGGAGAGGACATCAGCGAAGAACTTGATTGTAGAGAACGAATTTCCAGAGGAAAAACTTTACCACGTTGGCCGCTAGAGACTGAAACTAAGGGTCGAGACATGCAAGTCGACGCAAGGAAAGAACTGGGGAATCGGGCGGACCGTCCCCTTATGTACTACGTCTGACGTCGGAGGCGGGACCGACGTCGGGGGCGGTCCCCGCTGAAGATAGCTAGCTAGAATTTTTCCGTGGGGTCCTGATGCCTGCCCGCTTGAGTCCTAATGGTGTAACCTGCTGCAAGAGCTGTGTCTCGAAGTAAGATCTACTGTTACAGGTGAGTAACCTGTTCTTCTAGGAGTGTGGATATGTTGTTCATCCACACTCTCTGGCAGACTCCAAGCAGTTCTACAGGAGGAGGGAGGCAAGGCGCACACCCCCTACTTGGGAAACAGAGATTGGAGAACCAAAGCCAGCATCCCAGCGTGACTCAAGGTCGATGTGGTAGTGGGTAATAAAGATGTTTGCTGACTTCCAGGTAGCAGCCCGACAGATTTCCTGGATAGGGATGTCCCTGGAAGCAGCCACTGATGCAGCAGTATGGCGGGTAGAATGAGCTCTTATCCCTCTGGGAGGCTCCATGCCTGCCAACTTCATAGCACAGACCTATGCATGATGTAATCCACCTTGCAATGGTCCGTTTAGCGGAGGTCTGCCAGAAGCAGCTTCAGCGTAGGGTGACAAAAAGTTGGGGAACCTCTCCACGATTTCCGTAGTCTCTCCTTATATTAAGAGAACGCACGCCCAGGTCCAAAGTATGGAGCCTGTACCCATGCCTGAGGAAGTTAGGGTAGTATACCGGCAGAGTCGATACCTGGTTAAGGTGAAACTCTGATACCACCTTCGGAAGGAATTTCGGTTGGGGCGGCAGGACAACTTTCTCCCTGTGAAAGACCAGATAAAGGGAGTCCACCAACAGTGCCTGGAGCTCCCCTGTCCTTCTGGCTGACGTGATAGCCACCAGGAAGCAGTCTTCCACGACAAGTGTGAAAGTGCGCACTTGTGCATAGGTTCGAATGGCTTGTCCATGAGCTTTGCCAAAACCAGCAACAGATCCCACGGAGGTGGAGGTTCACGAACCAGAGGGGATATGTGATCCAGGCCTTTGAAGAAGCGCCCGACCACCGTCTGCTGCGCCAATGTCGGCTGACCGGCCCGCACCCGGTAAGCAGAAATGGCTGCTAGATGCACCCTAAGGGTCGATGACCGCAGACCTCCTTTGGCGAGAGAACAAAGGTAGTCGAGAATGTTAGCCACAGAGCAGGATAAGGGGTCCAGACTCTTACCCTGACACCAAATGGAAAATCTCTTCAATTTGAAGGCATAACACTTCCTGGTCGATTCCTTATGAGATGCCTCCACCATGCGAGTCTTCACCTTTTCTCTCTTGGACCCCCCCTTCCCCGCTCTACTGATGGTATACCGTTACTGAGGCAGAATCCTCAGAATTAAAGGTGTGCTCCAGTCAGCACATGGGGTATCACAGGGACAGGAGGGTTTGGCTACAGACTGAGCACTGAAGCCCATCAGGAGTGATGGAATGGGAGCCAGAACTGTGGCACTTGGATAAGCAGCTCCTACCCAGGGTGTTCAAAGACTTAAAAATAGGTTCTCAAAAATTACATGAGATTCAGTTTTGGTTCACACAAAACCTTAGTCTTACTATGTTAAAAAATCTGAAATGGTGCTATTTTTAAACTTATCAGACAGCTGGGGAACATGAACTGAGAAATCCTTAAGGATGGACATCAATTTGTGAAGTTCCTAATATCTCTAGCTAGAACTGGTTAGAAAACAAAAATAAGCAAAAATCAGGACAGATTGGTAAGCTGAACCCAGCAATTTCCAGCATAGCTTTCTGCTAATATACTATACAGAACAAACCATAATACATTACATATTGCATAGAAAGCTATGAACTGTCACTCAGAACCAGTAAAACAACTTGACATCTTTACACAAGTTACTGAAGTTGTACAAGAAAATGCTCAGACAAAATACTAACATACCTTTTGGGCCGTTCATTTAGGCTGGTGCTGCGGGCCCTAAAATTGCTCTGTTCATGGGTGTCATCAAACGGGAGTAAAGCATTCGACCTCAAACCCTGAGAGAGTGAGAGAGAGGGGGAGAAACAGGACAGCAGATTTATACTGAGGAAGGGAGGGGTAGAAACAATCAGCTCACAATTTGCTTGATGTGATGAGGATACCAGAGACGTCTTCCCTACCAGAGTGAAACTCAGTAAGGATAATTTCTGGTCATCCTGTGTGATCACATCTTATGGATCCGGCTGGCATTCCTGATGGGAGAGAGTGTTTCTTGTGCATGTACTAGATGCGGTCACGTGAATTCAGCACCTTTTGTTACTTTTTAAAGAGTTTATGTTCGGATTATGGCTATGTTAAAATCTGTATGGCATGTTGCTCCCTGCGTTATGGATGATAAGTGGGCTAGTGGTTAACAGTGAGGATCAATATGACTAAATGGTGACGCACTACAGGGCTAGGGCAGGTGCAGGTGAGGGCTGTGACACCTAATTGAAACATCGGAAAAAAAAAATCACTGTACACTCCAGAGCCCAGAGAGCCACTTTCCCTACAGTGACGGCTGCAAAAAAATACGAGTCCTTGCTTGAATGCTAAATAAGGATTTAGTGTAACATTTCAGGACACACATTGAATAGAATAGTGGAAGGCACAACAAAAGATCCGTGCAGGTTCCCTGGTGCTTCGACAACTAAGGCTTCATCAGGGGGACGGTGTCTGCATCTAAGACAATCCCTTTATACCAATTAAATTCAGAACTGATGTTAGAGAATCCAACCAATCACAGAGCTCGATTTTTAAATACAGAAATATTCAGCTCACTTAGTGGTATAAATGGACTAATAGTTATAACAATTACGATATCAGTGACAACATGTTATTGTAGAAAAATACCCCAAAAGACAAAAAAATACACCAAAGTGGTGACAGCCAATCGGATTGCTCAAATAAAAAAAAAAACTGTAAGTTATGAAATTAATTATAGTGTCAACCTGATCAGCTTAACATGTTATACACTAAGACAAGATGATGTGTTGTTACAATACAAACTAATGGCAGAATGAACATAATACATTTTTCATAGCACATGCAAAAAATAGTAAATTTATTTATTTACGTATTAAGGCTTGTTTTCTCAAAAATGGCCAATGGGAACACATATTATATTAGGTAAAATCAGTAAGGGTATGATGTCCCCTATTAGCTGGTACAACTCAATTCAACAAATGTAAACAAATGCTTGAGCTGCACCAAGAGAAAGATATGGACGCCAACTGGTGTCATCAGGCACTACAGCACATGATTTACGACGCCATATGGCGTCATCAGGAAAAAGAGGTATGTTTTTTTATGACGCCATATGGCGTCATCAGGAAGGAATGAGTTAAGTAAAACTCAGGAAGACTATGCATTACAGGGCCAGCTAGACGGAAAATTACAGAAGCTGATAAGCTATTAAACGATATAATGGCCCATCTGGATTATTTCCTTGTTGTTCCCTGGACTTTGGCAAATGGTAGGTCAGTTGCCAGGTAACAGTTGGCACAGTTCTCGCTGCTCATCTGTGTTGCTGCCCCTGCTCCAATCAGGAGCTTAGCTGACTGAAGGAGAAGGCCACTAATTACCTTTTTTTTTTTTTTTTTTTAAGTGAATTTATGTGCATTCTCCAAGCAGTCTGATATGCTTAAGAGCCATAGCGTAAGGGAAACTTGGGAGTCTGTCTACCTGGAGTCATCCATGAAGAAAGCCATGTGGCTGGCCATGCTGCTCCTCTAAGGCTCATTCTGTAACTATGTATACCTGCAGAGTTGTAAAGGCGTACTCTTTGTATCTGTGTTTAATTATCATTTCAATCTGTGTAGGTGTTGCACGTAGCCAATACTGCTATAGTACTGACTTCATTAACTTGTTTGCTTGTTTCTAGTTGTGACTAGTACCTACAACTAAGATCTAATTCATCTTACTTTATATTTGTACCATGTAAGTATTTATCAATTCTCCGCTCTTGCAAGTTAGATTATCGTATTGTAGTACCCAGGCCTTAACTATTAGCTAACTTGCTCCTAGTTTATAAAGTACAGTTACGTAAGAACTTACCGTAAACAGTAAATCTTCGAGTGGAGCTCTTGCAGCAAGTAATACCATTAGGATTAAGGCCGCAGGCATTAGGACCCCTCGGAAAATCTTTCTAGCTAACAGTCTGTAGCGGGTAACCCTCCCCAACATCAGATGTGGTATAAAGGGGGCGGTCCACCGGCACCATCTCAGTTCCCCGCCGGAGACTCAGTTGGTAAATAATGGAGAACCGAAAAGGAACTCTCCCTATAGAGAGCGAAAAATTAGAGGTACAAACTGACCTGGGGGATGGAGGATGGGGAAAGCCACCTGCTGCAAGAGCTCCTCTCGAAGATCTACTGTTATAGTAAGTTCTTATGTAACTACACTATCCGACTTTGAGGTGGAGATTTTGCATCAGGTAATACCATTAGAACAGAGTCCCAAGCAGTATCCAAAAAAAGGCCTGGCTCAGAGGAGAGGAGGAACGACTGAGGGAATAAACAAGGTCACTCTTTTATGAGAGCAGCCCCTGAAGAACAGTCAAACCAAAACCTGCTCTCCTCCTAGAGGATATGTCCAGACTGTAATGTCAAATAAAGGTATGGATGGTGCTCCAGGTGGCTGCGGCACAAAGGTCCGCCGCTGACACGTTTCTTAGAGAAGCAAAAGAGGTGGCAACTGCCCTAGTGGAATGGTCCTTAACTGAGCCCAGTAAGGGTTTGCCATGGTGCTGATAACAGAAAGAAATGCAGTTCACTAACCACTTGGATAGTGTTTGCTTAGTGACAGGATCCTGTCTTATATTTAGAAAATGCCACGAACAACTGGTCCGTGGTCCGGATAAAACAAGTCCGGTCCAAATAATAACGAAGGATTCTGTGAACATCCACAGTATGTAGCAAGCCTCCCCCCTGTTAAACTCTGGATAGTAGATCGGAAGTTGGACGTCCTGGCTCAGAGTCATGGCAGACACCACTTTTGGCAGAAATTTGAGATTTGTACGAAGCTGCACCCTATCCCTATGAAAAACAAGGTAAGGCTCCTTACACATCCTGAAATTCAGAAATCCTCTGGACTGAAGTAATGACAACTAAAAATAACGTCTTCCAAGAAAGGAGACATAGCTCGCATGATGCAACCGGTTCAAAAGGAGGGAGGGTGAGCTTTTCTAAAACAAACATGCGGTCCCACAGTGGGGACTGGATCCTTCCTGGAGGGTCTAATATGCAAGACTCCCCTGAGGAAGGTCTTGCAGATGTTGAGTTGTGCCAGAGTCCTTTCTCCACCCACATCATGATACGCAGAGACTGCACAAAGATGCACATTGATAGAGGAATAGCTAAGGCCTAGTTCAAGGAGGCAGAGTAGGTACTCTAGGACGAACTTGATGGAGCACTGGAGACGATCCAAGGATCAGGCTGCCGCCCAGAGACAGAATAGTTTCCACTTCATGGCATAAGTGGCCCTGGTAGAGGGTTTTCTTGCTGCCACTAAAATCTCTGCCACCCTCTGAGAAATTCCCAGTCTCTCCTTTGCTAAGACTGCAGCAGTCATGTGTGAAGGTGAAGGGATCGCAGCGACGGGTGGACCAGCCTCCCTTGATCCTGGGAGAGCAAGTGTGTGGAGAGAGAGGCAGTGGTACGGGGGGTAGGGGTCCTGTGGCCAGCTGCTGAAGAAGCGCAAACCAAATCTGATGAGGCCAGAAAGGTGCTACCAAGATCATCCTAGCGCCTTCTGACTGCAGTTTGAGCAGTACTCCCTGAACTACAGGGAAGACAAAGAATCCTCCCTGCCCAGGAGAGGAACAATGCGCCGCACCAGAAAACAACAGGCTCTGGATTTAGCGAGCAGAAATTTGGCAGTTTGGCACTGTGCCGTGATGCAAGGAGGTTCAGCTCAGGACGACCCCATTTTGTGAACAGGTCATCAGCTACATCCTGCCGCAACTCCCACTCGTGATTCAGGGAACCAGAACGTTCTGAATGCCTAGCACATGGACCGCGACTAGGAACATATCGCGTTCTATCGCCTCGTCCCAGATCCTCATGGGCTCTCTGCAAAGAGGATACGATCCCCTTCCTCATTGCTTGTTCAGGTAAAATACTACTGGGGTATTGTCTGACTGGATTATCAAAGGGCCCTGGGAGAGCTGATCCTGAAGGGCATAAAAAACTGCCCTCATCTCCAACACGCTGGTGCGGAGAGACCTTTCTGTGGCAGACCACGATCCTCTTGTCTGATGCTCGCGAAAGTGAGCACCCCAGCCTAGTCCCGAGGCATCTACTGTGCCAGCCTGTGTTGGACTTTGCCTCTGGAAAGGGATACCCTGTTCTAGGTGAGCTGGAACTTGCCACCAGCGAAGGGAACGTAGGACCACCTCTGAGATTCGGATGGGTCGGTCCAACTCATCCGAACCCTGGTCCCATTGGACCCCGAGGTGCCACTGAAGAATTCTCATGTTGAGACATAAGAAGGGTACTGTGGCTATGGCTGCTGCCATATGACCCAACAGCTGCAAGACTACTTTGGCAGGTACCTGCTCTGCTAACTGGATCCTGTGCGTTAGAGCCGAAAGGCGTAGGGCTCTGTCCGCAGGGAGAAAGGCCCTGCCTTGCAGAGTGTCGAGCACCACTCTAATGTATTGAAGCCGTTAGGAGGGCCAGGGTTGGGATTTCAGCCAGTTCAGGGTGACTCCAAGAGACTGGAAGAGTTGTTCAGTTTCCTTCAGAGTAACTAGGAGCTGTTGTTCTGTGGGTGCGGAAATCAGCTCATCGTCGAGGTAGGGGTAGACAAAGTGGCCCCTTCTCCTCAACGTGGTTGCAACTACCTCAAGGCATTTTGTAAAGACCCTTGGGGCTGACGAAGGGCGAAGAGCAAGACCCTGAATTGGTAATGCTCGTCCCAGACCCGGAAGCGCAGGAACTTCTGTGAGAAGGCAGGCTCTTTACATGCATATAGACGTCCTGTATGTCCAGGGAGCATAGCCAGTCCCCATGGTGGAGGAGGGGAAACAGGCTCGCCAGGGTGAGGATCCAAAATCTTTTGTACAGAATGAATTTGTTCAGGCAGCTGAGGTCTAGAATTGGGCGGAGGTCTCCCGGTTTCTTAGGCACCAAGAAAAAGTCGGAGTAAAAGCCTTTGCCTTGCTGGGATCTTGGGACTGGCTGGATGGCTTTCTTTTGGAGGAGAGAAAGAATCTCTTGTTTCAGAAGAAGGGCATGTGCTGTTGAGCAGTGGTATGATACAGGTGGATTGTCTGGGGGTATGCCGAGGAATTCGATGGCATAACCCCTTCATATTGTCTGCAGCACTCACTGGTCGGATGTAATGGTGGAACATTTTTGCCAGTAGAGGAAGAACTTTTCTCCTACCTGCTCTCCCCTCAGAGACTGATGATTGGGGGGAGGACATTGGAAGTCATGCAGTCCCTTGTGGGGTGGTAGCTGGATGTCTGGGGGCTTTAGGCTGTTTGGGGCCTTGGCCTCCCAGTTGCATGGGTTGGTTACGGTGCTTAAAGCCTTATCCTCTGTATGGGCAGCCTCCTTGTTGACTCTGTTTACGAAAGGAACACTTACAGGTGTGCTGAAGCTCAGATTTGTACAATTTGTGTACGTCCTAAACCTTTTTGCCCGAATCCTGGAGGCCTTTTTTAATTCCCTCCACTTCCTGACCAAACAGGACTAGTCCCTGGAAGGGGGCATCCTGAACAGCGTCCTGGAGGTCCTTCTTAAAGGACGTGGCTTGTAACTAGACGTGCCTGCAGAGACAAATGCCCGATGCTGCCGCTCGAGCTGCCATGTCGGCCGAGTCATATGAGCATCTCAGGACATGTTTGTCAACATCGAGCCCGGATTGGGCGTAGGCCAGCTATTCATTCTTCGAGTCAGAGTCCGGCTGAGACTTGAGAAGCTCTATGGTCTTTTCCCCACAGAGATTTTTGATATGTGACCACATGAGCCAAGAAGTTTTACGACCTGATGGCCCCTGTGGCAGAGGAGTACACCTTCTGTCCCCACTGGTCTAACTTTTTTTGACTCCGGGTCTGGGGGCTGTGTACTGAGGTGTCTCGGTTGGGACTGTCTATGTGCTGCAGTCAAGACCATAGAGTCCGCCTTTGGCTGTTCCGCCAGAAAGAGTTCCTCTTTGGGCAGTTTACAGAGGAGGTCCGCCTTGTGTGGAACTGCTGGTGTGGACGAAGGTCTCTTCCAAACCAGTTTTGCCACATCCTGGAAGGGCTCCATGAGCGGGGAAATGACGAGAGGTTTTGGGTCTTTCGCACCCAAGAACTTCGCCAGACGCTTCCTTTCTGGGTTGAGTTCTTCAGTGTCCCATTGACATAAGGTTTGTATGTGCCTCATAATATCAAATAATGTAGGATCGTCTGGAGGTGATCTGGGGGTGTCCTTAGAGTCCAGCCTCAAGTCCTTGTCATCTGAGGAATCCAGTGTGGACTCTCCTGTCTCATCCTCATAAGTGGGGGTGGAGTGGCCACTGGAGTCGGGAGTTGGGGAATGTTTCTCTTCTATTTGTTTTTGGGTTCCGATGATCCCTCTCCTGCACCTGCATCCGGAGAGGGAGGAGGAGGTGTCGGAACCATATCAGGAAGCCTGTACAGGTGGTCACCTTTGATAAGTCTTCCACCATTAAACAGTGCTCAGACGTCTGCTAAGGGGACGACTGGTGGAGGTGGGATCGGAGCCGACGGACTGGGCGTCGGGGTGGGGGTGGGGCATTCAGTACTGGGATCTCTGTTGGGGAGGCCGACCCTGCTGCATCTGGCAGACTGGTTGGCTCCCCGGGAGAGCGGTCGTCCAATCCGGTGTCCGGAGTAGCATTCACCTGAATCGGCGACCGGTCATCCTGGCAGGCATCGGATGGCTGTTAGTCCTCTGCAGACTGCCTGTCAGGCAACTGCTCCTTCTGGGGCGAACGCCTGCTGTTTGACGTGGGCGTTTCGGCCGAGGAAAGTTTGTCCTTTTTAGAAGTGATCCCTGCGGCCAGTGGGGGAGGCGTCCGCTGGCGAACGACCTGTCACTGGTGGGAATCGTCTGGCTTCTTGGGTCTGTCAGAGGAGCCGGTGGAGCTGTGGCCTTCTTTGGACCCAACAGGAGGAGAATGTCCTTCCTGGACCAGGCCCTGTGAAGATTCATGGGGCCGGTGAGCCAGGGTGACTAGAGCTTGGCAGTATCCAGAGGACGAAGGCCGGTCCCTGGGCTTAGAGGAGGACGATCTGTGGGCACTAGTTCCCTGTGAAGAAGGGGGAACGGACCCTGACCTCCTACTGTAGGAAGAAGCATGCTTGGAGGGAGACTTGTGGCAGGATTCTGACCGGGGGCTGTCCTTGTGCTTGGAGTATTTCCCCTAGGACTTCTCACTATGGGGAGACTCTGGTGGGCAAAGATGAACTGGGACCAGACAGATATTTTTGCATGGCAGCTACTTTCTGCTCGAGGAGGTAAGCCTTTAAGGCCTTAGCCCTGCGGATCCTGGTCTTGTTGTTGAACTTTTGGCAGTGCTGGCAGTCGTTGGGCCTGTGGTCAGGGCCTAGACAGATCAAGCAGGCCTCGTGGCTGTCCTCAGCCGGGATCTGTTTGCCACAACGGCACTTGGAATTCTGTCGAGTAGGTGAAGGAGAAGACATGCACTGAATCTTTGTCGAAATATTCGAGAAAAATGTGAAAAAAATGTATATCTAAAGACTACTTATCTGCGGTCGACTGCTAAGAGAGGAATCCAAGGAGCCGAACAACGGGTTGACGGCAGGAAAGCAACAGATGGCGCCGGGACCGCCCCTTATACCTATCATCGCTAGGCAGTCTCCGCCACAGCTAGAAAGTTGTTCCAAGGGGTCCTAACACCTGCGGCCATAGTCCTAATGGTATTACCTGCTGCAAGAGCTTCACCTTGAAATCAGATCTGTAATTAATTCTTATATATTTGTGCTAGTAGGCATAGCATTTTTTTAACCTGTCCAGTTTAGGTATTTGTTAGCTAGTTCCATTTTGTATTCGTTTTTTTTATTACGTCATGTACTGATAACGTAGTCTTAGCATGCAGTTTACCTAATTTTTTTTATTTTTTTTAAATTATTATTTTTACACCCCCTCGCATCATTAGGAGCATCAATGAGGCGGTCCCCACCTCTGCCACCTCACCTTGACTTCTCATTTGACCCCCATGGAGCCTCGGTTCTACCCCCCTGGGCGGGAAAGAGGTGGGGCGGGTTACACCCTGTACAATCTGATTTCGTCAGGGACTGCGGAGTTAGGCAGGTGGGGGCAAAGAGAGAACTACGTCAATGTTCCATCTCCGCGGAGCCTGAGGGTCATTTTCCCTGTTCATGGGGGAGTGGCACACATCCAGATGCCAAGGCATCACTGCCGATGTCACCACTCCTCATCCTCGACGTCAGTTCAAGCTTGCTGTGCCCCGCTCGCAGGGCCAGTCAAGCCTTGAACCATGAACCCCCTTCCCTCCCAAGAGAGGAGAGCTGTCCTCTGGACGCTTGATCCTCTCTCCCCCTTGCCAACCGACAGCCCAAGCTTGTTCCCGAATCCGGGTCGCCAGCGTGTGTGGCATCCAGCGCCACAACCCTCAGCACCACCGAGCCAGCTAGTTTATTTTTTAATTTTGTTTTAGTTTATAAGAGCTTGAATTATTAACTATGGTTTGAAGTAAGTTAGGGTCACACAACAATTTGGAAATAGGAGATGCACCCTATCTACAGTAGGGGTTAAAAAAATGTCTAAAGTAAGTTAGGGGCACACAAAAAGTTGGGAATAGGTGAAACACCCAATCTAGGGTAGGGGTAAAAAGGGTTTCAAATAAGCAAGTAAGCAAACACAATCACAGGCAGAGTAGTAAATAGATATGCTGGGAGTGGTGCAGTACAGTGTCTACAAGATGACAGTTTTCAGGGAGACTTTCTGGAGACTGTGGTGTTGCCTCATTTGCGTGCACCTCTCTGTACTGAGGGAGGAGGTTGCTAGACTCCAGACAGAGCTGGCTGGGATTCAGGGGGCCTCCTCCCCCCCTCCAAGGACCACCAAGTCTGCCACCACTGCCTCAATAGGTGCCAAGGAGGAGGTGCAACTGGATTACAGTGGGCTCGGGAACGGTGGGGGTGGTGGTTAAGAGGCACATCTCCCCCCCCCACGGTACCACTACACAATTCCTACGCCACACTGGTGGAGCAGGACTGTCCCATGGAGGTACCTGTGGTAGTGACCAGGGAGGATGAGGGGTCCTCTGTAGTGGACTCCCTAGGGAAGGTGGCACAGGACCCCAGAGGAGGAGAAATCAACTCCTGGTGGGGGACTCCACTGTGAGGGGGACAGACTTGCAGGTAGGAAGGGAGGAGAAGAGGGAACAACTCCTGGTGTGGGACAGACTTGGGGGCAGGGAAGGGGAAGAGGAAAATTAGGTGTCTACCCGGTGCCATGGCTTGGATGGACAGGAAGCAGATCCTGAGGATCGCTAGTGCAGCAGGACAGGAGGGTGAGCTGGATGTCACTGTCCACCTAGGGACTAATGATCTGGTTAGGAACGAGGTTAGAATAGTGCAGAAGAAGTTCAGAGAGTTGAGGAGGAATCTTAGGCATGTAGCATACTCTGTGACCTTTTCTAAAGTACTGTCTGTCTACGACAGTGGGGGAGGATAGGGTACTCCATTCCAGGAGCTTCAACCAATGTTTGAAGGAATGGTGCAGAGAGAAAGGATTTGGCTACACTGGGGACCGGTCCCACCTGGAGGAATAAAGGCCTATACAAGGGAGATGGCCTGCATCCATCTGGGAGGGGAACTACAGTCCTCAGTGAGAGGTTTAAATGCTACATTAGCGAGCATTTAAACTAGCTGAGGGGGGTGGAAGAAGGAAGCAGGGAGACAAACTGTCCTCCTCCCGCAAGTTGAAGTAGGCAATAGGGAGAACTCCAAGGGAGGTAATTCCCCAAAGGTACTTGTTAATAGGAAAAACAAAATGGTAGAAATGATAAGGGTTGGAATGAGGGCAGAGGGTGTAAGGAGAAAAGACAGAAGGGAAGGGGGGGTTTGACAAGCAGGGCGGTAGCAGAATTTGGAAGGCCATGTGTGCAAACGCTCACAGTCTGGGAAATAAAATCCTGGACTCAGTGGCCATTATGTCAGCTGCTGACCTGTACACTGTCGCCATCACCGAGTCATGGTGCAATGAGAGCCATGACTGGCATTTAGCCACACCAGGATATACTCTGATCAGGAAGGACAGGGATGGAAAGAAAGAGGGATGAGGGGCTCTTTACGTGAGGGATAGTATAAAAGCAACAGAGACACAGGGAAAAGGGTGGGGAGGGGTTTGAGGTACTGTGGGTCACCCTGGATGGAGCCACTATTCATGCTGGCGTAACCTACTGACCACCAGCCCGGGTGGGGGTGGAGATGGGTGGGGTTCTGGTGGGAGCCATCCAAAAGATGGCAAATAAGAGGGAGGTGCTGATGGTGGAGGAACTTTACTCTTTTGGATGTAGACTGGAGCATCCCAGCTGCAGCTCTGGCTACAAGCAGGAAAATTCTGGACTCCTTGCAGGGGGAGTTCCTCGGGCGACTAACAGAGGAACCCACTCATGAGGGAGCAATAGTGGGCCTTGTACTCACCAACGGGGAAAGTGTTGCAGACGTCACGGTGGGTGGCCACCCGAGGAACAGTGATCATCGTACTGTGTGGTTCAATACAAGAAATGTTGCAGACACGAACCACACAAAGACGAGTGTCCTGGACTTCAGGAGGGCCGAATTAACAATGATGGGGAAATGCCTCAGGAATGCCCTGGCAGGGGGGAGGACTTGGGTGGAGTGGAGGAACAGTGGGTGAAACTAAAAGTGGGAATAGAGAAGGCAACAAACCTCTGCATCAGGCAAGCAAACAAAAGTAAGAGGAAAAAGAAACTGCTATGGTTCTCAAGAGATATGACTGGTAAAGTAAGGCCAAAAAAGTTAGCATTCAGGAGGCATAAGAAGACACAGAAGGAGGAGGACAGGGATGTGTATCAGGAGAAGCAGAGTGAGGCAGGGAAAGCAGTCAGGAACGCAAACAGAGGATAAATTAGGCCAGGCAGTAAAAAAAAGGGGGCAAGACAATTTTCAGGTATGTAAATGTAACCCCCTTGTTACCCGGAGTTACTACAATCCCATAAGACCTAGTGGTAGGCAGGGAAGGCAGCTTGTGAAACTCCAGTTAAATGGGTTTCACACTGCCTCACTCTGTTCTCAGTCTCAGCTGAGACTGAGGGATGACATCACCAATAGAACTTTCGCAGCTGCATAAACCACATTGGAATCTGCAGCAGAGGGAGTTGGATAGAACGTTGGGAGTTTTCAAAGGGTAGTAGTCAGTGTCCAGTTTGTTTTCAGTAAGTGAAGGTGTGCTCAAGTGATGGAGACCGCTGTCTGGTCTCAGTGCCCTCCGGGGATGTAAAGATCCCTAGCAGATTCCTGGGGCAATCCCCTTAATTCTGCCAAGTGGAAGAAAAGCTGCCTGTTTAGTTCAGCATTTATTTTGAAAGTTGGAAGATTTGTGAGTCGCCTGTGGGGCACCTGCAACTAAAGGGTGAGTGTCTGCTCTGACTAAGAGGGCAAAATGTTTTCTTCACCCTGGGACATGTGTGAAAATCTAGGGATTGCGCTACATTTTGGGAAGCCTAGAGAAATGGGCCAAACATATTAAGTAGTGTCAAATGCTAGAGTGTTGTGTGATTCAAGTAATATGTAGAGGAGATGCACTAGATCATCTACCCTTTAATCTACATTTAGAAGTTCAGCAAAGGAATGGTTCAGTTTTCTCAGGGAAATGGCCAGGTATGGGCTGTGGGAACTGGAGGTGGGCGAACCCACCATCTTTAGTAACCAGGTCCACCTCTACGGATTTCTGCTGTGGTTGCTACTTTGCCTCATGCACTTGGCCAGTGATGGGGAAGTACCCAGACGGGGTTGCAAAAGGAAAATCTCTAGGAGTCGAGACTCTAAGTGTGTGGGGAGCCACAACAAGTAGGAAAAAATTCTCTCTAGAAGTCGCCGACTCTAAGTGGTGTGGGGAGCCACGACAGGATAATTGGTTCATTCTTCCAATGGACCGTGGGGGTGAACCCAAGTGTGTACAAGTCAGGCTGTGTACCCAAAGCTGTGTGCAAGTCTGGGCTGTGTGCCTGGTGGGTCCAGAGCCTGAGGGCTGAAAATGGTAATAAAGTGTTCCGTAGTCTCTAATCTGCATTACCAGGTAATGTAGCCCCATGGGGGTCCGTCTATGCTTTGTTTGTTCAGCTAGTATGTGAATAAAAGCCACACTGAAGAATCCCATTCCTGGTTCTGGACATTAGTTATTGCTTCCTGTGTTGGGATTTACTTGGGTGCCCCTGTGCAGAGTAGCCAAACCTAGGCTCCCCTGTGCCGAGTAACCTCATCCTCCCCGAACCCAGGTCCCCACCAGGTACTACTGTCAGCTTCAAGAGCATGCCACCTGTCATTTTGGCAAAAAGGCAGGGGTGAGGGGTTACACAAATGGAGGCACCGCTGGGATTTTGTTCTGGGCGGAAGGTGCTTGGGCAAGGGGGCTAGTGTTTTGGTTATCTGGCAGTGAGTAGCCCAAAAAGCTGAAGCAATTTCCCTAGTGTGCTGCTGTGTGCTGTGAATCTTGTGCTGCTGTTTAAAATTGCCAACTGTTTACCAAGGAGCAGTAAAGCCATAGAGTGTGCCCTTGTCCTGCATCAAAATTGTTTGCAGCGTTTTTGCCTGCTTTAAAAATGAACTGTGGTAAATAAAAGTGTGGAAGACTAGGGGTAGCAACAGGAAAATTGTGCCCTGGACGTTTGAAATGCTTTTAAAATGAATTGTTGTGAAGGAAAGTGTGGAAGACTAGGGGTAGCAAAAGGAAAATTATGCCCTAGACGTTGGAAATGCTTTCTGAGTGAATTGAGAGACTGCAGAGTAAATGGCTATGTTAAATGGCTGAGATGGGCTCCCGCCGTGGAGTCAGTTGAAAAAGAAAAAAGTTGCATTCTGCAATTTAAAATTTGCCTGCTCGACGATCGCCGTGAGGAGAAGAGCCCTCGCGAGGAAGAAGAGGCTCATTTGCATGGTGTCATGTGGTTGGTCAGGCTGCAATCAGTCCCACCCCTCAGCCAGCTCTACAGAGACTGCCCCAGCATTCGAGAGGGAGTGACAGTGGAGTGCGTGTACTGGCAGTGGAGGAGCGTCGCGTAGTGTTCAAAGCGTTGTAAACAGTTCAAAAATAGACTTTATAGTTTAAAATCTGGCTCAACCCGCTAATTGATCGTCCAAATTGCAAGTTTGGTGGTTAAAAAGACGATCGCTAGGACTGCCCGCCTGTTTGTGCCATATAAAATGTGCGTGCAGCAGTGTAGTCGCTTTACAAGTAACGACTGTGTAAAGTCCTGCCAGCAAGTGCGAGTCTGTTAAGCCACTGACTGTGTGTATAGTAGTGAAATTAGCCTCAGTTTAAAGTTTGCAGCCAGAGAGAGACTGTGGGTTGTAGCAAAGTGCAGCACTAGAAATACAGGCAATCCTGTGCTAAAAACCTGAAGCTTTAAGGGACTGTGAATAAAATAAATGATACCAGCATGTAAAAAGTCCAAGGAAAATCCTGTAAATGTGTTTGGAGCCAGATCAGAGCAAGTTGTGCAGTTTGAGCAAAAGTTATCAGTAGCTTGTGTAAATTGAGTGCGCAGTGGCTTGACCCAGATTCTAAATGTTGATGCACAGGGAGTCACGTGATGAGCCTGCTCGGGTAAGACGCGTTCCGCGCTCCTCCGAGACACAAGCGGTAGATTATAGCTTAAAATACCCGGACCGGCGATATTTAAATTCTTTTTTGGAGCCGAGCTTTGTTTGGTGCCTCTAGTTCACCCCCCTGCCTGGCAGAACCGGGATTGTGGCTGTTTAAAGGAGGGTGAAACCGAGTGCTGCAGAGGAACTCTGTGCAGGCGGGCCCGAGCTCGATTAAGGGATGGAAGCTGAATTAGTGGAACTGCTGGCGGGCGTGCCTCGCAACTAAACGGCCCAAGCCCCACTCGCCTGCTAACATAGATCAGGTGAGGACCTGCTAAAGAAGGGGGCGCCGGGGCTAGCACTGAAGACATCAAGGAGATTAAACTCTGCTTCAGGGTCTGGTGGTGGATTTTTCTGAGGTGAAACCGCTTTACACTCACTGGCCCAAAGAATGAACAATGCTGAGGCCAGAATCTCCTCACAGGAAAGAAAGGTTTCTACGCTGGATCAGGAGGTGGTGACGATTCGAAAAAAGTTAAGAAATTGGAAGAGAGGTTAGAAGATCAAGAGGCGAGGAATCGCAGGAACAACCTCATTTTAGCAGGGCTCCAGAGAGGGCTGAAGGTCCGGATGTGTCTCTTTAATCAGGACCCTATTGTAAAATGTTAGGCCTCTTCGCCTTTTGGGGAAGGGTATAACTTGGAAAGGGCCCATCGAGCATTACGGGAGACCCCACCGCTGGGGGCCCGACCTAGAGTCATAATTATGAGATTCCTCAACTATTAAGAGAAATCCTATGTCCTTCAGGTGTCCAGACAAAAGAAACCTCTGCAGTGGAACGGGGCCTCACTATGGTTCTTCCAGGATTTAACTCTGGACTGGGAAAACAGAAGGAGTACAGTGATATTAAGAAGAAACTTTACTTAGCAGGGATAAAGTTTCGCTTTTTATCCTGCTACTCTTATGGTGCGGCTGTCATCTGAGAAAATAAGTTTTAACAGCTAAAGACGCATTGGAGGGGCTCCGCATTGATCTTCCAGATCTCTTCAAATCTCTAACTTGATTGTGTCTCGTATATGAGGATTAGCCTCTCTAAGGAAGAGGACTTGTGGGGGTTAAAGGGGTTCTCATCGTGAGCGACGAGGTCAAGCTAACCTCTGGCATGAACTGAGACATTTAACAGCAAGTCCTGGGTTTGATCCCGAGGGGGTCTCTATTATGGGGTTTTTTTTTTTTTTTTTTTTTTCTTAGAAGAGGGAGGGAGGGAAAACCGGAAGAAAAAGGAAAGGGTAAATGAAAAGAAGAAAAAGGAAAGACTGGGCTGCTTAAGACCTATTGTTTAATGGATTATTAGACCACCAAATACGTGGATCAGACTTTCTGGGGGATAAGGACTGAACAAGGGGGCGGTGTAGGGGGCGGTGTGGTCACACCAGTAATCAAGGGGGGGTACTATGATGGAACAATACAGTCTCTAGTTGGAGGCGCTATTAGCTGAGTCTTTGCTGTTTAGGCGGGATGGGAGAACGCCCCGTTCAATGTCTAGAAGGGTTCTTCTTTTTCTTATTTAGGCATTTTGTATATATGTGAACTATGTGGGGACACCGTTTCTTTATCCATTTGGGACTGGTTCAGTTGGGTTTGAGGGGGATTTAAGGGCTAGTTCTTGGGTAAGGAAGCCAATGACTGGGTTTTGGGGGGGGTTAGGAAACGGGTTCATCCATGACTCAACAGGAAGTTGTTGGTCGGTTTCGGGACCGGGGGACAGAGAGGGGGGAGGGTTTAGGGGTGTTAAGAGAGAGAGTCCTCGACCGGAAACTTGGGGAGCAGGCCTCAAGAAGGTTTCGTCTTTGGTCCTTTATCTAGCTCGCTATTAGCCAGATGGTATTGTACAACATGATTTCTTGGAATGTTAAGGGTTTGAGGGGACGACATAAAAGACTGACAATCCTGCGGTACGTGGAGCAGCGAGGGGCTCATATTGTAGCTTTTCAGGAAACACACTTATTATCGGACGAACTAGATTGTTTAAGGAAACGTTGGGTGGGTCAGGTATATGGAGTGGGTAGGGAGAGAGCGTCTGGGGGGGTTGCGATTTTAATTAATAAGTCCTGCCCCTTTGAGGTGAGCCAGGTTCTGACCCGACAGGATGGTAGGGGGATCTATGTGATGGGCACTCTACACGGTAAGGCAGTAGTGGTGGCCTCTATATATGGACCAACCCTCCGAACCTGAATTTTTTGCCTCAATAGGCGAGAATATTGCTCGTTCCCATCACTTCATTGATATTAGCGGGTGACTGGAATTTATGCTTAGATAATAAGGAGGACAGGGTGCCATGCTTAAGGGCCCCAGGTCTAGGCCCAATCAGCCTTGGCTAAGTTTTGGAGGCTACAGGTCTGACAGATCCATCTAAGTTTTTTCCTAATGGGGCCCCAAATGACATTTTACCCGGCGGCTCATAAAAGCCACACTAGGATAGATTTCTTTTGGTAAATAGAGAGGCATTGGGGGAGGTTAGGAGCGTCGACTGAGGGTAGAACTCTCTCAGACCATTCCCAATCCAGATGCAATGGGAACCTAAGTCCCTACCTCCCAGGCCTTACAGGTGGAGGCTTCATGACTGGCTTTTTTCGTGAAGGAGAGAAGGGATGAGCTGGAGGGGCCCTTCAGGAAATTATTAGAGCACAATTGCCCACATTGACTGATAAGAGACTAGCCTGGCCTACTTGTAAATTTTATACTCCATGGCTGCTAAAACTTTGCCGCCAAAGAGAGGCTGATTAGGAAGGCGAAGAGGAATTTTGGAGGGGCATAAGTTCTTTATCGCAGCAGGAGGGGCTATCAGAAGAAATAGATATGGAACTTAAAAAGCTTAAGGAGGAACTGTCAGGGGATTCTGTATGGGAAGACTGAATTTTGGTTAAACAAGATTAGGCCAAATACCTTCTGCAGGGAGATGTTCCGGGGCATCTCCTGGCAGCGAATTAAGGAGTGGAGCCAGTAGGACCATGTACTCGATTTCACATGAAGGTAGGCTAGTGACAGACCCCCAAGATATGGCCAAGGCGTTTGCCTCATTTTTTGAAAAGATATACCAGGAAAGTGCTCCAGGGGGGACAAGGAGGTCAGAAAATACTTGGAGGGAATTCAGCTCCCGACAGTGGACCCTACTCTTGCTAGGGAATTGGAAATCCCTATAAAATCCTCCGAGATTATTGAGGTGGTTCGTCCCTTCCATTAGGTAAATCGCCAGGGCCGGATGGTCTAACGGCGAAATTTTACCAAACCCACATCCATACTATACTCCCTGTATTAAAGGATTTCTTTCATACTATAATGCGGGATGGCATTGACCATCTACCCATATACCAAGCATATGTCACACTAATACCCAAACCAGATAAGCCCAGGGATGTTATGGGAAGCTATAGGCCTATAACCCTAATAAACCAAGACATCAAGATACTTACAAAGATCTTGGCTAATAGGATTTTAACTGTAGCCCCGAGTTTAATTAGTCAGGAACAAGTAGGCTTTATGCCGGGAAGAGGAGCAAAAGATGCGCTCAGAAAAATACATCATATTATAAACTCTGCTCCTGATTCCCAGGTTCCCTTAGCTCTGATCTCCCTAGATGCTGAAAAGGCATTTGATAGAGTCTCTCACCTATTTTTGTTCACTACAATGCAGAAGATGGGGTTCCCGGAGGGTTTAATTAGGGGTATCAAGAATTTGTATGCGGCGCCTACAGCTAGAATTTTATGTAATGGTTATCTGTCGAGGGAATTCCAGCTCAAGAACGGTACTCAGCAAGGGTGCCCTCTTTCACCGATACAGTTTGACATCTACTTAGAGCCTCTGTTAAGATCTATTAATAGGGAGGTCGGGGTTCATGGAATTGGGATTGACGATTTGGATTTAAAAATCTCAGTCTTTGCGGACGATATATTGCTCCACCTTCGAGATCCAGCAACTGGTTTCGAGACTGTTAGAGAGCTAATAGATCGGTACTCTGGGGTTTCGAACTATAAGCTGAATCTCACTAAAACCCAAATCCTACCTCTGACTCCACATGTCTTTAAAGTGGATTTTGCACCCCTGAGGGTGCAATGGAATAAGGATAAGTTGAAGTACTTGGGAATCTGGATTACTGCAAACCAAACATCCGGCGCAGATGCCAACATGGGGGGAATCATCTCGGAGATCTCGGGGGATATTTTAAGGTGGAACAAGCTGCCTTTGAACTTCACGGCACGCTTAGGCATCATTAAGATGAATATCCTGCCGAGGCTGCTATATCCGATCTATTTAGCTCCATACACTATTCCTGTTAAGTGGTTTAAGCCAATTAGGAAAATGTTGACTGGTTTTCTTTGGAGCGGCAAACTTGCCAGGATCAAATATAAGGTGTTGTGTAGGCCGTATGAGAAGGGTGGTATTAGACTACCTGACCTCCAGGCTTATTATGTGGCGGGTCAGTTGGGCTTGATGGCCCAGTGGGCGGTAGATTTGGATGAGGGAGAATACTGTCCTGCCTGGTTACAAATTGAGAGGAAACTGTTGAGGGTATGAGTTACTCCTGACTCATTATTATATGCTGGGCCCAAAAAGGAATGGGCAAGGTAGGGTGGGGAATCCAATCAGGAAAACTCTGGAGGCTTGGTGGTCGTTTCTCACTCCAGCCCAAAAAGGTTGTCAGGTGAAATCAAGGATCAGCCCATTTTGGGTAACCCTAACTTGACCATAGGAGGTCTGGTGCTTGGGCAGAGGTGGGACGTATACCTGAAGGGTCTTAGTCTGAGGGATATGCAACAGGGGAGAATACTTTGCCACCACAATGTGATGGCTCGCTTTTTCAAAGGATACAGCTCAAGCAACTGATTGCGGGAGTTCGGGGGAAAGGGAACTTACAGATAGCTTTCTCGTGGGGGAAGTCTGAAGGAGGCTGTGCATAGAGCTAGTCCACTTTCTCGTGTACAAACTTCTCTTGAATTCCGTTTTAGTGTCCTCACCTCTGTCCCTTACTGGGATAAGGTGATGACCTCTAGGTTAGTGTGACAGCATCTGGAAAGCTACTAGATATAATGTTATCCCTAAATATAGAAATATGCAGATTTTGTGGTTCACAACATTTACTATACGCCTGTTAAGCTATGTTCCAGGGGCTTGAGACAGACAGATTCTTGTTTTCGGTGTGGGACAGTAACAGGAGATTTGTTTCATATTTTGTGGAGTTGTGATAAAATTTCCCTTTATGGAATAAGATTAGACAGGGCCTGGACCCCAGTTTAGACTATTTGGGTTATTTAACTCCGAAGTTTGTGTGCTAGGTGACTACCCATGGTCAAGGGGTCACACACCAAGATTCCACCTTGCTTTAATGGGGTCAACTGTTAAAGCGCTTATTGTGAAACACTGGAAAGATGGCCAGGTCTATCCTTATGAACAATGGGTGAAGGACTTGCTGGGGCCTTGGCTAAGATTAAAAACACCTAATGTCTGAGGGAAGACAAGAGGTTTACAGTAAAGGTGGGCAATTTTAGGCGCAGCCTACTACTGTAGGACATAAGCGATAGTACACAGATCTGTCTGTCAGGCGGTGGTTAGCAGAGGGATACGGCGAGCGGTGGTTGTTCCAAGAGATAGGTACCGTGGGTATTAGGATCTCTTTTTATGAAAATCCCTATAGTATGGGTGGTTATATTTGTTAATTAGTGCTGGAGTTTAATATGGATTCAAATGGATACAGGTTTGGCAGGATGAATACTTGAGGACGCTGGGTTTCACTGAGCGGGACTCTTTCAGGGGACACACTGGATATCCGCCCGGATGACCAGGTCAATTAGGATCCTTGGATGTTAAAGCTGGGAGTGGCATTTGGGGAAGCAACGAGCATGAGAGAAGGAGTTGTTCTAATTAACAGTGATACTCGAGGGCTTCCTTGTGATGGGTTGATCTTAAATGGGGTGGTATCCTTGTGGGTGTGTAAATAGGGGATGTACATAGTTCGCACAGCCAGTTTGGGGGTGTGCTCCCGGTTTTCCGGGTTTGTTTCATGTTTGTATGTCTTGTTGGTGTTGGAATAGAAATAAAAATTTTTTTTTAAAAAAAAAATAAATAAATGTTGATGCACAGGAGTGCTGCAGCCGCCATTACAGGGTGGGGTAGTAAAGTAAACACAACAGCAGAGGAGCCATTTTACAGCTAAAGAGTGTGTTCAATAAAGTGGGACTTTCAGTTACAGTGAACTTTTATTTGTTTTTCTGCAGTTACGGCCTCAGGACCAGCTCGTTACCCGGATCATGCCCAGGTTGCAGTAACAGCAGCAGTAAATAGACAGAGATATTGAAAAGTTGTGCTATGGAGGGCAACTGCCTCCTCAGGTGGCGATTCCTAATTATCCAGTGCGTGTATGTCAAATATGCTTGGGAGCTGGAAGGGACGTCTTCATGATTCCCCACTGTGCTGGATGCCTAGAAAAATATGGCTTGTATAAAGCACCTCCAACTCGTTTGGCTCCCACATGGACAAAAATTCAGAAATCTGCAGCTGGCAGCACACAGCACCAGGCGGAGCCTGTGGAGGAAGGCCCCTCGGGGGAGTGTGGCACAAAGCTAGAGGGTGCAGAGTTAGAGACAGAACCAGAAGCTGAAGTTTCAGATGCTGGATCCCAGAAGGAAAGTTCGGATAAAGCATCAATAGACCCCTGGGGGGGGGCCTAGCCAGAGTCTCTTAGGTGAAGATGAGATGCGGGAGGCCTTTGAATGGGAGGTGTCGACCTCCGCGCCTAGTGATGAGTGGATAGTCTCAGGAGTGAGGATGACTGCTCACTCCTGGGCTCAGATCCTCAGTGAAGAGGAAGATGAGGGGGAACCTATGTGGCCTTGTGAAAAAGGAACTGGTACACAGCCTCAAGATCTTGCCTCGGAGGAATGTATGGAAGAAAGTGGTGATGCCACTGCCCTGGCTTTACAGGAGGAAGAAGTCAGGGATCCGTTTCTAATTTCCTTAAGGATGCGTAGCTGACAGAACCAGGACTGGCCACCCCCAAGCCAGGCCAGCGGTTTCAGATTGACCAAAGCAAGTAAAGAGGAGAGACTGGTTCGTAGGAAGGCAAATGAGATCTATGGTATGACCTTTCCTACCTTTCCTCGTTAAGTTTGGGAGGAGACTGAGAACTGCAGGAAATCCTGGATCTGGGATGAAGCAATGAAAAGTGTGCATCCTGGGGCCAACAAGCATGTAAAGAATAGACTGTTCCATGAAAAGTGTACCCAGTGGAAGAGAGGCAGGACACTGTTTATAGACAGAGTGAGAATAGAGGACGGAGAGGGACGTGAAATCTCCCACTGTGTGAATTATGTGCGCCCAGACGGGGTAATAATTCAAGCTCCTGATCCCCGGTACTATTGGCCTCAGTGCAAGGACCTCTCAGCAAATGTGCCCGTGCCTACAAAATGGAGAGCCGAGCAGTGGTAGTCAATACTGCCACACCAGACTGTGAAGTGCCTTACTGATCCACCAATATGAATATCCAGGACTCAGGTGCCCCACATTCATCAGTCTACAGTGTACTGTCCTGTCCAGCAACCATCTACTGGCCCACCAGATGACTTTAGATCCAGAGAGGACACCAACCCAGCTGTATCCTGTTCATCACCTGGTAATCTGATGACGTCGGACCAGCTGTTTTCTTTTTGTTCCTGTTCTAAGGTTCCGTCTCCAGAGATGACATCAGCCCAGCTGTTCCCAGATGTGCCCGCCTGTGGTTCCCGGAAGATGTCCGCCCAGCTGTGTCAGAAGAAATGCTGCCAGGGAGAGTCTTCGTCAGAGGTGCAGGTTGGTGCCCAGTCTCGTACTACAAGTGGCTGGTAAGTCCAAACTTTTCTATCTTTATGACACTGCAGTACACACCCTACACTAACAGACTTCAAAATGTGTGAACTGTCCTCACAGACTCTCCCCTTCAGGACTTTGGCCTGTTAGAACTGTGCTTCACCGGGCTCCGGCCCAGGAGAGACTCTTTATTGGACTAGCCTTCGGGCCTTGTGGTCATTAGTTGGCACTTTAAGGGCACTCCATCCCCCCAAATGTGTATTGTAAATAATGTTGTTTTCTAATGTAAATACTGTTTTTCTACCTTTTTTCTAAAAAAAAAAAATCTTTTTGGGATTCTGCAGTGTTTTGATGGTAGGGGTCTAGGTAGACTGTGTATGCAGATTAGGAGCGTGTGTTTGTCTTCCTTTTTCTTACAGGTGTTCCTGGGAAGACAGAAGAGAAGACAAGAAGAGGAGGAGGGGCTGATCGGAGTTCCTCATCAGTGCTTTAGTGTGTGTAGAAATTTAAAGTACTGTGTTGTTACTGTTATGGTTACTGTATTAACCCTTTCCTTCCACAGGTGTGGTTGTGGGGGTAGGGAGGAGGCAGTAATGTGGTATTTTAATGGTGTGTGGTTGCAGGTTGCCCAAGGTCGGGGAGGTCCCCGGGTTGTTTTTGTTTTGGGGGCATTATGTTAAAGGCAGATGGGTTTTCCCTAGAGGGTTAGGGGGGATAGACAGGCTGTGGTCCTGAGTGGCCACTGGGACCGCAGTGCTGATCTATCAGCGCTATGCTCTGGATAGTTCTACCAGAGCCACTGGGTGTCCATAGTAAGTGGATAGTGTAGAGGCTGATATGTCAGCTACAGGCCTGTAGGCCCTTAGTGTTGCCTGTCTGTGCTTGCACATGGCTAGGAGGGCCTGATCACCCCTCCGCAGGTAGCACATAGGGTGGGATGGCTGGTTGGTAAACAATGACCGCGGACAGTCATTTTCCTGGTCAAGGGCGAGTAACCCCTTGTTACCCGGGGTTACTAGAATCCCAGTAAGACCTAGTGGTAGGCAGGGAAGGCAGCTTGTGAAACTCCAGTTAAATGGGTTTCACACTGTCTCACTCTGTTCTCAGTCTCAGCTGAGACTGAGGGATGACATCACCAATAGAACTTTCGCAGCTGCATAAGCCACACTGGAATCTGCAGCAGAGGGAGTTAGATAGAACGTTGGGAGTTTTCAAAGGGTAGTAGTCAGTGTCCAGTTTGTTTTCAGTAAGTGAAGGTGTGCTCAAGTGGTGGAGACCGCTGTTCGGGTCTCAGTGCCCCCTCCGGGGGGGATGTAAAGATCCCTAGCAGATTCCTGGGGCAATCCCCTTAATTCTGCCAAGTGGAAGAAAAGCTGCCTGTTTAGTTCAGCATTTATTTTGAAAGTTGGAAGATTTGTGAGTCACCTGTGGGGCACCTGCAACTAAAGGGTGAGTGTCTGCTCTGACTAAGAGGGCAAAATGTTTTCTTCACCCTGGGACATGTGTGAAAATCTAGGGATTGCGCTACATTTTGGGAAGCCTAGAGAAATGGGCCAAACAAGTGAAGTAGTGTCAAATGCTAGAGTGTTGTGTGATTCAAGTATTATGTAGAGGAGATGCACTAGATAATCTACCCTTTAATCTACATTTAGAAGTTCAGCAAAGGAATGGTTCAGTTTTCCCAGGGAAATGGCCGGGTATGTGCTGTGGGAGCTGGAGGTGGGCAAACCCACCATCTTTAGTAACCAGGTCCACCTCTACGGATTTCTGCTGTGGTTGCTACTTTGCCTCATGCACTTGGCCAGTGATGGGGGAAGTACCCAGACGTGGGGTTGCAAAAGGGAAAATCTTTCTAGGAGTCGCAGACTCTAAGTGGTGTGGGGAGCCACAACAAGTAGGAAAAATTCTCTTTAGGAGTTGGGGAAGTCACAACAAGTAAGGAAGAATTCTCTCTAGGAGTCGCCGACTCTAAGTGGTGTGGGGAGCCACGATAGGATAACTGGTTCATTCTTCCAATGGACCGTGGGGCCAACCCAAGTGTGTACAAGTCGGGCTGTGTACCCAAAGCTGCGTGCAAGTCCGGGCTGTGTGCCTGGTGGGTCCAGAGCCTGAGGGCTGAAAATGGTGATAAAGTGTTCTGTAGTCTCTAATCTGCATTACCAGGAAATGTAGCCCCATGGGGGTCCATCTAGTATGTGAATAAAAGCCACACTGAAGAATCCCATTCCTGGTACTGGACATTAGTTATTGCTTCCTGTGTTCGGATTTACTTGGATGCCCCTGTGCAGAGTAGCCAAACCTAGGCTCCCCTGTGCCGAGTAACCACATCCTCCCCGAACCCAGGTCCCCACCAGGTACTGCTGTCAGCTTCAACAGCATGCCACCTGTCATTTTGGCAAAAAGGCAGGGGTGAGGGGTTACATAAGCGAAAGGAAAAAGGCAACGGGAGGGATTGTAAGGCTAAAGAGAAAGGGGGGGGGGGGAGACTGTGTAGAAGCGGACAAGGAAAAAGCAGACATCCTGAATGAATACTTTTGTTCAGTGTTCACAAATGAAAGGGAAGGTGAGGGACCACAGGTAAGTGTCAGAGACACTGAAGGAAAGGAGGGAGGTGGACACCAGCCCATTATTGTTGATGGGGGACCTAAATATGCCAGATGTTAACTGGAGCACCTTTGCTGCAGGCACACCCAAGAGCAAGGTCATTCTTGATGCCCTACAGGGGGCATGCCTCCGACAGCTAGTATTGGAACCAACTCGGGAGGGAGCAATCTTAGACCTGGTACTCTCAAATGGGGACGGAGAAAGAATCTCAGATTTAGAGGTAGGTAGCTATCTGGGAACAAGCGACCACCAAACAGTGTGTGGTTCATTATAAACACAGCCATACAATCAAGCCATACAAAAGCAAGAGTATTGGACTTAGGAGGGTTGACTTTGGAAAGGGGAGAGTGCCTTAGAAAAGCACTAGCAAACCGGCAAGAAGGAGGGGTGGAGGAACAATGGGGAGTAATCAAAACAGCCATCACAGAGGCAACAAGCCTTTGTGTAAAGCAAATCAATAAAACACAACGAAGGAAAAAAACGCTATGGTTCTCAAAAGAGGTGGCTGGGAAGGTTAAGGAGAAAAGGATAGCATTCAGGAAATATAAGGAAACACAGAAGGAGCAGGAGAGAGAACTTTATTAGTTAAAGCAGAAAGAAGCTGGGAAGGCTGTCAGAATAGCAAAGGCTCAAACTGAGGAAAGGAAAGCCAATTCTGTTAAGAAGGAGGATAAGACCTTTTATAGGTACATTAGGGAGCGAAGAAAGACCAAAGGAGGGATACTGAGGCTTAATAAAGGGGAAGGAATGTGGGTAGAGGGGGACAGTAAAAAAGCAGGGATACTGAACGAATATTTCTGCTCAGTATTCACAAAGGTGGGGGGGGGTACCTAAACCAAAAAAGAGAAACACTCTGAAGACGGGGGTCGATACCAGTCCATTTACAGAAGAAAGGGTTCTGGAAGAACTAATAAAATTGAAGGTGGACAAAGCAATGGGGCCTGATGGGATTCACCCAAGAATTCTAAAAGAACTAAGGGTAGAACTAGTGACACCACTGACTACTCTCTAACAAACATGGGAGGATGGGGTGGTACCTGAGGACTGGAGGAGGGCAGATGTGATTCCTCTTCACAAAAGTGGGAGCAGGACAGAGGCAGGAAACCACAGACCAGTTAGTTTGACCTCAGTGGTAGGGAAAATGATGGAATCACTTCTGAAGGAAAGAATTGTTGAGTACCTAGAGGCCAGTGGGGCACAGGACCCAAGGCAGCATGGATTCACAATGGGAAGGTTGTGTCAGATGAATCTAATAGATTTCTTTGACTGGGTGAGCAAAGTAGTAGACCAGGGAGGGCTGTGGACATGGCTCACCTAGATTTTAGCAAGGCATTTGATACAGTTCCACACAAAAGATTAATACAAGTTAGCCAGCCTTGGAGGGCCTCAAGGTGGTTGCCTGGATAAAAACTGGCTAGACAACAGGACGAAAGGGTAGTAGTAAATGGAGTACACAATGAAGAAAGGAGGGTTACTAGCGGGTACCAAGAGGGTTCAGTACTGGAACCGGTCCTTTTAATGTCTTTATAAGTGACATTGCAGAGAACTGGAAGGAAAAGTATGTCTCTTTGCAGACGACACAAAGATCTGCAACAGGGTTGGATACACAAGATGGAGTGGAAAGGATGAGAAGGACTTGGCAAGGTTGGAGGAATGGTCAAATGTATGGCAGCTCAGATTCAGTGCAAAGAAGTGCAAGGTAATGCACATAGGAAACAAAACCCAGGGAAGAGGTAATGGGGAAGTAGATACTGACAACGGTAAAATGGAAAGGGACCTGGGGTAATTATATCAGATGACCTAAAGGTGGGCAAGCAATGTGAGAAGGCAGTAAGAAAGGCTGGGGGGATACTGGGATGCACAGAAAGAAGCATCAATAGTAGAAAACAGCAAGTTGTTATCCCTCTGTACAGACAGTTGGTGAGACCCCATCTGGAGTACTGTGTGCAGTTCTGGAGACACCATCTCCGCAAAGACATAGACAAGACAAGAGTGGAGGCTGTCCAGAAAAGGTCAACCAAAATGGTGCAGGGTCTGCACCAGAAGACATATGAAGAAAAACTAAAGGAGCTTAATATGTATACCCCTGAGGAAAGAAGGGAGAGAGGGACATGATAGAAACTTTCAAGTACCTCAAGGGAAACAACAAAGTCCAAGAGGGTAGCATCTTTCAGAAAAAGAGATGCAAGAACAAGGGAGCCAATTTGAAGATAGAGGGGATGGCTCAGAGGTAATGTGAGGAAGTATTTTCACGGAGAGGGTTGTGGATGCGTGGAACAGCCTCCCTGAGGAGGTCGTGGAGTCAAGAACAGTGGGGGAATTCAAGAATGCATGGGACAGACATAAGGCAGTCCTAGTGGGGGGGGTAGGAGAAAGTAAGCTGTTGGTTAACTAGGATCTGCAGCTTATCTGTTAGGTAGGAAAATGGGCAGACTAGGTGGGCCAAGCGGTCCTTATCTGCCGTCAAATTCTATGTTTCTAACCGAGGAGAGAATCGTGAAAAAACTAGCAAATCTGGAAGTGGACAAGGCAATGGGGCCAGATGGGATACATCCAAATATACTGAAGGAGCTCAGAGAGATGCTGGCTGCACTTCTGACAGTCCTAGTCAATCACTCACTGGAGATGGGAAGAGGTCTCGGAGGCCTGGAGGAGGGCAGATGAAGTCCCACTTCACAAAAGTGGTAGCAGGGAGGAGGCTGGCAATTACAGGCCAGTTAGCCTGACTTCGTTGGGGGGGAAATTAATGGAATCACTACTGAAAGAAAGGATTGTGGAATAACTTGAATCCAGTGGCTTTCAAGATTTGAGGCAGCATGGATTCACTAGGGGGAGGTCATGTCAAACACATCTAACAGATTTATTTGACTGTGTGACCAGGGAAGTAGATCAGGGTGGAGCAGTGGATGTGGCCTACTTAGATTTCAATAAAGCATTCACCATTCCACATAGGAGACTCGTAAACAAGCTGGGCAGCCTAGGAGTGAGTCCAAAAGTGGTAAACTGGGTAAGACACTGGTTGAAGGATATGCAACAGAGGGTGGTGGTAAATGGAGTTCACTCAGAGAATGGGAGGGTGACCTGCAGGGTGCCACAAGGATCAGTACTGGGACCAATCCTCTTTAATATCTTTATTAGTGACAATGCAGAAGGGAAGGTATGCCTTTTTGCAAATGACACTAAGATCTGCAGTACAGAAGACACTCCAAGGGGTGTGTGTATGTGTGGAAAAAATGAAGATAGACCTAGAAAAGCTTGAGGAGTGGTAAAGAGTGTGGCAACTAAGTTTCAGTGCAAAATCATGCACTTGGGGCACAGAAACCTGGGGTCGGAGTACAAAATGGAGGGAGCGATACTGTCAATCACCAAACAGGAAAGAGACCTGGGAGTAATCATATCTGATGACCTAAAGGTGGCCAAACAGTGTGACAAGGCAGTGGCGAGAGCCAGTGGGATACTAGGGTTCATAGGGAAGGGTATGGCCTGCAGAAAGAGGGAGGTGGTGATACCTCTGCATAAATCACTGGTGAGACCTCACCTAGAATACTGTGTCCAGTTCTAGAGACCTCATCTCCGGAAGGACACTGAGTAGAGGCGGTCCAAGAGAGGGCAACGAAAATGGTGAAGGATCTGCATCAAAAGCCCTATGAGCAGAGAATGAAGGACCTCAATTTGTACACTCTTGAGGGGGTATATGATAGAGATTTTCAAATACCTCACGGGTATAAACAAGGTTCAAGAGGGATGCCTTTTCAGAGAAAAAGATGCTCAAGAACAAGGGGTCATGCTATGAAGCTGGAGGGGGCTGACCTGGGAGGTGGAGGAAGCACTTCACAGAAAGAGTGGTGAATGCCTAGATCAGCCTCCCAAGGAGGTGGTGGGGACAAAATCTGTAACTAGATTCAAGAAGGCATGGGATAGGCATTTGGGAACCACAGTAGAAAGGAAAAGGCGGGAGTAAAGCTCAAGTAGAGTCTGCGGTGTTACAGCAGATAGGGAAAATGGGCAGACTGGGTGGGCCAAGTGGTCCTTATTTGCCGTCAAACTCCATGTAGTCTATAAACAAAAGACAAACTGCAAAACAGAAAAAAGGAAGTCTAACCACAAAGCAAGAGAAGAAAGTTAAGACGACCACCATATCAATTTTATTATGCCTGATTTAGCTTTCCAGCACTTATTTGGTCCAGTACCATTTTTCAGATGGTCCAACAACCGTGAGATTCCTGTCACCTTTACACATACCACTTTTTATTTGGTCCAACAACCGTGTGATTCAAGAAAGCTCCTGTGAGAAGCATATACAAACCCTAGACTTTTGATAGCCGAGAGGATTGTAGGAATAGACTTGTGGGAAGACTGCTGCTTGTTGCTGTTCTTAGGCGAGTATTGACTGCTGGCAGGGCCACAGAGGGGTAAGAATAAGGTCATTCTTGCTTCATGCATCGATCCCCTCATGCAACATTCTAGCAGTCAGGACCGTAGGTCACTAAAAGACTACTGGGTTAAGGGGTAACTGCTTCATAATACAAATGCTAATACTATTTTGCAACTTAGCTAGGTTAGTTTGTTGTGTAACTTAGATCAGAGGTCAGGGCTATAGGCCCCTAATTTGGGGATATTGTTTTTGCCAAGGAAAGAAATAATAGCTCGTCATATAATTTTTGGTCAAGCTTTCTGATGAGATTGTGAGTATGTACTCTTATCTAGTTCAGTGATAGGAATATACAAAATTATTAAAAACCACTTAGGTTATGTCAGTACACCACAGATATCTTCTATACCTACAAAATACAGTACTCTTACTGCGCCATATCTGAACCCATGATAATGGAGCTTCCACCGCCTTCAGAAGCCTTAAGTTCTTGGAGCCCCTTTCAGCTACAGTACAGCAACCAACTTCTGGAGATCTGACCCTTCACAGAGCGATACTGGATCTCAGACCCTTCACTGGTAAAGATACTGGAGCTTTGACCCTTCAATGGTAGTGATACTGGAGCTCTGACCCTTCATTTATATCGATACTGGAGCTCTCACACCGCAGTGGTAGTGATACTGGAACTCTGACCCTTCACTGAGAGCAATACTGGAGCTCTGATCCTTCACCGAGAGTGATACTGGAGCTCTGACCCTTCACCGAGAGCGATACTGGAGCTCTGACCCTTCACTGAGAGCGACACTGGAGTTCTGACACTGCAGTGGTAGTGACAATGGAGCTTTGACCATGCAGTGGTAGTGATACCGGAGCTCTGACCCTGCAGTGGTAGTGATACCAGAGCTCTGACCCTGCAGTGGTAGTGATACCGGAGCTCTGACCCTTCACTGGAAGCAATACTAGAGCTCTGACCCTTCACTGGGAGCAACACTGGAGTTCGGACCCTGCAGTAGTATTTATTTATTTATTGAAATGTTTCACCAGGAAAGCACACGGAACAACAGGCTGCTCATCTCCCAGTGCGACTGGGGGTTGGGGGGGTACAACAAGGATGAGACATTTTACATTCAAGTTACAAAGATCAACATAGCATACAATTAATTAAGGCAGTTGTTACAGTGTTGGATATATACTTCATTTGTGAGAACAATTAATAAGTGCAATGGTAATAAGTGAACAAGTGTTATTGTGAAATAAGGGGTGAAGGAGAGA
Source organism: Neoceratodus forsteri (assembly GCA_016271365.2). NCBI lineage: Eukaryota > Metazoa > Chordata > Ceratodontiformes > Ceratodontidae > Neoceratodus > Neoceratodus forsteri. The sequence continues at coordinate 306,693,227 of JADMNL010000025.1, forward strand.
GAGGATGAGATGAGAGATAATGCAGAGTCATGTCCGGGACAGATCCCTTCAGGATGTGGGGAACCCTGAAGGGACAGGGGACTGGAGTAGGGATTTGGGGAGAGGGAGTAAGTGTGATTAACATCTAGGAGGGGAAATAAGGCCTGACCCAAAAAAAGAACCCTTCAGGATGTGATGAATCCTGCAAGGGGGCAGGGAAGTTCAGATGATTATAAACCCTCCTGCGGTTAGGCACTGTAATTATAGACGGATAGTGAGAGGGAGAGAATGAGAAATAACACCTGAGAGGGGATGAGGCCTAATCCAATAAACTCATCAGGCTGCTAGGGACCCTGCAAGGGGAACTGGAAGGACATGGATAGGTAGACAGGGGGAGAAAAGGTGGCAAGCCTAGGCACTATAGGACCCATTCAGGATGCTGAGAACCCTGCAAGGGGAGTGTGAAAGCTAGGGAAAAGGGGGAGACAGTAGGGGAAGGGAGAAAGGTATGAGAACCAGCACCTAGGAGGGCTCAGGTCAGTAGAAGCAGTAGAGTCAATAGAGGCATTGGGTAAATTCCAAAGGGGGACAAACTGTAAGGAGCAAGATGAAGGAAATTAAGGCTGGTCATAACAGGAACAGTACGGTGCAAGATAGTTGAAGGGGGCAGCGCTGATGGAATAGAGGGAGGAGGAGTGTCTGATTTGGGGAGGTAGAGAGTTCCATATTTTAGGGAAACAGTGAGAGTGCTCAGACTGGCCGGAGAAGGTGGAGCGGCGGGCGATGGTTAGTGTGCGAGTGTCGGCAGATCTGAAGGAGTGGGAAGGAGGAGGGATGTTATAAATGAGGGGAAGAGGCAGGAAGGGAGTTCACCCAGCCAGTGTTTAGCAGTGAATTTAGCGCAGTGTGAGAGGTGTCTATTTGTAAGGCAGGGGAAGGAAAGGGCTCGATACAGGTCACAGTGGTGGGTGCAAGAGGGAGCATCAAGGGCAAAATGGCAGAGGGAGTTGAAGAGTGTCCAATCTGATCAGGGAGAACCCAGGTGCAACACCATAGACTACGCTGCAGTAGTCAAAAATGAGGAGGATCATCTTCTGGACAAGCTCACATCTAGCTGCAGGAGGGATGCAACTGCGGTTCCTGAACAAGGCACCGAGCTTGGGACACAATTTTTTCTGGATGGCGTCAATGTGTCCAGAGAAGTTGAGCTGTTGGTCTAACCAAACCCCAAAGTATCTGAAGGACGAGGTGTCCTCAAGTAAGTCCCATCAAGAGTGCGGAAAGTGGGCAGGGAGGGAAGCCTAGAGAGTCTCTGCTTGTGCCAAAGGTCATGGAGACTGTCTTCTTGGCACTGAGGAATAACATGTTTTGCAAACCAGAGCTGGACCTTGCTGAAGTCTTGCTGCAAGCTGGATGTAACCTCAGCTGAGCAAGAGCAGGATGCATACAGGATAGTATGGTAGTGATACTGGAGCGCTGACCCGTCACTGAGTGACACAGAGCTCTGACCCTTCACTGAGTGCGACACTGGAGCTCTGACCCTTCACTGAGAGCAATACTGGAGCACTGACCCTTCACTGAGAGCAATACTGGTGCTTTGACCCTTCACAGAGCAATACTGGCACTCTGACCCTTCATTGGGAGGGACACTGAAGCTCTGACCCAGTAGTGGTAGTGATACTGGAGCTCTGACCCCACAGTGGTAGTGATACTGGAGCTCTTACTCTTCACTGAGAGCGATACTGGAGCTCTCACATTTCACTGGCAGCAATACTGAAGCTCTGACCCTGCGTTCGTAGTAATACTGGAGCTCTGATCCAGCAGTGGTAGTGATACTCTAGCTCTGACCCAGCAGTGGTAGTGATATTGGAGCTCTGACCCTGCAGTGGTTGTGATACTGGAGCTCTAACCCTTCACCGCGAGCAATATTGGAGCTCTGATTCTGCAGTGGTAGTGATACTGGAGCTCTGACCCTTCTTTGGTAGTGATACTAGAGCTCCAACCCTTCACTGAGAGCGACACAGAGCTCTGACCCTTCACTGAGAGTGACACAGAGCTCTGACCCTTCACTGAGAGTGACACAGAGCTCTGACCCTTCACTGAGAGTGACACAGAGCTCTGACCCTTCACTGAGAGTGACACAGAGCTCTGACCCTTCACTGAGAGTGACACAGAGCTCTGACCCTTCACTGACAGCAATACTGGAGCTCTGACCCTTAACTGAGAATGACACAAAGCTCTGTACCTGCAGTGGTAGTGATAATGGAACTCTGACCCTTCACTTAAGAGTGGTACTGGAGCTCTGACCCGTTACTGAGAGCGATACTGGAAATGTGACCCTTCACTGAGAGCGATACTAGAGCTCTGACCCTTCACTGAGTGCGATACTGGTGCTCTGACCATGCAGTGGTAGTGATACTGGAGCTCTGACCCTTCATTGGTACTGATACTGGAGTTCTGACCCTGCAGTGGTAGTGATACTAGAGCTCTGACCCTTCACTGAGAGCGATACTGAAACTCTGACCATGCAGTGGTAGTGATACTGGAGCTCTGACCCTTCACTGAGAGCGATACTGGAGCTTTGACCCTTCACTGAGAACAACAAAGAGCTCTGACCCTTCACTGAGAGCGACACAAAGCTCTGACCCTTCATTGAGAGCGATACGGGAGCTCTGACCCTGCAGTGGTAGTGATACTGGAGCTCTGACCCTTCACTGAGAGCAACACAGGGCTCTGATCCTTCATTTGTAGTGATATGTAAAAAGTGCCAGAAATGACCATTACGTACCTACCATAATTCTTGATCTTCTCTTGTATCTTCACCATTCATTACTGTTGGGTGATGGCCGGAGGCGCGCACCCACCATGGGAGGTTTTTTTTTTTTTTTTGAGGAGTCGGCGTCAACGGTGCCGCCCCTGGAGTGACGTTTGTGTAGAGGCGTAGGATTTGCCGTTAGGCCAGACCTCCTCCATCCCAGTTCTGTTAATGAGAGGCAAAATAAGGTTAGAAGAAAGAGTGAGGCAAGAGAGCCAAGGGATAGAAAAAGGAAAGGATATAAACTGAAAAAGGAATAAGCCGCTAGAGGATAGAAGGGAGAGGAAGAACTGCCTACCCTAAGGGACTGAAGGGCCTCACTTCTGGAGCAGCTCTAAGGGAGGAACAGATAGAGAGGAGAAAGAAGAAGGGTAAAACAGAGAAAAAAGAAAAAGGGAGGCTAGGAGTGGGGAAGACTGCTGCTGGTAAATTAGCTAAGGGTTATAAGCTCGGAACCATAAACAAGGGAGCAAGGATCCCATTTTTAAATTTCAAGGAGAAGGTCAACTGAACTTGTCGCGCAGAATGGACACCAAAGGCAGATTCCCTAAACCTCCTGCCTACCCAATTTTTCCAGACTCCAGCTGGGAACTCTTTAATTATTAAGAGGGAAAACTCTGTTTCAAATGAGAGCTGCCAGCTAGGAGGGAAAGAAGCCCCCTAGCACCTTGTTAAGTGTTAACACAGTATCATGTGAAAGTGGAGGCACCCCTATACTAAATAGATAGAGCGGGAACTCAGTCGGACTCCCTAGAGGCAAGGCAGGGAAACACCCCTTAAGGAAATTGAAGTGCCGGACAGCACCAAACCTGTAGAGGCTGACATAATAGGATTAGGACCTGACAGAAGGGGTCTGGAAAAGAGAAGTCGAGCCACTTAAGGGATCGTCTCTAACTGTGAATTGAAAAAATGGCTGGGGAGAGACAAGAGATGCCCATTAAGGGCAGTCAGAAAGAGTTCCCTCAGGACAGATAAATGTTAGCTCGTTCCTCCTATTCTCAGAGGGAAAGATCCGTTCAGTAGAACGGAAGAAGAGCATGAAAACATTTTTTTTTTGGCTTAATGGCCAAGGGAGAAGTGGGAGGGACGAGCAGGAGGGGAAACGTCAAGAAGGAGGTTCCTTGCGGGATGTGGAGGGATTCAGTAATGAATGGTGAAGATACAACAGAAGATCAAGAATTATGGTAGGTACGTAATTTTCATATCTTCCCTTGTCAATCTTCACCATTCATTACTGTTGGCATGAGTACTGTTCTCCCTCCCCCAAGAAGAGGGGGGTAAGAGAGAACCCCTGAGGGAACAGATCCCTCAGCCTCCTACTGGTGACACGTAGAGAAGGGAGGACCCTAACCAACAGACAAGAGTCTAAGGTGGGTGAGGAGGAGAAGAAGGCGCCCCCGAGGGGCTGTGGGAGGGGGGTTGCCCCTGAAGACGCCTCCTCGCCCTACGGGAAAATAGACAGGTCCCCCGGAAGGCAGAGCCAGTCCCCCTACGCCGGGCCATGGGTGATAGTCGGGAGAGACGAAGCCATGCCGTCTGCCTGATGCAGATCGCTGTCCCTACTAGCCTGGATGCCACCTCATTGGCATCATAGGATGCCCTCGCTTGGTGCCTTGCAAGCTCCAGACCCTCTGCAGAGAGGGCAATGGCTTGTCTAGACTGCTCTGAGTCAGGTAGCGAAGCCAAGACCTGAGCCAGCATCAACCACAGATGCCTGTTGTAAGCAGCGTAGTGAGCCTGATGGGAGGAAATGCACAGCAATGCACGACCAGAAGAGAAGACTCTTCATCCCCACCGGTCGAACTCAGCAGAATCAGAGTCCGGAAGCCTGTTGTGCACTGGGTGGCAAAGCCCAGAAGGAGTATCTAGGGACGTCAAACCCGAAGGTGGGTGAGGTAGAGAACCTAGAGACTCGTGGGGGGCACAATACCGTCTCCTGGGGCTGGAGAAGGAGTGGCTGAGACTGCCATGTGCTACGACAGACGCCTGAAGTGGGAATCGAAGCCAGGAAGGTACCGCCAAATGGCGGCGCTGAATTCACTGAGGAAAGCATGCGCCTGCCGCCGGGTATTGTCTTCACGAACATAGGAAATACGGGTTCAAACTATCTCGAAGGAAACGCTGACAGTCGGTGAAGCCAAAGGCCAGAGGAAAGGTGGACAGGAAGTTCCTCTTCCTCAGTTGAGGAAGATGAGGAGGAAGTGGAGCTCGAATGCCCAGAAGACTCCTGTGGTGGGGGGGGACAGGCGAAAGACCTGTTCGTCCATGGCCCTAACATAGGAAGGGAAGGCCGCCGCAGTAGCTCTGAACGTCTCCCAAGTTAATGGCCCAGTGGGCCCCACATGGCCCGGGAGAGAGGGAGGTGGTTGCAGAGGGATGGGCGAAGGGCACCTAATAGTACGTGCCTGGCCTCTGCCAGAGCTCTGGGATCCAGGTAGCAATGCCGCCAAAACTGGGGGCCCTGTGATCATGCTGGTTTGCGTAGAGAAGAGAAAAGGAGACAACTCCGGAAAGAGCCCTGAAGGGGAATCTCCCCTGTGGTGTGCCTGAGATTGCATGAGTCCAGAAGGGCAACCCTCAGAACTGCCACTAGAAGGAGCTTTAGAGACCTTCAGAGAGAGGCGAGGATCAGCGTTACGACTCCTCTCCGCAGGGCGGTGGGGGCTCGTCGCTGCTCTCAACCCCTACCCCTCAATCCTTCGGACCCCGAAACAGCCCTCTTCCTCGAAACCAGTGGTGGAGGTCCCTGCTGAGCAAGGCCCCGAAGGGCACTCACTGAAGCAGGGTCCTCCTCCCTCCGCTGAAGGACCTGAGCAGCACCGGGAACGGCAGCTGCCTGGGACCTACCAGAAGAGAGAATCCCTTCTTGGACATCCGAAGGGTCCACCACAGAAGACTCCAGGCCACCCCTAACCATGGAGCCATCCAGGCTAACCAGCTCCGGGGAGTCTGGGAAAGGAATACTGGACCGTCTAGCCCTGCGGCCTACATGAGGTTCAGAGCCAGAAGACTCTAGCTGCTGGTCTGTGTCCTCACCTGAGTCGTCTCCCTCCGAGGTGGGGTCGGCAAGGGAAGATTCTAAACCAGCCGCAGCAGAAACCTGCCCCGAGGTGGTACCAGGCCTGGTACCGCCGTAGGCCGCGAAGAGCAACACATCCGCCGAGTCATCCGTCCCTCTGGTGGTGTCAGGCTCCCAGGCTGCACCGTGAACGGTGCCGCCCGAGTACCCGACACCTGCAATGGCGCCGAGATCTGACACGGCACCCCGAATGGTGCCGCGCGAGTCCCCGGCGCAGAGGCCCAGAGCGACACTGCCGGCGGGCGGCACCCGAGTCCCTGCGCCACAAACAGCGCTGAGGCCCAGCACGCATCACAACAGCCTCGACCGAAGTCGCCGTGCCGCGGAAGCGGAAGACTCCACGGCGAGGAAAGACGGGAACGAGGGCCCACCAGTGCCGGGCCCCGCAGCCAGGGGACACGACACCAGGGAAGCCTGCACCTCCGAGGTGGTGACTGCCGGGATGGCACCAACAGCGTGACCCCGGGTGGGATCACACCATTCCTCCGGCGCCGAAGAAGAAACCTCCTCCTCGGCAAGGCTGGAAGTGGAGGAGGCTTACTCGCTGGCCATATAGACCCGGAGGGGACCCGGAGGAAAGGTCGGGAGATCTACCTGGAAGCCCTAGGGGCTATCCGTCCTCCGAAAGTCGGCGGAGCTCGTCCGACTTGCAACGCCCGGACTTCTAAAACACGGCGATCCATGAAGAAGCAGATGTCGCAATGGTCCATATCATGGTAGGGTCCCAGGCACCAGAGACAAACATCATGATGGTCCGTGACTGAAACTAGCTGGCCACAGGGGCACCGACGCATAGGGGCACGGCCCACCTTAGATTTACACTTTGCCCCCGAACCAGACATGATGCTAAACAATCAAGCAAAACACAGAAAAGGCACAGCGTCGTCGAAAAATAAAATAATGGAAAGGTCTTACCGGTCGACGACGTCGAGAAATACCGTGATGAAGGAGCGTCGAAAAAACTTGGAAAAGCGGCCTATGATGCAGTTGAACTATAGAACTCATGCAGCAGGTGTAGCCTCGACGGCGGGAGAAACAGAACTGGGATGGAGGAGGAGTCTGCAGCGCCTAACGGCTGCCCCTCGCTCTCTATGCAGAGCGTCACTTCAGGGGGTGGTGGCGCAGTCAACGCCAACTCCTCAAAAAAAAATTTTTTTTAAATCCCATGGCGGGTGCGCGCCTCTGGCTATCACCCAACAGTAATGAATGGTGAAGATTGACAAGGGAAGGTAAAGAGCAGTTACATTTGTTCCAGTGCTGACTACAGGCATGTATTGTGAAAAACAGGCTGGATATAAAGTCCTCTAATCTACGTACCTTAGTGATGTACTGAACAAAGTCTTTCCGAAAGGGCAGGCGACACCGGATAAACCACATGGCGATCACATGGTGGGCCAGCGACACAATATACTGGTTAAACCTTGAAATTAAGAAAAAGAGACAGAACTTAGTGTGGTCCTCACTGAGGATCGTCATACTTCTCTTCAGAAACAGAGAAACTTTGCAGGCAGAAAGAGACAGAGTCCATCGAGTCTGCACTGCTCTACCTAGACCCATTTCAGCCTACCACTCTGTGGTCGTATAATGAGCCTCCTGATGTGAGCTCTGTCAGCACAGTAAGCCGCCACCACCACCACCACCACCACCACCACCACCACCACCACCACCACCCACCTATTGCTTGTACATGTCCCTATCCCCCTTCAAACCAATGGACACACTTCCAATCTTATCAATCTGCCAGGCAGTCCCTTCCAGTTGATCGGCACTCTCTCAGTGTTGAAGCACTTTGTTATGCCCCTCTTAATTTACCCCCTACCAGACTGCACTCATGGCCCCTGGTGCATGACCCCTTGCTTCAACTCAAAAGCACTGTCCAGCCTACTCCACTGACACCATGGACATTTTTGTAGGTTTCTATCTTATTCCCCCTCTACCTTTCCATCTCAAGCGAGTACATGTTTAGGCTGCCAGCCACTTCGTGTAAGACTACCTGCATAACCACACACCATTTTAATCTTCTCTGCGCTTTTCCAAGTGGTCATGGTCTTTTTGGAGGTGGGGGCTCCACAACTGCACAGTATTCCAAGTGGAAACTCAGCAGGGACCTATACAGAAGCAGGATTACTTCCTGTTGATGATGCCCCAACCAATACAGCACAGCATCTGGATGGCCTCCAGTATTTATGTGGAAACTCACCAATGACCTGTATAGGGGCAGGATTACCTGCTGCAGATGATGCCCCTACCTATACAGCACAGCACGCAGTTGGCCTTCGCATATAGCCTGCTACACTTTTCTGATTACTTGAGGCTGTCCGTAACGATGACCCCATGGTCCTTTTCCTCCACAGTCAGGTTTATCTGGACACCTCCTATCCAGTACTCTGTTTTACCAATATCACTTCCCTAATTCCCTCCTCTGTGTCTACCCTGCCGTATAGTTTAGCATCATCTGTGAACAAGCTAATCTTACCCAGAATTCCCACTCCTATGTCACAGAGAAATACACTGAAAAGTACTTATCTGATGACTGACCCCTGAAGCACCCCACTAGTCACCTTTCTGGCCTACGAGTTACTACCATTCACCACAACCTTCTATGTTCTCTCACCGAGCCAGTTTCCAATTCAACTGGCTAAGTTATCTCCCCCCCCCCCCAAACACACACAGATTTTTCAGCTTTTTCACAAGCCTCCTGTGCAGCAGAATTGAAGGCCTTGATGATGTCCAAGTACAGGACATCCACAGCCTCAAAAGAACCCTCTGTACAGGAAATCACTTTATATGCACAATGTTACGAGTACAGCTGCTTCGGAAGACATAATGAAATGGTCACTCATACATGGAGCTCATTACTTACACAACTGTTACTAAAACTCAAATATCACAACCAGGCTGACGCCCACAAGGAGGACAGTTCTTGACAACAAGCACTGCTCCTACTGATGTTCAGTAATTTTGAGACTCATGTACTGAGAATCCATTAAGAGATCAAAGTGGCTGTTGCCAGTTACACTTACTTGAATGGATTGGTGTACGGGAGTGAGATAACGAAAACACTGACATACTGTTCGGCCACAAAGTTAGCATAAAGGTGAGTGAGTCGGACCAGAGCTGAAAGAGACAGAGGTTCAGTACAGTCCGTTTCAGAACAAAAGGGTCACTTGAGTTGGTACAGTTCAATTTTGTTTTTATACAAGACGATGAACCAAGTTCTAAGCCTCCATCAGAGAATGTAGACATATGAACCTCTAATTACAGACTAGCTGTTCCACAACAACTGAATACAAGTTTGTAGTTTGAAGTTAAAAAATTACACTGGTAGCTGGTCAGCCAGCACTGCTATAGTGCTACTGAGACTGCCACACAAAAGGCTTGGGTTAGTACCCTGAACCCAGGACTGGTGCTGATGGTGAGGCAGTCTTCTGCTGTCCATCTCTGATGCCTCCTACCTCCGAGAAGGACCACCCTTCACTGCTCAAATGACTCCTTGTGAGCCACACTACTGTGTGTCGTGCAGGAAGGAATAGGTGGTCCCTCTGGAATGGCCTTACATCAGCACACACCTGCTTGCCTGGCTAGTGACACACAGGCTTCACACGCTCAGAAAGGGGCCTGAAGGAGAGTTTGGAAGGTATAATGGACTTACCCTCCCTTCTAACTGCCCTGATGGGTTTTCTGCTGGGTTGCCCCTCAGGACCGCACCTTAGGGAGGGATAAGGGAGGGCTTACTGGGCAAAAATTCCCCAGGCAGATGAAGCCGCCCCTCAGGTTAGGACCTTACTAACTACTACTGTGCGTCGCCCACTCATCCTTCTAGACTTCAACTGTAGAGTGAAGTAACCTCCTCTTCACTTAGGGAAGCGGAGGGCCACCAGTAGGGGACAAAAAAAAAACAAGTTACTCACCTGCAACAGTAGTTCTAGGAGTGGTATACAGTGTACATCCACACTTGGGCAGTGTCCTTTCCCTTTTAAAGGACACCGGAACGTCTTCAAGCTGGCTCCTCCCACACACTCGGGTAGTAACTCCATCGGCACCGCCTCGTGACGTCAGATCTTACCCGTTGGCAGCAAGACCGGAGTGCCACTTGTCAGGGGAGGTCAGGAGGGTCAGTGTGGATGAACACTATACCACTCCTAGAACTGTTACAGGTGAGTAACCGTTTTTTCTAGGGACGTGGATATGGTGTTCTATCCACACTTAAAGACTCCTAGCAGTTCTCCAGGAAGAGGTGCACACCCCTACTTGGGAAACAAAGACTGGAGAACTGAGGCCCCAAAACCAGCATCCTGGCATGCCTCAAGGTCGATGTGGCAATGGGAAATGAAGGTGTGTGCTGACTTCCAAGTGGCAGCCTGACAGATTTCCTGGATAGGGACATCCCTGGAAGCAGCCACCGAGGCAGCGCTATGACGGGTGGAATAAGCCCTTAGCCCTACAGGAGGCTCCCTACTCGGCAACCTATAGCAGGGGTCGATGCAGGATATAATCCACCTGCCAATCGTCCGCTTAGCTGTTGGTCTTCTAGGTGTGGCTTCAGCATAGGTGACAAAAAGCTGGCAAACATCTCTCCGAACTCCAGCTGTGCGCTCCTTATAACAGGCTAGCACTCGCTGCAGGTCCAATGTATGGAGCCTGTGCTCAGCCTCCGAGGTGTGGCTGGTGAAGTACACCAAGAGATCAATCACCTGGTTCAGGTGAAAATCAGACACAACCGTCAGGAAGAACTTCAGGCTGGGGAGAAGGACAACCTTGTCTCTGTGGAAGACCAGGTGAGGAGACTTCACTAAGAGCACCTGGAGCTCACTGATCCTTCTAGCTGATGTGATAACTACCAAGAAGGTGGTCTTTCATGACAGGTATGACATCTCACACCTCTGCATCGGTTCAAATGGCTTGTCCATGAGTTTTGCCAATAACAGCAACAAGTCTCAAGGTGGTGGTGGTGGTTCATGCACGGGAGGGAAGATGTGGTCGAGGCCTTTAAAAAAGCACCAAACCACCTTTTCCTGTGCCACTGAATGCTGACCAGCCCACTCATGGTAGGCAGAGATGGCTGCCAGGTGCACCTTAAGGGTCGCTGACTGAAGACCCAACTGAGAGGGAGACCAAAGGTTGTCGAGAATGCTAGCCACCAGAAAAGATAAGGGGTAAAGCCCCTTGCCCTGGCACCAAATGGAGAACCTCCTCCATTTGAAGGCATAGCATTTTCGGGTCGACTCCTTTCAAGATGCCTTAACCACAATGCGGACATCTTCAGAGAGACCGAAAGCCTGGAACTCTAGCCACTCAGGAACCAGGCTGTCAGGAGCAGGGAATGACTGTCCAGATGGACTATCCCTTCACTGAATGATGGAGAGCAGGTCTGGAGGGAGAGGAACACGCCTCGGGAGCCTGCTGCTGAGGCGGAGGAGATCTGGTTACCAGAACTGGCCTGGCCAGTGTGGAGTCACCAAGATCACCCATACCTTGTTCCTCCTCACCTTGCACAACACCTTGTGGATCAAGGGAAATGGAGGGAAGGCATAGAGGAGGTCCAGGGCCTCGAGAAGGCATCTTCCTGCAGCATTCCCCACTGAGAGAAGTGGGCACAGTACAGTTTCATCTTTGCGCTCTCCTTACAGGCAAACAGGTCCACCAGAGGGGTGCCACACTGGGAGAACAAACCGCGTATTACCTCTGGGTGGAGAGACCATTCATGAGACGCCTTGCCCACATGACTGAGAGTGCCCACCAGCTGGCTAGAGACACTGGCCACATGGATGGCCAGGAGGTTGGCCTCTAGGCTGTGCACAAGGGTCCATACACATGAAGAGCTTCCCTGAACAGAGGAAGGGAGTGTGTCCTGCCCTGCTTGTTGAGGCAGTACATGGTCGTGGTGTTGTTCTTCTGTACCTGGACCACCTAATCCCAAATGTGTGGTGCAAATGCACTCAGCGCCAGCTGAACTGCCCAAAGTTCCAGCAGGTTGATGTGGCACCAGGACTCCTCGAGGTCCAGAGCCCATGGACTCTGTGCTCTCCCCCAGGTGGGCACCCCAGCCCGTGAGAGGGGTGTCGGTCATCAGGATGATAGTTGGCTCTGGACAGACAAATGGGATACATTCCTGCAGATGTTCTGGTAACCAGCCACCACTGGAGGGTGTCCCACATCAGCTGGGTCACAGTGACCAGCTGGTTGAAGTGGCCCTTGTGCTGAGTCCACTGGTGAGTCAGCTACCACTCAGAAAGTGTATTCTCCAGCAGGCCCAATGGACCATGCTGATGCAGGCTGCCACGTATCCCAAGAGGTGCAGGAAGTCCCAAGCAGGGCACAACTGCCCCACCCGAAATGATCGCGCAAAGGAGGAGAGAGCTTCCGCCCTGTCCACTGGGAGCCGAGCCCTGGCTCTGCAAGAATAGAGCTCCGCCCTAATGAAACTGATCACCTAAGACAGCACGAGTTCCGACTTGGCCTCATTGACCAGGAGGCCAAGAGACATGCAGGTTTGGAGGGCCAGGTTCCTGGACCGCTCCACCTCCTGCCTGGAGGGACCCGAGATCAGCCAGTCATCCAGGTAGAGGTAAACCCGAACTCCTCTGCACCTCAGGTAGACCTCCACTACTGCAATGTACTTAATGAAGACCCTGGAGGATGAGGACAGGCTGAATGGCATGGCCTGGATCTCGTAGAAGATCCCCCTCTGCCCAGAACCGGAGGAACCAACGGTGGGACAGACAGATTGGGACATGAAAGAACGTGTCCTGCAGATCCAGAAAGCAGAATCACATATTTCGCTCGAGAGATGGAATGATACGAGAGAGTAATTATCCTGAATGTGTGTGGCCTGATGAACTTGCTCAGGTCATGCAGATCTAAGATGGGACGCCAGCCCCCCCTTTCCATTTTGGCACCAGAAAATACCTGGAGACAAACCCTGGGTGTTTCGGAGGGTCAGAGACAGGAGCCACGACCTCCTTGCAGAGTAGCTGAGAAATGTCATCCCAAAGAGCCCACAAGACGTTGACGGACACTATGCTCTCCCGTGGGGCGTGGACTTGGCAGGGCAGGTATGCCTTGAACTCCAGAGGATGACCCTGACTGACCTCCGAGGACCCACCTGTCCGTGGTAACAACAGACCAGGCGGAAAGGAAGTGGTAGAGCAGACCCCCCATGGGAGGACCTAGGGGGCTCAGGGCGGGAATGGGGGAGGCACCCCCCATCCTGTCACTGGGCAGGCTTGGAGGCAGAGGAGGAACTGGCTGAGGGGTCGTCGGGACCTCTACCTCCTGGGCTTCCCGATGACCAAGGCCACTGATATGGGCCAGGGATGCCAAGCCTGTTGCTGTCCAGCCAGGGACTGGGCAGGTTTGGCCGCTGGGGCAGAGGGAGGCTGAAGGGGCTGCTTCTCTTGATGCTTAGAGCCCTTTGGGTCCTTCTGGATAGAAGTCACCAAGTCCAAGGTGGTGTTGGACTTAATTAGAGTGAGGTGCCTTTCCACACCGGGCCCGAACAAGTCGGTACCCAAGAAAGAAATTCTGACAACTTGTGCTGTGTGTCAGCCGTAAAGGTGGATGTGCGCAGCCAAGTCCTGCAGCACATGGCAACTGCTGCCACCACAGAACGGGCACAGGAATCGCCGAGGTCCATGGCAGTCTGGAACTGTTTTGCTACAGCTTTGCCTTAGTCTCTCACCTGTTTGATAGTAGTCTGCACGTCTGCGGGGAGATGGGGGAATCACCTCATCCAGAGAACCCATCAGGGCATGCAAAAAATGGGCCATTAGGAGGGCTGAGCTCGCTTGCCAAAGGCCAAGGGAGGAGGCGGCATACACATTTTGGCCATATGGTCCAATTTCTTGGGACTCCTTGTCGAGGGGGTTTGTCAACATCCCCCATGTTGCCAGTGCGCCGAAACACTGAGTCAGCCACAAGACCCTCAGCAGAGGGGTGTTCCGTGGATCCCGACAGGGAGCCGTTAAGGACCGCATACTTGCAGGCTATCCAGGCCAATGGCACAGGGCAGGAGGCCGGGTGCTGTCACATTTCCACAGTAGGACTGAGAATAGCATACTGGACTGGGAAGGCTTTCACTGGAAAGTCACCCCAGTCAAGGACCCCGGTCAGTGGGTAACGCTCCCACTTCTGAACAGGCTCCAACTGGAGACCTGTAGATTCGGAAAGGAGACAGAGAAGGCCCATGAAATACATTGGCACTTGATCCATTGAGAGGTGCCCCGTTGACTCCACATCCAGCAGTCCAGAGTGTAAGGAAGACAACCGCCCAAGTCCCCACTAACCCTGTGAGAGTGGTCCGGGGTGATGGTGACCGACAGCCGATGGGGTAAATCCTTGCCCAGATGAGCATCCTGAGTCAGAGCGCCGGTCGTCGCCTGTTTAGGTGGCTGCTCCACCGGAATCTGTGGAGAAGCCAGAGGGAGCTGCGCTGGGACCGTATGAATTCGCTCCTGCCAAAACAGGGTCTGCTGCAGCTCCAGTAGTGGCACCCAAAGAAGGGCTGGGGTGGCCAGGACTGGCTTCACCCAAGTCAGCCAAAGCTGCTGCCATGAGCTCCTCATATAGCGCTAAAGAAGCAACTTGCGGTGCCTCTCTGATGAGACGAGGAATCAGTGTTGGCGCGCTGCCCGAGCGCCAAAGGCTGCCCAAGTCAGGGCTCAGAGGTGAGATCTTGACTGCTGGGGACCGATGGCAGGTCTCAGAGGGGCCGTGAAAGCCGAGGCCTCTCTGGTCCGGATGCTCTGGGTCGACGGGGGAGAGAACAGTGCCCTGGTCCATTCTTCCATGAGAAAGTGGAAGTACTGGAGTCCTGGAAAGGAGGTATTGACCAAATTGGCAGACAACGAGTTGACAAGTTAGAGAAAGATCTTGTGGGTATCGACCTGAGTCTCGATCAACTGACCTGATGGGAAGACCGCTGGGTCAGCGGGCAAAGCTGAAGCACCGACTGTAGTCAAAAACTCCGGTAAGCAGCGGGAATCAGAGGCCTGAGAGTGCTCCCGATCCCACAATGAGACTGCTTCTTGGTCTCTTTCTCCTTTTTTGGATTTTTTAGATTTTGTGCCCGATAGACCCTGCCCATGGGTGGGAAGGGCCAGACACAGTTCCTTAAAGGCCCCAGTAAAGGATGCGCCCAAAGAGAGTGGCAAAAAGGCTGAAGCTGAGGAGACCTGTGCTGCGGTCTGAGCCACTGCCTCCCTGAATGCTGCAAGTTGTTCGGCTGACCCCACGGCCGCAGAGACTACCCGAAGGGCGTCTTTGGATTTTTCGAGCGGGTCCAGGTTGTGTGAACGTCCAAGGAGTAGGCGGGCTAAGTGATCCTCCAAGGTGGTGGGATGAAAGCTGCAGCAAAGGCTGCAAGCCTGGGTACTGTGCTCATGGCCCAGGCAGCATACGCACAAGGTGTGCAGATCCATTCGGGACATCATCTGCCTGCAACCACATTTCCAGAACCTCGCAGCGGTAGTAAATGCCTGAAGATAAGTTTTTTTTATTAAAGTTAGAAGAAATAAGCAAAGGGCCTCCTTCAGCATGAGAGCAGTAAGGAGGGAACCTTCTTCCAGCAGAAAGGAAGACCTGACATCAGAGGGCAGTGCCGAGGGAGTTACCACCCAGGTGGGTGGAAGGAGCCAGCTTGAAAATGTTCCAGTGAACTCTTGAAGGAAAAGGACACTGCCTAAGTGTGGATAGAATACCATATCCACATCCCTAGAAAGAACAGTTATTCACCTACCGTAACAGTAGATTTGAAAGAATCTTTTTCATCAGGTCACACCTATGGAACTTATAGCCGCCAAGCACTAGGACCACACAGAAACTTTTGCAAGCAGTCCATCAGGTGCCACCCAAGACAACATCAGATCCTGGCTGCCACATAAATGTGGGCAGCCCCTTCCCTCCTCAATTCCCTCCCAGAGCTCATATACTGACCTCCCTTTAGGGAACCAGGAGAGAATCTAGAGCTCTGCCAACCAGGCAGGGCAGAAAGCAACAGGTAGATCCTCATGGAGAAGGGGACAGCACTAACTAGAGTCTCTGGACCCTGAAAAGGGATGGAGGGTGAAACGGCATGGCCTGATGAAAGAAAAAGTAGTAACTGTTCTATATTCTTCAAGGGTATCTCCTTCATCAGGCCACACCTATGGAACGAGTCCCAAGCAATACTGACCATAAACAGTTTGGGTAGCTGGAGCCTACAGGCCTAAGAAAGCAAACCCGGAAGCACAGCTAGCCCAAAGCCCACCCTTTTTCGAGACGCAGTGTTCAGACTGTAGTGTTTAGAGAAACTGTGGACAGTACTCCAGGTGGCAGCTGCACAGATTTCTGCAACAGACACATTTTTGAAACAGGCCACAGATATGACCCTGCCTCTAGTGGAATGACCACGAAAAACCCCAGGAAGTTCCTTACCATACTTCCTGCAACAGAAAGTAATACAGTTTGCTAACCATTCGAACAGACACTGTTTAGAAACTACGGCACCCTCTTTCCCAGGGGCAAACAAAAGAAAATGATGTGAGGACTTCCTGCAGTCCTTTGTGCAGTGCATATAGTACCAGAGTATTCTACATACATTTAGAATATGGAGCAATGCTTTCTCTGGATTTGCATGCTCAATAAAATAAACGGGCAGGTGAATGGTTTGAGTGGTAAAAACTTAGAATTAGTATACAAAGATACCCTGTCTTTGTGGAAAATCAAAAAAGGAGGCTCACAAATTACAGCCTATAGCTCCGAAATCCTTTGCGAAGTAACTGCAAATAAAAACAATGCTTTCCAAGAAAGAAAGTGTAAGTTTACAAGTCATGGCTAGCTTAAAAGGAACCAAAGCAAGTTTTCCCCGATACAAAATTCAGGTCCCAAGCTGGGACTGGATTGTGGCTAGGAGGCTTCAGGTGCAGAATGCCTCTCTAGAACGTATGGGCCACCTCCAGCTGGGCAACCGTACGTCCCTCAATAGGCACGTGGAAAGCTGAAATGGCAGGCCAAGTGTACTTCGACTGAGGAATACTGCAAGCTAGCCTTCGATAAGGACAGCAGATTCTCCAGAACCTGGTTAACTGGACAGGTAAATGGCTCCAAATTATGAGAAGCAGTGAACAAAGTGAGACGCTTCCACTTCATGGAATAACTGGACCTAGTGGCAGGCTTTCTGGCACCCACCAGAATCTCTGCCTCCTTTTGTCTATGTCTATGTTTTCAGGAGCCATGCATGAAGATAAAGGGATCTGAGGTCCGTATGGACCAGAGTTCCCCGTTCCTGTGATAGTAGGCCTTTGCAGAATGGTAGGAGCACTGGTGGTTCCCACTGCCAGCTGCTGTAGTAGGGGGAACCAGATCAAACAAGATCATAGGGGAGCAATGAGGATCAGAGTTGCCCCCTCCATTTGGCGCTTGAGTAACACTCTCCGAATTAGAAGGAAGGGAGGAAAGGCATACAGGAACCTTGCCTTCCAAGACAGAACACCACATCTCGTCAGAAAACTCCAGGCCCTGGTGCAAGCGAAAAGAAAAGCAGCAGTTTTGCGTTGTGTGGGGATGAAAAAAGGTCCAACTCTGGATGACTAACTGTCGAACAGGTCTTCTACTACGGAGGTCAGCAGTTCCTACTCGTGCACCTGGACTGTGACCTGCTTAGCTTGTCTGCCAAATGTTTATGAGCATCTGGAACATCTATTGCTGACCATTCTAGATTATGTTCCAGAGCCCAATACCAGACTCTCATCACTTCCCTGCACAGGGGGTAAGGGCGAGTTACCCCTTGCTTGTTGATGCATCACACAGACACTGTCCATCTGTACTAACACAGGACCCGGGGACCAATGAGCCTGGAAGGCTTGTAGGCCATACAGGACAACTCGCATTTCTAGAACATTTATGCTCAGAGTGCTCTCCACTGTGGTCCATCTACTCTGTGTCTAATGAGGCCCTAAGTGTGCCCCCCCCAGCCCATCCCCGAGGCATCTGTTGAAATCTGGTGAGGGGATCAGGAAGGGATCCCCCCCTTTAACAGGCTGCTGGGTTCCAGTGACAGTGCTAGGGGTTTTAAAACATAGGTCAAATTAGACCCACTAGTGTAAAAAAAAATGTGGGTCAAAATGAGAAACAACTGGGTTAAAACCAGGGCCCCTGGTGTTCTGCGGCAGAATTTTCTGATTTCTGCGGCAGGGCTCCTTAACTTCTGCGGCAGCATTTTCTGATTTCTGCGGCATGATTTATTCATTTCTCTGGCAGAATGCAGTCCTCTCATTGGCTAAATATGATGTGATGACATCATATGCAGAGCATAGAGGAGCGGCTTCAGGATAAACGAGATGGGAAAGAAAGCCTGACACTATGGAAAAACAGTAAATTTATATGAAAATTCACCAAAAACAATGAATTCTGCGGCACTATATATATTCTGCAGCATGATGCAAATTCTGCGGCAAATTCCTCAACCGCAGAATTCCAGGGTCCTTGGTTAAAACCTACTCACAAGTACAAATTTCACCAGTACGGAAGCTTAAATTTATTTATTTTTTTATTTACTTATTTCTTTTGTTAACCGGGTAAACATATGAGCCAAGGCCCTTTTTCATATGTGACCCGAGACTATAAAATAGTCACAAGATGTTATACAAAAAGATAACTTTTACATTCACTTAATACAGGAATACAAATACATGACATATAAGACAAACAATATAATACAAATTATTTAAAATAGCAGTGACATTGCAAGCTACTCAATAAATGATGCTTCAATTTCTTTTTTAATAAATTATGACTACTCATCATTCCAGTATTTTGGTGCTTGGAAAGAAAAAGCTTGAGCACCCATTTTAGTTTTAGTGACTTTCAAATTTAAACAAGAAAGAAAATCTGATCTCAAGTTTCTCGGAGCTTCCCTTACAGATGTCAGAGAATACAAGGGAGAGAAACTTTTTTGTCTCAATGCATTATCCGTTTTACAACAAACAGAGTATATGGAACTCAAGTTAGGCGGTAGAAACCCTGAAACCTGATATAAAGTACAACGGTGTGTACTATAAGGCAATCTATAAACAAATCTACAAATACTATGAAAAGTCATTGTTAAGTTATTTACCACATGTTTAGACAAACTAGTAAACAAAAATGAATTATAATTCAGTTGAGAAAGTAGTACACTTTGGGCTATAGGTTTCCTGGCTTGTAAAGTTAACACATTCTGTAGTCTGAATAAAACCCCTAATTTTTGATTTATTGATTTTGTTAAAGTCAATATATGATTTGAAAATGTTAAATTTGCATACAAATTCATTCCCAAATATCTAAAACATTGCACCTGCTCCAAATTCGTTCCATTTTTACCAAAAATATTGTTTCCCTAATTTAACCAACTTTTGTTTAGAGGTAAATATCATACTCTTGGTTTTTGAAATATTCAATGATAATTTTAAGTCCGACAAACAATTTTCTAGACTCTGAAAATCTACAGTCAAATCTTGGGCAATTTTATCTAATGAATTAGAGCTATTATATAATATTACATCATCAGCATATAAGATTGTCTTAGTCTTTAGAATTTTACTTTGTATAATACCCACAAATATGAAAAACAATAGGGGTCCCAAGATTGATCCTTGAGGTACACCCTTTTCTAAAATTCTACTCTTTGACACTGAACAATCATAAAGAACTTGTAGTTCCCTACCTGATAAATAACTCTCCACCCATTCTAATGACAATCTGGATAATCCCTTGGCAGCTTTATCAAGTGAAAAAACTTCTAATGTTTATGTTTCCATCTTTTGCCTATTGTTACAGACAGGTACACCACACTTTGGACCCACTGTCATGTGGAAAGTGGGTAATTTCTGGACAAGCTGCAACTTTTTCCCTTTTTGCCCTATCTAGCGCTGTCCCTGCTGAGTTTCATCCACAACCTGAGCACTTAGCATACAGGAAAGGTTACTAAAACCCTTTGTTCTAGATCGTATGTGAGCTGGTCCCACTGTTCTCTAAGGGGCCACTAAGGGATCTTCATGTGCAGTCTGGCCACAGGTACTGTGACAATGGCCGCAGCCATAAGGCCCAGGAGCTGAAAGAATGTCCTGGCTGAGACATACAGACTGTCGTACACTAGCTGGGCCTGTGCAATCAGAAGTTCGGCCCTGTCCAGAGGCAGAAAGGCTGAGCCTTGAGCTTTGTCCAAGACTGCCCCTATGTACTGCAGGCATCGACAAAGTGTCAAGACAGACTTGGGTACACTGACAGTAACTCCCAGAGAATCGAACATTTGCCTCGCTCGAGCTACGGTGTGCAGGAGTTGCTCCTTGGAGTGGGCTTTCAACAGCCAGTCGTCCAAGTAAGGAAAGACATAGAGGCCTTCTTTGCAAAGAGCTGCTGCCATCACTTTACCAAAACGGAGGGAGCTCGGGTGTTTTGGTGTCCATGACCTATCTTGGGCAGCACTGATGACCACAGTCTGCCTCAGAACGGCTAGCAAAAAAAGGGTTTCCCCAAAGGAGCCATGTACGTTTTATATCTGCCTTTCTTGGTATGGCTGAAATGACATTCGGACTATGCCAGGCAGCAAAGGTGGCATCCTCTAGGGCAGGTAGGAGAGGTGGAAAGGTGGTACAACAACAGGGGGCGCATCAGGTAACTCCAAGAAATCTATTACATTTTTCTTGTTGGTATCTTGCTCCTATAAATCAAAACCCATGGCAGCTTGTAACTGCTCCATTATGGTGAGGAAAGCTGGGTCCTCTGGGGTTGGGGGGAACCAATGAGTCCTCACTGCAGGTGGATACAGTAGGGTGGATACAGCAGAAAAGTACAGTTACGTAAGAACTTACCGTAACAGTAGATCTTCGAGAGAGGCTCTTTCAGTAGGTAATTACATAAAGGACTGACATCGGCAGGCGGCAGGACCCCACGGAAAAATTTCTAGCTAGCAGTCCCTGGCGAGGGACCGCCCCCATGTCAGGTGACTGGCATCAGACGACGTCGGTATAAAGGGGCGATCCCGGACGCCCGCCTTCCAGTTCTTTCTCGCCACAGGCCCAGAAGGCCCGGACGAGAGAGAAGCAGATATTTCCCACAATGGAAAAGGAGCTGAAAAAGCCTAGGGGGATGGAGGGCGGGAAGGTATTACCTACTGCAAGAGCCTCTCTCGAAGATCTACTGTTACAGTAAGTTCTTACGTAACTGTACTATCTTACTTTGAGAGGGCTCTTGCAGTAGGTAATTACATATAGGACAGAATCCCAAGCAGTCTGGAACAAAAGAAAGGCACCGGGAGGAGGAACTACTCCAAGAAGTAGCAAACAACCATGCAAACCTCAAGATAGGAGGCCTTGCAAGACAGCTAACCTGAAGCCTGCTCTACGGCCAGAGGCAATGTCCAAACTAATGTTTCGTAAAGTTATGGACGGAAGTCCAGGTGGCGGCAGCACAGATGTCTGCCGCAGACACATTCTTGAAACAAGCCGCAGAGGCTGCTACTCCACGAGTGGAGTGACCTCTGACTTGACCCGGTAGGGTCTTGTTGTACTTGTCATAACAGAAAGTGATGCAATGAGCCAACCACTTTGACAGGCATTGCTTGGAGACAGCATTGCCTTCCCTTTTGTGAGCAAAAGAGACGAACAACTGATCAGTCTTTCTGAGATCCTTCGTCCTATCGGTGTAGTATCTCAGAATCCTGTGGACATCCATGGTATGGAGCAAGTATTCATCCTGGTTGGAGTACTGCGTGAAAAAGGCAGGTAACTCTATAGACTGATTTAAGGTAGACTCCGCTACCACTTTCGGAAGAAACTTGGGGTTCGTGCGAAGAGCTACTAGTTCTTTGTGAAAAATCAGATAGGGGACTTTACACATAAGGGCCTGGAGCTCGGAAATTCTGTGAGCAGAAGTAATGGCCACCAAGAAGAGCGTCTTCCACAATAAAAACTTCAAGTCTGCGGAACCACAGGCTCAAAAGGAGGAAGAGCAAGTTTCTCGAGAACAAAGTTCAAATCCCAAGGGGGAGCAGGAGTCCGAACAGGGGGCCTGAAATGAAGGACCCCTCTGAGAAAGGTCTTGGATACCTCTAATTGGGCAAAGGCTTTATCAGCAAAAGGAACATGGTAGGCTGAAATAGCAGCCACGTGAACCTTCAAAGAGGAGTGACTGAGACCCAGGTCGAAAAGATGATGCAAATAATCGAGCAGAACGGCCACAGGACAGGAGAAAGGCTCCACGTTCCTGGAGGCAGCCCAAATGGAAAATCGCTTCCATTTCATAGCATAGGTGGACCTAGTGGAGGGTTTTCTAGCCTCCACCAGAATCTCGGCCACCTTAGGAGAGACTCCAAAACGAGATTGGGCTAGGTCTGCAGGAGCCATGCATGAAGTTGGAGAGACTTGAATCCCAGATGGACCAGGGTCCCCTGATCCTGGGTCAGCAATCCTCGAGATAAAGGAAGAGGAAGAGGAGGAACCTCTGAGTATTATTGTAGAAGACAGAACCAGATTTGCCTGGGCCAGAAAGGAGCGATCAGAATCATTCTCGCTCCTTCCAATGCAAGTTTCTGCAGCACACGAGGGACCAGAGGAATTGGGGGAAAAGCATAGACAAATCTGTCCTTCCAGCTTAGAGACAGAGCGTCGCTCCAGAAAGCACCTCGCTCTGGAGCGAGCGAGCAAAAGGTGGGAAGTTTTGCGTTTTGGGAAGAGGCGAACAGGTCTACCTGTGGAGTCCCCCAAAGCTAGAAGATGCTGTTTAGAACCTTTTGGTCCAGTTCCCACTCGTGTGGCAGAGCCGAGAAACGACTTAGCTTGTCTGCCAGGATATTGTCGACTCCTGGAACGTGGATCGCTGTGAGGTGAAGGTTGTGAAGCGTTGCCCATTCCCAAACCTTCATTGCTTCCCTGCACAGCGGGTAGGATCGAGTCCCTCCCTGCTTGTTGATGTACCACACCACGCACATGTTGTCCGTTTGGACAGCTAGGTGACCGGGAAGGATGTATTGGTGAAGGGCCTGGAGAGCATACAGAACTGCTCGTAGCTCGAGCACACTGATGTGGAGAGCTAATTCCAATCTGGACCATAAACCCTGGGTTCGGTGAGGACCCAGATGGGCTCCGCAACCTTCGCCTGATGCGTCCGTGGTCAGAGTCTGGGAGGGGGGAGGATGAAAGAAGGGGACCCCCCGGAACAGGTTCTCTCGAACCATCCACCATTGCAAGTCTCTTGACATCGGCGAGGAGATCAGCACCAGATGATCTAGGTCATCTACAAGTTGATCCCACTGAGAGCGGAGAGTCCACTGAGAGATCCTCATGTGGAGTTGCGCGCGCAGAACCGTCGGGATGGCGGCCGCCATAAAGCCTCAAAGGCGGAGACTGACCTGCCGGAACCTTCCTGCGTTCCAGTAGAGGAAATCTGTGACTGGAGGAGCCCCTGTCCAAAGACAGGAAGGCTTGCACACTGTCGTATCGAGGATTGCTCCGATGAACTGGAGTCTCTGGGAAGGGTCCAGATGAGACTTGGAATGGTTGATGGTGATACCCAAACAAGTGAAAACCTGCTGGGTGAGGGAGAGAAAATGCAGGAGTTCCTCCCTGGACGAGGCCGCCAGGAGCCAGTCGTCCAGGTAGGGAAACCCTGAACTCCCAAAGTACACAGGTGGGCTGCTACCACCGCCAGGCATTTGGTAAAAACTCGGGGAGCCGAGGAAAGACCAAAAGGGAGTGCCCGGAATTGGTAATGGTCCCCCTGGAAAGCAAACCAGAGGTACTTTCGGTGCGAGGGACGAATGGGGATGTGCAGGTATGCATCCTGCATATCCAGTGCACAAAGCCATTGGCCCGGCCAAAGAAGGGGCAGAAGGGTTTGAAGGGAGAGCATCATGAACTTCTTGTATTCTACATAGAAGTTCAGGGAGCTGAGATCGAGAATGGGTCTGAGATCTCCCGTCTTCTTTGGTACAAGGAAGAAATGGGAATAGTAGCCCGTCCCGTGAAGGTGAGGAAGGACGGGTTCTATGGCCTGCTTCGCGAGGAGAGCAGATATTTCTTCCCTGACCAAAGGAAGATGGTCCCTTGAGTAAGCGGACTTCAGAGGGGGGTGGCGTGGAGGTTTCTGTAGAAACTCTATGGAGTGCCCCTCTGCGATAATCTGAAGCACCCATGAATCCGATGTTATCCTCTCCCAACCCGGAAGGTGGAGGGAGAACCTCCCTCCTACCGGTTACCTCTGGGGAGTCCGGAGGCAGTGGGAGAGGGAAGAGGTCAGGTGGTGTGGGGCAGCGCCACACCCGCTGCCTTTTTGGGCGGCGGGGGCCTGGCAGCTGTGGGGGCCCAGCGTTTGGTGGCCCGCCTTCCTTGGGGTTTCGCTTGAGGCCGGCTGCATCTGCGAAAATGACGGCTCTGCGGTGGATGGGGACGGTACATGGAATCCACAGATTTCAGGGCCGTCCCCTTCTCCTACAAGTCGGTGATGATGTCCTTGACATCACCACCGAAAAGCACCGAACCCCTGAAAGGTGCTTCCTGAATCGCTGACTGCAACTCCGGGACCAAACCTGACACTCTGAGCCAGGCGCGACACCGAAGACCTACGGCGAACACGGAGCTCTGCCTTGCAGTGTCCACTGCATCGTAGGTTGTCCTCAGAATGTGACGACTGGCCGAACGAGCAGAACGGACAAGGTCAGCTAACTCCTGCTTGACTTGGGAGTCAGGCAAGGAGTCAATCTTAGATTCCGCCTGGGTAAGGACAGCCTTCTGGTAATCCCCCATATGTGCTACATAATTTAGGGCCCTGATCCCCAGTGTGGAAGAAGCGTAGATCTTCCTTCCATACTGATCCAGAAGGCGAGATTCCTTATCTGGAGGAGACGAGCTCAGATGTTTAGGGTGTGCTGACCGGCCGTGAGCAGCGCTAATCACAACAGAGTCTGCACGGGGGTGAGAATCTAAAAAGTCTATACCCTCCGGAGCCTGGTATAGCCTATTGGACTTCCGAGGAAGTGGGGCTAAAGCCGACGGTTGTTTGCAAATAGTGGAAACAAGGTGGGCATGAGGCTCGATCGAGGGTGGCACTAGAGTAGGGGCAAGTCCAGATGTTGAGAGTTTAACCCACTGAGGATCTGGCTCTAAGGGCGCCACTGATGTACTTCCTGGATCTTCTGAGCAACTCCGTGAAGGAAGGATCCTCGGAGAGTCCTCGGCCAGGGCTTGGGCGAGGCTCGTCGTCTTTCTCGGAGCATCCGTCGGAGGAATCTGAGGGAGTCCGAGAGAAGAAAGAAGAAGGTGGAAGCAGAGTAAGACTCCCTGACTACGTCTAGGGGAGAGCAGGTTCATGGGGGAATCCTGGATGCGTGTCCTGCCTCTCTCTGGATCAGAGGAAGAGCTTGTGAATTCGAGGCGGAGAGGAGTGTGCCATCTGGGCGTCTGCGGGGCGGAGGTGGCACCGTCGCCGTGAGCGGCTCTGAAACTTACCTTGGTGAGCTGAGCCTTGGCCTCAGCCACAGGAGGCAGAAGTCTCCTGAAGATCCACCGGCGGCCTAGGGGGGCGGTGGAGGAGGAGAAGGGAATAGTTATACAGATTATATCCGTGGCGGTATCCGTAACTTGACTGTGGGAAGCCGGAGCGGGTATTCTGGCGTCGGAGTACTGTGGCGTCGGTGGAGCGGCGTTGGGTACTTCTGGCGCCAGGATGCCTCTTGAGACCCAGGTAACCAGCGTCGGATCGATGGGACACCCAGGTACCAGAGGGCTGCGGGCCTCTGCGAGACAGGCGGCCCAGTGAGGGCCGCAGGCGGATCAGCAGTGATAGGCCCGTGGGGGCGAACCCGATGGAAGGAATATCCCGCCGGCGTCGGAGAGCGGCCGAACAGCGTCCCGGAGGGGCGGCGTCGGAACCAGCCGTCGGCGGGGCGATGTCGACGGCGTCAGATCGGTTCAGTGGGAGGAGGGTCTGGCGGCAGAAAAAGCATCGAGCATCACCCGGGATGGAGGAGAAAGTCCCGAGGTCAGGCGGGGGGACTCGGGCTCCCGGACGGCAGCAAAACTCGCGGGGAACCTGGGGCGACAGGCGATGGAGGGTCTGTCGTGGCTCCGATGCCGGCGCCTGCGTCGGAGGAGCCGGCGTGCGACTTAGGGCTGAATCCCAGCGGATGCCAGAGGAGCGGCGTCCGACATGAAGGTCCCTCGTCGGGGCGGGCCGAGGTGGGAAGCAGCCAATCCGAGACACTGCTGTCGCGTCCAGAAGGGTTGGGCATCTTAGCGGCCTTCTGCGGCGGGTGTGAGGAGGCAAACATCCAGCTTATGGGGGCACCCGCCAGAAGGCGCAAGCCTGCAGCAGTACTGGGGCAAGCCTCCTTTGCCGGGCGCCAAGGGCCGAACTCAAGCCAGCAGGTGGGCCAGCGCCTCCTCCAAAGTCTTGGAGGCTGCCGTCGCGATCCCCGGAGGATGTTATCGAACCCATGACTCCGGACAGTCGGCGGAGAAACCTTCTCCTGGTGCCTTTCTTTGTCCCGCTTCTTGTGTCCTTCTGGGAAGTCGATGCCTGCCTAAGCTTCTTCAACTCTTCTCCATTGCAGACATCATCTTTTTAAGGAGATGGGCTTCCAAGGACTGCTGGCGTCGTCTGCGGGTGGCCGCACTGAAATGCAGGCAATGCGGGCACTTATTAGGCAGCGTGGTGGGACCTAAGCAAAAGGTAGAGAGAGTGACCCGTCCTTGTAGGGGCAGTTCTGGCGCCGCCGGTGCACTGTTTTGAAGAGGACGACATAAACCGGCGTTCACCTGATGAAAAGTACCAAAATACTGATAACTTTCAGTAAAAACCAACAAAGTAAGAGGGCTGAGCTCAGAACTTTACCGAGGTGCTGCAGGCTGACTGCCAGGAAAGAACTGGAGGCGGGCGTCGGGACGGCCCCTTTATACCGGCGTCGTCTGGCCGGCGGTCACCTAATGATGGGTCCCTACATGAGGGACTGCTAGCTAGAAATTTTTCAGTGGGGTCCTGCTGCCTGAGGCGTCAGTCCTATGTGTAATTACCTACTGCAAGACCCCTCTCGAGTAAGATGTACAGTTACTCAGAACTTACCGTAACAGTAGATCTTGAGAAGACTCTTGCAGCAAACATACAATAAGGACTATGCCACAGGCACTAGGACCTTCCGGTGAAACTTCTGCCAGCAGTACACAGCAGGGACTGCCCCTGATGCCAGCCCCGCTCCGATGTCGGTCTGGGTACAAGAGGGGGTAGACCTAGCTCCACCTCAGTTCTCCCGTCAAGACCCGGAAGAAGGTCTGACAAGAGAAGGAGACGAAGCAACTGTAGAAGAGAAATGGAGATGTAAACGAAAATGGATCTGCACACCTCGAGGGGGAAGGCGGGTGGGAAGCAGTGCCTGCTGCAAGAGCTCCTCTCGAAGATCTACTGTTACGGTAAGTTCTTACGTAACTGTACTATCTTACTTCGAGTGTGAGCTCTTGGAGCAGGCTATTACAATAAGGACTGAATCCCAAGCAGTCCCACACCAAAGAGGTAGACGACCCCGGGACGTGGAATATGCTTCCTCCAGAGGCCTCAGGATAGAAGCCCTTGTAAAACAGCTAGGCCGAAGCCAGCTCGACGCCTGGAGACGATATCCAAGCTGTAATGCTGGACGAAGGTACACACAGAGTTCAGGTGGCAGCCGCTCGAATATCCTTTATAGAGACATTGAGCGCGAAGAGGCTGACACTCCTCTGGTGGAGTGACCCCTGACCGGGCCCGGTAGGGGTTAATTACGTTTCTCGTAACAAAACGAGATGCAGCGAACTATCCACTTTGAGATAGTTTGCTTGGTCACTGGTCGACCCAAACAATGTGGTACAAAGGCCACAAAAAGTGGCTCCGACTGTCTGTGCTAAGCCGTCCTCTTGAGGTAGTACCTCAAAGTCCTGTGGACATCCAATGTGTGGAGGAGAGCCTCCCCTCTATTGGAAGGGGAAGGAAAATAAACAGGAAGGTCAACCGACTGGTTGAGGGTCAACTCTGAGATCACTTTCGGAAGAAACTTAGGATTCATTCTGAGGGAAACCCTTTCCCTGTGGAAAACTAAATAGGACTCTTTACACATCAGAGCCTGAAGCTCGGAAACCCTTCGAGCTGAAGTAATAGCAACCAAAAAAACAAACCTTCCAAGAAAAGTAACGCAGCTCACGATCCGCTGCTGGTTCAAAAGGAGGAGGTGAGTTCTCCAACACAAAAAGGAGGTCCCAGGGTGGGATAGGGTCCCGAATGGGAGGTCTCATATGCAGAATTCCCCTAAGAAAGGTGCGGGCGACATCCAATTGCGCCAATGCTCTGTCTCCCACGAGAGCATGATAGGCGGAAATTGCCCACATGTGCACCTTGATAGAGAAGTAACTCAGACACTTTTCATACAAGAAGAGGAGATACTGCAACGCTGAGTTCACAGGGCAGGTGACACGATCCAAACACTGCGGCAATGCCCAAAGACAAAAACGCTTCCACTTCATAGCGTAGGCGGAGCAGGTAGAGGGCTTTCTTGCTGAAACTAGGACTGCCGCCACTTCCAAGGAAACCCCGTATCTATGTTGAGCTACGTCTGAAGGAGCCAAGCACGTAGGTGTAAGGACTGAAGGTCCAGGTGGACCAGCGACCCTTGGCCTGGGACAGTAACTTCTGAGCATATGGGCAGCGGGTGTAGGTTCCGTTGATAACTGCTGCAGTAGTGGAATAAATCTGCCAAGGCCATCTGGGGCCACTAAGATCGTCGGGCCCTTCTGCCTGTAACATGGCAGCACTCTCTGAATGAGAGGGAAGGGCGGAAAGGCATAGAGAAACCTCCCTGCCCAGCAAAGGGATAATGCGTCTGGCCAGAAAACTCCAGGCGCGTGCTCTCGCAAGCAGAACGTTGGCAGTTTGGCGTTGCGTGGTGATGCAAAGAGGTCCGGCTCTGGAAGACCCCACCTGTCGAAGAGCTGGTCTGCCATGGACTGTAGCAGCTCCCACTCGTGTGCTCTGGAACGCGACCTGCTGAGGCTGTCGGCCAGATCGTTGAGGATTTCCAGCACATTGATGTGAAGGGACTGCTCCTCGGGTGACCAAACCCCTTGCGTTAGACGAGCACCCAGGTGCGCCCCCCCACCCCAGGTCCGATGCATCTGTCGTCAGAGTTTGACCTGGTGGCTCCAGACGAAAGCTGATCCCCTTCTCTAAATTCCTGGGGTCCATCCACCAAAGTAAAGTTCTCCTGACTGGCTCCGAGATCTTGACCGGGAAGTCTAGATCATCATGGCCTTGGTCCCATTGCACCCCGAGCATCCACTGTGGGACCCTCATGTGGAGGCGGGCCAAGGGAGTGACAGGGATGGCCGCCGCCATATGCCCCAGTAAACCGAGGAAGTTCCAAGCTGGAACTTGAGGAGTTATGGAGATCCGTTCTGCCATCTCTCACAGGAGATCTCCCCTGTCCTGGGGGAGGAAGGCCACGCCCTGGACGGAATCCAGGATTGCTCCGATGAAAGCGAGCTTTTGACTGGGCTCCGGGGACGATTTTCGCAGGTTCAGGGTGATCCTCAGCCCTCGGAACAGAGTATAAGTGTCTTCCAGGGCCTACCCTTGACAGGCCATAAGCAGCCAGTCGTCGAGGCAGGGGAACACATAGTGCCCCATGCGCCTTAGAGCTGCAGCCACCACTACTAAGCACTTGGTGAAGACTTGTGGAGCGGAAGAGAGGCCGAACGGAAGCACTTGAAACTGATAGTGCTCCCCTTGGAAGTGGAACCTCAGAAACTTCCAGTGGGGAGGGTAGACCCCGATATGCATGTATGCATCCTGCATGTCGAGGGAGCAGAGCCAGTACCCCTGGTGCAGCAAGGGAAGGAGTCCTTGGAGGGTCACCATCCTGAACCTTTTGTACTCGATAAAGAGATTTAGAGGACTGAGGTCCAGAACGGGACGAAGGTCCTGTGTCTTTTTTGGGACCAGGAAAAGGTGAGAATAAAACCCGTGTCCTCGCTGATGCAAGGGGACCATCTCTATTGCCCTTTTTTGCAACAGGGTCTGGATCTCTCCTTCTATAAGTGGGATGTGAGAAGGAGGATAATGGGAGAGCTTTGGCGGAGTGTGCGTTGGAAACTCTGAACTCCAGCGTGTGTCCCCTCCTGATGATGTCTAAGACTCATTGGTCCACAGTTATTGACTTCCACCCTTCGAAATGAAGGGAGAAGTGGCCCCAACCGGCTCCCCTGGATCTTCCCGCGGAAGGGAGTAACTGGGCTGAACCGGGAGTGGGGAGAGAGGCCTGGGAGGACTTGGGCCCACGGCGGGAGGTCCACCAGACTGCTGGTTGCCGGATCTCCTGCGAAAGCCTCCTCTCTGCCCTTGCTGGTTGCTACGGGCTTGACCTTGACCACCTGAGGACTTGTGAAAAGGCTGTTTACGGTGTCGTCGCTGGTCACCACGGTACATCTGGCGGACTGACCAGACTGACTTGCCCGACTCCTGGAGACGGGAAATCAAGGCCTCCGTCTCCTGCCCGAACAGCCCAGTACCCTGGAAGGCAAATCCTTGATACCGGCCTACAGATCCTGGTGAAAGCCGGAGACTCTCAACCAGGCATGGCACCGTAGGTACACCCCGGAAGCGTCTGCCCTGGCTGCCGTATCTGCCGTGTCATACGAGGCTCTCAGGACATGGGAGCCTATGTCTGAGCCTGATTTTAGGAGGTCCAGGAGCTCTTGTCTTCTGGGCAGAGTCTGGAAGGGTCTTCATCAGCTCTTGTCCCCTCTCCCAAAGTGCATTCTGGTACTGTACCATATGCGTCAGAAAGTTGAGGGAATGTATGGAACAGGTGGAAGCAGTATATACCTTTTTGCCCACCTGGTCCAAATAGCGAGACTCCGGGTCAGGAGGCTGGGAGCTGAGGTGCTTTGGCTGCCTGGACTTATGGGCAGCTGTGATCACCGAGGAATCGGCCTGAGGGTGTTCAGCGAGAAAGGGCTCTGCCCTCGGGGCCTTATACAGCCTATCCGACTTCTTCAGAACAGCCAGGACTGAAGCTGGATGCATCCAGGTGGTTCTGGTGAGGTCCTGGAACGTATCCACCAAAGGAGGGATGACCAGAGGTTTTGGCTCCTTTTGCCTCAGCTACTTAGCCAGTCTCCGGCGTTCCGGATCCAGGTCCTCCGTGTCCCACTCGTTGGAGGCCTGGATGTGCCTCATGATGTCCATAAAGGTAGGATCGTCTGGAGGTGAGCAAGGCTGTTCCTTCTCTCCCGGGGAACGCTGCAAACAGAGAGGAAGATGAGGTAGACGATGGTGAGGAGGATCGACTATATGACTTTGAACAGTCTGACCCTTTCCTATGACCAGGCTCCCGCTGTCATCGGTAGCTAGGGGACCAACATCGGCCCAAAGACCGACTCCAGTCCCTGGACTGGTGACGGAGCAGAGACAGACGTCGGTCAGAGGACCAACGTCAGGAGCGTTCTTGCCTAGAGCGAGAAGGGCTCCTAGAGTGTGACCTAGACCGACGTCGGTCACCAGAGTCCCTGGAGCGACGTTGGTGGTCTTCGGACCCGGTGCGGGAACAAGTCCTGGAGGGAGGTGTAGGCGGGCACTTCAGCGACTTCCACGGGGAAGACTCACCTCCCGGCTGTGGTTTTTCCACTGGGTCCGGAACCAGTGTCTGGGCCAGTGATGGGTAGGACCGCTTATGGACCTGCCCCCACCAGAAGGAAAACAGATCCTGGAGCTCATCCTTCATGAAGATCTCAGCCGCCCGTCTCGGGAAGGAAGTCTCCGGGATGTCAGGGCACGAAGGAGAGCCCTCCTGGGTGCCGGGGGAAGAGAAGGACTTTGGGCAACGGGACGCCGGCTCTCCCGTTGCTGCCCCACGTCCTTTGCCCCTTCGACCGGTGTCAGTGCTGGTACCGATGACAGGGTGCTGCCAGGGGCGCCGGAGAGTCCTTGGCTCCGGAGGCATGCCGGTGCCTAGGAGGTGGGGCAAGCAGGCACCTCTAAGGGCTTAGTGGTGATCTAAGCGGGGTCACCTTAAGCCTAGCAGCCTCCCAGAGCCGGCCTTAGCCTGAGATGATTCAGGTGCTCTCCAGAACCAGAGGGCAGGCCTTTTTGGAGAGGGCCATGAATGCAGCGGAACCACGGACGGTGCGGGACCGAATCAGGTCCTGCTATGGTGCTTCTTTTCTTTCAGTTTCCCCTCTGAGGAGTGCAGATCCATTTTCTGCTCCAGTAAGTAAGCTTTTAGGGCCTTGAGGTGGCGGATGCGGGTCCTGCTGGTGAAAGCCTGGCAATCGGAGCAGCTGGCAGTGTCGTGGTCCGGGCCTAGCCAAAAAACACAACGCCGACGGCCGTCCTTGGCTGGGATCTGCCTCCCACACTCACACTTGTTCAAGTGCTCTGGAGAAACAGACGCCCGAGAAGACATCCATCGAACTCGAAAAACCGTCGGGCAATGGCTGACGTCAGTAACGGGTAGAAAGACGAAAACCGCTCTAAAGAAACTGTCAACTAACTGACGGGCAGCGGACTGACGTCGGTGTACCTTGAAAGCGAAAACCGTTGAAAAACGGCTCCAAAAGTCTTGATTGAAGGCAAATCAACGAAGATTTAGCTGCAACTGGCAAGCAGAAGCTGTTCCTCCTTCTTCACGTGCGGGACGCGGTGGGAAAGAACTGAGGTGGAGCTGGGTCTGCCCCCCTCTTGTACCCAGACAGACGTCGGGGCGGGGCCGGCTCGGGGACGGTCCTTGCTGTGTAATGCTGGCAGAAGTTTCACTGGAGGGTCCTAGTGCCTGCAGTGTAGTCCTTTTTGTAATAGCCTGCTGCAAGAGCTCCCACTCGAAGCAAGATCTAGTACCTTTCTCATAGGTACCGTCAAAATAGTCCTCAGGGTCCCCCTCTTCATTCTGCATTATTACATCAGGATTGTATTCAAAACTGTCGGCCTGGTCGACGGGTATTAGGGAATATGTCGGCAAGGTTGACGACACTCGAGGCGGGGGCAGAGACACAGCCCTAGTGTGTGTCCTTGTGGGGGGCTGAGTAGTAAGCTCTGTTGATGGGCCTTCTGGCACAGGAGAAGGAGGCAGTAGACATCTAAGCCTATTTGCAAAGGACGAAAGCACCGTCTGGATGTCTGCGCCTGTGTGGTCAACAGGTGCACCAGTAGACTTCGATGGAGGAGGCAGGGCCCTCAACATCAGTGGCGATGCAGCAGCCACACTATACGGGCCCCAAACTCTGGAACACTCTATCCATCCACTTCAGACCGGCAGGCAAACCCATAAGCATAGGCAACCTCTGGCACTGGCACCTGGAACACTACAACAGTCCGCGACCCTGTTACTTAGCCCCACAGTAAGCCCTTATGCCCTCACCCCAAAACACCACCACCAACCCCCCAATACTATCACGTACCAAGCCTGCAAACTCAACTGAACTCTGACTTGTCACTAGACTTATCTGCTGCAACCCATTTTAACCTTACCAAGAGCACTATACGCAACCTCCATGTAAATACTGTATAAGTTGATAACTCTCAGACTATGCATGCTGTAAGCATAGCCTACGTATGTTCATGTCAAACTTTATCTAGAGCACTATGCCGGGACCTCACTGAAAATGAGCTCTGCTCAACTGAGTATCTCATTCATTCATACATTGATGATGAATAAAATATTGATTGATACTACGACTGGTAACACCAACGCAATGCTCCTACCTGGGAGTTATGTCGACAGTCCGGGGGGCGGCGTCACCACCAGAGCGGCAGACAGTGCAGTTGAGGCCATACCTGCTGTGCAGAGGGGTGACATGGAGCATATCGGGGGTTCCACCACTTCTCCCAGGGCTTGTGCTTATGGCTCCCAGATGACTTCTCCCAGGATTCTGAAGACCTGGACCTGAAGAAGTGGGCCAGCAACGTGGCTATGCTCTTTTGCTAGAGGTCCTCCTCCATGAGGGCTCCCTGCTGTTTTAATAGATGCTACTCTAGGGCATCTTTTCAGCATCTCTGGGTGGCAGTATTGAAACCCCTGTAGCTTGGGCAGGCTTGCATGTTGTGGCACGGGACAAGGCAACAGACACAGACGTCAGAAGAATCGCAGGTGTAAATCTTCTCACCACATTCACAATATGAGAACAGCCTTGAAGGCTCCTTCGACAAAATGCAGGTCGTCAAAAATCACTTGTTAAAGTGATTGCTTTACTATATAGAAAAATTGAAGTGGCAGCAATCACAGTGGTGTTTCCGTCGGCAGTCCAGGTATGGTCAACAGCGGGAAAAGAACTTCGAAGGGAAAGGGCCACGCACGTTTATTTTCCATCCGACATCGGACGTCATCTGGGTGACTCCTGGTGGACTGCTTGCAAAAGTATCCGTGTGGTCCTAGTGTGTGGCGGCTATAAGTTTCAGAGGCGTGGCCTGATGAAAGAGATCTATGAAGAAGATGAACAGTTGCTTACCCTAACAATAGATCTTCGAGAGAATCTCCCCACTTTCGCAAAAAGGGCCACGGTAGCTGACAGGGAAAGTTCCAGCTGTTTCCTCAACAGGGCTGACAGAAGCCAGTCGTCAAGGTAGGGGAACAGATAATGACCCTGGTGTCTCAGGACCACCACCACTACAGTGAGGCATTTGGTAAAAACCCAGAGTGCCAAGAACAGACCAAGGGGAGGGCCTTGAACTGATAATGTTCCCCCTGAAAGGAGAACCTGAGGTAGTGGCGACTGCCCTGAAAAAACGGGATATACAGGCAGGCATCCTGCACATCCAGGGTGCAGAGCCACTGTCTCTTGTGCAGGAGGGGCAGCATACCTGGGAGAGTCAGCATACGAAACCGTTTGTACTCTATATATCGGTTTAGAGTGCTGAGGTCTAGAACTGGAAGCAAATCTCCAGTCTCTTTTGGCACTAGGGAGAAGTGGGAGTAGTACTCCTTTCCTACCTGGCTTGCCAGAACTGGCCCTATGGTGTCTTTCTGCAGCAGGGTCTCAATTTTCTCACTTAGGAGGGGGATGTGTGCCTTTGGATAGTGAGATACCCCAGGGCTTGTTTGGGTGTCTCTGTAGAAGTTCCAATGTGTGGCCTTGAGCCACCAGCTGAAGGACCCACCAATCTGTGGTGACTGCCTCCCACACCAGCAGGTGGATGGCAAATCTTCCGCCCACCGGCTCCACCGACAGAAGAGGAGGTGGGTCGCGAGTCAGGAGGTGGAGGGAGGGTTGGGGAGTGCCACCCTTGAGGTTCTCTGAGCTTTGGCTGGAATGGTGGCTGTGCCGGAAGGGACCCGACGTTTAGTTTAACATCTGGCTGTCTGATGCTGTTTTGTCTGGCGACAAAATGGCTGTTTTGCCTTAAATCTGGGGTGGTACATTGTATGGACCGACCATAAAGCCTTGCCCTTATCCTGAAGGCCGGTGATCATGTCCTGAGCGTACCCCAAGAGGAGAGAACCGAAGGGCATCTGAGGCTCCTGGACATCACGTGCCAAGCCTGACACCCTTAACCAGGAGTACCTTCTGAGAAACTGCCGTAACAGTGCCCCTGGTCGAAGGGTCCACCGCATCATATGTCATCCTTAAAGAGTGACAACAGGTGATCTTAGCGGACCTGATGGTGTCAGCCAAGACAGTCTTGGATTCAGAGTCTGGCATGGCCTCAATGACAGACTCCAATTGACAAAAAAGATACTTCTGGTACACCAGCATGTGGGCCACATAATTGAAGGTGCGCATATCCAATGTGGGGGAAGAATAGAATTTCCTCCCAAATTGATCCAGCTGCCTCGACTCCACGTCTGGAGGGGAGGTGCTCATGTGCTTTGGTTTGGTGGACCTGTCATGAGCCGCCATAATAACCAAGGAGTCTGCCTTTGGGTGGATGCTGAGATGGTCCTTACCCTCTGGTGTCCTGTATGTTCTGTCTGCCTTCTTGGCCACTGCTGGGATACAAGAAGCAGCATCCAAATGGTAGAGGCAAAGTCCACGTGAGACTCTAACCATAGGGGCATCAGGACAAGTGCAGCCTCCTGAATATCCAGGAGTTCTGCTAGTCTATGACACCTGGGGTCTTGGGCATCAGTTTTCCTTTCATAGACCTCCACAATCTTTTTCAAGAGGTCTGCGAACAAGGGATCCTCCAGAGGCAATCTGGGGGACTCCTTGGGCTTGGGCTCTTCTGGAGGGGAAGTTTCATAGACAGAAACCAAGGAGAAGGACCTGGATTCAGAGTGCAAATCTGAGGACCCCGGGGATCCGACATTGGGGCGAGAGGCCTCTTGAGGTCTAAGAGGGATACTGTCCTTTGCTGGCCCCAAAGGCCCTTTTGTCATGCCTGATGAAGAATGGCGCGGCTCCAGTCGAGAGGCAGATCTGGGAGTCTGATCCGGGTGGACCGTGGTAACCGTCCCCGCAGGGTGCCGGCTGTCCAGCTCAGAGACAAGCTGCGACTTGGTTTCTGCCCACCATGACTGGAGGATGGCCCGTAAATCCACCTGAGGCTCAGGAGGTGGCGGAAGGGGCTGATGAGACGGGTTGAAACCCCGTAACGAACACCGGCATCAGGCACCCTTGCATCAGGTAACCTGGCAGGGAGTAAGTCGCACATACCCCGGTGTCGTAAAGCTGGACGCTGGATAGCCCGGAGGGTAACCGGGCGTATAATGTGGCACCGGGTAACTGGGAGGAGGGTAGCCTGATGGAGGCAAAGATGGTGCCATAGGACCAGACGGGAGACACTGAGGGGGCCTGAAACTCACCCCAGAAGGATCCAGAATGACAGTATCAGGCGTGGGACCAGCGGGTGGTAAGACCAGCGTCCACATCAATGGCCCCTCCGGAAGAACCGGAGGGGAGGGGTCTGGAAGGTTGCCCAGAGTGTCCGACGTAAGGTCCGGAGGCGACCCAACAGTGATGTTGCCTGACGGACAACCCTGTCGCCCGGCTCCCTCTGATCTGGGGAGGGTGGAGGAAGCTCCACAAAAGGAGATGAGGGGGTATCCCGGTGGGGAGACCTAGCAGAGGAAAGCTGCATTAGGATTAGCAGCTGGCTCTCGTCTGACTGGATGTCGTTGTGTCCTACGCCGGGACCCAATGTGACCGTTTCGGTCGGGCAGTCGTCGTCAGACCAGACCTTTGGCTTATTGACCGTGGCCTCTGGTGCCCAACTTATTGGCCTGAGCCGGGCGCTTGTCGGGGTGTCAGACGAGTGACTTGTTGGCCCCGCCCTGCTGCTTAGACCCCTGGGAGGAAATCGGTCTAAGAGTGGCAGAGGCCTCAGACTCTGCACCCACAACCACCATGATCAGTGGTGGTGGGGGAACCAAGGGCTGCTCCTGGGAAGGTAGGACAGACTTGGCAGCAGCAGCGGACTTCCCAGAGGAAGAGGGCCGCTGGTCATCCGAGGGGTCTGAGAGTGGCCGCCGGTGAGAGGGAGACCTATCCTGGTCCTTGTGCTTCTCCTTGTCCCTCTTGTGTTTGTGGAAGTCAGTAGGGGAAAATAAAGTGCTTGTTAGCTTCTGCAGCTCTTTTTCCAAGGTGGCCATCTCTTTTTCAGGAAGTGGACCTCGAGGGTCTGCTGGTGGCGCTTTCGTGTGGCCTGGTTGAAGCTCAGGCAGGCCTCACAATCCTTGGTCTTATGCTCTGGGCCTAGGCAGAAGAGACACCAGCTGAGAGAGTCCTTATGCAGGAGCTGCGTACAGCAGGAATCGCACTGGTTTTTGTACAACTCGACGGAAGATGAAGAAGACACACATAAAGATTAAGTTGCTTGCAAAACAACGAAAAGAAAAAAAAACAGATACTCATCTGAGAAATGGCAGTCAAACTGAAGCAAGGAATCCGCAAGGTCTGATGTGCACAGGTCGATGGTGCGAAAGAAACAGAAGGCGGGCGTGGGGGAACCGCCCACTACAGTGTCACGCTGACGTCGATCATGTGACGTTGGTTGGGCAGTCCCCTGCCAGACACTGCTAGCTAAAGTTTCTGTGTGGTCCTGATGCCAGGGGGGGCAGTCCTCAAGGTTATTACCTACTGCAGGAGCCCTCTCGAAGTAAGATCTAACTACTCTATCTTTTTTGAGGATCTCTCTCTCTACTGAGCCACATCATATAATGATTTCCACACAGTACCAATCACAGAGGGAGGACAGGAGGACCTAATGATCCTGAATAAGGAGGCATTGCATAACACAGAGTTCAAAGCCGGCTCATCTGCGAGAGACTATGTCTAGGCTGTAGTGTTTAGTAAATGTATGAACAGTACTCCAAGTAGCTGCAGCACATAATATCGACAGCACACACACTGCGGAAACAAACCACTGTGGCATCCACCCCATGGGTGGAATGAGCACGTACAAGACCAGGAAGCTGCTTACCACACCTCTGAAGGAAAAAAACATCATCTAAACCGTTAGTGTGGCTCCACAATCTGTAACACAAAAGACAGTGGGAGGAGCCTGTTCCAACAGCAGAATACAAAGCTTCTGGTTGGTTGGAATAATGGCCCACTCACCACTACATGTAGTCCTAATACTTTTATTTCTACTGCTAGTTCCATACAAAAGACCACGTTTCATGACAAACACCTCATCAGGACTCCTTTCCTGGTTCTCTTTAAGTCACGTGTTCTTTTAATATTCCATGTTTTGGGGAAAATTCCAAAATATATGATTTAAAGAGAACTAGCAAAGGAGCCCTGGTGAAATGATTCTCACAAAACGTGGGCTTTCGTATGGAACTAATTGTAGAAATAAAAATATTAAAAATACATCTAGTGGTGAGTGGGCCATTATTCCAACAACCAGAAGCAACATTTTATACAACTGGCCAACCATTTGAAGAGGCCTTGTTTAGAAACTGGAGAGCCCATTATCCTGGGGCAAATGCTACAAACAGTTGTGATGATTTTCTACAATCCTTGATATGGTCTAAGTACAAACGATGCGTCTTGCAGACATCCAGCATAGGTAGACGATATTCCCACTATCTGTCGGGGACTAAAAATAAACAGGAAGGTCAATAGTCTGATTTAGTGTTCTCTCAGACACCACCTTTGGAAGAAAATGAGGATTAGTATGTAACGTAACCCTATCCCTGTTAAAAGTAATAAAAGGAAGGTCTGTAACCAGAAAAACAGGTTACTCACCTGTAACAGGGTAGTTCTAGGAGTGGTATATGTTGTTCATCCACACTCACTGGCATGTCCCCTTCCGCTTTAAATCTCACCGGAAGTCTTCACATTGGCCCATGACGCCAGATCTTAGCCCGCTGGAAGCCAGGCGTTGTGCGTGCGCAGCCGGGGAGGTCAGGTGGGTCCATGTGGATGAACAACATATACCACTCCCACAACTACTCTTACAGGTGAGTAACCTGTTCTTCTAGGAGCGTGGATATGTTGTTCATCCACACTCATTGGCAGACTCCTAGCAGTTCTCCTGGAGGAGGGAGGCAAGGTGCACACCCCTACTTAGGGAACAGAGATTGGATAACTGAGGCCCCAAAACCAGCATCCCTGCATGACTCAAGATCGATGTGGTGAGTGGGTGATGAAGGTGTGTGCTGACTTCCAGGTAGCAGCCCAACAGATTTCCTGGATAGGGATGTCCCTGGAAGCAGCCACCGATGCAGCAGTATGGCAAGTAGAATGAGCTCTTATCCCTCTGGGAGGCTCCTTGCCTGCCAACTCATAGCAGACCTAAGCACGATGTAATCCACCTTGTAATGGTCCGTTTTGCTGCAGGTCTGCCAGAAGCAGCTTCAGCACAGGTGACAAACAGCTGGCGAACCTCTCCTCTCCTTATAGTAGGAGAGTGCACATCTCAGGTCCAGAGTATGGAGCCTATACTCAGCCTCCGAGGTGTAGTTAGGGTAGTATAACAGCAGAGTTAACACCTGGCTAAGGTGAAACTCTGACACCACCTTCGGAAGGAATTTCGGGTGGGGGCGTACTACAACCTTGTCCCTGTGTAAGACCAGATAAGGAGGGTCCACTGAAAGCACCTGGAGCTCCCCTGTCCTTCTGGCAGATGTGATGGCCACCAGGAAGGCCTTCTTCCATGACAACTGTGACAAGGCACACTTGTGCATTGGTTCGAA
The DNA here is from genome assembly GCA_016271365.2 of Neoceratodus forsteri. NCBI lineage: Eukaryota > Metazoa > Chordata > Ceratodontiformes > Ceratodontidae > Neoceratodus > Neoceratodus forsteri. The sequence goes on from JADMNL010000025.1 coordinate 306,733,199, forward strand.
TGCCTTGCCCATGAGCTTTACCAGTACCAGCAGTAGATCCCATGGAGGTCGAGGTTCACACTCCGGATGGGATATGCGATCGAGGCCTTTGAAAAAGCGCCCGAAAATTCATCTTCTGCACCACCGCCCATGACTGGCCCGCACTGTGGCAAGTAGAGATGGCTGCCAGGTGCACCTTAAGGGGTCGATGACGCATATCCCTTTGGAGAGGGACCAAAGGGTAGTAGAGAATGTTAGCCACTGGACAGGACAGAGGGTCCAGGCCCTTGCCCTGACACCAAATGGAAAACCTTTTCCATTTGACGACATAACATTTCCTGGTCAGTTCCTTTCTGGATGCCTCCACCACGGTGAGGACATCCTCAGAAAGACCCAATGCCTGGAACTCTAGCCGCTCAAGTACCAGGCTGTGAGGTGCAGGAACTGAAGGTCCAGATGGTATACCTTCCCCTGATTGATATCAGGTCCAGGAGTGTGCAAAGTCGCTCTGGGGGCCTGCAGCTGAGGTCAAGGAGATCTGGATACCAGAACTGGTGCAGCCACTCTGGGGCTACCACACTCACCTTCACCTTGTCCCTCCTCACCTTGAGGAGCACCTTGTGGGTCAAGGGAAATGGAGGGATGGCGTAAAGGAGGCCTGGGGTCCACAGCCTCGAGAAGGCATCCCTCTGCAGCAAGCCCTGCTGAGGGAGGCAGGCATGAAATCAGCTTGGCGTTTTCCCTGGAGGCAAATAGGTCCACCATCGGTTTGCCCCAGTGGGAGAACAGGCTGTAAGCTACCTCTTGATGAAGAGCCCACTCGTGGAATGGCTGGCCTAAGCAGCTGACAGCATCCACCAGATGGTTTGAGGCTCCTGCCACATGGATGGCTAGGAGATCCACCAGCTTACGAAGATTTAGATGCGGAGCACCTCCTTGCACAACAAACGGGAGTGCGTGCCGCCCTGTTTGTTGAGGTAGTACATGGTCGTGGTATTGTCCGTCCGGACTTGGACCACTTGACCCCAGAGCTGAGAAGCGAAAGCTGACAGTGCCAGTCTGAATGCTCTGAGCTCCAACAGGTTGATGTGGCATCAGGACTCCTTGGGGGTCCAGAACCCGTGGGCCCTGTTGTCCTCCATGTGGGCTCCCCAGCCCATGGGAGAGGCATCGGTCGTAATGACGACCGTTGGCTCGGGGTGGACAAACTGAATCCCTTCCTGCAACTGGTCTGGGGCGGTCCATCATTGGAGAGCGTCCCACATCTTATGGATTACAGTGATCAGCTGGTCGAATAACCATGGCACTGAGTCCACTGGGCGGCCAACTCCCATTGGAGGGGGCGCATGTGCAATCAGGCCCAAGGGACCACCGAGGTGCACGCAGCCATATAACCCAGAAGGCGCAGAAAGTCCCGGGCAGGGCGCAAATGCCCAACCAGAAATGACTGGGCAAAGGAGGAAAGAACCTCCGCCCTGTCCACCGGGAGCCGAGCTCTGGCTTGACAAGAGTCAAGCTCTGCCCCGATGAAGCCCATCACCTTAGAAGGCACGAGTTCCAACCTGACCTTGCTGATCAGGAGGCCAAGATGGGAGCAGGTCTGGAGGGCCAGATCCCTGGACCTCTCCACCTCCTGATGGGTGGAACCTGCCAAGAGTCAATCATCGAGATAAGGGTAGATTCTGACTCCTCGACGCCAGTGGGCTGCCACCACTGCAATACATTTGGTGAAGACCTGTGGGGCAGATGACAGGCTGAATGGCATGGCTCAGAACTCGTACATGGTCCCCTCGACCCTGAAGTGGAGGAACCGCTGATGGATGGACGGATTGGGACATGAAAGAACACGTCCTGCAGATCCAGTGAACAGAAACATGTTTTGCTGCAGGGATGCTATGATCTGGGACAGAGTGACCCTCTGGAAGGTGCGAGACCGGAGAAACTGATTCACGTCATGGAGATCTAGAATGGGGCGCCAACCCCCCGTCCGTTTGGGCACCAGGAAGCACCTGGAGACAAAGCCTGGGTCTGCTGGAGGATCCGGCATGGAAGCTACTGCCTCCTTGCGGAGAAGCTGAGCTACGTCGTCTCGAAGAGCCGACTAGGTGCATACAGAAATCCGTTCCTCCCGTGGGGCGTGGGCTCAGCTGGGAGGATACTGCTCGAACTCTAGAGGCAGTCCCCGACAGACCACTTCGAGAACCCACCTGTCCGAAGTGATAGCAGACCAGGCGGAAAGGAAGTTGCGGAGCCGACCCCCAACGGGAGGGCCCAGAGCTGGCGTGCTGGAGATAGGGGTGGCAACCCCCATCCCGTCACTGGGCAGGCTTAGAGGAGGAGGAGGAGGAGGCTCCAGGACCTGAGAGTTGGTCTCTTTTGCAGACCTGTTGGGGTCCAGGCTTGGGCTGAGGGCACCAAGCTTGAGCCTGCTGCTGATGCTGCTGACCTCCTTGATAGGAGGGCCGCTGGACCACAGGGGAAGAGTGCCGAAAGGGCTCCTTCTTCTGCTGGTTCTTGCCTGACGAACTTTTGTCAGAAGTGGCGTCCAAGGTGGCAATGGACAGCTCTATATGCTGTAGGTGACTGGCCACTCCAGGACCGAACAAGTTGGTCCCCAGAAAAGGCACGTCAGCAAGCTTATGCCGAGTATCCGCTGGGAAGGAGGAAAGCCTCAACCAAGCCCTGTGGCGAAAGGCCACTGGGGCGGCCATCAAGCGGGCACAAGAATCCCCGATGTCCAAGGCCGTTTGGAGCTGCTGTTTTGCAACAGCATGGTCCTGGTCACGGACCTGCTCTTTTCGGGCAGTGTGGTCCGTATTTTTGGACTCTTTGTCCAGAGGTCGGTCAGTGTCGGCCGAACTGCCAGTACGCCTGAACACAGAGACTGTCACTAGTCTCTCAGCCGAAGGGTGCTCTGTGAACCCTGCAAAGGACCCTATGGGCACCGCATACTTGCGGGCCATGTGGGCAGACGGTACTGGACATGAGGCAGGGCGCTGCCAGAGTTCAAGGGCCGGGCCAATAAAGGCTTTGGTCACTGGAAAGGCCTCTGTCGTGGTATCCCCTCTCTTTAGAATATCTGTGAGAGGGTACTTTGCCTTTTTCTGGATGGATTCCAGGGGCATTCCACTTGCCATCCCTGTGCCAACAGACGACTCATCATCCCCAAGATGAGAGTGCAGCCCGGTGACATCAGAGTCCAAGGAGCAGTGATACAGCGGTCTACCTCTGAAATCATCCTCGATCCGCTGAGGGCGGTCAGGGGCGACAGTAACCGACAGACGGGGATGACTGATGTCCAGTCGGTCCTCTTTCGAAGGAACATTTCCTGCAGGCTGCTTAGGCAGCAGTTCCACCTGAATGGGTGGGCAGACTGGAATAGGCCAAACCGGGGGACGGGACAGCCCCACGGGCAGAAGAAACAGAGCATCGGTTCCGGAGGGATCAGTTGTGGCCTGGCAGGCAAGAGCCAAGTAATGGCCGGGGTAGGCGGCAGAGCAGGCTTCTGCCCAGTCACGATCAGCTGCTGCCACATAAGGCCCTCATAGCGCCAGAGTTTCCTCCGGAGCCTCTCCTCATCTGAGGAGGATGAGGACTACCTGTGGCGTTGCTTTTTAGAGCGCTTGTGGCTCTTCCTCATTCGTTCGGCCGAGTGGGTCCTAGACCTCGACCGAGAGCGAGGAGGCAGACTCAGTCAATCGGGAGACACCAGAGGAATCGGTGAAACCCGAGGGTCCAGAACCGGATCCTTGATGGGGACACCAGCAGGCTGGGTCTCATCAGGAAATACCAGGACTGGAGTCTGTTCTAATAAGTCATCCGCCATGGCCGGCGACAAAGGGTAGATCAGGTCGAGGATAATTTCTACCTTGTCGGCCACTTTCTCGGTCCCCTGGCCAGAGAGAAGATCCGTGAAGCCGACGGCCGAGGATGCGAGCTCGACAGAGGTCGAGACCGCGTGTTCCTGGGACTCTGACCTTTCTCGGTCCCAAGAACATCTTTGCTGAGATAAAGACGATGGGTCTCTCTCTCTTCCGAGAGTGGAAGGACTGCGAGGCTTGAGGACGCCTCACCCCAGATAGGGAGAGACTGGCACAACTCCTTAAAAGATCCCGTAAAGGTGGAGCCTATGTTCAGTGGAACAAAGAAGCCCGACTGGCGAAGCATGCGCTTCTTCCTCGAACGCCTTCATCTGTTCCAGCTGCTCGGTGGAGCCCGCGGCGGCAGAAACCACCCACCTAGCCTCCTTCAACTTCACTGGAGGGTTCCTTTTTTCAGGTCTCCCCAGCTTCAGGCGTGCCTTACAGTCATCCAGGATGTTGGGATAGAAGGCCAAGCAATAGCTACACCACGAGGTGTCATGGCCAATACCTAGGAAGTAGACACATGTGAGGTGGGGATCGGTGCGTGACATCTTCTGGCCGCAGGGACACCAGCGAAATCCCGGAGAAGATTTCTCCTCCATGACTGATGCTGCAAAAGCGCGATCGCTAACTCGAACGAGTTTGAGCTTCGGTAAAACCGACAATTTGAAAGCCATGGCCTACAAAATGCGAGAGCACGAGGGCGGCACCAGTATCTTCCAGCAGAAAGAAAGATCAGGCGTCATGGGGCAGAACAGAGGTATATACCACTTGGGTGGGAGGGACAAGCCAGCCTGAAGACTTCCAGCAGATTTAAAGTGGAAGGGGACAATGCCAAATAGTGTGGATGAACAACATATCCACGCTCCTAGAAGTACAGTTACTTAAGAACTTACCATAACAGTAGATCTTCGAGAGGAGCCCTTGCAGCAGACTATAACCATTAGGACTAACGCTGCAGGCTTTTAGGACCTACTGGAAAAACTCTTAGCTAGCAATACCCAGCAGGGCCCTCCCCCTGACGTCAGCCCCACCCAGACGTCGGTCACGGTACAAAAGGGGGCAGACCCAGTTCCCCTGCTAAGACTCACGAACAGGCCCAAACGAGAGAAGGAGGCGAAGTCTGAAGATGATGTACTGAATACCTCACTCAGGGGACGGAGGGTGGGAAAGCAGTACCTGCTGCAAGAGCTCCTCTCGAAGATCTACTATTACAGTACGTTCTTACGTAACTGTACTATCTTACTTCGATAGGGAGCTCTTGCAGCAGGCTATAACCATTAGGACTGAATCCCAAGCAGTCCTGCGCCAAGGAGGTGCCTAATCCCAGGAGGAGGAAGGGTGAAACAATGCTGACTGCTCGGCCAGTCAGGAAATTAGCCCCTGAAGGACTGCCAAGCCAAAACTGGCACGGCGCCTGGATGCAATGTCCAGGCTATAGTGCTTCATGAAAGTGTGCACAGAATTCCAGGTGGCAGCCGCATATATGTCCCTTATAGAGACATTCTTCAATGTGGCAAAAGCAGCAGAAACTCCTCTGGTGGAGTGACCCCTAACCGGTCCCAGAAGGGGTTTATTGTGTTTTTCATAGCAAAACAAAATACAGTGGACAAGCCACTTCAAAACAGTCTGCTTGGATACTGGGTTGCCCAAATGTTGTGGCGCAAAAGCCATGAACAGTTGCTCTGATTTACAGTGTGCAGCTGTGCGCTTGAGGTAGTACCTCAGCGCCCTGTGAACATCCAGAGTGTGAAGGAAAGCTTCTCCCCTATTAGACGGAAAAGGAAAATAAACTGAAAGGTCAACAGACTGGTTTAGGGTCAACTCCGAGACCACTTTAGGAAGGAAAGTACAGGTATGTAGGAACTTACCGTAACAGTAGATCTTCGAGAGAGGTTCCTTCAGTAGGTCATCACATATAACCCTGGCGCCACCTGGCACTGGGCTGCACGGCAGAATTTTCTAGCAATACCTGACGGGGGACCGCCCACCAGATGTCTCGTGACTGATGTCAGCGTGACTGTATATAGTGGGCAGTCTCCACGCTCACCCTCCAGTTCTCCCGCTGGAGCCAGGAAGAGGCCTGACAGCAGGAGCGAACAGGATTTGGAGTCCCTGTAAAGCATAAAATGAGGGGAAGGAGGGAGGGAAAAATGTGACCTACTGAAGGAACCTCTCTCGAAGATCTACTGCTATGGTAAGTTCCTACGTAACTGTACTATCTAACCTCGAGAGGGTTCCTTCAGTAGGTGATCACATATAGGACAGAGTCCCAAGCAGTCCCTCCAAACAGAGACCGAGACAAACTAGGGAGGAGGAAAAAAAACTGACTCCAACAGAAAAAACTGATGTCCATAAAGGACCCAGTCTAGGACAGAAGGGCCTGCAGGACGGCTAGGCCAAAGCCAGCCCTCCGCCTAGAAGCAATGTCCAGACTACAATGTTTGGTAAAGGTATGGAGAGAACTCCAAGTAGCAGCAGCACAAATGTCAGCTGCGGAAACGCTGCGAAGGAAGGCCGCGGAGGCAGCCATGCCCCTAATAGAATGACCACTGATGGTACCCCGCAAAGGTTTATCGTAGTTCTGGTAACAGTATCGAATGCAGTTGCCTAACCATTTGGAAAGGGCCTGCTTAGAAACCAGTATGCCCTTCGATCTCGGGGCGAAGGAGACAAACAACTGGTCTCAAGAGCGAAATTCTTTGGTCCGATGGGTGTAGCACCGGAGAATCAGATGGACATCCATCTTATGGAGGAGTGCCTCACCTCTATTAGAGGGGGACGGATAATACACCGGAAGCTCTACTGACTGATTTTGCGTGGCTTCTGACACCACCTTGGGAAGAAATCTCGGATGAGTTCTGAGGACCACCCGGTCCCTATGGAAAATCAAGTATGGCTCCTTGCAGACTAGAGCATGAAGCTCCGAAATCCTTTGGGCTGAAGCGATAGCCACATGAAAAAGCACCTTCCAAGATAGGAAGTGCAAATCACAGCTCATAGCTGGCTCGAAAGGAGGAAGGGTGAGCTTTTCCAGTACAAAATTCAAGTCCCAAGGCAGAGTTGAGCTGCGGATGGGGGGGTTTAAGATGGAGAATCCCTTTCAGAAAGGTTTTTGAGACTTCTAACTGAGCCATGGGTTTACCATCCACTAGCTCATGGTACGCAGAGATAGCTGAGATATGGACCTTTAAGGAAGAGTAGGACAGACCGGAGTCTGACAAGTAAAGGAGGTATTCCATGACTTGTTGGGCCAAGCAAGCGAAGGGGTTCCAGCCCTTAGCAGTCGCCCAAATGGAAAACCGCTTCCACTTCATGGCGTAAGTGAAACGGGTAGACCGTTTCCTAGCCTCAATGAGGACTGGAGCAACCCTGGAGGAAACCCCGTAGCGTGATATCACTATGTCTGCAGGAGCCAGGCATTGAGGAGCAGGGTCCTGAGCCCCGGGTGTACCAGTCGACCTTGGTCCTGGGTCAGGAGGTCGTGAGTCATTGGAAGTGGAACTGGTGGTTCCCAGGAAAGCTGGTGTAGCAGCAGGAACTAGATCCGTCTCTGCCAGAGAGGCAATGAGGATCATCTTTGCCCTCTCCACCTGGAGTTTGAGGAGAACCGTCTGCAGAATGGGAAATGGAGGGAAAGCATACACAAATTTCCCTGTCCAGGATAGAGACAACGCGTCGCTCCAAAAAGCACCTGGTTCTGAAATGAGCGAGCAAAACTTGGGAAGTTTTGCGTTGTATTGGGAGGAGAAGAGGTCGATTTCTGGACGCCCCCAATTTTGAAAGATGGATTCCACCACTTCCTGATGTAGTTCCCACTTGTGAGCTAGGGTCCAAGACCTGCTGAGACAGTCTGCCAGGACGTTTAGAATGCCTGGAACATGCATGGCCACTAGGACCAAATGGTACTGGACTGCCCAATTCTACACCCGTGTCGCCTCCCTGCAAAGGGGGTACGCCCAGGTTCCTCCTTGTTTGTTGATATACCAAACTACTGACATATTGTCTGTTTGGATTAGCAGTGATCCCTTTGGAAGGAGGGTTTGAAAGGCCTGTAACGTGTACAGGACCACCCTCAACTCCAGAACACTGATGTGGAGAGAAGTCTCCAAGCCAGACCATAGTCCCTGAGCTTGGTGTTCCCCAAGATGAGCTCCCCACCCCATATTCGAGGCATCCGTGGTGAGGGTGGCTACCGGTGCAGGGTTCTGAAAGGGAAGCCCCAGAGAAAGAGTGCGAGAATCCTTCCACCATTGTAAGTCTTTCTGAACTGCTGAGGAGACAAGGACCGGATGGTCCAGGTCGTCCATGAGCTGATCCCACTGCACCCACAATGACCATGGAGTAATCCTCATGTGGAGCCTTGCAAGGGGAACGGTAGTTATGGAGGCCGCCATCAGGCCTAGAAGGCGAAGAACTTACCGGGCAGAGATGGTCCTGAGGGAAGCCACTCTGGAGGCCTGACAGACAAGTGTCTCCATTCTGTCTGGAGGAAGGAAGGCTCTGCACTGGACCGTATCCAGGACTGCCCCAATAAACTGGTCTCTGGGCAGGGATAAGGGATGACTTGGGAACACTGACCATGATCCCTAGTCTGCTGAAAAGGTCCTGGGTAAAGGACAGAGCCTCCTGCAAGGAATCCCTGGATGGGGCTGAAATCAGCCAGTCATCCAGGTAAGGGAAGATCGCAATGCCCCTGCGGCGTAGGAACGCCGTGACCACTGCCAGGTACTTGGTAAAAACCCGTGGTGCCGAAGACAGGCCAAATAGGAGCGCCCGGAACTGGAAATGTTCCCATTGGAAACAAAAACGCAGGAATCAGTGGTGGCTGGGGAAAATGGGAATGTGCAGGGAAGCATCCTGCATACCCAGGGCACAGAGCCAATGGTTCTCCATGAGAAGAGGGAGGAGGCTCTGGAGCATCAGCATTCGAAATTTTTTGAACTCGACAAACTGATTCAGCCGACTTAGGTCGAGGATGGGTCTGAAATCCCCAGTCTTTTTTGGGACCAGGAAAAAATAGGAATAGAATCCCTTTCCCCCTTTGCCTGAAGGGGACGAGCTCGACTGCTTCTTTGAGCAAGAGCGAATTTACCTCCTCGTGAACGAGGACAGCCTGATCCCGAGAAAAAGAGGATTTTGTGGGTCAAATTTCTGGAGGAATCTCCAGAAACTCTGTAGTGTGCCCGACGGACACTAGTTGCAGGACCCATTCGTCGGAGGTGATCACCCTCCACTCCTGTGTGTGGCGGGTGAACCTCTCCCCCAACCTGCTCCCCGTCACAAGACTGAGGAGGCAGTGAGGCCGGGAAGTCAAGAAGTGATGGGACGTTCAGGGGGAGAGCCTCCTGAACGTCTCTTGATTTTTGGAGGCAGGTGGGGTGGCTGTACCTGTGGCCTTTCGCTTCCCCTGGCGGTGTGCCTGAGCATTCTTTCTCTGCCTCCAGGTCTTTTTCCAAAAGGGCTGCTGCTGTTGTTGACAGCCCGATCGGTACATAGACCTGACAGACCTAAGTGCAACATCCTTGTCCTGTAGGTCTGTGATAATATCTTTGGTGTCCCCACCAAAAAGGACTGAGCCCCTGAAAGGGGCATCCTGAATCGCTGACTGGACCTCATTGGCATGGCCAGAAAGGCGAAGCCAGGAATGCCGTCTGAGGACAACGGCAGTTGCCGAGGTGCGGGCCACCGAGTCGACGGAGTCGTAAGTGGCACGTAAAGCGTGCCTACCAGAAACCTTGGAGGCAGAGATCCTTAGCAAGGTCCTCCTTTAGAGGTGAGGAATCCATGGACTGGATCGCTTTCTGATGGGACACCATGTGGGCCACGTAACTGAGGGACTGGAGGGCGCACATGGCCGAGGAATATGTCTTTTTCCCCCGAATTGGTCCATCTGCCTCGACTCTTTGTCCGGAGGAGTAGTGCTCATGTGCTTAGGCGCTGAAGAGCGATCATGAGCCGCCGAGATTACCACAGAGTCAGCCTTGGGATGGGTCTTCAAGAATGGAGCATCCTTCGGCGTCCGGTAAATCCTGTCCGCCCGTTTGGGGACAGTCGGGATAGAATGAGGCATCTACCAGACGGTAGCGGTGAGGTCTTGATGGAGGGCTATCTAAGGAGGAATGGGGATTGGAGACAGAGACTCTAAGTCTAGGTGTTCCGCGAGCCTCTGTCTCATGGGGTCCTGTTCTTCCAACTCCCAGTCAAAATAGTCCTTCATGGCCCTCAAGAGGTCGGAGAAGGCAGGGTCTTCTGGTGGAGACTTTGGCGAGACCTTGCCCTTCGTGTCCTCAGGGTCCTCCAAGACCGCCTCAGAGGAATCTTCGCTCCCTTCCAAACTGTCATCATCATCGTCCACCTCCTCGACAGGACTGAGTCTGGTCCGGAAGGGAAATGTCCTGTCTAGTCTTCCCCGAGATGTGGACAGTGGCTACAGACGAACTGCTCAGGGAAGGGGACCTAGGAGATTGCAGTTGTGGGAGTCTAGTCTCCAGGTCCGAGACCAACTCCAACCAAGCCCACTGCCACCAAGACTGTATTAAGGTCTTGAAATCCGGGGTAACCCGAGAAGAAGGGGGAGGTGGAATAGGCCGAGGCTAAGGGGGAGGAGGAATAACCAGTGGTGGATAGTAGCCCTGGAATCCCGTATAATGGGAATAGGGATTAAATCCAGGGTAGAACTGTCCCAGGTGACTCCAGTCCGGAGTGTGGGAACCCCGACTGGTAATGTGGGACAGTTCGGGGTCGGGTATAAATCCCCGTTGTCAGATCAGGCATCGGGGAACCCACTATATATACATAAATATATACACACACACATATATACATATACATATATATATATATATATATATATATATACATATATATATATATATATATATATGTATGACGAGGGTCCAGCGTCAGGACTATATATATAGGACGAGGGTCCAGCGTCGGGACAGCCCATGTCAGGGGAACTGACATCTGAACTGGCACCACCCAATCTGGCACCGGAAAGGTATCCAGTGTTGGAAGAGTCAGCGTCAGAACCAGATGTAAAGGGCCCTGGCGTCAGGGCCAAAGGCAAAGGCTGATCAGCCGGTCCCGGCTGCGGGACTGTCGTTAGGATAACCGGCGTAGGAGGAGGCGCCAGAAGGCGGAGGGGCCTCCACACTGAGGCCTGTAGGCAGAGGAGGAGCCTCCTTCTCCTTGACCCCAGAAGGGGAATGCGGAGCCGGGACATCAGCAGGGTCGATGGTCTCTCTGCTGCCATCGCCGGACGTACCCAAAGAGTTGGTGGGCATGGGCGAAGCAGAAGGAGGAGGGAGAGGGGCTTTCTCCTCTATGGTCCCGCCGGACGTCGGGTGAGGCCGAGCGGAACGCAAGACATGCGGTTATCGGAGACAGCCGATGTGAGCAGGCGGGGTCAGGGAGGAGCCCCCGGCCGACTTATCAACCGGAGCTGGGCAACTGCCCCCAGCCGGGGGAACCGTTTTACCGGCAGCCGCACGGTCCACGGAAGAGCCGGGAGCCGACAGGAGTCAATGGCCGACTTATCTGCCAAAGTTTTCTCTGACTTACCATCTGGGTTTCTTGGCGGCAGCTGGGTCTTGCTCATCAAGGGCTTGGCGTCATCCGCTGAGCGAGCTTACTCCCTAGATTTCTCCTTGTGCTTTTCTGAGGGAGAAGATTTTTTAGATGAATCCCAGAGACAATCCATTTTCTTCTCTAAAGAAGCCAAGCGGGCTTTTAGTAAGTGGGCCTCCAAAGCCTGCTGTCTCCTCTTTTCTGTGGCCTGGTTAAAGGATTGACACTCTGTGCAGGAGGAGACTGGATGGTCTGGGTCTAGATAGAGAACACACTGGGAATGACTGTCTTTGTGCGGGATCTGTGTGCCACAGGACGACCACTTCTTCTTTGGTGAAGACATAAGGAAGAACACGAATTTGAAGGAAAAAATAGTGAAGCATAAACCGACGCAATGAACTTTCTCGACGATCGCTAACTGGAAGTCTGCAATGCGACTGACACGAGGCGATGGTGGGAGAGAACTGGAGGACGGGCATGGGAACCGCCCACTATATGCAGTCACGCTGACGTTAGTCAAGTGACGTCGGGTGGGCTGTCCCCCATCAAGTACTGCTAGAAAAGTCTGCCGTGCGGCCAGACGCCAGGTGGCGCCAGTCCTATATGTGATGACCTACTGAAGGAACCCTCTCAAATTAAGATCTTAGGATTTGTTCTGAGGGAAACTCTTTCCCTGTGAAAATTTAAATAAGGCTCTTTACACATCACAGCCTGGAGCTCGGAAACTCTTCGAGCTGAAGTAACAGCAACTAAAAAACAAACCTTCCAGGAAAGGTAACGTACCTCACATTCAGCCGCTGGTTCAAACGGGGGAGTGCGAGCTTCTCTAACACAAACAGGAGGTCCAGGGAGGGATAGAATCCCTGATGGGGAGGTCTCATATGCAGACTCCCTCGTAAAAAGGTGCCAGCCACATCCAGTTGGGCTAAGGCTCCATCCCCCAAGAGGACACGATATGCAGAGATGGCCCACATGTGCATCTTTATTGAAGAGCAGCTCAAGCCTTGCTGGTATAAGGAGAGGAGATACTGTAATGCTGAGTTCACCGGAGAGGTAAGGGGGTCCAGACGGTGAGACGAAGCCCAGAGACAAATACGCTTCCACTTCATAGCATAAGTGGAGCAAGTAGAGGGTTTTCTCTCCAAGATGAGGATATCTGCCACCTCCTGGGAGACCCCATACCTTGACCTTACTACGTCTGCAGGAGCCAAGCATGAAGGTGCAGAGACCTGAGATCCGGATGGACCAGCATGCCCCAATCCTGGGACAGCAACTGCAAGCATATTGGGAGCAGAATTAGAGGTTTTGAAGACAACCGTTGAAGCAGTGGGAACTAAATCTGCCGAGACCACAATGGGGCACGATTAGAATCATTCGAGCCCCCTCGGCCTGCATCTTCAACAGGACTCCAAATGAGAGGGAAGGAAGGGAATGCATAAAGACACTTCCCTGCCCAACAAACGGACAATGCGTCTGGCCAGAAAACACCAGGCGTGTGCTCTCGCGAGCAGAAAACTGGCAGTTTGGCGTTGCGTGGGGATACAAAGAGGTCCAGCTCTAGACAACCCCATGTGTCGAAGAGCTGGTCCACTACTGACTGTAGCAGCACCCACTCGTGCGCCTTGGAATGAGACCTGCTTAGGCCGTCTGCCAAGGCGTTTGGATGCCTGGAATGTGCACTGCAGACAGGTAAATGTGACGCTCCAGCGCCCAGTACCAGACTCTCATCGCCTCCCTGCACAGGGGATAGGAGTGTGTTCTCCCTTGCTTTTTGATGTAAAAGATGACCGCCATGTTGTCCATCTGAACAAGGAGAGAGCCTGGGACAAGGTCCTCTTGAAAGGCAATCGGCGCACTGAGGACCACTTGCATCTCCAGTACACTGATGCGGAGGTCACGCTCCTCTAGGGTCCAGACCCCTTGAGTTTGGCGGGTCCCTAGGTGCGCCCCCCCTTACCCAAATCTGACCCATCCGCCGTTATGGTCTGATCTGGGGGCTCCTGATGGAAAGGGACCCCATTCTCTAAACTGAGAGGGTCCAGCCACCAAAGAAGTGTCCTCTTGACCGGCTCTGTGACTGACCACTAGGTCCAAGTCGTCTGAGCATTGGTCCCACTGCACCCCGAGCATCCACTGTGGGACTCTCATGTGGAGACGGGCCAAGGAGTGACGGGAATGGCCGCCGCCATATGCCCCAGAAGCTGGAGGAATGTCCTGGCCTGAACCTACTAGAACTGATTCGGCTATCTACCGCAGGCGACTGCCCCTCTCTGAAGGCAGAAAAGCCATGCCCTGGATCAAGTCCAGGACCGCCTCTATAAAGACAAGTCTTTGGCTGGGCTCTGGGGATAACTTTGGAAGGCTCAGGGTGATCCTCACCTCTCAGAAAGAAGTACAGGTGTTTCCAGGAGCTTGAAGTAGGTGCGCCCTGGATGAGGCTGCAAGCAACCAATCATCGAGGTAAGGGAAGATGTAATGCCCTGGCACCTTAGAGCCACAGCTACCACTGCCAAACATTTGGTGAAGACTCGAGGAGCTGAGGAGAGGCCAAACAGAAGAACCCAAAAGTGATGATGCTCCCACTGGAAGTGGAACCTCAAACTTCCTGTGAGGGGGGAAAGACCACGATGTGCATGTACACATCCTGCATGTCTAGGGAGCAGAGTCAGTCTCCCTGGTGCAGCACAGGAATAAGACCTCGAAGGATCACCATCCTGAACCTTAGGTACTCTCTATAGTTGTTCTAAGAGCTGAGGTCCAGGATGGGCCGAAAATCCTGCATCTTCTTTGGAACTAGGAAAAAATGGGAGTAAAATCCTTTTCCCCGCTGCGAGAGAGGAACTGGTTCTATCACCCTTGTTTGCAAGAGGACCTGGATTTCTCCTTTTATAAGCGGTACGTGAGAAGGAGGATATCTTGAGGACCTTAGTGGAGTATCTGGAGGAATTTCGGTGAACTCCAGCTTGTGTCCCCTCCTTATAATGTCTAGGACCCATTGGTCCGCTGCAGTGGGCCTCCAACCCTTCAGATGAAGGGAGGTGACCCCTACAGCCTCCCCAGTACCTCCTCACGGGGGTTAGGAGGGTATTGGGCAGAGCCAGGAATGGGAGAGAGGCTTGGAAAGACTTGGGGCCTTGAAAAGGAGCACCTCCAGGTTGTTGGTTGCCGGCTCTACTTTTGAAGCTGCCTTTCTGGCCCTGTTGGTTTCCTCAGGTTTGAGCACCTGAGGGCTTGCAAAATGGCCGTTGTCTTGCTCGTCTCTGGTCCCCTCTGTACATTTGCCTGACGGACCAGATAGACCTGCCAGACTCCTGAAGACGAGAGATCAGAGACTCCGTCTCCTGCCCAAAAAGGATGGAACCCTGGAACGGGAGGTCCTGGATTCCGGGCTGCGGGTCTTGGTGAAAACTAGAGACCCTCAACCAGGCATGGTGCCGAAGGCAGACACCCGACGCTGCTGCTCTGGCTGCAGTATCATACGAGGCATGGAGAACATGCGTGCCTACGTCCGAACCCAACTTTAATATATCCAGAAGCTCAGTCTTTTGTGCAGAGTCTGGCAAGGCATTGGCTATCTCCTGTCCTCTCTCCAATAGCACATTCTGGTACTGGACCATATGCGTGAGGAAGTTGAGCGACCTAATGGAGCAGGAGGCAGAATAAACCTTCTTGCCCACCTGATCTAAATAGCGGGATTCTGGGTCAGGAGGCTGGGAGCTTAGGTGTTTAGGCTGCTCTGACTTATCATGGGCAGCCATAATCACCGAAGAGTCTGCCTGAGGGTGTTCCGCCAGAGAGGGCTCGTCTCTCGGGGCTCTATACAGCCTCTCTGATTTTTTCAGAACTCCGGGACTGAAGCTGGATGCTTCCAAGTAATCCTGGTAAGATCCTGGAAGGTATCCACCAAAGGATGCACCACTAGAGGCTTGGGCTCCTTTTGCCTCAGGTACTTGGCCAGTCGGCGGCATTCCGGATCCAGATCCTCCGTCTCCCATTCAACGAAGGCCTGGATGTGCCTCATGACATCCATGAAGGTCGGATCATCAGGAGGCGAGCGAGGTTGGTCCTTTTCTCCCGGGTAACCCCGAACTCCCAAAAGGGATGAGGTAGAAGGGGTGGACGACCTGCTACTGGGCCCTGAACAGCCTGAGCTGCGTCTTGCAATCCCACCGCTTGAGCATCGGTAGCTACCGGACCGATGTCAGTCTGAGGACCAGCGATGGCTGTGGTACCGACGAAACAGCAACGACTGACATCGGTTTGGGGACCAATGTCGGGAGTGGGAGTGGGCCTGCCTATAAGAGCAGGAACGGCTCCTGGGCCGGTGATGGCTACCCGATGGAGAGGGGTGCCGACGACGGGTCTCAGACCGGGAATGAACCTTGGAGGGTGGGCGTGGCAGCGGCCTCCCAGGGGTCTTCCATGGGGAAGGAGCAGGAAGGCCCTCGGGCTCCCTGTTGTCCAGCCGGTTAGGGTCTGGCGTCGGGTCCAGCTTCGGCGGAGACCGTTTTCTCACCTGACTCCTCCAGAATGAGAAAAGCTCCTGCAGTTCGTCTTTACTGAAGACCGTGGCTGCTGAACCTAGAAAGGGGGGTGGCGAAGCTGGATCAGGAAGATCGTGGGAGGGCGAACCGCCTGCACAACCTCAGTGCAGGTGGAGGATTGTAGGCACCTGGCTGCCCCTGCAGTGGGTACTTCCCACCACTGTCACCTCTACAGGCGCCGGTATGGGATTCACGTCGACTTGATGGGCGTCTGTTATGGGGTAACCTTGTCGCCCGGTGGTTTGCCCGAAGCGGGCGAGGCCGAGGCCTTCTTAGGCACCGTAGCTTCTGCCGAAGAGGTCAGGGGGGTAATCCTAAGAGGAACCACCTTGGGTTTAACCAGTTTCTCCCCCAATGTTCCTGCCTTGGCTGGCGCCAGTTTCTTGGCAGGAGGGCTCGGCACCTTGGAGCCTTCTGGGCGCTTGCGGCAGTCCCCTGAGCTCGAGGACTTCTTGGGAGAAGAGTGACAGCGGGACCGAGATCTGGAGCGATGGTGGGACCAGCAGTGGGTCCCGTTTTCAGGACTTGTCCCGAGGCTTGCCCTTGTCCCCCAAGACATGCAGGACGTCCATTTTTTTCTCCAGAAGGTGGGCCTTGAGAGCCTTCAGGTGCCTGATTCTGGTCCTGCTGGTGAAGCCTTGACAGATGGTGCAGGTCGGCTTGTGTGGTCTGGGCCCCAGACAGAAGAACGCATTCAGCATTGGCCATCTTTGGAGGGAATTTGGCGGCCGCATCGGCACTTGTTCCTCTTGGGCCTGGAGGAGACCAATGAAGGCGATGACAAACGTCAGACTGGGGGTGGAGGAACCAAAGGTGATGAAATGGTCGACTGATGCCCGAAGCATGAAAATCTCCAAAGAAATCACTAATTATTTGCTGGGCTAGAGTAGCCAGAACTTCCCCAACATGAGCGGGTTGTGGCGGGAAAAGAACTGGGGTGCAGCTGGGGCCGCCCCCTTTACTACCGTGAAGGACGTCAGGGTGGAGCAGACGTCAGGGAGGCGGTCCCTGCTAGTACTGCTAGCTAAGAGTTTTTCCGGTGGGTCCTAAGGCCTGTGGCATTAGTCCTAATGATTATAGCCTGCTGCAAGAGCTACCCCTCGAAGTAAGATCCGATTTTACCGGTTCCAATAAAGTTGTTTTCAGCCTGGGAGGCGAAAGCCATGTAATGGCCGGGGTGGAAACCGTAGAAGGCTTCTGCCCCGATAAAATGAGCTGCTGCCACATTAGATCTTCGTAGCATCTATGGAGTTTCCGCCAAAGCCTCTCCTCATCCCAGGAGAACGAAGATGAATGGTGGCATCGCCTCTTTTTAGAGTGCTTATGAGTCTTCCTCGGCCTCTCGGTTGAGTGATTACGAGATCTCTACCTCGATCGGACTGGCTGAGCAGGGCGTTCGGGGGACACCGGGGGAACCGGTAATTTACCCAGATCAGGGACCGGTTCCTCGATGGGCTTGCCAGCAGGCTGGGTTTCCTCATCAGGAAAGTTCAGGACCAGGGTCCTGGTAAGCGAGTTGTTCGCCTCGGGCAACAACAAATTGACAAGGTCGAGAGAGCTCCACCGCATCATCAATCAAGACCTCGACCGGCTGACCAGTTGGCAAGACCAAGAAGCCGGCGGCTGCAGATGCAGTCTCGACCGAAGCAGAGACTGGAGATTCCTGTGACCGAGATCGCTCTCCATCCCAAGAACGTCTTCGCCGAGAGGAAGAATCTCTCGGTTCCTTGTCCTTTTTACGGCACCGAGAGGTATGCGAGCCCAAAGGTCCCTCGCCCTTGGTGGGAGAGAGAGGCACATCTCTCGAAAGGAGCCAGAGAACGTGGAGCCCAGGTTGAGTGGAACGAAAATCGGCCGAGAGGGGAGCTCCGCAGCCCGTGCTGCCTCTTCCTCGAAGGCCTGCATCTGTTCTAACTGCTCGGAGGACCCCGGAGACGACGCGGAGACCGCCCACCAGGAATCTTTGGATTTCAGTGGTGGATTCAGTTTCTCAGGCCTGCCCAACTTGAGCCATGAGAGACGACTGTCGAAGATGTTTGGGTGGAAAGAGAGACATCTCGCATGCCTGGGTGTCATGGCCAACACCCAAGCAGTAGAAGCATGCGGTATGTGGGTTTGTGGGCAACATTTTCTGGCCGCACGGGCACCGTCGAAACCTGGGGAAGATTTATCTTCCATAATAGAATAGCGTAAATTGCAATAGCTAGCTCAAACGAGCTTAATCTTCAGAGTTTCCAAAGAAATTGAACCCAGGGCCTACAAAATGCAGTAGTGGAGAGGAGGCAACCTGAATCTTCCAACGGAAAGGAAGATCTGGCGTCATGGGGCGGAGCTGAGGGTTATACCACCCGGGTGGGTGGGAGGAGCCAGCCTGAAGACCTTCCGGCAAGAATTAAAGGGGAAACGGACATGTCAAGAAGTGTGGATGAACAACATATCCACTTCCCTAGAACCTCCCTTTCCAGGAGACGGACAATGCGTCTCACCAGAAAAATTCAGGTCCTGGAGTGAGCAAACAAACACGGCAGTTTTGCATTGTATTGAGATGCAAACAAGTCTGTCTGGTCGACCACATTTTTGGAGGAGGTCGTTCATGAAGAAATCTGAGAGTTCCCATTTGTGGTACCAACTGAGGCCATGCACCAGTACATTCGTGGTACCAGGCAGGAACATAGCGTTCCACCTCCCAATGAGGATACGAATGCAATCGACTGTCTGTTAATGCAGTACATCACTGAAATATTCTCTGTATGGGTTAGAAGCTGTTTAGCAGTTTTCTAAGAAGGAGGATGGCAAATGTCAGTAGGCCATGCAGAACTGCTCTCATCTCCAGACTGATGCTGTGCAGAACCACATTTAGAGGGATCCAATGGACCCAAGTTCTGAAGGGGCCCATATGGGCTCCCCAAACCGAACCTGAGGCATCCATGGTCATCACCAGAAAATGGGGATCCAGTCTCTAGGCTGAAGTGGTCCAACCACCACAGCAGGGAGAGACGAGGGGGTGAAGTCACTTATATGAGACACTCCAACTTGTCCAAATGCTGTGCCGACTGCATCCTGAGAACCACTGAGGTATTTCCATATGGAGGCAACCAGTTGAACCGCCAGTATGGCAGCTGCCACCAGGCTGACTAACCTTAAAAGGCTTCTGGCCAAGACATATTCACTAGATGAGACCAACTTGCCTGGGCTCCTCCCACCCACCCAGGTGATAAAACTCTCGGCTCCACCCCATTACACCAGATATAGCATGCTGGAAGCCAGGTTGTGTGCCGAAGCCAGGGGAGGTTGGGTGGGTCCGTGTGGATGAACAACATATACCACTCCTAGAACTCCTGTTACAGGTGAGTAAAGTACAGTTACGTAAGAACTTACCGTAACAGTAGATCTTCAAGAACAGCTCTTGCAGCAGGTTACACCATTAGGACCGATTCCCAAGCAATACTGGAAATCACACACCATTGAGAGGAGGAAAGGTAAAAAATCCTTGAATTACATCGAGCCTAGGACAGAAGTCCCTGAAGGACTGCTAGACCAAACCCTGCTCTTCGCCTCGATGCAATGTCCAGGCTGTAATGCCTGATGAAAGTGTGTACGGAGCTCCAAGTAGCTGAAGCACAAATAGCTGAGGTGGATGCGTTCTTCAAAGCAGCAGAAGAGGTAGCCACCCCTCTGGTGGAATGACCCTTAAACCACGCCCGGTAAGGGTTCGTTGCGCTTCTAGTAACAGAACGTAATGCACTGAATGAGCCACCTGGACAGTGACTGTTTTGAAACAGGAGCTCCCATCATCCTGTGGGCAAAGGAGACGAAAAGTTGATCCGATTTTCGGTGGTGTTTGGTTCTGGTCAGGTAGTGTCTGAGACACCTATGCACATCTAGAGTGTGCAAAAGGGCTTCTCCTCAATTAGAGTATTTTGGGAAATACACTGGTAGATCGATGTCCTGATTAAGGGTGAGAGCTGAGACCACCTTAGGCAGAAATTTAGGATTAGTCCTTAGGGATACCTTGTCTTGGTGGAAAACCAAATAAGGTTCTTTGCACATAAGTGCGTGTAGTTCAGAAATTCTTCTGGCCGAGGTAACAGCAACTAACAATAACGTTTTCCATGAGAGAAAACATAGCTCTCAATCCGTGGCTGGTTCAAAAGGTGGCAACGTGAGCTGTTCCAAGATGAAGGGTAGATCCCATGGTGGGACCGGATCCTTAATCGGGGGTCTAAGGTGGAGGACACCCCTCAGGAAGGCACGTATCGTGTCCAATTGAGCTACAGTGCATTGGCCTGTAGGGACGTGATAGGCTGAAATGGCACAAAGGTGTACCTTAGTCGAGGAGTACGCCAAACCAGAGTGGAAAAGGGACAGCAGGTACTCCAGTACCAGCTTCTCTGGGCAGTCCAAAGGCCATAAACCAGCGTGCTTGAACCCATAAGCAGAACCTGTGCCACTTCGTATCGTAGCGTATCGTAGGTCACATGGGTAGCCGGTTTCCTGGCAGCAGAGAGAATGTCTGCCATCTCTTGCAAGATCCCGTGTCGCATCATGGCTATGTCTCTATGAGCCAAGCATGTAGGTTTAGGGAACGTAGGTCCAGATGGACCAAAGAACCCGCCTCCTGAGACAGCAATTGGGAGCTGATTGGTAAAGGCACTGGAGGTTCCCGGGATAGCTGATGCAATAGAGGGAACCAGATCCGTCTGGGCCAAAAGGGCGCAATCAGTATAAGCATCACTTGCTCCCAGAGAAGTTTTAGAAGAATTCTCTGGATCAACGGGAAAGGTGTAGAGGAATCTGCCCGCCCAGGAGAGGGACAACGCGTCTCACCAGAAAACACCAGGTCCTGGATCTAGCGAGCAAAATTGGGCAGTTTTGCGTTGGATGGGGATGCAAAAAGGTCTAGTTCTGGAGTACCCCATCTGCGAAACAGATCCTCTGCCACCTCCTGCAGTAGTTCCCATACGTGGACTCTGGCCTGAGAGTGGCTCAGGCTGTCTGTGATAACGCTGTCCACTCCCGGAACATTAACGACAATAAGGTTTGTGCTGTGTTTAAGACCCAATGCCACACTCTCATGGCCTCCCTGCAAAGCGGGTAGGAATGGGTGCCTCCTTGTTAGTTGGGGTAATACATCACCACGGAATTGTCTGTTTGTAACAGAAGTGTACCCGGTGGAATCTCCGACTGGAAGGCCTGCAGGGCATAAAGAACTGCCCTCATTTCCAGGATGTTTATGTGGAGATAAGACTCTTGGTCTGTCCACAGGCCCTGAGACCGGACACCGTCGAGGTGTGCTCCCCAACCGAGCCCTAAGGAGTCTGTGGAGAGTGTCACAGTCGGGGACTCCCACCAAGAGATTCCTCGAATCTAGCCACCATTGCCAATCTCGAATTACGGCTTTAGTGATCCAGATTGGATGCTGCAGATGGCCTTGCCTTTGGCCCCATTGTACCCGTAACATCCACTGGGTTACCCGCATGTGGAGCCGGGTTAACGGGACTGTTGCAATGGCCGCAGCCATGTGTCCGAGCAAGCGAAGCACCAGTCTGGCAGGAATGGTCTTCGCTGAAAAATCCCTGATTAGGGATCATGTGTGTTCCGCTCTGTCCAGGGGAAGGAAAGTTTTCCCTTTGACAGTGTCTAGAACTGCACCTATGAATTGCACAGTCTGGGACGGAACCAGGCTTGACTTCTCGTAACTGATGATAATGCCCAACGTCTCGAACAGAGACTGAGTGCAGTGAATGGCAGACATCAGGGTCTCCCAGGACGCCGCCATGAGAAGCCAATCGTCCAGGTAGGGGAACACGTAGTGGCCCTGTCTCCTCAGAGATGCGGCTATAACGGCCATGCACTTCGTGAACACTCGAAGTGCCGATGACAGCCCGAAGGGAAGGGCTCAGAACTGATAATGGCGACCCTGAAACTCGAAGCGCAGGAACCTCCTGTGCGCCTGACCAATAGGAATATGCAGGTAAGCATCCTGCATGTCTAGGGACGCTAGAAAGGCAACTGCTTCAGCATGGGAATCAGACCGGGGAGGGTCACCATGTGGAAGCGTTTGTACAAGACCGAGACGTTGAGGTCGCGGAGGTCCAGTATTGGACGGAGGTCCCCTGTCTTCTTTGGAACCAGAAAGAAGTGAGAATAATATCCTAGTCCCCTTTAGTTCCTTGGTACGTGCTCTATGGCCTCTTTTTCCAGAAGCACGAGCACCTCCTGCTGTATGAGCAGGGCATGCTGACCCGAGTAACAGGAGAGCAGGGGAGGTCTTGTAGGTGGGTCGTCTAGAAACTCTAAACTCTATGCAATGGCCTTTCTTGACCAACTGGAGAACCCATCTGTCGGTGGTGATCGATTGCCACCCTAAAAAGTGGCGAGCGATGCGACCCCCGACTTTTCTTGCACATTGATCCAGAGGAGGGGTGGGGGCCGGGAAGGAGTCATGCTGTGGCAGCATTAGTCCCTGCGGGCTGGGCTGGCTTTGTGTAACGTTGGCCTCTGCCTGGGAACGACTTGGCCTGGGCCTTATGCAAAAATGTGCCCTTTTGCTGCTGGCTGGAACGTGGTTGCTGCCTTTGTTGCCGGCCGCGAAAACGGCTCTGGTTCCTACAAAAGGAACTAGGCCTGGATCTGTACATGGCCTGTACAGATCGGACAGTCTTCCCTGCATCCTGGAGCTTGGTGGTGACCTTCTCAGAGGATTCACCAAACAGTGTCTCACCGTTGTACGGGACATCCAGAATATTCTTCTGTACATCCGGGGTGAAGCCAGAGACACGGAGCCAGGAGTGTCGCCAGAGACAAACGCCTGAAGCTGCAGCTCTGGCAGAAGAGTCCGCGGAATCGTATGCAGCTCTAGGCACTTGGGTCTCCACATCTGACCCGGTGCGGAGTAGGTTGAGGAGCTCCGCTTTCTGGTCGCCATCGGGAAGCTTTTCGACCAAGTCCTGGCCCTGTTTCCACAGGGCGTTCTGGAACTGTACCATATGGGTAAGGTAGTTCAGAGACCTGATGGCGCATGTAGCAGCCGCATACGTGTGCCTCCCAAGGGCATCCAATTGCTTGGATTCCTGGTCCGGTGGCTGAGCGCTCATATGCTGGGGCCTTTGAGACCGGTCATGTGAGGCCGTGATGACCAGGGAATCTGCCAGAGGTTGCTTCGCCAAGTACTGGTCTTCTCTCAGAGCCTTGTACAGGCGGTCAGCCTTCTTCGGCACAGCGGGAGTGGAGTGCGGATGCTTCCACGCAGCCTTGGTGATGTCCGCAAAGGTGTCCACCAAGGGTGGCACTACCACAGGCTTTGGGTCTTTCTGCCAAAGGTAGCGGGCAAGGCGTTGTCATTCGGGGTCAAGGTCTTCAGCATCCCACCCCATGTTGTCCTGGATGTGCCTCATGATCTCAGCGAAAGTGGGATCATCCGGTGGAGACCTGGGGAGGTCATGTGGGTCAGGAGAGGAGATGCTGAGCGGAGAAGGAGATCTGGAATAGTCCAAAGTGTCCGATCTTGAATCCTCCCCTGACGGTGTGTACCGGCAGCGTCTGGGTCATTTGCAGCTGGGCGACCCTGATGGAGATCTGGAAGGAGGTCTTCTCCTGTCTGTAGATCTGCTCCTAGGAGGCGGAGTCTGTTCCTTGGGGGTTGGTGGTCGTCCTACTGGCTCCTTAGGTGGAGGAGGGGGCGTGGTACGAGGAGGAGGAGGAGTAGGTTGGATGGGGACCACATCCTTCCTGATGGTGTCCCACCAAAAAGTAAAGAGTTCCTTTACTTCTGCGATATTCATGCCCGATGACGGGCCTGGCGCCAGGGTCAGGCGTCGAGTCCCAGGGTGTCTCCCGGTCCGGGGAGGGTTTCCGTCGGACCCGGCATCCTCTGTGTCGCCCGCCTGGTCCTCGGGCTGTGGGGTGTCCGCCTCCGTCGATTCCCTATGACTGGCGTCCGCCAGTGACAGGGCAGCAGTCTTCCGCTCCGGAGAAGCCGACGTTGGTCTCCTGGCCGACGCCTTCGGATCTGGCGAACGCCTGGCCGGCGACTGGTGTCTGGCAGGTGTCATCAGCTCCTGTGAGCACCTGGCTGATCTGTAATGTTTAGCCAACGTCAGGTGCTGAGCCGACGCTGGGTCCGAAGCCCTTTTCAGGGACGTCAGGTCCCTGGTCTTTCTGGGTGCAGGATCAGGACCTCTGGGCGGTTGGGAGACCGACCTGACGTCGGTGTCCCGATGTTGGGTGGAAGAAGAGGACTTATGGCGCTCAGAAGACTTCGAAGAGGCCTCGATGTCTTGATCAACTGGAGCGAGGAAGAGCCACCTGAAGTCCGGACCTTAACCGGGGGCGACCGAGCCCTGGAGGGAGAGTGGTCCAATCTGGAACCGGAGCTGCGGGAGTCTGAGGCCCGAGTTGGGGACCTAGACCTCACCTTCTCCCGGTGCTTGTCCTGGTGCTTGTGGGATTTTGAAGAAGATTCTCGGTCCATCCTTTTTAATTTCTCTTCGATGAGATATGCCTGAAGTGCCTTCCGACGGCGGATCCTGGTGCGGCTATTGAAACCCTGGCAAAAGGTGTAGGCCTTGGTGTCGTGGTCCGGGCCTAGGCAACGCACACAGGAAGAGTGAGGATCCTTGAAAGGGATCTGTTTTCCGCAGGCACACTCAGAAAGGTGACCCTCAAGTGATGGAGTTGGAGAGGACATCAGTTGTGCAAAGAAAAAAATTCACCGAAAGTTCTGTAGTTGTGCGCTAGAAAGAGACCGAGAGGCCGATGCTGGCGAGTCAACGGCAAGAAAAGAACTGGGGATTATGGGGGACCACCTCCATATGTACTACGCCTGACGTCGGGGGTGGGACCGACATCTGAGGCGGTCCCCACTAAATACTGCTAGCTAGAAAATTTCCGTGGGGTTGTGGCACCTGCCGGCTTCAGTCCTAATGGTGTAATCTGCTGCAAGAGCTGTTTCTCGAAGTAAAATCCTGTATTTCTAAGGGGGTGGATATGTTGTTCTAGCCACACTGTCTGGCAGGCTCCTAGCAGTTCTCCGGGAGGAGGGAGGCAAGGCGCACAACCCCTACTTAGGGAACAGGGACTGAAGAACTGAGGTTCCAAAACCAGCATCCCGGCATGACTCAAGGTCGATGTGGTAATGGGAAATTAAGGTGTGTGCTGACTTCCAGGTAGCAGCCCTGTAGATTTCCTGGATAGGGACGTCCCTAGAAGCAGCCACTGACGCAGCGGTATGACGGGTGGAATGAGCCCTAAGCCCTATGGGAGGCTCCTTACCAGTCAACCTACAGAAGAGATCAATGCAGGAAGCGATCCACCTGTCAATTGTCCGCTTTGCTGCAGGTCTGCCAGGTGCGGCTTCACCGAAGGTAGTTGGCGAACCTCCCCCCGAACTTCCACCGTAAGCTCTTTGCAATGAGCGAGCACTCTTCTCAGGTCCAAAGTATGGAGCCCGTACTCGGCCTCCTAGGTGTGATTGGGGTAGAACACCAGCAGAGTCAACACCTGGTTCAGGTGAAACTCCGACACCACCTTCGGGAGAAAGTTTGGGTGGGGCGCAGGACAACTTTGCCACTGTGGAAGACCAGGTAGGGAGCTTCGATGGAAAGCACTTGGAGCTCCCCAATCCTTCTGGCTGACATGATGGCTCACACGCACGCACACATACAAATACAATAAAAAAAAACTAGATAAACATGTGGGGAATAGTGCAATGTAATGGCCGTGGGGCAGCAGTCTTCCGGGAGTCTTTCTGGAGGCTGAGATGCTGCCCTATTTGCAGACAACTATCTGCCCTGAGGGAGGATGTTGCCCGTCTTCAGGCCACACTGGACAGTAGTAAGGAAACCTTCCCCCAGGCCACACTGGACAGTAGAAAGGGAACCTCCCCCATCCAGGGAGCACTAGCGCCACCACCACTACCTCAGAGGTTGCGAAGAAAGCACAGCAGTTGGACCACAGTGGGCTCAGGAGGGTGAGGAGGGTGGAACAGAGCACACCCAGTCAATTGTTCCACTCACAATCCATACACCATTCTGGGGAGCATAGCTCCCCTATGGTGTATGCCATAGAAGACTGATGATAACTGTCTCAAGGAGGCCCACAGAAAGGAGGCAGAGGACACCAAAGAGAAAGGAAGCAGCTCCTGGTGGGGACTCAATGTGGAGAGTATAGAACTGGGGGAGATGAGAAAATGAAGTAAGGTGCCTGCCTGGTGCCATGGCTTGGAGGGACAGAGCGCATCCTCAGGATCACGAGAACAGCTGCCAAGGGATTCGAGCTGGACGTAATTGTCCACCTAGGGACAAATGACTTGGCTCATCATGGATTAGAGCAGTGCAGGGGACATTGCAGAGTTGGGGAGGGACCTAAGACGAGTAGCACACACAGTTTCCTTCTCAGAGGTGCTGCCTGTCAAAAGCATGGGGAGGCGAGGGTAATGGCACCATGCAGTTTAATGAATGGTTGAAAAATGGTGTGGAGCACAGGGTTTGGCTTCATTGGGGACTGGGGTTCCACCTGAGAGGACACCAGCCTATACCGGCAGGATGGTCTGCATCTGTCCAGGAAGGAACAAGTCTTTTGAGCAATCGGTTTAAATGCTTCATTGACAAGCTTTTAAACTAGTCAAAGGGGAGGCACTGACAAGCAGCAGGAAAATCCCAGCCTCTCCCTACAAAACAGGGTACTAAATGAGAAAAAGACAGAGGTAGAACGGTCAGTGGGGGATGCTGCACTGGAAGGTAAAGCCAACAAAAAATGGAGAGCAATGAGTACTAATGCCCGTAGTCTGGGTAACAAGCTTCCTGAATTAGTGGCCTTGATGGAGGAAGAACATCTGATATCGTGGCAGTCACAGAAACATGGTACACACAAAACCATGACTGGGACATAAACATACCAGGATACACTGTGTACAGGAGGGACAGGGAGGGTAAAGAGGAGGAGGAGTAGTTCTTTACATAAGGGAAGGAATAAAAGCAACAGAACAAAAAGGTACACAGGGAGGAGAAGAAGCACTGTGGGTAAATTTGGAGACAGGCAATGGCACCACACACGCAGGGTTGTATACAGACCCTTCTCAGGGGAGGAAATGGACAGGAAATGATAGAAAGTATACTTAGAATGGCAGAAAAGGGAGATATTGCTGATGGGTGATCTGAATATGCCAGATGTTAACTGGAGTGCAGTTGCAGCTGCCACTTGAAGAGTGCAGTTATTCTAGATGCCCTACAGGGGTATGCCTTAGACAACTAGTACTGGAGCCCACTCGAGAGGGAGCAATATTAGACTTGATTCTCTCAAATGGAGATGGTGAGAGGATTACAGATGTAGAAGTGGGTAGCCATCTGGGAACTAGTGACCATCGAACAGTATGGTTCACAATAAACAGCAATAGAGTCAGCCATACAAAGACAAAAGTACTGGACTTTAGGAGGGCTGACTTTGCCAAAATGGGTGAGTGCCTAAGGAACGCACTAGCAAATGGGCAGGAAGGAGGGGTGGAAGAACAATGGGGAATAATAAAAACTGCCATCACAGAGGTAACGAGCCTTTGTGTGAAGCAAATAAACAAAACAAGACGATGTAAGAAACCACTATGGTTCTCAAAGGAAGTGGCAGTGAAGGTTCAAGAGAAAAAGAAAGCATTCAGGAAGTACAAGGAATCGCAGAAGGAGCAGGACAGAGAACTGTATCAGTTAAAGCAAAAGGAGGCTGGGAAGGCAGTCAGAACAGCAAAGGCCCAAACCGAGGAAAAGATAGCCAACTCAGTTAAGAAGGGGATAAAACCTTTTATAGGTACATCAGGGAGCGAAGGAAGACCAAGGGAGGGATAGTGAGGCTTAATAAAGGGGAGGAGGTTGGCAGAGGAGACTGTGAAAAGGCAGAGATACTAAACAAATATTTTTGCTCAGTATTTACAAAGGAAGAGGGAGGTACATAAAACAAACAGTAGTAACACTCTGGATACAGAAGTTGATACGGCCCATTTACAGAACAAAGGGTTCTGAAAGAACTCTTAAAACTGAAGGTGGACAAAGCAATGGGGCCTGATGGGATTCATCCCAGAATTCTAAAAGAACTAAGGGTAGAACTAGTGACACCACTGACTACCCTTTTAACAAATCATGGGAGGATGGGGTGGTACCCGAGGACTGGAGGAGGCAGATGTGATTCCCTTCACAAAAGTGGGAGCAAGGCAGAAGCAGGAAACTATAGACCTGTTAGTTTAACCTCAGTGATAGGAAAATGATGGAATCACTTCTAAAGGAAAGAATTGTCAGTATCTAGAGGCCAGAGGGCACAGGACCCTAGGCAGCATGGATTCACAGCGGAAGGTCATGCCAGACTAATCTGATAGATTTCTTTGACTGGGTGACCAAAGTAGTAGATCAGGAGGGCTGTGGACATGGCCTACCTAGACTTTAGCAAGGCATTTGACACAGTCCCACACAAAAGATTAATACATAGTTAGCCAGCCTGGGAGTGGGTCCCAAGATGACAGCCTGGGTAAGAATTGGCTGGAGAATAGGACACAGAGAGTAATAGTAAATGGAGTCCACCAGAAGAAAGGAGGGTTACTAGTGGGGTACCGCAGGGTTCAGTATTAGGACTGGCCTCTTCAATGTCTTTAAAGCGTACATTGCAGAAGGACTGGAAGGAAAAGTATGTCTCTTTGCAGATGACACTAAGATCTGCAACAGAGTTGATGCACAGGGTGGGGTGGAAAGGATGAGAAAGGACTTGGCAAGGTTAGAGGAATGGTCAAATGTATGGCAGCTTAGATTCAATGCTAAGAAGTGCAAGTAATGCACCTGGGAAACAAAACCCAGGGGAAGAGTACACAATGGGGGGTGAGATACTAACAACAACAAAAATGGAAAGGGACCTGGGGGTAGTCATATCAGATGACCTAAAGACGGGCAAGCAATGTGAGGGCAGCAAGGAGGGTGGGGGATACTGGGATGCATAGGAGAGGCATCACCAGTAGAAAACAGGAAGTTATTATCCCTCTGTACAGACAGCTGGTGAGACCCCATCTGGAGTATTGTGTGCAGTTCTGGAGACCCAATCTCCGCAAAGACATAGACAGGATGGAAGCTGTCCAGAGGAGGGCAACTAAAATGGTGCAGGGTCTGCACTGGAAGACATATGAAGCGAGACTTAAGGAGCTTAATATGTATAGCCTCGAGGAAAGAAGGGAGAGGGGGGACATGATAGAAACGTTCAAGTACCTCAAGGGAATCAACAAAGTCCAAGAGGGTAGCATCTTTCAAAAAAAGAGGTGTGCAAGAACAAGAGGGCACAATTTGAAAATAGAGGGGGGGTCAGAGGTAATTTAAGGAAGTATTTTTTTACAGAGAGGGTTGTGGATGCATGGAACGGCCTTCCGAAGGAGGTTGTGGAGTCAAAATCAGTGGTGGAATTCAAGCATGCATGGGATAGTCATAAGGCAGTTCTGGGGGATGGGGGTAGGAAGAAGTAGGCTGCTGGTTAACTAGGATTTGCAGCTTATCCAGTAGGTAGGGAAATGGGCAGACTGGGTGGGCCAAGCGGTCCTTATCTGCCGTCAAATTCTATGTTTCTATGTTTCTATGATAGCGGTCTTCCATGACAGGTAAGAGATGTCACACCTGTGCATTGGCTCGAATGGCATGGCCAGTACCAGCAGTAAATCCCACGGAGGTGGTGGTTCACGCACCGGAGGGGATATGTGATTTAGGCCCTTGAAAAGTGCCAGACCACCTTCTCCTGTGTCAATGATGCTTGCCCGGCCCTTGATGGCAGGAGATAGTCTCAGGTGCACCTTGAGGGTCATCGACGAAACCCTTGCTGGAAAGGGACCACAGGTAGTCGAGAATGTTAGCCAGCGGACAGGACAAGGGGTCCAACCCCTTGCCCCGACATCAAATGGAGAATCTCTTCCATTTGAAGGCATAGCATTTTCTGGTAGACTCCTTGCAGGATGCCTCAACTATGTTGAGGACCTCGTCGGAAAGACCCAAGGCCTGGAACTCTAGCAGCTCAGGAACCAGGCCGTCAGGTGCAGGAATTGAAGGTCTGGATGGAGTACCTTCCCCTTGTTGATGGACAGCAGATCCAGGCAGGCTGGAAGTCACCTCGGGAGCCTGGAGCTGAGGCTGAGGAGGAGATCTGGATACCAGAACTGGCAAGGCCAGTCTGGGGCTACCAGGATCATCTGCGCCTTGCCCCTCCTGATCTTGAGGAGCACCTTATGGATCAAGGGCAGAGGAGGGAAGGCATAGAAGAGACCCGGGGTCCACAGACTGGAGAAGGCATCCCTGTGCAGTGAGCCCTGCTGAGGGGGACAGGCATGGTACAGTCTCAGCTTGGCTTTCTCCTTGGAGGCAAACAGGTCCACCTGAGGTGTGCCCCAGTGGGAAAACAGGTCTTGTACTATCTCCAGCAGGAGAGACCACTTGTGAGATGCATAGCCTATCCGGCTGAGGGCATCGGGCAGACTGTTCGAGGCTCCTGCCACATAAATGGCTAGGAGCGCCGCCTCCAAGCTGAGCACGAGACCAAATGCGAAGCGCTTCCTTGCACAGATGCAAGTAGTGCGTCCCGCCCTGTCTGTTGAGAAAGCACATGGTCATAGTGTTGTCCGTCTGGACCTGGACCACTTGACCCCGAACAAATGGAGCGAAGGCAGTCAGGGCTAGCTGGACCACTCTTAAAGCTCCAGAAGGTTGATGTGGCATCGGGATTCCTGAGGGGACCAGAGTCCATGGGCTCTGTGCTCCCCCAGATAGGCACCCCAACCCATCAGAGAGGTGTCGGTCATCAGGATGACCGTCTGCTCGGGGCGGACGAACGGGATTCCCTCCCACAGATGAGCTGGGATAAGCCACTACTGCAGACCGTCCCATATCTCCTGGGTCTCAGAGACTGGCTGGTCTAGGTGACCTGAGCACTGAGACCACTGGCGGGCCAGCCCCCATCGGAAGGCACCGGAAGCACCGGTGTCGGAGAGAGAGAGAGAGAGAGAGAGAGAGAGTTGCCAGCCTCCTCGGTCGACAACCTGTCGGTGGGCTTGAGAAAAATCTCAGCCATGTCGACGGGCGTCTCGGACGACTGGTCTGAAGGGAACACCGTGAAACCAGCAGCCCAGGCCGCAACATCAACTGAAGTTGAGAGCCAACATTCCGGAGAATGAGGTTTCTCCCGCTCCCAAGAGCATCGACGGTGGGTCTTACCTTTTTTTTGGATGCTTCTTCCAGGACCAAGGGGTGTGGGACCCAGAAGGACCCTCCCCTTTAGTCGAGAGGGACTAGCACAGCTCCTGAAAGAAAGCCATGTAAGAAGAGCCCAGTTGGAGTGGAATAAAGGCCGAAGCTGAAGAGGAGCTCGCCGTGGCCTGGGCCGCCTCCTCCTCGAGGGCCGTGAGCTGTTCAAGCTGTTCCGCAGAGCCCGCCGCCGGACACCACCCAGCGGGCCTCCTTCAATTTGACTGGAGGGTACTGTTTCTACGGTCGCCCAGCTGGAGTCGGGCAGCGTGGTCTTCGAGCACCGATGGAGAAAAGGACAGACCCATCTCACAAGCCTACGGATCGTTGTCATGCCCGAGACAATAAACGTACGAGGCGTGGGGGTCAGTGCACAACATCTTCTGCCTGCAGGGGCACCGGCAGAACCCAGGAATGGTCTTGTCCTCCATCGCAGCCACGAGGGAAGAGGGTGAAGACTGAACTCGAACGAGTTTCAAAATAAGTTTAGGAAAAACATCCGAAGTTTTAAAGACCAGGGCCTGCAAAATGCGAAAGCGCCAAGGAGGGAACCTGATGCTTCCAAGCGGTAAGGAAGATCTGGCATCATGGGGTGGAGCCGAGCGTTTCATCACCCGGGTGGGTGGGAGGAGCCAGCCTGAAGACTTTCCGGCCCATCTTAAATCGGCAAGGTACCTCCCAGACAGTGTGGATATGCAGTAACATAGCCACACCCCTAGAATGAAAATTACATACCCAACATAATTCTTGATCTTACTGCATATCTTCACCATTCATCACTGGTAGGTACTATGCCAGTGACACTAGGATCCCGTGGGAAGCTTTTTACCTTTAAAAGCTTTCTCCCTCCTAGGAGGAGGAGGAGGAGGAGGAGGGGCCAACATCAAGAATGGTGCTGCCCTCGAGGTCGTTGCATAGCGTGGCGCTTACTGGTTGGCTAGTACCAGACACCGGCCCCCACAACACCTCAGTTCTGCTCGCCGGAGAGGAAACAGAGATTGAGAAAACAAGGGTAGGAGGGTGGGGCAAGAGAGCCCCAGGGACAGGAAAAGGAAAGGATATAAACTGAAAAAGGAAACGAGACGTCCAGAAGAGAAGAGGTTGGTTCCTAGCAGGGTTCTGTGTGTGGGGGGTGAGGAGGACGGGAGGGGGGGATGAGCATCCACTTAAGTGTTCCAGAATTCCCTGGGGACCAAGAGGAAGCTTAAACCCTTTATCAACACCTTCCAGCCTTTTTTTTTTTTAAACTGGGAAACAGCCTATGAAGAGGCGACTGAGCCCAGAAAACTGGATTCCCCAGGAAGGTGTAGGGAAAAAACAAACACCCCATCAGCAAGTGAGTCTGGCAGGTGTCAGAGACCGACAGTCCAGAAGTCAACTCTCGATCCACCTGGGAGGAGACATATGATCCCAGTCTACTTCTTCACTCCCTCCCACTGAGGCCAGAAGGTGGGAGAGCGCCCATCTTCAAGCCAAAGTTCACCTCAGTGTCCAGGGAAAATCCTGGGGTGTAAGAGGATAACAATTCCTAACTTAGCACCACCAGAGAGGTGATTTAACAAGAGAGGAAGACCTCAACGAGGTTCCTAACTCCTGGAGAGTCTGAGGGGACAGTATGTTAAGAGGAGACACAACCTTGGGTCCCTTGCAAGGAAAGAAAGTCATTGAAAGACTTCAATGGAAAAGAGAGGGTCCCCGGCACCCTATTTCCAGCAGAAGAGCCCTTGCTAGATGGCAGGCATCTAGCAGGAGCTGGACCAGAGACAAGCTTCTCAACAGAGAGACTCTGAAGGACTGTTCCTATCTGTCAAGAGGGTCCCAGGGAGCCAGAGAAAAAGACGGCAAGAGCCCCTGCCCCCCCCCCCCACCGGGGACCACTGATGCTTCCAAGAAGTGGCAGCGAGCCTGGAGGTACCAGTGAGACTTTGCCCACAATTGGCCTCAATTGGGGGTGGGGGGCAAGGCAAGCAGGGAGGAGGCACTGCCAGAAGCTGAGGCCCAAGAGAGGATAGTGGGGGGAAGCAGTGATGAATGGTGGAGATACACAGTAAGATCAAGAATTATGGTAGGGACATGATTTTCATCTCTTAACTGTATCAGTTTTCACTATTCCTCACTGTTGGGTGAGTACCAAGCACCACAAAGTGGTACAGGTACCTCCCTGAAGGCTAGATATCCTTCAGCCTCCCGTGGGGCACTCACGAGAGGACAGGGCCCATCACGGGTCTAGCCAGACCTGCTAGTGTTCAGAGCCAGGATGAGCCTCTTGACCGGCAGGAGAGGAAGGGCGCCCCAACAGTTCTCACCTGGCTCTGCGGGAGAAAAATCTGGGCCCCACGGAATGGCAAGGCAGTCACCCTATGCTGGGTCAAGGGTAATAACCGGGAAAGGCGAAGCCATGCCATCCGCCTAATGCAGATCGCAGATCCCACAATACTGGAGGCTACCATGCTGGAGTCATAAGATGCACGCGCCTGGTGTCTCACTAGCTCCAGACCTCTTGTGGAGATGGCGATGGACCGCCTGGTTGCCTCGCTATCAGGCATGACCACCAGGATTTGCCCCAACAAAGCCCATAGGCACCTTTCATAGGCCACCATGTGTGCCTGATGTGCAGCTATGGAGAGCAAGAGATGCGTCAAGGCGAAAACTCTTCTGCCCCAGCAATCGAACTCTGCACAGTCCACGTCTGGAGAATGGTCTCTTGTTAGGCGCAGACACCCAGAAGGGGTATCCAGCCACTCCAAGCCAGATGTGAGGTGGGGCAAAGACCCTGGAGACCACGAGGAGTGCAATATCTATGCTGGCAGTCTTCAGGGTCCGGGGAAGCAGAGGTGGGGAACTGCCAGACACTGTGCAACTCCTCCATAAAAAGTAGAGGCCATGGAGGGATCACCATTGATTCCTGGCTATAATCCCCAAGAAGCACCATCGTCGCATGTGCAGGACTGCGTTGAGTTGTTGAGGAAAGATTGAGCTCCTTCATCATCGTCACCAGGAACTGCTGAAGTCAGCATCAGAAGACCGGTACAAGGTGATGTCCTCTTCCTTGGAGGAAGAAGCTGAAGAAGTGGAAGGGCTCTGCATAGGGAACGATGGTACAGGAAGAGGAGATGCAAACCCTGTCTCATCCATGGCCCTGTAACAGATGGGGAAGGCACTTGCTGTCGTCCTATAGTGCTCCCAAATAAGGTTCCAAGGGACCAGAAAAACCCAGGAGAAAGGGGTTGGGGGAGAGGATGCTGAGGGGTTGCAGGCTAGGCAGAATGGTCCTGAAAGACCAGAACCCCTCTGCCAGAGCTGTGGGGACAAGCAAGGGATCCCTCTAAAGTGAGGGGGTGCACTGTCCAGACCCCATCTGCTGCTCAAAACTCCCCGAGCCAACAGGAGGAAGCCCTAGGGGAGAAGACCCTTGGTGAGGAGACTGGAGCCAAGCAGGCCCAGAAGGACGGCCCCTGTCCCCACCTGTTAAAGGACTCCGACCCCTAGGACGGGAGGGGGTACCCGGCCCAGCACTCTGACTCCACCCCGGGGTGACCGAGGTCAGAGGGGCAGAGTGGAAGGCCAACTGGGCCCTGGGCCCAAAGGACTGAGATCTGCCCCTCAAGAGATATCCCCCACCATGGCCACTGCTCTTTTTTGGGAGGGGAGAGAAGTTGACACCAGGGTCGGCCTCTGACTCCCCTCAAACTCCATGTCGGCACCGAAGACCGACTCTGCACCAAAGCCGGCATCCCCGCGGGGACAGCCCAAGAGGTGGCGCCATCACCCAAGGTGGCACCAACTGTGGCACAG
This sequence comes from Neoceratodus forsteri, assembly GCA_016271365.2. Classification (NCBI taxonomy): domain Eukaryota; kingdom Metazoa; phylum Chordata; order Ceratodontiformes; family Ceratodontidae; genus Neoceratodus; species Neoceratodus forsteri. The sequence continues at coordinate 306,768,197 of JADMNL010000025.1, forward strand.
TCAACAGAATTGGCACCACAGTCGCCATCCGTGGTGTCAACCTCAAATGTGGCGTCAACTCTGAGGATGGGGGTGGCCGTGGCACCGACCCCTGAAACAGCACCGTCAGTGGCACAGACACCAAGCGCAGCATCGCTGCCAGGTGCGGCACCAACCATGGCAACATCATAGATTGCAGCACTGACCATGGTACCATAATCGACAGCGGTGACCACGGCACAGTCATCAGGCACAACACCAAAGACGGCGCAGGTGATGGCACCAGAGTTCTCAGCGGCACAGACAGAGGAAAGTGTGGTGTCATGTACAGTGTCAACCCTATGAACAGAATTCATGGACGAAGACCTCTTGCAGATCCCGGGGAGCAACAGTCAATCCGGGGAGCTCAGCTGCCAATCCGGATCAGCCTGACCATCCTCTGAATCAGAGGAGGAGACCATGATGATCCCAAGAGAAACAACCCCAGCCACTCTACCCGTTCTAGCACAGAGAGTGGTGTTGGGAGGGGACTCTGTGAAGCCCTCGAAGGTACCACCGATGCAGGCCCCGAGTGTAGCTGAGGCTCGACAATGGGGTTGGCCCGTTCCCTGGGGAACTGGGCTGCGAGTGATCCACCGCTGACCCCCCAGAAGAAGCAGACTGTTTCTCCATCCGCTCGCCCAGGCGTCTGGGCTCAGCGAGACATGAGCCAGCGGTGGCCTGATTTCCTCCCCGTGTGTGCAGCAGTGGGGGAAGACCCAGGGGATGGACCCAAGGACCTTATCTTAGCGGCCCTCATGTGACATTGACCACCAAAGGTTGGGGGGCTGCTGCCCAACCTCACCACACAGATATCCAAGGTGCGGTAATCCATACTAAAACAGGTGTCGCAGCGATCCATGTCATGGTTTGGCCCTAGGCAGGTAAAACATCGGTCACATGGGTCCGTTACTGAAAACCGACTTCCACAGGGGCACCGATGCATAGGGGAAGTCCCTGCCTTAAAAATTTTTCACCCGAACCCGACATGGATCTGACCGCAAACAAACTTAACAAAAGGGAAAGACTCAACGCCAAAATGAGAACTTTTTAAGATAAAATAAAAAGAGACGATGCCAACATGGTTATGAACTAGTGCGGCGCTGAGTATTCAAACTGAACGAGCAGAACCGGCAGATCTGGGAGTGACGCAGATGATTTTCTTGCAGTCCCATGAAGTCACTGCAGCCTCGACGGTGGGAAAAGCAGAACTGAGGTGTTTGGGGGAGAGAGGCGGCGTCTGTTACTGGCCAACCCCGAGCGAGCGCCATTCTTGATGTCGGCCCCTCCTCCTGTGAGGGACAGAGTTTTTAAAGCTAAAAAGTTTCCCACGGGGTCCTAGTGCCTCCGGCGTAGTATCCACCAGTAAAGAATGGTGAAGACTGATACAGTTAAGATCATTCAAAACTTGTATTCTTTGAACAGATTTAGTCCTCAAAGGTCTAGTACAAGTCTTAGATCCCTAGTGCACTTTGGGGCCAGAATGTACTGAGAATAATAACACTGGTTCTTGTTCTGAAACCTGAACAAATTCCACAGCCTTCTCGTAAAGGAGGGCTTGAATCTCCTCCAGCAAGAGGGTAAGATGTCCTAGAGGGTATCTGTCTGGCGGGGAAGGGGAGGAGGGGGTCACTGGAGGAAGACCAAGGAGTTCTAGGACTTGTCCTAACTGAACTATCCTCAGGACCCAGGCATCAGTTGGGGCCCTCCACTTTTGTAAGAAGAGGGAAATTCAGCCTCCCATCAAAACTTCCTGAGGCAGTAAGAAGGGAGGAAAGTCAGAAAGCAGCAGGGGTTGGAGGAGATGCTGGGAATGGTCTGACTTTTTCTAAATCTGGCATGGGCACCTGGAGGCATGTTATCTGCCTGGGAAGTGGAAGATTCCGGTCTCTGGGACTCAAGTCATTGACCTCTGGAACAGCCGTGGCCCAGACGGACATAATGCCTACAAAAAGAACCTCTACCCCCTGCTGCAGGGTTCCGGATTCAAGATATGTAGGGAATGTAAAGTCATTTTTGAGGACTGTAAATCCCTCCAGGCATTTACCACATCACTGCCAAATAAATGCTTTCCTCTAAAAACATTTAGTACAGGCTATTGTACATCAGAGGCAAAGCAGCCAAGAGTGGCAGATGAGGCAAATCCCAGAGGGAGCCACCCTGGCAGCAGCATTTATGGCATCATAAGCAGACCTGAGCAGGTGCTTTCCAACCTCTTGTCCATTAGCAACAGTCTGATGGGCCAATATTTTGCCCTGGCCTTCTGGCAGTTTTTCAGCCAAGGAGGCCATAGTCTTCCACAGGCAGTTCTGATATTTGATCATGTAAGCCTGATAATCTGCAATCCTTAGGCCTGGGGACGCAAAAGTCCTCTTTCCCATCACATCTAGCTTCCTTGACTCCTTGTCTGGAGGAACCAAACTCGCGTGCTTTGGAGCCTTTGTTAATCAGCAGCAGTGATGATTACCATTGGATCTGTTTCAGGCCAAGAAGAATGATAGGGTTTTGCTGTTGGGGCACGATACTGTTTGTCAGCCTTCCTTGAGACTGCTGGTGGCTGCACTGGTCTATGCCAAGCAGCCAAGGTATCATATTCCAATGCTGAATGCATAGGAAGGATGATCACAGTAGGGCAAGCAGATACCTCAAAGAACACAAGATTTTTCTTGGATGAATCTACCTTCTCTACTTGAAATCTCAGTTTAGCCTGTACCTGTTTAAGGAAGTCCTGTAAAGAGGCATCCTCAGGGAGAGACCTGGAAGTGTTTTTTCCACACTCTCCTCTGAGCAGGAAGAACAAACAGAGCTGAAGTCTACTACAGCAACTGCTTCCTCTTCTTCATTCATGGCCCCCTTTTCCATATATTCTGGATTCTATTCCATTCCATTTCGTTGTTGATCGACTGTCATCTGTAGAAGACTGACGGGATGACGAGATAAATGAGAACTGTCAATGGGTGTCCCGTTGATAGAGGCTGTTCAGGGCCAGGCACTATGACGGGGACAAGAACTGAAGCGTTGATGGTAAGGCTGACGATGGCACAGCCGAGGGTGCTGACAAAGGCGGTGATGATGCGGCAGCGGCAACAGTCACTGAAAGAGCGCCAACATTGTTTGATAAAGGAGCTGTGCATCGACTGGACCCGAAGGGGTCATCAACAGTGGAACAGTCGATGGAACTGTGCCTGAAAATGGTATCAGCTAAGAATCACCCGGGGCCGAAGAGGGAAGAGAGTCATCACCAGACCTTGGCATCTAACAGACTGTCGGAAGACAGGACCCACCATCGTAGCCTGGGACACATCAACTGACTTACCTCTTCTTAGAGGTGAACAGAAACAGTCTGGGTAAGCAGACTTTTTCTTTACCGCTTCTTCTCATAATAGCAGTGTTTCTCTGCCAAATTTGAGGATTTGCCCTTTTCTTGACGAATCAGCGGATGCCCTCGACCTGTGGGAACTGCAGGTCATCGGTGAACTGGGAACAGATGCAGCTGACCATGGTGAAGCCACCTTGGACACAATCCATTTCTCCATTTCTTTTCACTTTAGATAAACCTCTGAAGCATTCTTGCAATGTCTCCTGGTTGCCTGACTGAAGTCTGGCAAATTGAAAAACCCTGGGTATTCTGGAGGATCCGCTATTCTGACCATGACCTCCTTGCGGAGGAGCTGGGTTATGTCATCTCTGAGAGCTGACAGAATATCGGTGGATACCAAGTCCTCCCATGGGGCACGGGCTCGGCAAGGTGGGTACTGCTCAAATTCCAGAGGCAGACCCTGACTGACCACATCGAGAACCCACCTGTCTGTGGTGACAGCGGACCAGGCAGAAAGGAAGTGGTGGAGTCAGCCCCCATGAGAGGACCCAGGGGAGGTGTGACAGACATGAGAGGCGCACCCCTCATCTTGTCACTGGGCAGACTTGGAGGAGGAGGGGGGTCCAGCCAAGAAGCCACCGGAGTCTCTCCCCCAGGCTTATGGACGACTAAGACCACTGACTTCGGCCAAGGTCCCCAGGCCATGGCCTGCTGACCAGCCTGGAGTTGAGCTGGTTTGGCCGCAGGAGCAGAGGTGGACCGAAAGGGCTTCCTTTTCTGCTGCTGCTTGGAGCCCTTGGGGTCCGTTTGGGCAGAGGTCATGGAGTACAAGGTGGCACTGGACTTCTCGATGCGGGTGAGGTGGCCCTTGACCCCAGACCCAAACAAGTTGGTGCCCAGGAAAGGAACATCTGCCAGCTTGGAAGTCTGCTGAGTGTCAGCTGTGAAGGTCGAGATCCTCAGCCAAGTCCTGCGGCCACCACAGAGCGGGCACAGGAGTCCCCAATGTCCATGGCTGTCTTAAGCTGCTGCTTAGCTACAGCCCAGTCCTGGTCCCGGACCTGTTTGACCGTGGGCTGGAAGTCTGCTGGCAGATGAAGAAGCACCTCATCCAGAGTGCCCAGCAGGGCATGGGCAAAGTGGGCCATAATGAGGACCAAGCTCACCTGGTGAAGGCAATGTGAGGAGGCAGCGTACACATTTTTAGCCACGTGGTCCAATTTCTTGGACTCTGTCAGGTGGCTTGTCGACATCCCCAGTGTTGCCGGAGCACCTAAACACAGAATCAGCCACCAGCCCTTCAGTCAAGGGGTGTTCTGTAAATCCCGAGAGGGAACCAGAAGGTACCACATACTTGCAGGCCATCTGGGAAAAGGGCACAGGGCAGGAAGCGGGGTGCTGCCAAAGCACCAAGGCAGGGCCAAGAATGGCCTCTGACACTGGGAAGGCTTCCGTTGGAGTCTCTCTCCAGTCGAGGATCTCAGTCAATGGGCAACAAGCCCATTTCTGGACAGGCTCCATTTTCATACTTATGGACTCTGAGATCAGGCAGAGAAAGCCCATAAAGGAGGAAGGGCCTTTGTCCGTCAAGAGATCCCCACCAACTCGACACTGACCAGACGGGAGTGCAGGGAAGAACCCTCTGACTCCAAGGAGTCGTTAAAGAGGGGTTGACTACCAGAGTCCCCACTGACCCTCTGTGGACAGTCAGGGGTGTCAGTGACTAACAGCCGATGGGGAAGTCCCTTGGTCAGCCGAGACTCCTTGGTTAGAGCGCCGATTGGCGGCTGTTGCACCAGAATCTGTGGAGACACCGGGGTCAGCTGAGCCGGGACCATCTTGGATGGCTATTAGGTGGAGAAGGCGGTCTGTCGGGCGAAAGTCAGGTGATGGCCGGCGTAGTAGCCGTAGCCGGCTTCACACCAGTGAGCACCAGCTGTTGCTACATAAGATCCCTGTAATGTCGACGCAACTTGCGCCGAAGTCTTTCCTCACCCAAGGAGGACGAGGATGAAGAGTAGCAGCAGCGCCACTTTCAGTGGTGTCAATTCAGGGAGTGCCGATGTTAGCTGGAATTGCTCGGCCCCAGGAAAGAGGACCAAGACCTCGACCACCAGTGGGACTCTGAGGGAGTCGATGAACATAGCGGATCAGCGAGCAGATCCATCCTAATGGTCTGAGTCAGGATAAGGAAGTGTCGGCCTCTTCAGTAGACAACTGGTTGACTGTTTCGAGAAAATTCTCGGCCGGAAGATCGACCAGCGGCTCGACCAGCTGGCCCAATGGGGTCACCGTGGAGACAGAGGTCTGGGCCAAGGATTCGACAAAGTCAGATCTGGAGAAGCACAGGAATCCAAAGCTCTCGATCGAGAGCACTCCCAATTCCACAAACATCGACAAGACCATTTTTTTGACTCTTTCTTTGACTTGGATTTGTGCCCAAAGGGTCCCTGACTGTGGGTCGGCAAGGACAGGCACAAGTTTTTTTATATAAATGTTATGTACTTTATTTAAATTTAAGATGTTAGAGAAAATGCAGGACACAATACAGTACTAAAGGCCACAAAATCAATACAAGGCACTTAACAGTGGATGCAAAACCCCTGCCACCATCTCCTGCCCCATCCCCATCCCCATCCCTCCCATCCAAACCCCAGAGAACCACAAGCGTGGATAAGACCTCTCATCAACCTAATAAGCTTACCTAAAGTATAAAGCTATCAACTAACCCACCTAGAGAGTTGCATCTAGGTGTTTCATAGGTGAGAAACGAGACACCATTCTACTCATTGTGTGATGGGTGGGGGACCACAATGCAGTTAAAAACATAGCAATTATGTATAGGGGAGTGACCCTAAAGTATACAATTTTTCCCATCTGGAGCAGTACGTATTTAATTTCCCCCTAAGACTAGCTCTTGATTTTTCTATCCATACATTGTTTAAAAGCTCGTTTAACCATCCTGTATAGGACAGGACGGATTGGTCTTTCCAGTGCCGCAACACTACTTTTTTTAACTAAAAGATAAGAGGGCTGTGTGGTAATGCCTTTCCTTCACTGTGATCGAGGAACAGTCTGATACTAGGCATATCTGTGGAGTAAATAAGGCTTGAAGCCCCAACAGGGGATCCATTCTGGACTATATAAGACCCCAAAGGGGGCAACCTTAGGGCATTTCCAAAACACATGGAGGTGATCCCTGACCTTGGCCACATCCAGGGCTCCAGATAAGGTGTGTACTGGCCTGTTTTACTCACCTCATTTTAGGAAATACTCTTCAGAAATTTTTTTAATGAGTACCAGTACTCACCCAACATTTGTAAATACTCCACACACCAAAGAATAGTGCTTCATAACATAACTGGTGATTCAAAAGGAACAGTTTTTTGCCAGATTTACAGCACTTAAATGCATCGCACTTTTGTTTTACTCACTATGTTTTAAAACTGGTGAGTAAATTCCTACCTGCCAACATTATTTGGAGCATTGTTGGCACCTGAAATTCTTATCTAGAAAAAACCTACATTTTTTTAATAAATGTACTCCTCAGTCCACACTAGCAAAACATTTGTACACATCTGAATTTCGTTTTACTCACCTCACTTTCAAAATGAGGAGTACAGGTACTCATCCCAAAAAATCTTATCTAGAGCCCTGGCCACATCTAAAACATTCAGGCCGAGGCAATTTATCCACTCCATACATTTTAACAGACGAGAAGTACACATTATGCAGTATATAAAACTGGACTAGCCGGAGCCTACGATTAGTACTATATAAATATATATCTCGCCAAATTCTATCCCAAGGAAAGGGCGTGGTGGGGAACGAAGTCCAGTAAGAGGGTTGGTCCTTGAGGACTAGCACAATTCTTTGAAGGGTCCCGTGACAGTCGAACTAAGCTGGAGCGGCACGAAGGCAGCTGCTTAACAGGGCCGTGGCCTCCTCAAACACCGAAAGCTGTTCAGCGGACCCCACAGCCATGGAGACCACCCAACAGGCATCCTTAGATTTGACTGGCAGGTTCCATTCGCTCAGTCAGCCTAACCCAAGTTGGGTGAGACAGTCCTTGAGAACGGCAGGATGGAAAGTTCAACAAATGTCGCAGGCCTGGGAACTGTGCTCGTGCCCCAGGCAATAGAAGCACGTGGTGTGTGGATCCGTTCGGGACATCTTCTGCCCAAAAGGGCACTGATGGAACCCAGGAGTGGACCTGTCGTCCATCGTGGTCGCGATCAATGATTGAGCTGAAGACAAAAAGTAGTAAACTTTTTTAGTAAATAAATCCATAGAGTTAGTCGCAAGGGCCTACTCAGCGTGACAGCGGTAAGAAGAGAGCCTGCTTCTTCCAGCAGAAAGGAAGATCTGACGTCAAGGGGCACAGCTAGCTTGAAGATGTTTCTGGCAAATCTTAAAGGGAAAGGCAACTGCCAGAAGTGTGGATAGATCATCATACCCACGTCCCTAGAAAACATTTTTATTTATACAAGCTTATATTGACAATACAATTACACCATTAGGGCTATAAATACCCAGTTTACAAGGTGTTCCTGTAGATGTTTCAAATTAACTAGATACGCATATAAACAAACACGTTTCATAAAATTCAATAAAAAGACACAGGGTTAAGGACTGAACATACCCAAATAAACTTGGTAAGTTAATTACATGTAAATTAGAAAATCAGACATTACAAGTATATATATGAAATATACAGATAGAGAAAAGGAAAGAAATTACCTTGGAGAAGGAGTGGGGATAGAGCTGGTGGGAGTATGGACAGTATCAAAAAGAAAAACATAACAAGCCTGGCTACATTTTTTTATACCCTCCCTTGATTTTATGCTATTCTTAACAATAAAACAACAGTGTTACAAAAGTCTTACTTGAGAGAAATTCTAACATAGGTGACGCCATGGTGACAGTGGCAGAGATGTGAGTCAGTTTGACAATCAAGGCAGGAAGTAATTTCATCATGATGTCTGGCATCTCAATGGTGCACATGGTTAGTGCAACCACGCACTGCTTCGCACAACGGTAAATCAAGCCAGTCTCGAGGCACTGAATCAGCTCACGCTACAGAAGAATACAGAGGTATACTGTTAAACTTTAACCCAATTTTTCCAAAGTAGAAGATAACTCATTGCAAAAGTAAAACAGGAGCCAAGTCGCATTAATCTGTCTTAGCCATAACAAATCTTGGTATCACAACTCCCATCTATTTTAGACAAGATGGCAAAAAGAACAGTTCCGTAATTACCGTAACAGTGGATCTTCATGAGAATGTCTTTCATCAAACCACACCTATGGAACTATACCGGTCAGGCACTAAAATTACACGGAAACTTTTTGCAAGCAGTCTGCTAGGGGCCACCCATGACGATGTCCTATGCTGGCCCTTCCCACATAAATGTGGGTGGCCCATTCTCTCTTCTGTTCCCCGCTGGAAACTGTGCTCAGAGGACCCACGTCTAGGGAACCAGGACAGAGCTTATGGTTCTAGCTACTAGGCAGGGCTGGAAACAGCAGGCAGACCACCCTGGAGAAAGAAACAGGCATTACAGAGCTCTATGTCTGAAGGAGAGGGAGGGTGAAACAGCATGGCCTGATGAAAGAGATTCTCTCGAAGATCTACTGGTATGGTAAGTACGTAACTGTTCTATCTTCTTGGAGGTTCTCTCTTTCATCAGGCCACACCTATGGAATAAGTACCAAGCAGTACTGATAAAACAGTCTGGGAGGCTGGAGCATCCAGGCCTATGAAAGGAGGCCTTGGAGTACAGCTAGGCCAAAGCCTGCCCTTTTCCGAGAAGAAATGTCCGGACTGTAGTGCTTAGTGAAGGTGTGGACGGTACTCCAGGTGGCATCAGCACAAATCTCTGCAGCTGACACATTCTTCAAATAGGCAACAGACCTATTTAATGCCTCACTACACTCAGGGTGTGTACCTCAGGATTGGAGGATGGCTCATGTGGTGCCCCTCCACAAGAGTGGTCCCAAGGATGAACCGGGGAACTACAGACCAGTGAGCCTCACATCCATCGTGGGTAAGGTAACAGACTATCCTGAAAGAGAGGCTGATGGCCCTCCTAGAGGCCAAAGGACTACAGGACAGCAGACAGCATGGCTTCATATGTGGCAGATCCTGCCAAACCAACCTGGTGGAGTTCTATGACTGGGTAAATAGGCAACTGAACAGGGGCCATGCAGTGGATGTCCTGTATCTGGACTTCAGTAAGGCGTTTGACTCGGTGCCACATGGGAGACTGGGAAGTAAGTTAGAAGGCACAGGGGCGTGTGAAAAGTTGGTGAGATGGGTAGGGAACTGGCTTCAGAGAAGGCAACAGAGGGTGGTGGTGGTGGTGGGTGGGGAGCTCTCACACCCAAGGGTAGTGACAAGCGGTGTCCCACAGGGCTCGGTGTTGGGACCAGTATTGTTTGGGATATTCATTGCAGACAATCATTGGACATCAAGAGCAAGATCAGTCTGTTTGCTGATGATATCAAGATGGGAGCGGTGGTGGACGACCTAGGGAGATGGCAGGGGTTGCAGGAAGATCTGGCAAAGCTTGAAACCTGGTCAGACACCTGGCAACTGGTGTTTAATGCCAAAAAGTCCAAGGTGCTGCATTTTGGAGTGATGAACCGAAGGAGGAGTTACCAGCTGGGGGAAGTGCAGCTAGCCCAGACAGAGGAGGAGGAGAAGGATCTGGGAGTGCTATTTATAGGGTCAATGAACAACTCGGCACAAAGTAGGAAGGCAGCTGCAAAGGCCAACAAAATGCTGAGTATATCCTCAAGGAGGGAGGAGGTGATTCTACCACTGTATAGGTCATTAGTTAGACCGCACCTGGAGTACTGCATGCAGTACTGGCGTCCATATCTGAGGAGGGACATTAAGTTACTGGAGGGGGTGCAGCGCAGGACGACAAAGATGATCAAAGGGCTGGGGGACTTATACGAGACGAGGCTGAGGGAGTTGAACACGTACTCGCTGAAGGACAGAAGGGTCAGGGGGGCACGACTGAAACCTTTAAGAACATGAAAGGAATAAACAAGACAGGTACAGAGGGGCTGTTCAGAATAAAGGAGGGGAGGGACACCGGGGCCATGATATGAGACTGGAGGGAGGAAGGTTCAGGGGGGAGATGAGGAGACACTTTTTTACAGAGAGGATGGTAGCTGGGTGGAATGCATTACCTGCAGAAGTGGTATCTCCAGTAGAACAGTGGACTGCTTCAAAAGGGGATGGGGACAGGACAAGGGGGAAGGTCAATGGAGGGGAAGGGTGGAAGGGAGGGGCAGCTACAGAATAAGGGGTGCTAGCTGCACATTAGCAGTGTCAGTGGCTCAGTAGGTAGCACACTCGCCTCTGAGGCCAGGAGATCAGAGGGTTGTGGGTTCAGTTCCCACATCTGGCACTTGGGTTAATATCCCAGTACTGACACTGTAGTGCAACATGAGAGGGGTGCTGCACTTCTGAGGTGCCGTCTTTCGGATGAGACGTTAAACCAAGGTCCCATCTGCCTGGATTGGTGGTAGTTCAGGTGAATGTTAAAGATCCCATGGCACTTATCGAAAAGAATAGGAGTAAGTTTTATTGAAAAAGAAAGAAATCAGATCATATCCAAACACAAGAAACATAATTCATAACTCATAAATCACAATATTCAATACAGCTTTAAACTAAACAATACTTGTTTATCAGTTTTCCCCTTTTAAGTAACTGCTGCATCTGTGTTTGTAATCCATGGCATTTCTTTCCAAAATTTCCCAATATCTAATGCTGAAAATTGATTACATTCTAGAATACACACTGCTTGTAAATCTTTCACTATTTTTTCCCTTAGTTCAATAGAAGTACATTCTTTTTGTTGCAAGGTAAACAAGCATCAGGCATCCAAATATTCCACTTAATGATGGTGAAAAGTAGCTGCAACGTACTGCGATTCCATTTACTCCAAGCTGGAGAAACATGCCTGAACATAATATTAACTTAAGTGAGTTTTGTAAATAATGGTTCATTCTATTGCACGGCTAGGTATGCCCAAAAATCTCTGATAAAAGAACACTGGAAGAGGAGATATTCTATTGTTTCTACAGTATTGATACACTGTAGCCTACTACATATTCTATCTTGGATCTGTTTGTGTTTATGATTATTTTTTATATTTATTTTCTCGTGGCAGAACAGCCAGTGGAAGTCCCATATGTGTACTGGAATTCTCGGATTTCTTAATAGATTTTTAAGGGAACTCCTGCATTGTGCAGGACACGAAGTGAAGGGCTTGGGACATGCACAGATAGATGCCCATAGATTTTTATAACATATTTTGTGCGTGGGAGCTGCCAGAATCTGTTAGGGAGTAGCTTTCCACTGTTTTAGCCTACAGAAAGTATCCTTTATATATTGTAAGGAAACTGGACCTTGCACTATCTTCAAGGAATTCTGTTCCCACTGGTGTAACCATGGCTTACAGTTTTCATACATCCAGCCCTTCCCAACCCATTTGTGTATTAATCAATGAAGGTCTCAGGTTAGCGATAAAAAATATACTATTAAAAATAAGATAAGGTTAAGCATATTCAACCCACCTTCCTTCACAGGTAAGTATAGAATATCCCTTTTTATAGGGTTGAGGCGGCTCCCCCAGATGGCCTTAAAAAAAAAAAAGGCTCATGATGGTTGTTTCCAGCTTTTTGGGGACTGGGAACACATAACTGAGGTATAAAAAGATGAGTAATAAGAGCATTTTAATTAAGAATATCCTTTTCTTTGTGTCAATTTTACTCCTATTCCACTGTAAAATTTTATATTTCCCAATTGCAATTTTCTCTTCCCGGTTTAAAATATCTGTTTCAGGAGGGCCAAATTTAACCCCCAGGATTGATACTGCCTCAGTAGAGAGTTGGATGGGCCCCACAGAGTTTTCCTGCACTGGGCCAGTCCCTAGTACTAAGGCATTACATTTTCCTAAGTTTAAGGCAGCCCCCGAGACCGTTCCAAAAGTGGAACATTCCGAAATGGCCGCAAGGACTGAGGATTTGTCTTTTACTATAAGGTACACATCACCTGCATACACTAAAGCTTTCAGCGGCGCCTGTAGGTTTGGTCCTATTATAGATTTGATAGACTGAGAAACATTAAGTTTCTGTAGTAAAGGATCTATAAAAAAAAAAAAGTATACAAGGGGGGGCTCAATGGGCACTCCTGCCGAACCCCTGGTCTTACAGGTACCATAGGTCCCAATTTTCCATTAACTACTGGTACTATGGTTACTGTCCTATATAGGGATTTAATCCAGTTTACCATTTGAAGCGGTACATGATAGTTTAGTAAAGCTTCCCATAAAAAATCATGACAAATTGAATCAAAGGCTTTTCTTTGGTCTAGAGAGACTACAAAGCCAGGACACATATTAGAATAGCCTTTCGTGATGATTTCCCTTACTAAAATAAGGTGATCTTGTATTTTCCGCTGAGGAATAGCATAGGCTTGTTCAGTTATTTAGATCAACCCTGTCCCCTTTTTTATGCAGGAAAATTAACGCTCCTTTATTAAAGCTTAATGGCACTTCACCAGATTCTAAAAGAGCACTGAACACTGATGTAAGCTCTATACTCGGGGTCTCCCCTATAATTTTATACAGCTCGTTTGGGAGACCATCTGACTCAGGTGTAATGTTATTCTTTAAATGACGAATGCCATCTAATACCTCCCCTACTGATATTGGTCTACATACCTCAGCCAATACCCGGGAGGAAACCACGGGCACTGGAATATCCTGCAAAAATTCTTTAATGTTCTGTGCATCAGAAGGAATATTCATAAACAATTCCTGGCAAAATCAGACACTGTATGTACCACTTTATCAAGGGTGTTCTGAAGGACTCCAGCCTGGTCCAGCAAACCAGTCATGGATTTTTTCCCCTACCTGGTATGTATTATAGCTAAAGGAACATGTTTCTTGTTCTCCACCTTGCATGCCAAACTTACGCTGCTGAAAAAGTTGTGTAGCTTTTTGTTTTGCAAAAGCCATCATTTCTGCTTGGACTAACCGAACTTGGTTACTCACATCCTCATCCTGCCTTGTGGTATGAGCTATAGTCAGTAGGTTTTGTAACTGGTGGCGCTTTTGTAAATATATAAGGTAGGCAGAATTACATCTTCCCTTACTGTGATTTGAGGAAGCTCACGAGGTCCAATTTTGTATCTTCCCACCAGAGGATGGGATTCTCATAGCACACCAGCATTGATTTTCTGGCTGCTAAAAACTGTCCTAATACATTAAGAAAGGCCTCCTCTTTTACCAGAGAGGTAGTAAATTTCCAAATGCCAGGCCCTTTAGCAAATGGGCGATTATCACCAATTAGAACAGAAACTTTCCTATGGTCTGAAAATTCTAAGGGTTCCACCCAGGCAGCTGAAGTGCTCAGATTTTGGGACAAAAAAATTTAATCAATTCTAGTTGCCAGGGTGCCCTTCTGGAAGGTGGGTGTGTGTTTTTGTGTGTGTTCCAGATAAGCATCTCGCATTTTGCAGTGTGAATAATTGTGTTTAAGGAGCGATAGTTGCAATACATTTTTTTTTGTTTTAGAGTGAGCAGTTTTGTCCTGGAGACTTAGGCCGCAACTGAAATCTCCTGCAAACACCACATCTTTGGATGTGTGTAAAAAAAGGCTGAATATGGGACATTATCAGTGCGGTCGCGAGGGGCAAGCTGGTACAGCCTCCCCAGCACGAACCCCAGAGGAGGACCATGAAAAGCACCCAGCAATGCAGTCGTGAGAGCAGCTGGTACAGCCCTCCCACAGCCACCGAACCCCCCGCGGAGCAAGGACCAGCGAAAAGGCACCCAGGTAGCGACCCCACGCTTGCAGCTGCTACAGCTGACTGCGCCAGAGGAAAATTTGAACTTGGCGCCTTTTTACCAACAATAGACTGTTGCCTTTTCTGTTTCTGTCGGTGGAGCACTGTAGATTGTTTTTTTCACTGCTCTCACAACAGACATTGGATTTCCACTAAGAGGAACAGTACCTTAAGAAATTAATTTACTTTGAGGCTTAAGGGGATACACTTTAGTACCAGAGCCATATTAAGGACTCTCAGGCTGCAGGCAGCACGCTCTGTGATTTTTTTGTAACCGCACTGCATTTAATAACTGTATAAATAATTTAAAGCTGCACAAATAAGATTCTCTGCATTTAAAAGCAACATACCTGCTGTTAGCTTCTCCTCCCCTCCTATTTATACTTGAGCTGCTTTTTTTGTCCCTTTCAGCAGTGCGGTCGCGAGGGCAAGGTGGTACAGCCCTCCCCACAGCCACCGAACCACCCATGGAGCAAGGACCAGCGAAAAAGCACCCAGGTAGTGACCCCACGCTTGCAGCTGCTACAGCTGACTGTGCCAGAGTGAGTCCCCGCCGGCGCTGTGGACTGGTTCCCCACCACCACCCTTGGTGAGCTCCTCCTTTTATAGGGTTGACCACCACCCTTGGTGAGCTCCTCCTTTTATAGGGTTGACCACCACCCTTGGTGAGCTCCTCCTTTTATAGGGTTGACCGCGTGAGCGCATAAACCAATCAGCCCACTTTCCCATTAGCTCCTTATACTATTAAGCCACTAGTGGCCACCTCTGAGCAGCTTTCAAACTTCTATTAAAATGCATTATCACACTCTAATAATTATTGTGCTATACCCAACCATATCTTCCCTTCCACCCTTATCCTACCCAATCCTACCTAGCTCTCTGCCACTTATCCCTGCAGCTGCAAAGTCACCCCCACTCCTCATCTGCCCTAGTGGAGCACACTCTGCACCACTGGCATAACTGGTCACTGGGGGCCACTATCCTCCCTCCCTTTTTCCATGCAGAGCTGCCTGCCTTATATATCCCCTACTATTTAGACCCTACGCTCAACTCCCAGACTCATAACCGTCTCCCTCTCCGCTGGTCATCTCAAAAGACCATGCGCCTAGCAAAACACATCCTGGTCTCTTTCTCCTTATAGCCGGGACATAGAACGTAATCCAGGTCCCCCCTCCCAATATATGGGCAGCTCCTGCACCAGCTACTCACCTCCCAAGACGTTTCAAAATAGTCCACCTAAACATATGCAGCATCCTGAACAAAATAGCAGCCTTACAAACTACTGTCCTATCCCTTCGCCCTGAATTGTAATCATTACTGAATCTTGGCTGAAGCCCCATAACCTTGACGCGGAATTCTCAATACCCGGTACTCCTTAATCCACCAAGACCGACAGGGCAGTAAGAAGGGTGGTGGCACTGCCATGTACATCTCCTCTAAACACCAGTTCTCTACAATCACACCTACCGTACCCATACAATCAATAGATTCATTTCTAATCAAAATCCCCCTTCCGCACTCTATCCCTGTATACATAGCAGGATCATACTGCCCGACGGACATACCACTGGGTAGCATCCTAGACCACCTTGGCAACCTGAGGTCCCTTATGGCAGGCGGCGAACTCCATATCCTTGGAGATTTCAACCAGAACTGGCTAGGCAACGTAGCCACCAAAACGCGATGTCAAATAAATGCTCTAAACCTGTCCCAACAAATAGCGGAACCCACTCGCCTAAACCACAAATCAAAAAAGCATACATTACTGGATTGGGCCCTCACCACCCACCCACATCGGATAATTAAAGCTGGCTACTACCAGACTCCCTTAGTGACCACCATATGATTTATATGGTGCGCAAAATCTTCAGACCCAAGGCTCCTCCCCCCCCGCACTCTATACAACAGAGCTTACAAATCCCTTGATCTGACCGCACTCCTAAATGACCTCACCAGCATCGACTGGTCCTTCATCCCTAGGGCCACCTCCACAGACGAGGCCCTCAAATTTTTCACGACCAACTTCCTGGCTATCTGGGACTTCCATGCGCCTCTCAGAAGATCCAGAGTAAGAGAAGCCCACTTACCTTGGTTAACAGCTAACCTCTTGGAACAACTACGAGCCAAAGACCGAGCCTGGAAATCCTTTAAGGCAACAGGTACACAAACGGCCCTGCAACACTACCACTTGCTAAGAAATGCCTGCACAAGACTCATATGTCAGGCCAAACCAAATTACTCTAAGTTTGCTTTCAACAATAACTTTGCTCACCCTACACAATTTTGGAAGTCAATAAAATCCCTTCTTACCCCTCCAGCCCAACTCCCTACTCCCACTTTCAACATAGGCAGAAGCACCATCACGAATCCTAGCACGGCTGCCACTGAGTTTAACTCGTATTTCTCCACCACTACATCCTCTCCACTCTCCTCCCATCCCCCACTCCCTCCCATTGTTCCCCCTACAATCGCCTCTCCGGCCTCTTTCTCGCTCCGCCCAGTTACACCTGGTGAGGTACTAAAAATACTTCGGTCACTCAACCCATCCAAGGTAAATGCCCTCGGACCCAGTTCAAAATGCTCCTGCTTTCAGCACCTGCCATAGCCTACCCTCTAGCCACGCTCTATAACCTGTCTTTTAGACTCGGGTCCGTCCCTACAATATGGAAACAAACCACAGTCATTCCCCTAGCTAAAGGAGGTGACCTTTCCTCCCCATGCAACTACCATCCCATATCACTGCTCCCCATCCTAGCCAAAATTCAAGAGTGCCTTGTACTATCCCAGCTCTACTACTGCCTAGATACCATATTATTCTTCACCCCCTTCCAGGCCGGGTTTAGAAAGAATCACTCCACCAACACCTCTCTCCTTTGTCTCACTAACACCATCCTTACAGGTATGGATAAAGGGGAAATAACTGCAGCTATCTTTATCGACCTGGCCAAAGCCTTCGACACAATCTTGCATGCCCTGTTACTGTCAAAATTCGCTCAAGCTGGACTGACAGTGACTGCCAATAACTGGTTCCATTCATACCTGGCAGGTAGGTCCCAATCTGTCTGTATTGGCTCGGCTATTTCCACTTCACTCCCAGTCACCAGTGGAGTCCCCAAAGGGTCTGTACTAGGCCCTCTGCTGTTCTCTATCTTTCTCAATGATCTGCCTGTTGCCTGCCCACATACTGCTATCCACATGTATGCAGACGACACAGTGCTGTTTGTCTCTGGCTCATCCCCCAATGCCGTGGCAGCCTGTCTGCAGGAGGACTTCGACTCCATCCAACGTTGGTTCCTCTCAAATCAACTATTTTTAAACTAAAAAAAAAAAAACTGTCTCCCTCACCTTCGGCTCTCGGGCCAAACTATCCCGCCTTCCTGCCCCCCCACACACACACTGTACACTCTGGATAGCTCCCCCCGGAGGTCTGTACTTCCTATAGATATCTCGGTGTCTGGCTAGATCAGTACCTTGATTTCTCTGCGCATATTGATGCTCTATACAAGAAACTGCATCTCATGCTGGGCGCTCTCTACCGCAACAAAAGTTGCATCCCCCTACCAATGCGACTAGCAATTGTCCAAAAAATGATCCTCCCGATTATGGACTATGGAGATGTAGTCTATTGTGCTGCCTCTCAAACTTCCCTATGCAGGCTTGATCCCCTCTTCAACTCCTTCTGCCGGTTCTCCCTGGACCGCCCTCCTAGTGCTCATCACTGTGACCTCTACCAGTCCTTGGACCTTCCCTCTCTAGATAATCGGCGACTGCTACACTGCGCCAGAACTACTGCCAAGTTCTGGACACAGACTCTCCCCTCCTACCTGTCGTCCTACCCAACTGCCCTCCCACCACCGGCATACGCTCTCAGGATCATTGATTCTTGGTTCCTTCACATCCCTCACAGATCCACCCAGTCTGGCCAGGCTGCCTTCAGCTTCAGGTTGCCCAAATTATGGAACTCCTTGGCAGCCGATATTAGACATGCCACAAGCACTCCACACTGGAATGCCCTTCTTAAAACTAATTTCTCTACCACCTGCTCCTGCATCCGGCCCCACTGAATACCTCACTACCCAACTACCAGCAGATTACTACCAAAACTGGTTCTTCCCACTGTTGTCAACCACCGCTTACTAAGTGCAGTTGGGCATTTCCATACTTCTGGGAATGCCATTCCCCTCTGTTAACACCTGTCTGCTTACTCCAATTTGTACTTGTGATTTTGTCAGCTCTAAATTTCTACTGTATTGTACATGCATATAAATGCCGTACCCTGCCCATCTCAATGCCCCCTGGGCCTATCATACCACCTATCTGTAAACCTGCTAATTGTATATATGACTGACTCATCCATTGTATTGTACTACATTTTATATATATTTTCCTCTGTATTACTGTACCTATAAACCCCAGCGCATCTAGAATCGGCAGTACACTGCTCAGTATGCCTTCCTGGTAAAACTCAAAATAAATAAATAAATCTCAATTCTAGTTAATTTCATCTGGGGGGTCATACAGGTCAATTACACAGTAAGGCCGTTTCTGAATAAGGGCATCAAGTATTAATACTCTGTCTGGAACCACATCATAAAGTTTTAGCAGTTTAAAATCAAGTGAGTGTATTAGTATACCTACACCAGAGCATGGTTCCTGGCCAATAGACCAGAATGATGGACCTAGTAACCAATGTCTTTGGGCCGGTTTAATTTCACTAGAGGTATGAAATTGGACATCTTGTAAAAAGATCAGACCCATCTGTAATGAAGTAAGAAAGGCCAAGACTGTGTTCCGTTTGTCTATCCTCTTAATACTATTTACATTAATAGTATGGCATGCTAAGACATCAGGAGACATCTGACATGTAAGAAGAAGGAGAGGGTCAAATCACTTCTCCAGTTATTTCTTCCTCCCAGATCCAACAACTCTTTGTTTTAGACCTTGCCTTACGTTTCTGTGAACCTCTGTCTCTAGAACGATTTCTGTATCTGCTGTGCCCTCAGGGTGCGAGGAGGAGATAGATGAGAGTCTGAGTCCTCACCAGAGTCGGCAGATGTCTCTTGCAAACTATCATAGGGGTTGAATAGCTGTATGGGGACGTTCTAATAGCTTTCGGGGCACTTTAGCTTGGCCTTGAGGAGCATCTGCATACAGTTTGTACAGGCTCTGGGGGAGGGGGCATGGACTCTTTCAGTAGGTACTGGGTCAGAATTAACCACAACCACCTCCTGCATCTGGGGTGGAAGGGAAGGAGGCCCCTCTATATCTACGATCAGGGGATAAGTCTGTAAAAGTTCAGGATGTGAAGCAGTCGAGGTGGAAGGCTTCTCCTGGTCAGGGCAAGTCTGGGCTGTACTGGGACTATTCCGGATTTTAGCTTTCTGGGCCTGTGGAAATTATAAATTGCTGGTCTGCACCTCTCCCGTAGTGCTCCTGGCTGTGAGCAGCCCAGGAGCAGTTCTGAAATGTGTGCCCTAGTTCATCACACAAATTGCATCTACACACAGTGTCAGTGGCTCAGTAGGTAGCACACTCGCCTCTGAGGCCGGGAGATCAGTGCACTGTGGGTTCAGTTCCCACATCTGGCACTTGAGTTAATATCCCAATACTGACACTGTAGTGCAGCATGAGAGGGGTGCTGCACTTCTGAGGTGCCGTCTTTCGGATGAGCATTATACCGAGGTCCCATCTGCCTGGATTGGTGGTAGTTCAGGTGGATGTTAAAGATCCCATGGCACTTATCGAAAAGAGTAGGGGAATTTTTTATTAAGACTGAAAAGCAAACTATATACACAAGGTGTTACAGCACACCAAATCATAATACAAAATTAAACAATTAATATAAAAGGTAATACAGCATCCAAATGAACAAAAACAAATATCAAAATTTTTAAAGCCCAAATAAGGAAGAATAAATAACCAAAGCTAAAAAAAAAAAACTCCTAAAACAAAAATATGAGAAAATTATGCATACAAAAGTATTACTACAGTCGTGGCCAAAAATATTGGCACCCTTGCACTTTTTCAAATAACACACAATTTCCTCTAAAATAAGTTGAAATTAACAACAGTACAGTATTTGGTCTCCACAATTCTTTATTTCTCTGTTAATATTACAGAACCTTTGTTTTTGATTCAGAATTTAATATATCCTTTTAAATCAGAAAATGAAAAGAAATGGCATTGACAAAATTATTGACACCCTAGACTTAATATTTGGTAGCACAGCCTTTGGTCAAAATAACTGCAATCAACGCTTCCTATAGCCATGGATGAGCTTCCTGCACCTCTCTACTGGCAGTTTGGCCCTCTTCTTGTGCAAACTGCTCCAGTTCTCCAGATTTGAAGGGTGCCTTCTCCCAACTGCTGTTTTCAGATCTCTCCACAGGTTTTCAATGGGATTTAGATCTGGACTCATTGCTGGCCACTTCAGAACAGTCCAGCGTCTTGTCTTGAACCATTCCTGGGTGCTTTTGAAGTGTGTTTGGGGTCATTGTCCTGCTGGAAGACCCATGACCTTCAACGGAGACCAGCTTTCTGACACTGGGTTCAACATTGCGCTCAAAATGGTCTGGTAATCTCCAGATTTCATGATGCCATGCACACGTTCAAGGCACCCAGTGCCAGAGGCAGCACAGTGCCCCCAAAACATCACTGAACCTCCTCCATGTTTGACTGCAGGGAAGGTGTTCTTTTCTTTGAAGGCTTCATTTTGTTTTCTGTAAACATAGAGATGATGTGCTTTACCAAAAAGCTCTAATTTGGTCTCATCTGTCCACAGGACATTCTCCCAGAAGGATTTTGGCTTGTTCAGGTGTGTTTTGGCAAACCCCAGTCGGGCTTGCTTATGTCTCCCTCTCAGCAGTGGGGTCCTCCTGGGCCTCCTACTATATAACCCCCTTTCATTGAGTTGGCGACGGATGGTGCGAGTTGAAACTGTCGTACCTTGTGTCTGAAGGTCAGCCTGAATCTGTTTGGCAGTTGATCAAGGTGCTTTCTCCACCAGTTGAACAATCCTGCGCTGCAATCTTCGATCAAGTTTTCTCTTGCGGTCACGTCCAGGGAGGTTGGCTACAGTGCCGTGGGCCTTAAACATCCTGATAACATTACGTACGGTGGAAACAGGAACATCAAGGTCTCTGGAGATTGATTTGTAGCCATGAGATTGTCCATGCTTGGCTACAATCTTCTGTCTGACCTCCTCAGACAATTCTCCATGCTCATTGCGGTACACACAGTGACACAAAACAGGAGAATGAGTCCTTTTCTCTATTCAAACTAGTTGAATGAGTGATTTTTATATTGCAGGCACCTGCAACTCACCACAGGTGAGTTCAATTCCAAAGTGAAGGAGAAACACCTGCTTGAAATCTAATTATTTCTAACTACTTCTAAAAGGTGCCAATAATTTTGTCCGGGCCATTTAAGGATTTCTGTGTGGAATAAGCTAAGACTTAGTAAATTTTTCTGCTTTTTGTGTTTTATTCCATTGCAAACCAAAGAAATACATATGTGGATACCAAAATATTTTTTAATTTCAACAATTTTCTGGAAGGAATGGTGCATTATCAGAAAAAACTGCAAGGGCGCCAATATTTTTGGCCACGACTGTACATACTAAATTATAATACAAATAATAAACAAATATGTATTTCATCATACATGCAACAGAAAAAAAGAAAAACTCAGTCATTAGAGTCCTGAAACCCAAGTAGTAAATGCTGAAAGTCCCCCCCCCCTTACCTAAAGGAGCCAGGGATTCTATGAGAGAACCAAAATACCAAAAATTGTATGACAACATACAAAACAAAAAAAAAGGAAAAAAAAGAAAAATAAGTATACAGCATACTTTTTGTCCCTTGTAAACCTAAAGGGAGAAAAATAAAATTGTGAAAATACGATGAAAAACAAACACACCAGTATCCCATACATAGTAAGCTGAAATAACCCCTTCCCCCCACACACACACACGCATACCACTACATGGCAGTATGTTTTCCCAACCCAAAGCACCTCATATAGAATTAACTAGTATCCACAACATACACTTCCATAATATACGGATTCTTCATGTTCCTATATTGTTTTTTGGTTTTTTTTAATTAAACCATACTCAAAATCAAGAATACTCCTCACCAGAAAATAATTCATTTCTTCCAGAAACTGCCACTTCTCATTAATTAAGACCAGAAGAAAATAACAGTGAAATTACAAAGAAAAACACTCAGTACCACATATTACTAGTCATAAGCAAAAGTGGAATTATGCAATGACTGAAATGTATCTCAAAATATACCCTATCAACTCATAGCCAATCTACACTGTACCACCACGACTGGAAGATTTCATATGGCACTGACTTCCTTTCATTATTTTTATGACTAAGAATTGCAGTAGTAATCATATGAAACAATTGTTCCTCTGTATATTCTAATTGTTGCAGTGTCAGCCTACACAGCACATGCCATATATATAATTTAAAACACACCAAAAATAACCAAAGTGTAACCCTATCACGTTTAGTCCATTTGAATAGAAGAATACCCAAGTATAAAATCTCAGGGGTTAAATCACAAAAGGGTGATGTAGGCCATTTACGCCGTAAAAAATTCCAAAACCGTTTTACAAAAGGACACAGAAAGAACAAATGGTCCATGGATTCCACCACCTCAACACAAGTCTCCCTAGGGCAGTAACGATGTTCTACACTTTTATGTTTTAGGTTTCCTTTGACATTGAGTTTCCCATGTAGGGAAAGCCACATAACATCCCACATATAAACCGGTATATACGGGTAGATGTCAACATTTTCCCAATCAATATTTTATCTGAAATAGGTTTAAAGTCAAAACAGGCTGTATCGTGGAAAAAAGTAGATGGAAGATGTGCATATAGCGTTTCGGTCCTGTTGTGAAAAATGTTCCGGTACTAAACACCAAAGTTTTATTTTCCCAAAACATACCCTTAAAGTTTCTGGAATATTATACAAAGAATGCTGTTTTGGGATGCATGAATGAGGAAGCCAGAAGGGGAGTATCCCTGCCAAGGAATCCAAAACCCATGGGATCCAAATACCCTCAGAATTCAATAATAATGGGCTCAAGTTTACATTAGCAATAATCGTAAAAAAGAAAACAATGGGATTAATCATTTTAATACCCCCCATTTTTTTCTCTCTAAACAGTAAAAACAGGTTACTCACCTGTAACAGTAGTTCTAGCAGTGGTATATGTTGTTCATCCACACTGTCTGGCATTGTCCCTTTCCCCTTTAAATCTTGCCGAAGTCTTCAAGCTGGCTCCTCCCACCCACCCGGGTGGTAAATACCTCGGCTCCGCCCCATGACGCCAGATCTAGCCCGCTGGAAGCCAGGTTGTGCGCCTTAAGCCGGGGAGGTCGGGTGGGTGCGTGTGGATGAACAACATATACCACTCCTAGAACTACTGTTACAGGTGAGTAACCTGTTTTTCTAGAAGCGTGGATATGTTGTTCATCCACACTGTCTGGCAGACTCCTAGCAGTTCTCCGGGAGGAGGGAGGCAAGGCGCACACCCCCTACTTAGGAAACAGAGATTGGAGAACCGAGGCCCCAAAACCAGCATCACGTCGTGACTCAAGGTCGATGTGGTAATGGGTAATGAAGGTGTTCGCTGACTTCCAGGTAGCAGCCTGACAGATTTCCTGGATAGGGATGTCCCTGGAAGCAGCCACCGAAGCAGCAGTATGGCAGGTAGAATGAGCTCTTATCCCTTGGGAGGCTCCTTGCCCAATTCATAACACAGACTTATGCATGATGTGATCCATCTTGCAATAGTCCGCTTGGCTGCAGGTCTGCCAGAAGCGGCTTCAGTGTAGGTGACAAACAGCTGCCAAACCTCTCCACGAATTTCCACCGTCCTCTCCTTATAGTAGGAGAGAACACGCCTGAGGTCCAGAGTATGGAGCCTGTACTCGGCATCCGAGGTGTAGTTAGGGTAATATACCGGCAGAGTCAACACCTGGTTGAGGTGAAACTCTGACACCACCTTGGAAGGAATTTCGGTGGGGTGCAGGACAACTTTGTCCCTGTGAAAGACCAGATAAGGGAGTCCACCGAAGCGCCTGGAGCTCCCCTGTCCTTCTGGCTGACATGATAGCCACCAGGAAGGCAGTCTTCCACGACAAGTGTGAGAGCTCACACTTGTGCATGGGTTCGAATGGCTTGCCCATGAGCTTTGCCAAAACCAGCAAGAGATCCACGGAGGTGGAGGTTCACGCCAGCGGAGGGATATGTGATCCAGGCCTTTGAAAAGCGCCCGATCACCGCTCCTGTGCCAACGCCGGCTGACCGCCCGTGCCCAGTAAGCAGAAATGGCTGCCAGGTGCACCCTAAGGGTCGATGACTGAAGACCCCTTTGAGAGGGACCAAGGTAGTCTAGAATGTTAGCCACAGAGCAGGATAAGGGGTCCAGGCTCTTTCCCCGACACCAAATGGAAAATCTTTTCCATTTAAAAGCATAACATTTCCTGGCTGATTCTTTTCGAGATGCTTCCACCACGGTGTAGACATCCTCAGAAAGACCCAAAGCCTGGAACTCTAGCCGCTCAGGAACCAGGCTGTGAGGTGCAGGGATTGAAGGTCCAAGTGGAAGACCATCCCCTGGTACAACAATATCAGGTCCGGGCATGTACAGAGCCGCTCCGGGGCCCTGCAGCTGAGGCTGAGGAGATCTGGATACCAGAACTGGCGTGGCCAATCTGGGGCTACAGGATCACCTTCACCTTGTCCCTCCTCACCTTGAGTACCTTGTGGATCAAGAGAAATGGAGGAAGGCGTGAGAGCCTGGGGTCCACGGCCCAGAAGGCATCCCCTGAAGCAAGCCCTGCTGAGGGGGCGGGCATGGTACAGCTCAGCTTGGTGTTCTCCTGGAGGCAAACAGGTCCACCAACGGTTTGCCCCAATGGGAGAACAGATCGTAAGCTACCTCTGGATGTAGAGACCACTCGTGGGATGTCTGGCCTATGCGGCTGAGAGCATCCGCCAGTTGGTTCGAGACTCCTGCCACATGGATGGCTAGGATATCTGCCTCCAGCCAGCTGACGAAGGTCCAGATCCGGAGCGCCTCCTTGCATAGCAGACGGGAGTGCGTGCCGCCCTGTTTGTTGAAGTAATACATGGTCGTGGTATTGTCTGTCTGGACTTGAACCACTTTACCCCGGAGCTGAGGAGCGAAAGCTGACTGGGCCAGTCTGACTGCTCTGAGCTCCAACAGGTTGATGTGGCATCGGGACTCCTCGGGGGTCCAGAACCCGTGAGCTCTGTTGTCCCCCATGTGGGCTCCCCAGCCCATGAGAGAGGCGTCGGTCGTAAGGACGACCGTCGGCTTGAGGCGGACAAACAGGATTCCTTCCTGAAAGTGACTCGGGACGGTCCACCATTGGAGAGCATCTCACATCCTCTGGGTGACCGTGACCAGCTGGTCGAAGAGACCCTGACGCTGAGACCACTGGGTGGCCAGCTCCCATTGAAGGGGGCGAATGTGCAGTCTGGCCCAGCGGACCATTGAGGTGCACACCACCATGTAACCCAGGAGGCGCAGGAAGTCCCGGGCAGGGTGCAAGTGCCCAACCAGAAATGATTGGGCAGAGGAGGAAAGAACCTCCACCCTGTCCGCCGGGAGCCGAGCTCTGGTTTGACAAGAGTTGAGCTCTGCTCCGATGAAGCCCATCACCTGAGAAGGCACGAGTTCCTGACTTGGCCTCACTGATTAGGAGGCCCAGGTGGGAGCAGGTTGGAGGTCAGGTCCCTGGACCTCTCCACCTCCTGAAGGGAGGAACCCACCAGAAGCCAGTCGTCTAGATAGGGGTAAATGCGAACCCCTCGACGCCGTAGATGGGCTGCCACCACTGCGATGCATTTGGTGAAGACCCTTGGGGCCGGTGACAGGCCGAACAGCATGGCTCTGAACTCATACAGGGTCCCTTTGACCCTGAAGTGGAGGAACCACTGATGGGATGGACGGATTAGGACATGGTAGAATGTGTCCCGAAGATCCAGTGTACAGAACCACATGTTTTGCTCCAGGGATGGTATAATCTGGTTCAGAGTTACCATCCGGAAGGTGTGAGACCTGAGATACCAATTCAGGTCGTGGAGATCTAGAATGGGGCGCCCACCCCCCGTCCGCTTGGGCACCAGGAAGTACCTGGAGACGAAGCCTGGGTCTGAAGGAGGATCCAGCACTGGAGCTACCGCCTCCTTGAGGAGGAGCTAAGCAATGTCGTCCCGAAGGGCCGACTGAGCGTCAACTGAGACCCTTTCCTCCCATGGGGCACAGGCCCAGCTGGGGGGGGGTACTGCTCGAACTCTAGAGGCAGTCCCTGCCCGACCACTTCAGAACCCACCTGTCCGAAGTGATACCGGACCAGGCGGAAAGAAAGTGGCGGAGCCGGCCCCCCACGGGAGGACTCAGAACTGGCATGATGGGTGCAGGGGAGGCCACCCCCGACCCGTCACTGTGCAGGCTTGGAGGAGGAGGAGGCACCTGGACCAGCACCTCGGCCTCCTTTGCGGGGCTGTTGGGGACCTTGCTTGGGCCTAGGGCGCCAAGCTTGAGCCTGCTGCTGTTGCTGACCTCCCTGGAAGGAGGGCTGTCTGACCGCAGGGGAAGAATGCCGAAAGGACTTCTTGCGCTTCTGCTGGTTCTTGCCCGAAGAACCTTTAGCAGAGGTGGCATCTAAGGTGGCATTAGACTGCTCAATGCGCTGTAGATGACCTGCCACTCCCAGACCAAAGTGGTCGGTGCCAAGGAAGGGCACGTCATCTAGCTTGTGCTGAGTATCCGCAGGAAAGGAGGATAACCTCAGCCAAGCCCTGCGGCGAGAAGCTACCGCGGCAGCTAGTGAACGGGCACAGGAATCACCAATGTCCAGAGCAGTCTGGAGCTGTTTAGCAACAGCCCGGCCCTGGTCCCGGACCTGCTTGATTGTGGTCTGCATGCCTGCTGGGAGATGAGGGAGAACTTCATCAAGTGACCCCAAAAGGGCGTGAGAGAAGTGTGCCATGATCACTGCTGAGCTAGCCTGATGAAGGCCTAAGGATGATGCCGCGTAGACCTTCCGGGCCGAGTGGTCCATAAGTTTGGACTCCTTGTCCGAAGGGTGGTCAGTATCCGTAGAGCTGCCCGTTCGCCTAAACACTGAGGCAGTCACAAGGCTTTCTGCCGAGGGATGCTCAGTGAAGCCTGCCAAGACTCCATGGGCACCGCGTACTTGCAGGCCATGCGCGGCAGAGGAACCGGGCAAGAGGCTGGGCGCTGCCAAAGTTCCAGAGCCGGCCAACTATGGCTTCAGCCACTGGAAGGCCTCCGTCGGGTATCCTCTTGAGAATATCCGTGAGAGATATTCTGCTTTCTCTGAATGGGCTGCACAGGCATACCTGTGGACTCTGAAATAAGTCGAAGGATGCCCTGAAGGAAGAAGGCCCTTCCTCCATGTCTGACACCGACAGCTCATCATGAGAGTGAAGGCCAGTAGTATCCGAATCCGAGGAGTCCGGATACAAGGGTCTCCCACCTAAATCCCCCCTCGATGAGCCTAGGCGATCAGGAGTGACCATGATGGACAACCTATGGGGCAGGCCCGTAGTCGGTCGGTCCTCCTTAGAGGGAACCCTTCCCTGAGGCTGTTTTGGTGGTGGTTCCACCAAAATTGGTGGGGAGCCTGTAACAGGCCGGCAAATGCGCACGGAGGGAGAACCAGTCCTCGGCACCGAGGAGTCGTGTCGGCAGAAGAGGCTGAGGCTGCTAATGGCTGCTACTGCCAGGGCAGCCGGCTTTGACCCGATAAAAGAAGCTGCTGCCACATGAGGTCCAAATAACATCGACGGAGCTCCGCCCAAGTCTCTTCTCGTCCGAGGAGAATGAGGAACGGTGGCGGCGCCTCTTCTGGGAGTGTTTGTGGCCCTTTCTCGGTTTTTCGACCGACGGGGTCCTATTCCTCGATCGAGACCGATGGTGTTGGCTCTGTCGGTCGGGAGAAGCCGGATTCGGTGAGAACCGGGGTTCCGGCTCTTGTCCCTTGATCGGGATGCCGGAAGGACAGGTCTCCTCGTCGGGGAAGGAGAGAATAGGAGTCCTCTCCAGAGAGTTGTCTACAGGCGTCGGCGACAACGGCTCGATCGGGTCGAGAGAAATCTCGGCCAGTTCTGCTGTATCCTCGGCTTCAGTGCCCTGGCCTGACAGAAGGTCCGAAAAGCCAGCAGCCAAGGAAGCGATCTCGACCGTGGTCAAGACCCCTTGCTCCTGAGAGTCGGACCGCTCTCGGTCCCAGGAGCGTCTTCTTCAGGTAGAAGAAGATGGTTTAGGATCCTTATCCTTCTTCTTGGATCAGGAGGAGTGCGAGCCGAGGCGCCTCACCCTTAGTAGGGAGAGACTGGCACAACTCCCAGAAGGATCCCGTGAAGGTGAAGCCCAAGTTGAGCGGCACGAAGAAGCTTCGGTTGGCCAAAGCTTGGGCAGCTTCTTCTTCGAAGGCCGCCATCTGCTTGAGCTGCTCGGCGGATCCCGCAGCCGTGGAAACCGCCCACCTGGCCTCCTTCGATTTCACCAGTGGATTGCGAAGCTCCGGTCTCCCCAAATTAAGGCGTGCCTTACCAGAATGGTGGAATGGAAGGCCGAACAGATGGTGCACGCCAAAGTATCATGCACAGCGCCGAGGCAGTATATGCATGAGAGGTGGGGATCGGTGCGAGACATTTTTTGTCCACAAGGACACCGGCGAAACCCAGGGGATGACTTGTCCTCCATATCCGAAGCGTTTGGATCTGAATCGTACACTCTTACGAGTTTTAAGGCGAGTAAGTGCAGCGAAAACCGTCAGTTTGACTCCACGGCCTCTGTTACTGCAAGGTAGCATGAGGGAACCTGTATCTTCCAGCGGAAAGGAAGACCTGGCGTCATGAGGCGGAGCCGAGGTATTTACCACCCGAGTGGGTGGAAGGAGCCAGCTTGAAGACTTCCGGCAAGATTTAAAGGGGGAAGGGACAATGCCAGATAGTGTGGATGAACAACATATCCACGCTCCTAGAAACACCGTTTAATTGGATTCAGTCTACTACCCCAAATGCCTGAAAAAAAACAACCATACATCCAGGTCTCCAGCTTAGGGGGTAGACTAAAAACTGCAGCTAAATGCAAAAAAATTGGGAGTAAGAAGGTCTTAATCATATATACCCTTTTAATTTGGACAATCTCCACTTATTCCACAGTAAAATGTCTCCATATGCAATGGCCAATTTGGAGGACCAATTTAAGAAGGCCAAATCCTGTACCAAAAAGTCAAGAATTGTACACAGGTCCCTGTCACAACAGGGATCCCAATTACCATAGATTCTAAAAACTTTCTAATCCAAAGCGAAGGCATTTACTTTTCCTATAGTTAACTCTGGCTCCGTGAATTTGGAAAATTCCCAAAGTATTTGTCCCACTAAACAGGTCAAGGTAAATCCCCCACAAGAAAGCAGATGTCATCTGCATATGCAATACTTTTAATTTCTTCTGAGGTGCTAGAAAAAGAAACCCCCTGAATAGCAATATTATCATTGACGCGACAAATTAAAGGGTCCAGTGTAAAAAGACAGAGAAGGGGACTCAGGGGACATCCCTGTCTAACTCCCCGGGTAACCATGCATGCCCTCCCTATCCATCCATTACAGTATGCTAAAGCTTTAACATTAGAATAACAAGATTTTATCCAAAAAATAAAAGTATCCGGAATCCCATAACTAGCCAAACAGTCCCAAAGATATTCATGGTTTACCCTGTCAAAGGCCTTTTCCTGATGTAAACTAAGAATGAAACCAGTTAATTCTCCAGTCTCCCCCCGGGACAAAATTTCTCTTAATAAAATTAAGCCATCCGTTATACTCCGGTCAGGAACAGTACAAGTCTCAGAAGAATGTATCAGAGTAGATGCACAAAGCAACAACCTGTTATTCAACAATTTGGTATACAATTTAAAATCAGTATTTAATAATGTGATGGGCGCCAGTTTGAAAGGTCAGTCCTGTCCCAGATTTATACATAAAACCACCAACCCATTACCCATTGAATCAGGCAAATTCCTGAAACCATCATATCATGAAATAACTCTAGGATTTCAGGTAACAAAACTTGCAGAATCACACTGTACAATTCATATGGAATTCCATCTGTTCCAGGTGCAGAATTCTTTTTAACCATTGCAAAAGTGGTCATTATTTCAGATTGAGTAAGTAGTGACAGCAGTACCCGTTGATCAGATGACAAAACTTGTGGTAAAATACATTTTTCCAACCAAACCTTATGACCATCCCGGGAGGATTCCTGATGACTAAATAAAGACTGCACATGCTCCTCTATGGCTGTCATAATTTCATACCTTTTGGAACAAAGACACCCCTTAGTATCCTGAGTTAAAGACATCCGCTTTTGATATTGTTGTTGAGCACAGAATTTAAATGGATTCATAAAATCCTGTGAACCCTGGGTTCCAAATTTCCGTTCCTGTTCTAAAGATCTAAGTCTATTATATTGTAGATCATTCATTTTTCGCCTGGTTTCTGCTAATTCTGCAAGAATCATTTTACCTCCTTGGGAAGCTTGAAACACAATTCTGAAACTGTGTTTTGTAAATACAATATTGGTCCCTCTTAAATTTCCTATTTAATCTACCTATGTGTTGAAAATATCTTTTAATATCTAGCTTTGTATCCTCCCACCATTCCTGTGAAGTATCATATAACATTTTAACCGATTTACGTGCTTCTAATAAGGAAATAAAACCATCCTTAACAGGTGGAAGAGAACAGTTCCAAGTTCAACCTCCAATACCCAGGCCCTTGTTGCATACCATCATAATTAGAGACCGTCAGTTCTATGATGGCGTGGTCAGATGGAGCAACAGGACGGGTCCTGGTATTTTTAATCTCCAAGGCAGGAGATATAAACCAGAAATTGATCATAGTAGCTAGGTTACCTTTGAAATAGGTCTTATCTGGCCGGCCAAAAAAAAAAAAAAAAACAAGCATCAACCAAACCAGTTTGTGAAATCAAAGCAGCCAGGCAATTGGTATCACAATATAATTTTGGGGTTTGAGGACCCCTATACTTTAAATACAACCCACAATGGAAATCTCCTCCCAAGAAAACATAATGAGATGTAAACAAATAAGTTGTATAGTGTTAAAAAGCTCAATTCTAGCTGTCTTTGTTTGTGGGGCATATACATTAATAAACCGACAGTGTAATTTATCTAACGTGACACCTAATAAAGCACGGCCCGGGCTATGTCCACTACCTGTATAGATTGTGCCAAAGGGGAATTTAAACAAATTCCAACCCCACGACAAAGATCCTCTCCGATAGACCAGTAAGTCACCCCCCATTTCCCTCCCACAGAGGCTCTATCCATCTCGTCTGCTATGTAATCTAGTGTCTTGAAAGAATACCGCATCATAAAAAAAGGAATCAAATAAAGCATATACCAAAAGTTGTTTTCTATCTGACTGAATACTGCTAGTATTTAAAGAGGCCACAGTAATACTAAATAATGTATCCATTGCATATAAAAAAAAAAAAAACATTAAGTGTTAACTAAAGGAGAACTAATTAATCCTGAAAAAAAAATTGAAAAACATTAGGATTTCTTCCTGACCCATTTACAGGAACCCATCCTAGATTTATTTTTTGGAGGGACAGTCAAATCTTCTGTAGAACGCTCAGTGTCTGATCGTCCATCCGCTTGAGAGGAGTGAACCGAAACCGAGTCTGATTCTGTACCTACATCAGATTCTTCAACCTGCAAGGTGGAAAAGGTGTTTTGCACTGGGAGATGGAAGAATTCTGAAACAGATGCTGCAGTTTTCTTCCGTAAACTCCTCCTTCGATTATTAACTACAGTGAAGGCACCTTCTGGTGGAAGGGGGGGAGGCATAGAACCTACATCACCAGATACCTCTAGTACTAAGGTTCTGCCTCAGATAGAGGCATGCGAAACCAAAACAGAAGTGGATAAGGCCTCAAGGGGATTAATAAAGCCTTTCAGGAGGTGCCCTCTTAGGTGGGGCCCATATTGTTTCAAAGCAGTTTTTAATGCAATATTCAAATAAAAATCCTGA
This sequence comes from Neoceratodus forsteri, assembly GCA_016271365.2. Taxonomy (NCBI): domain Eukaryota; kingdom Metazoa; phylum Chordata; order Ceratodontiformes; family Ceratodontidae; genus Neoceratodus; species Neoceratodus forsteri. Next base: position 306,800,540 of record JADMNL010000025.1, read on the forward strand.
GTGGTATAATCCTTGTCCAGAGTATTATGGGCTGCCCAAGGACAATCCATAAAGGAATGCTGTTCCTCACAAAGACTACACTTGGGAGGATGATGACAGTCAGTCATAATATGCCCCACTTCCCCACATTGAGCACATTTCATTGTATGACAGGTTCGACTTAAATGTTTACTGGAACCGCGTTTATAACAATGGTGTGGCCATCCAAGATAAAAAATAAAACCCTTGTCGCGACCCAGGTAAAAACAACTTGGTAGATGTTGAAGTCCATCCTCCATTTGTGGTAAAGTCACCTTATACCTCCACCCTCCATTCCAAAAACCTTCAGAATCTAAAACTGGTTCCGGATTCCCTTGTATTTGACAACGCTTTCTCCAGCCAATAGAAATGTCCATAATATTCACCCTTCATTCCTGAATAAGACAGTGATCACTTTAAAAGTTTGTTTTGCTAAAGGTATAGCTTGAAAGTGGGTCCAAGCTGGGTTCGTTTTAAACAGGGCATCGTCATCCAGAAGCGAATCAGGATGTCAGGGAGCGAAAACTTATGTCATATGTAGATTCTCCGGTGTATGAATCAAAGCATACACTTCGAGGAGAAAACCCAGCATCTGCTTCAACAGAACTTCCCCACATAAAAGCGGTCTGGCATCGTATCCGCTGGTCCAAAACCGCAGCGAACTGCATTCCTGCATTTGGCTAAAGAAACAGGTTTTGAAATAAACTAGCAAAGTGGGAGCTGTCAGGGCTGGGGTTACTGACTCATTGTCAGGAGGTACTACAGGAATAGATCCCAGCGCTTCTTCCGACTGGGGGGAAATCACTAGCCACAGTAATGTTTTCCATAGGCCCTACTGTGCTAGCGACAGTATAGGGGAGAAGGAAATAGAATCCGCTTGTGAAATGGGCAAATCCATCATAACCATCTCTGCATCTGTATTAGCAGATAAAGGGTGCCCTGAAACAGGGTCTAAGGCTAGCACATATGGTTTAGTAAACAGGACTGTATCAGGCCTGTGCATATTGTGGAGGAGGCCATCCACAGTTCTCCCCAGTACCCCCGTGACACTTCCCGAACCCGGAAGCGGAATATCGGGATCCTCAACCCACTGACCTGTTTCTGTTTGGATCCAACCAGCTCGTTCCAATACCCGTTCGGAGACCATGCCGAATCATGCTGTGGTGATTTTCCAATCCTGTGTCTTTCCTGATGTAGTATCCTCCATTAGAGGGCCGCTGCAAAACTTTTGCTGTAGAAGCGCCGTGAAAGCGACGGTGAACCTTGAATCGGCGTTTCCTTTTTTTTTCCTTTGGCATGCAGTTTAGCTGCTCTGTAATCAGCCTCAGCCTGTAATAAGAGGTCCTGTTTCACAAGGACCACTGCATCTATATCTTCATCGCCCTCCACAGGTACGGGGCCTGCTCCGGGACTTAGAAACATAGAATTTGATGGCAGATAAGGACCGCTTGGCCCATCCAGTCTGACCATTTCCCTACCTAATGGATAAGCTGCAGATCCTAGTTAACCAGCAGCCTACTTCTTCCTACCCCCACCCCCTAGAATTGCCTTATGACTGTCCCATGCATGCTTGATTCCACCACTGTTTTTGACTCCACAACCTCCTCCGGAAGGCTGTTCCATGCATCCACAACCTCTCTGTGAAAAAATACTTCCTTAAATTACCTCTGAGCTGCCCCTCTATCTTCAAATTGTGCCCCTTGTTCTTGCACACCTCTTTTTGAAAGATGCTACCCTCTTGGACTTTGTTGATTCCTTGAGGTACTTGAAAGTTCTCATGTCCCCTCTCCCTCCTTTCCTTGAGGCTATACATATTAAGCTCCTTAAGTCTCTCTTCATATGTCTTCCGTGCAGACCCTGCATCATTTTAGTTGCCTCCTCTGGACAGCTTCCATCCTGTCTATGTCTTTATGGAGATTGGGTCTCCAGAACTGCACGAGTACTCCAGATGGGGTCTCACCAGCTGTCTGTACAGAGGGATAATAACTTCCTGTTTTCTACTGGTGATGCCTCTCCCTATGCATCCCAGTATCCCCCAACCCTCCTTGCTGCCCTCTCACATTGCTTGCCCACCTTTAGGTCATCTGATATGACTACCCCCAGGTCCCTTTCCATTTTTGTTGTTGTTAGTATCTCAACCCCCATTGTGTACTCTTCCCCTGGGTTTTTGTTTCCCAGGTGCATTACCTACACTTCTTAGCACTGAATCTAAGCTGCCATACATTTGACCATTCCTCTAACCTTGCCAAGTCCCTTTTCATCCTTTCCACCCCACACTGTGCATCAACTCTGTTGCAGATCTTTGTGTCATCTGCAAAGAGACATACTTTTCCTTCCAGTCCCTCTGCAATGTCGCTATAAAGACATTGAAGAGGACCGTCCTAATATTGAACTCCGGTACCCACTAGTAACCCCTTTCTTCAGAGTGGACTCCATATACTATTACTCTCTGTGTCCTATTCTCCAGCCAATTCTTTACCCAGGCTGTCATCTTGGGACCCACTACCAGGCTGGCTAACTGTATATTAATCTTTGTGTGGGACTGTGCCAAATGCCTTGCTAAAGTCTAGGTAGGCCATGTCACAGCCCCTCTCTGATCTACTACTTTGATCACCCAGTCAAAGAAATCTATCAGATTTGTCTGGCATGACCTTCCCGCTGTGAATTCATGCTGCCTTGGGTCCTGTGCCCCTCTGGCCTCTAGATACTCGACAATTCTTTCCTTCAGAAGTGATTCCATCATTTTCCCTATCACTGAGGTTAAACTAACAGGTCTGTAGTTTCCTGCTTCTGCCTGCTCCCACTTTTGTGAAGGGGAATCACATCTGCCCTCCTCCAGTCCTCGGGTACCACCCCATCCTCCCATGATTTGTTAAAGAGGGTAGTCAGTGGTGTCACTAGTTCTACCCTTAGTTCTTTTAGAATTCTGGGATGAATCCCATCAGGCCCCATTGCTTTGTCCACCTTCAGTTTTAAGAGTTCTTTCAGAACCCTTTCTTCTGTAAATGGGCTGGTATCAACTTCTGTATCCAGAGTGTTTCTACTGTTCGCTTTAGGTACCTCCCCCTCTTCCTTTGTAAATACTGAGCAACAATATTTGTTTAGTATCTCTGCCTTTTCACAGTCACCCTCTGCCCACCCTCCCTCCCTTTATTAGCCTCACTATCCTCCCTTGGTCTTCCTTCGCTCCCTGATGTACCTATAAAAGGTTTTATCCCCCTTCTTAACTGAGTTGGCTATCTTTTCCTCGGTTTGGGCCTTTGCTGTTCTGACTGCCTTCCCAGCTTCCTTTTGCTTTAACTGATACAGTTCTCTGTCCCGCTCCTTCTGTGATTCCTTGTACTTCCTGAATGCTTTCTTTTTCTCTTGAACCTTCACTGCCACTTCCTTTGAGAACCATAGTGGCTTCTTACATCGCTTCGTTTTGTTTATTTGCTTCACACAAAGGCTTGTTACCTCTGTGATGGCAGTTTTTATTATTCCCCATTGTTCTTCCACCCTTCTTCCTGCCCATTTGCTAGTGCATTCCTTAGGCACTCACCCATTTTGGCAAAGTCAGCCCTCCTAAAGTCCAGTACTTTTGCCTTTGTATGGCTTGATTCTATTGCTGTGTTTATTGTGAACCATACTGTTCGATGGTCGCTAGTTCCCAGATGGCTACCCACTTCTACATCTGTGATCCTCTCTCCATCTCCATTTGAGAGAACCAGGTCTAAGATTGCTCCCTCTCGAGTGGGCTCCAATACTAGTTGTCTAAGGCATGCCCCCTGTAGGGCATCTAGAATAACCCCACTCTTCGAAGTGGCTGCTGCAACTGCACTCCAGTTAACATCTGGCATATTCAGATCACCCATCAGCAATATCTCCCCTTTTTCTGCCATTCTAAGTATACTTTCTATCATTTCCTTGTCCATTTCCTCCCCCTGAGAAGGGGGTCTTTATACAACCCCTGTGCAGATTGTGGTGCCATTGCCGGTCTCTAGATTTACCCACAGTGCTGCTTCTCCTCCTCCCTGTTTTCCCTTTTGTTCTGTTGCTTTGATTCCTTCCCTTATGTGAAGAGCTACTCCTCCTCCTCTTTTACCCTCCCTGTCCCTCCTGTAGATAGTGTTTTATTTATTTATTTAGTAGTTTAACCAGGTATAGCACACTAAGCTGAAAGCTTTTTTACAGGAGTGACCTGGGAGCACAAGGAGGTTAAGTGACTTGCTCAGGGTCACACAGTATGCAAGTGGAAGCTGTGGGATTCAACCCAGGTCAGGTCTGCTGGATGTCACCAAATTTGCAGCTCAGAGCCTTAGACCACTGCGCTATACTGCCTCTGTATCCTGTGGAGTGTATCCTGGTATGTTTACGTCCCAGTCATGGTTTTGTGCGAACCATGTTTCTGTGACTGCCACGATATCCAGATGTTCCTCCTCCATCAAGGCCACTAATTCAGGAAGCTTGTTACTCAGACTACGGGCATTGGTACTCATTGCTCTCCATTTTTTGATGGCTTTACCTTCTGTTGCAGCATCCCCCACTGACCTTTCTACCTCGGTCTTTTTCCTATTTAGTACCCTGTTTTGTAGGGAGAGCTGGGATTTTCCTGCTGCTTATCAGTGCCTCCCCTTGACTAGTTTAAAGCTTGCCAATGAAGCATTTAAACCGATTGCTCAAAGAACTTGTTCCTTCCTGGACAGATGCAGACCATCCTGCCAGTATAGGCTGGTGTCCCTCCAGGTGGAACCCAGTCCCCAATGAAGCCAAACCCTGTGCACCACACCATTTTTTTCAACCATTCATTAAACTGCATGGTGCAAAGTACCCTCGCCTCACTCATGCCATTGACAGGCAGCACCTCTGAGAAGGATACTGTGTGTGCTACTTGTCTTAGGCCCCCCTCCCCAATTCTACAAAGTCCTTCTGCTCTGCTCTAATCTCATGCTAAGCCAAGTCATTTGTCCCTAGGTGGACAATGACGTCCAACTCAGACTCCCGTGCAGCTGTTCTCGTGATCCTGAGGATGCGCTTCCTGTCCCTCCAAGCCATGGCACCAGGCAGGCACCTTACTTCAGTTTTCCCTGCTCCCCCCAGTTCTATCCCCCTAATAATTGAGTCCCCCACCAGGAGCATCTTCCTTTCCTTGTGGTGTCCTCTGCCTCCTTCCTGAGGGCCTCCCTTGTGACAGTTGTCCTCAGCCTCCTTAGTCTCCTCTGCGGGTGCATCCAGAGGGGAGCTATGCTCCCCCAGAATGGTGTATGGATTGTGGAGTGGAACAACTGACTGGGTGTGCCTCTGTTCCACTATCCTCACCCTCCCTGAGCCCACTGTGGTCCAACTGCTGTGCTTTCTTCGCAACCTCTGAGGTAGTGGTGGTGATGACTCTGGTGCTCCCTGGATGGGGGAGGTTCCCTTCCTACCATCCAGTGTGGCCTGGGGGAAGGTTCCCTTACTACTGCCCAGTGTGGCCTGAAGACGGGCAACTTCCTCCCTCAGGGCAGAGAGTTGTCTGCAAATAGGGCAGCATCTCAGCCTCCAGAAAGACTCCCGGAAGACTGCTGCCCCACAGCCATTACATTGCACTACTCCCCACATGTTTATCTACTTTTTTTTTTTTGTGTGTGTGATTGGTTTGTTATATAGAAATATATACATATATTATACAATGTGTATGCTTATATTGTCAGTGCAGTGTGCCAGAGAGGATATGACAGTGATATGCACCTTGCACTCTTGAGGAAATGATGTCAGAACCCCAGGTATAAAGGAACTATTTCCAGGGATGGGTGGGGTGAGGGGTGGGAAGGGTTGGGCCTAAACTGTGCCCTCACAAACACAATCGCTAAGAGCTCTGACCCACCGCTGCGATGAGTGCCTTCCTGTCAGCAAGATGCCCTACACAACAATTTGACTGAGAAAATACCCTGCTAATCAAACAGAGAAAAATCCAGACATCCAAGTCAGACACAGGGAAACCTCCCCAGCCCCAAAACAGCCTGGTGGTTTGTGCTCTGACAGCAGTCAGCTGTGCTTTAAACTCCTCCTGTACTGAAAATCTTAAGAATTGTAACAAACGTAAAGCTAGATCCACCTCCCTCTGTTGCTTGAAAGACTGTCTTTTCCTGATAATTCTAAGTTCCTTATTTCACCTTTCAGTTAGAAGTAGCCTCCACCTGCAGAATATCTGCTACAAACCAAAGACAATTGTAAGGTTCACCTCCCTCTGTTGTGAGCACAACTCGCTTTCTTGCAAATCCTATGTTCAGTATTGCAGCTTCCAGCCAGAGGTAGTTTCAGTTGAAGAATATTAGTTGTTCTTCCTGTAACACCTTGTGTCACCATCGTAGAGGAGTGTAGCAAAACTCCATTTTCGGTGCATCCTCCACCCGCTGCTATCACAGCAAGCAGCGGGGGCTGAGGTATGATATGCTGGCCACCCTGAGGGTGCATTCCAGCCGTACCAAGTTCCCCGCTGAGCCTTGCTAACTCACCAGCCACAGCATGTCCTCCTCCGCTGTCCTCCTCTTACGCCATCTTGGTCCCACAGGAAAATGTGTCCCTCATGCTCACAGGAAGCAGAGTAGGGGAATTTCCCTGGTGTCCTGGCCAAATTTCCATCATTCACTAAAAATAAAATCAACAGCTTAATCTGGTTCAAATTCAATTGCTTACCATCATATCCCCCAAAAAAGGGCCTTCTAGGCCCAGTGGGCTTCAGGTCAACAAAATTCAACAAACATTCCTTTAAACACACGCAGTACTCAAGTGCCCCAATTCCCCACATAAGTTGCACTTTACAGTATCACATACACTACTCAGATGTGAGGGGTCCCCACACCGGTAGCAGGCCTTAGGCTGCCCTGGGTAAAATAACACTCCCCTATCTCGGCCCCCCAAAAAAAGAGTTTGGCAAATGCATAACCCCAGAGTCATTTGATTTTAGAAGGACTTTAATTCTCCACCCCCCCAGTCCATATATTTTCTGTGTCCAGGATGGCCTCTGGATCTCCAATAACAGTGCAACGAAGCTTGAGCCAGTAAAGAACGTCAGATAAATCCACTCCCTCATTCCTGAATAAAACAGAAATAGTCTTGTAGGCAGGCTGGGTGAGAGGGATAGCTAAAAAAGGACTCCATAATGCTGAACGTTTTAGGGTTTGATATTTTGACCAGAACCTCTCCATTCCTCGGGGGGAGTTAAAACTTATGTCAAAAGTTGTTTCCTCCAAAATATGAATCAATGCGTATATTTCATGTGAGAAGAACTTCATAGAGTCTTTTAGAAGAGATCTAGCCACAAATACTCTGTCTGGAGGGTCTGGCATTCTGCCCATATAAGAGAGTCTAACTGCATTGTGGCGCTTGGCTGGAAGGATGGGCAAGCGAAAGAGAGGAAAAAGTATTCTTTTGCCTATTAGGTTGTTTATTTAAGGATGCTTCCACTTGGAGTGGTGCTGCATTTTTCTCCCCATTAGGTAAAACCAGTACAGGGTTTTGTGTCAGAGTTAAATCATCAGGTATAACCAGCGGGTCTTCCTGCAAGATAGACTCCCCAGGATTTTGTATGTGAGATTTATTCATATTCTGTACTGCAGTTTCCTGAAAATCAGCAGGCATAGGCATTCTAATAGGGGATTTACCAGAAACCCACTGGCCAGACTGGGGTTGTTTTTCCCTGCCTGCGCCTTGGGAGGGCCTTTTCTATAGACCGAGGGCATGGGCCAGGGGCCTTAGTCCCAGGAGAGGAAACATTTTTATCAGAATACAATTGTTTCAATACAGGATTACTCACATTTTGTAGAGGTGTCTCAGTAGCAGAGCAAGCCTCCATAGACTCGTTCTGATCCCCGGCAGATGACAGTTCCTTTAAGGCATTCTTTTCCTTACTCAGCTGATCTGCAATGACAGCGTTAACCGTGCTCTCAGATTTTGAATGCTGGATTTTCTGCAGCAAGGATATTTTTTTTTTTTTAAAGTAGAATCTCCGCTCTTCCACCTCCAGTAAGCGCTGTAACTCCAGCGTTTCTTCAGACACCAGCTTTGACGTCTCTGTATCAGCAATGTCTTCAAGCCCCTCAGGCTCAGAATCAGTGTCCATACTTTCCTTCTGCTCTTGTTCTTGCAGTTGTGCATCCATATTGTTATTACTCACTCCATCCTGTTCATTTACCACAGTATCCATATCCAAATCCTTATTCCCTTGATTTTGCTCAGTCTGCACTTCAGTCTCTGGCACAGACGAGGTGTGAGAGGAGACCAGCTCTCCCGCCTCCACAAGGTCCTTCCTCACTCCAGGACTCTCATCTGCCATCTTGGTCCCACAGACAAAAGGGTCCCCCCTGCTCACAGGAAGCAAGAGTAGGGGAATCTCCCCCGTGTCCTGGCCAAATTTCCCTCATTCACTAAAAACACCACCAACAGCTTAATCTGGTTCAAGGTCAGCTGGCATTCATCAGTATCCCCCTTCCCCCGGGTCGTGCCTGAAAATAGGCAGGATCTGTCTAGATCCTGCCGGTCAACAAAAACTAAATATATTTGAGCAGACTTGCTAGACCTCTAGGCCTTTAATTGGTGCTGGCAAATTTCATATGTTTGTTGGAACCTCCTCCCTTCCAAGAGAAGGACAATGCTTCTTGCCAGAAAACACCAGGCCCTGGAATGAGTGAGCAGAAAAGCGGCAGTTTTCCATTCAGTGGGGATGCTAAAAGGTCCAACTCTGGACGACTCCACCTGTCTAACAGGTCTTCTACTACCAAGGTCAGCAGTTCTCACTCATGCATTCTGGACTTAACCTGTTTATAGCCTGTCTGCCAAGATGTTTTGGATGCCTGGAACATGATCTGCCGACAGCTCTAGACAGTGTTCTAGGCTCAATACCAAACCTTCATTCCTTCCCTGCATAGGGTGTAGGAGTGAGTTTCCCCTTGCTTGTTTATGTAGTGCACCACAGTGATGTTGTCGGTTTGCACCAGTAGATGTCCCAGGCACAGATGTATCTGGAAGGCTTGCGGACTGTACAGAACAGCTTGCATTTCTAAGACATTTATGTGGAGGCTACTCTCCACTTTTGTCCATGTACCCTGTGTCTGATGAGGCTCCATATAAGCCCCCCAGCCAATCTCAGAGGAATCTGTCAGTGAAAGAGTGCTGTGTACCCCCCTCCAAAATCCTGCCTATTTCTAGTGTATTAAGCCTACTGCAGTAGCACCTTTTGTCTCATTTCTATCCTTTCCTTTCTCCATACTTTCATTTCCCCTTTTTCTAGGCAGGCCATCTGGGAAATAGGTCTCCGCTATCCCTGTAGTCTTATTTCCATACCTTGGGCAGGCACTCGGAGATCCAGTACTCAAACCCCCAAAAAGAGGATACTGTTTGTAAGCTAGTAGAGAAAAGCTAGAATCTCTGTTAGTTTGAGTCTGCCTTTGCACTTGAACAGGTTTTAGAAGCAGGGGCACCAGAATCGCACACAGCGAGAGGCAGAAAACCTCATGGTGCATTTTACAAACATAACATGTTTAACCAGTTTTCAGGTATTGCCAAAATGTAAAAAAAAAAAAGAGTAAACACTATGGAAACTGTGGTCCAATCCTGGACGGTCTTATTTAGAGACTAAGCCCTGCAAACACACCCAGTTTTCATGTTTGACTAAGTTATATTTGTTTTATTGTGTATAAAAAAGCTTATTTTTTCATGCCCCAAAATGGTATTGCAATAGTGTTTTCCGTTTTTCCTTAGTGTTCCCTCACAGAAGAATTGCAGTAGCTTGCTATGCTGAGCATTAAAGGAAAGCTGTCAAACTCTTGTGCCAATCACTAGGGCTGCAGAAACGTCCGATTAGCACAATCTTTGTGATTTTTACTTCTGCAGCCAACATATGGTATGCAACTGCAGTCTTTACTTGCCTTGATGGGGGTTGCTCGGGCTGTCCTGGGCGCCATTCTGACAGTGCTGCCTTTCGGAAGACCGAGCTTGACCTTGTGGGCTAGCTGGTGAGCTTGGTTATCTTTCTGTTGTGTGCCTGAGCTGCTTCATTACAATCGGGGCATGTTTTCACAAAGCAAAAGAAATGCTGTGTGTAGTATTTTTTGAGCTCTATTTTTAGAAACAAACCCGTCGAAAACAGAGCAGTATAACCTATTTAATTCTGTTTCTGAAATTTCCAGCTCTGAGTTCGGGCATGCGTGGTAGCACCTAGCTCTACCGCGCATGCCCGAACTCAGAGATGCAAACTTCAGTAACAGAATTAAATAGGTCATACTGCTCTGTTTTCGACGGGGTTTGTTTCTAAAGGTAGAGCTCAAAAAATACTACCAAGCACAACATTTCTTTTTGCTTCACTAAAACATGCCGCAATCGTCACAAAGCAGCGTTCCGGCACACAACAGGAAGATGAGGATTCTAATTTACATGCAGGTTGCGGCTCTTGCTGCTACAAACCGTGACATGGGGCCTCTCACGCCGAGACATGGAAATACAAATTTTAACTGAAAGACATGTCCTACAACAGACATTAAACTCTCTCACTGCAAGTTGGCAGGTGAGTAGTGGCTGGCAGGAAAACAGGGTTTATTTATGACAGCTTTCCTTTAAGCAGAAAGGTTGCAAAGCAGGAAATACTAAAATAAAACTCATGAGGAACTGCTAGACAAAGTGTACACAAGTTCAGAATGTCTACCAGTTCCATACAGTGTTTCATTTCCTTTTGGTATTCCTGTGTCTCAGTTGCAATAGAAAGCCGGGCATGTTGTAAAAGCCAAAGGTTTACCTTAACTGTTCCCCATTCTGGAAAGTTCTCTGTGGTGCTCAGTATTCCTGCTGCTCCAGCTATGTCCTTAGGAGGCAGCCGGCCCACTGTTCACCCTTGAAATACTAGAGACAGGTAAGGGAAGGGGCTAACTCAGGCAATGAGCTGTTTTTGTGTTAATATTGGGAATTATTGCATTTCAAGGATATGTATGTACTCGAATAAAGATATATGGACTTTCACTGTATGTACAAGTACATAAATGTGTGTTGTAAAGGTTTTGCTTATGCAAGGTGTTTAGGGGGTGGAGCTAAAGGTGGTCACCTGATGGTTCCCTGGTATAAAAGGGAGCTCATTGTGGTAACCCATTCAGATTCATTGTGGGATCAGCTAGGTACTGACCCAAAGTAAGAAGGTCTGCACCTCTTCAGACCTGGACTCTATTTGGTTCCAGGGCAGCTTCTGCTTGTATTACCTTTGGAAACCAGAGTGTTTGGTGTACTTTATTCATACATTTTGATTTCTTCCTCGTTATAGTCTGCCATAAAGCTACTTATTTTGTTTTGATTTGATGAATAAACCTCTTGGCTTGGCAATCTAAAACCTTGCCTCCTCATCACTGTGTCCATGTCGATCAATACACCCACAGCCTAGGACAATGGTGTCAGAGTGGGATGTTTTGGTGACACTGGTACCTTCCTGACGTTGGATGCAGTCGGAGACAGCAGACAAGACGCTCAGCAAACCTGGTGGCGTCCTCACGAGAACCATGGCTGGTAAATATGGAGAGACCCAACTGCCTGGCCTGGGGCCGGATGTCCGGAGAAACACAGCTGAAGAAGAAAAAGAGGAAGAGCTGGAGGAGAGGGGTGAGGATGTGGATGTGATAGCCACAGAGTAAGTGGTTGAAGACCCTCCAGAAGATATACACAGCTTGTTACGCTGGCTGTGCGTAACACAGCTAGCTATGGACAAACAAAGGGAGGCTGTCTTTCAAAGAGCCAAGGCTCGGTGAACAGACACTTTACGAGCTATCCGGGACATAGGGGCATGTAAACCACCACCTGTAGATACCACTAAGGACATAAAATTGACTAAACTTGGTGTCACTGACTATATAGAAGCATATATGACTACATTCGAGCGGATAGCCCAAGCTTGTGAGTGGCCCAGAACCCAGTGGGTCATATGCCTGGTGCCCTATGTATCCGGGAAGGTGCAACTTGCATATAGTCATATGGACAGTTCCCAGGCGAAGATTAGGATACTGTCAAGCAAGCCATCCTGCACAGGTCGACATTAGTCCTGAAACACATACACGCTTTCGGACATTTAAATTCCATACTGTGGATACTCCCAAGAGGCATTCACAAGATTGAAGGACTTATGTCACAAATGGTTACAGCCGGGGGGTGAAGTCTGCAGACCAAAATGTTTGAGATGGTAATTCTGGAACAGTTTATTTGTATCCTGCCTTCGGATGTACAAATGTGGGTAAGGGAGCACCAGCCAGACACCACTGAAAAAGCCATTACACTGGCCAAGGACTACCTAATGGCTCGTCCTAATAGCCAACTAGGACATCTTGGAGCTGGTGCAACCCCACCCATGGTAAAGACTACATATTCTTCTTCTTCCTCTGCCACTACATTTACAGATTGTAATGGGAGCTCTAAGACAGTTCAAGCCAATAGAACTTACATCCCCAACATCATCTGTAGAGAATGTCAAGGGAAGGGACATATACCCAGGTATTACACCAAGAGAAAGACCACAGCTGCCCAATTAGTCTTGGCAAGCTGGGGACACTACATCACACCTGTTAAGATTGGAAACAGGGAGGTCACCGGGCTAATTGACTCAGGCAATAGGCAAACCCTCGTGAGAACAGACCTGGTGCAGCAGGAAAGAGAAAAGGGGACAGACACAGCAGTGGTATGCATCCGTGGGGACATTCACCATTATCCTGCAACTAACCTTGATTTACAGATGCAAGGGAAAAAGTACAGTTACTAAGACCTTACTGTAACACTAGATCTTCGAGAGGAGCTCTTGCAGCAGGTAATACCATTAGGACTAATGCCGCCAGGCATTAGGACCCCAGGGAAAACTTGTAGCTAGCAGTCTGTAGTGGACGACCGCCCCCAACGTCGGCTCTGCCAGACACCAGACATAGTATAAAGGAGGCGGTCCCCCAGAGCCATCCCAGTTCTCCTGCCGGACACCCAGCTGAAAAATACTAGAGAACCAGACAGGAACTCCCCAACCGCACACAATGAAATAACACAGATTCCTGGGGGATGGAGGGTGGGAAAGCCACCTGCTGCAACAGCTCCTCTCGAAGACCTACTGTTATGGTAAGTTCTTACATAACTGTACTATCCAACTTTGAGGGGGAGCTCTTGTACCAGGTAATACCATTAGGACTGAATCCCAAGCAGTACCCAAAGACAGGACCAGGTCTGATCTCGAAGTGGAAAGAAACCCTAAAACTGAGTAAAAACAATAACCTCAAGAGAGCAGGCTTTGCAGGTCAGCTAGTCCAAAACCAGCAATCCTCCTAGACGCAATGTCTCGGCTGTAATGCCTGATGAAGGTGAGGACTGTGCTCTATGTCGCTGCAGCACAAATGTCTGCCGACGAGATATTTTTCAAGGAGGCAAAGGAAGTAGCCACTGCCCTCGTGGAGTGACCCTTAACAGGTCCCTGAAGAGGTTTGCCACGATGCTGATAAAAAGAAATAAAGTGCACCACCCAACGGGCCAGTGACTGGAGACAGGAGCCCCTGTCATCCTTTTTGCAAAGGAGACGAACAACTGGTCCATCTTTCTAGAAATTTGAGTCCTGTGGAGGTAATACCTCAGGATTCTGTGGACACCAATGTGTGCAACAGCGCTTCACCTTGGTTCTCAAACTCAGGGTAGTAAACCAGAAGGTTGATGTCCTAGTTCAAAGTCAATGTGACACCACCTCGGTAGAAACTTTGTGTTCGTACGCAGGGTCACCCTGTCCCTGTGAAAGACAATGTAAGGTTCCTTATACAACAAAGCCTGAAGCTCTGAAATCCTTCGAGTGGAAGTAATGGCAACCAAAAGAAATGTTTTCCAAGACAGAAAACGTAGCTCGCAGGATGCGGCTGGTTCGAAGGGAGGTAGGGTGAGCTTCTCGAGAATGAAAAGTAAATCCCAAAGAGGAACAGGGTCCCTCCTCGGAGGTCTGACGTGTAAGATCCCTCTGAGAAAGTCTTGTATACTTTCAGTTGTGCTAGAGACCTCTCCCCAAAAGGTTCATGGTATGCGGAGACTGCACACATGTGCACCTTGATTGACGAGTAGCTTAGCCCCAAGTCCAGAAGGTGGAAGAGGTAGTCTAGCACATGCCTAACCAGACAATCCAGGGCATCTAGGGCACAGGCAGTTGCCCAGAGACAGAAAGACTTCCACTTCACAGCATACGTAGCCCTAGTGGAAGGCTTCCCCGCCGCCATCAAAACCTCTGCTACCCTGCTTCACACTCCTAATCTCTCTTCTGCTAAGACTGCAGGAGCTAGGCGAGCAGGTGAAGAGTATGCAGAGCAGGACGGACGAGTGTCCCCTGTTCTTGTGAGAGCAACTGGGTGGAAAGAGGCAACTGTACTGGGGGTTCCAATGACAGTTGCTGAAGCAGCGGATACCAAATCTGACAAGGCCATAGAGGAGCTATGAGGATCAACCTGGCCCCTTCTAACTGCAATTTGATCCGTACTCTCTGGATGAGAGGGAAGGCGTACAGAAACCTCCCTGTCCAGGAGAGGGACAATACGTCTCGCCAGAAAACAGGCCCTGGAGTGAGCGAGCAGAAATTTTGCAGTTTGCCGTTGCATGGGGACGCAGAGAGGTCCAACTCTGGATGGCCCCAGCGACCAAAGAGGTCATCTGAGACTTCTTGGAGTAGTTCCCACTCATGACTCCGAGAGAGTGAGTGTGGCTGAGACTGTCGACAAGAACGTTCTGAACCCCTGGCAGGTGTACTGCTGTGAGGTCAAGAAGGTGTTCTACTGCCCAGTCCCACACTCTCATGGCCCTCCTGAAAAGGGGATAAGAGTGAGTGCCCCCTTACTTGTTGATGTAGAAGACTACTGGCGTGTTGTCTGTCTGCACCAGGAGAGGACCCGGAGAGAGCCGGCCTTGAAATGCCTGAAGAGCATTCAGAACTGCTCTCATTTCCAGAACACTAATATGTAGAGAGCAATCTGTGGGAGACCAGGACCCTCGAGTCCTGTGATCCCCTACGTGGGCCTCCCAACCTGTCAACGAGGCATCTGTAGTCAGAATTTGAGACAGGGTTGGTCTCCGAAAGGAGACTCCTCCCTCTAGATTTGTGTGACAGAGCCACCAGTCGAAGGAGCAACAGACCGCCCGAAAAAAATGGATCTGCTGATCCAGGTCATCCACCGCCTGGTCCCATTGGACCCTGAGCTGCCACTGAAGGACCCTCATGTGCAGTCTGGTGAGGGGGACCATAGCTATGGCAGCAGCCATGTGGCCCAGTAGCTGAAGAATAACCCGTGCAAGGATAGAGGGGCTGCTTGAACTCTGCTTGCTGAGGCTCACAGGCGCTCCACCTGTCCAAGGCAGAAAAAGCTCTTCCCTGCGCGGTATCAGGGATCACCCCTATGAATTGCAACCACTGGGATGGCCAGGGCTGTGACTTGGGCCAATTCACAGTTATCTCCAAGGAGTGGAAGAGCTCCTCTGTCTTTCAGGGTGACTCAAAGCTGCTCCTCTGACAGGGCAGAGAAGCCAATCATCCAGGTAGGGGTAAACAGAGAAACCTCTCCTCAGGAGGGCCGCTGCCACTACTGCCAGACACTTATTGAAAATGCTTGGAGCAGATGAAAGGCTGAAGGGCAATACTCAAAACTGGTAATGCTGGTCCTGAAACCTGAATCAAAGAAACCTTCTGTGACATCTCAGAACCTTGATATGCATGTAAGCGTCTTGCATATCTAGGGAGCATAACCAGTCCCCCTGATGGAGCAAGGGGAACAGACTTCCCAGAGTTACCATCCGAAATCTCTGGTATTTGACCGAGAGATTGAGTTGGCTTAAGTCCTGAATTAAGTGAAGGTCTCCCGTTTTCTATGGAACCAGAAAAAAAACGGGAATAATAACCTTTGCCCCTCTGTGCTGGGGGAACCGGCTGGATGGCCTTTTTCTCTAGAAGCTGCTGAATTTCTTCTGCTAGAAGATGGGCGTGGGCTGGTGGACAATTGACAGGAAGGGGGGGATTGTCCGGTGGGCTAGACAGGAAGTCTATTGAGTACCCTTTTCGAATAGTGTCCAGTACCCACTGGTCTGTGGTGATGCAGGACCATTCGAGCAGGTAGAGGGCAAATCTCCATCCCACCTTCTCGATCTACGACTCTCGAGAGAGAGAGAGATACAGTGAGTCAGGCAGTGGGAATAATGGGGCCCTGAGCATTTGGAGCTTTGGGCTGCCTGGGCCTTGGGAACCCTGATTTTTCTCAGCCTTTTATGGTACAGATGCCTCGGACTCTGGCATGGGGGCTGTTTTGTCCCAAGTGATAAAAGGAGAGGAGCATCCAATTATTTACTTGAGCCGTAAACTCCACGAAAAAGAGACACGCTGTTCAGCTACAGAAAAGGAATGTCCTGCTATCAAGTGGGCCATCGAAGCCCTTAAGTTTTATTTATGGGGATCCGAATTCGAAGTTTTAATTGACCATAACCCTCTTTGCTGGCTCCATGTAATGAAAAACAAAAACCCCAGGATAATGAGGTGGTATTTGGCTTTACAGCTCTACAGATTTACAGTGCACCATCGTCCTGGTACTGCAAACAAGAACACGGACTTTATGTCTTGTTATGGTGCAGACTTAAATGTTAATGCACAGTCAGACCTCGGGGAAAGTATATGTAGTGTGAAGGGTTGGTTTTTAACCTTTCATGTCATTTTTTTTGTTTTGTTTATTAAGGGTCCCAGAGGTGGAGCTCTGGGAGTCGGTGGGCTAAAGTTCCATCTCTCCCTCCTTTGCAAGTGAGAGATCTGACGAATGTGCATGTTGCCTTTCAGCTTGAGTGTTAGGAAACTATAGTAGACAGCCAGAATGAGGCTACCCCGATAGTTTCCTCTTAGGTGGGAAGGAGTGTGAAAGAGTGCTGTATACCCCCCCTGAAATCATGCCTATTTCTAGTGTATTAAGCCTACTGCAGTAGCATCTTTAGTCTCCCATTTCTATCCTTTCTCCATACTTTCATTTCCCCTTTTTCCAGGCAGGCCATCTGGGAAATAAGTCTCCACTATCCCTTTACTCTTATTTCCATACCTTGGGCAGGCACTTGAGATCCAGTACTCGACCCCTGCCCTCCAAAGAGGATAATGTTTGTAAGCTAGTACAGAGAAGCTAGAATCTCTGTTAGCTTGAGTCTGCCTTTGTGCTTGAATAGGTTTGTAAAAGCAGGGGCATCAGAATCGCACTAGCAAGAGGTAGAAAACCCTCGCAGTGCATTTTTAAAACACAATGTTGTTTAAGCAGTTTTCAGGTATTGCCAAAACGTAGGGAAAAAAAAAAAGAGTAAACACTATGGAAACTGTGGTCCAATCCTGGACAGTCTTATTTAGAGACTAAGACCTGCAAACACACCCAGTTTTCGTGTTTGACTAACAGTTATATTTGTTTTACAGTGTATAAAAAAAGCTTCTTTTTTTAATGCCCCAAAATGGTGTTGCAATAGTGTTTTGCGTTTTTTCTATGTGTTCCCTCGCAGTGGCGCAGAAGAATTGCAGTAGCTTGCTATGCTGAGCATTGAGCAGAAAGGTTGCAAAGCAGGAAATACGGAAATAAAACTCATAAAGAACTGTTATACAAAGTGTACACAAGTTTAGAATTTCTACCAGTTCCATACAGTGTTTCATTTCCTTTTGGTATTCCTGTGTCTCAGTTGCAATAGAATGCCGGGCATGTTGTAAAAGCCAAAGGTTCACCTTAACTGTTCCCCATTCTGGAAAGTTCTCTGTGGTGCTCAGTATTCCTGCTGCTCCAGCTATGTCCTTAGGAGGCAGCCGGCCCACTGTTCACCCTTGAAATACTATAGACAGGTAAGGGGACGGGCTAACTCAGGCAATGAGCTGTTTTTGTGTTAATATTGGGAATTATTGCATTTCAAGGATATGTATGTACTTCAATAAAGATATATGGACTTTCCCTGTATGTAAAAGTAAATAAATGTGTGTTGTAAAGGTTTTGCTTATGCAAGGTGTTTAGGGGGTGGAGCTAAAGGTGGTCACATGATGGTTCCCTGGTATAAAAGGGAGCTCATTGTGGGATCAGCTAGGTACTGATGCAAAGTAAGAAGGTCTGCACCTCTTCAGACCTGGACTCTATTTGGTTCCAGGGCGGCTTCTGCTTGTATTGCCTTTGGAAACAAGAGTGTTTAGTGTATTTTGTTTATACATTTTTGATTTCTTTCTTGTTTAAAGTCTGCTGTAAAGCTACTTATTTTGTTTTGATTTGATGAATAAACCTCTTGGCTTGGCAATCTAAAGCCTTGCCTCCTCATCACTGTGTCCATGTCCATCAATAGACCCACAGCCTATGACACTGTCGTAAAGATCTGATGAGGGGATCAGAAAAGGAACACCCTTCAGCAAATGGCCAGGGGTTCCATCCACCACTGAAGCACCTTCCAGACAGAAGATGTTACTAAAACCTTCTGTTCCAGATCATCAGTGCATTGGTCTCACCACGATTCTTAATGTCCACTGGGAATATGCATGTGCAGTCTGGCCAGTGATACGGTAACAATGGCTGCTGCCATCAGGCCCAGCAGTCTCAGGAATGTCCTAGCTGTTACATACCTGTTGCTGTATACCATGCAGGCCTTGTAATCAGGTGTTCAGCCCGGTCTTGAAGCAGGAAGGCAAAGCCTTGGGCTGTTATCCAGGATTGCCCCTATGTACTCAAGCACTAACAAGGGGTCAGGACTGACTTCAGCACACTGACAGTGATTCCTAGGGCATACTAACTGCCTGGTGCGCACTAGATTCTGGTAAAGTTGTTCTTTGGACTGAGCTTTGAGCAGCCAGTCGTCCAGACAGGGGAATACATACAGTTCATCTCTCCTGAGGAATGCTGCCACTACTGCTAAGCATTTGGTAAAGACCAGTGGCACAGTTGATAAACCAAAGGTCAATACCTAGGCTGGTAATGTTACTCTGGAAGAGGAATCTGAGGTACTTCCTGTGAGGGGACAGAGTTTGATATGCAGTTACACGTCCTGCATGTCTAGGAAAGAGGTAGAGTCCCCTCCTTGCAATAGTGACAACAGGCCTTGTAGAGTGACCATACTGAACAAAGAGGTTCAGATTTCTTAAGTCCAGAATGGGCCTCAGGTCCCCTGTGCATTTGGTGACTAAGAAGTAGTGAGAATAGAACCCCCTATTCTTTTGTTCCCAAGGAACTGGCTCTATGGCCCTCTTCCGCATTACGGTTTTACTTCCTCTATCAGCACCGATGTGTTCTGGAGGATAGGCCGAAGGGGTTGATGGATGGTCTGGAGGTAGCTCCAGAAGCTCTAGAGCATGGCCCTGTTCTATTAACTGCAGAACTAAGCATCTAATGTTATCATTCTCCACTGGTCCAGGTGGAGGGAAAGACAACACCCCTTACCACCACCACCACCACCTTTGAAGGTACTGGTGGGTTGGGGTCTAGAAGTGAGTCATGTAGATGCAGATCCTGCGGCTGTAGCCACATTTCCACCTCTAGGGGCTTTGAACGACCACCTGGGGTGGGTCCTGCAGCAGGCAGAGCTGACCACCCTCTGCTTTAACTTTGTTGTCTGGCTCCTGAACGGCATCTGTTGCTAGCTGGATGAAAGGGCATCCTCTGCCTACTTCTTGATTATGTATGGTAGAGGGAGTGTGCTGATTTTAAAGTCCTGCTTGAAGTCTGTAGGTTTGAGAGAATGTCCTGAATGTCTGATCCAAACACCCTGTATCCTGTGAATGGGGCATTTAGGATGGATTGTTGCACATCACTGGCAAGTCCTGCAACCCTCAACTAAGAGCGTCTTTTCAAGCAGACGCCAGAAGCTGCAAAAGCATCAGAAATGTCATAAGGAGACCTTAACAGATGTTCACCTACATTTGCCCCTGCTTGGAGGGCTTTTAGCAGCTCCTGCTTTGGAGTACCCTCTGGTAGGGCTTGGGCCACTGCCTAGGCCTTCCTCAGAGGGTATTTTATCATATGGGCCTGGTAATTTGTAGTCCTCAGGCCTAGGGTAGCAGAAGCCAAGGTCCTCTTCCCCAGGATATCTAATCTCCTGACCTCCCTCTCAGGCGAGAAAGCTGAAGTGTTTAGGCACTTTAGACCCATCATGGGCTGCATTTATCACAACCTAGTCAGCCTCAGACTGGCCTGCAAAAGGGCTTTCCTGAGGGGCCTGGTGCAGTTTAACTGCCTTCCTTGGAATGGCAGGAATCGATAGGCCTGTGCCATGCAGCTAGGGTGGCATCCTCTACAGCAGGCAATAGAGGAGGAATCAACAGGTGGGGAATCAGGTAGTTACTAACATACTAAAATGCCGGCACAATAGGCCTAATGGTCTCTCAAGTCTGCCCGATTTTCAGCACCCGGCCTAAGGGCTGATTTTGGTGTCCCCTCTTCCCCTTGGGTTATACTGTCCCCAGTCCCCAGATGTTCTACCTGTATTGGGCCTGGTCAGATTTATCCTTCCCCTGTACCTGTCCCATTCCCTCTTAAACCTGTCCACAGTCTCCATCTCCACCAGCTCCCTGGGCAATGCATTCCATGGCTCCACCACCCTTTCAGTGAAATAACACCTCTTCCTCTCCCCTCTGAGCCTGCCCCCTTCCAGCTTACATCCATGACCTCTTGTTGCCCCACCCTCCTTCCTTTGGAGCACCCTGACTGGGCCTCCTTTATTGATCCCTTTCATGTACTTAAAGACCTCTATCATGTCCCCCCATCCCTCCTCTCCTCCAGGATGTACATGTCGAGCTCCTTGAGCCTCTCCTCATAGGTCCTCTCTCCCCCAGGCCCCAGATCATTTTGGTTGCCTTCCTTTGGACCCTCCCTAGGAGTGTAATGTCCCTCTTTAAATATGATCTCCAAAATTGTACACAATGCTCGAGGTGTGGCCTAACCAAGCAGTTGTACAGTGGAAGGATCACTTCCGCCTTTCTAGAGGTAATCCCCCTGGCGATGCATCCCAGCATCCTATTTGCCCTTGCCGCTGCCCTCCTACACGTCTCAGAGTTGTTCATTTTGACATCTACCACTACCCCCAGGTCTCTCTCACCCTCCGTGACTTGAATTATGTCTCCTCCCAGGGCATACCCCGGCCTGGATTTCTGACTCCCAGGTGCAGAACCCTGCACTTCCCTGCATTGAATTTTAGTTTCCATTTTCCCGACCACCATTCCAGAGCCTCCAGGTCTTCCTGCAAGGCCACCCTCCCCTACTCCCCATCCACCACTGCACCCAACTTTGAGTCATCTGCAAAGAGACTCATCTCACTCCTGATCCCCCTCCTGATGTCAGATATATGCGTTGAACAGGAGTGACCTCAGCACTGACCACTGGGGAACCCCACTAGTAACCCACCTTGGGGATGAGGCTATTCCTCCAACCACCACCTTCTGAGTACGCTCAGAAAGCCAATTTCCTATTCCATCTTAGCAACTGTCTCCCTACCCCCATTTCCTTCAGCTTAGCCAGCAGGCCACTGTGGGGTACTGAATCAAACGCCTTGCTAAAATCCAGAAAGAGGACGTCCACTGGCCCACCCTGGTCCAGGGCCCTCGTCACCCAGTCATAGAACTCAACAAGATTTGTCTGGCACAATCTTCCCGTGACAAAGCCATGCTGCCTATCATTCAGGTACCCAGTTTGCTCCAGTAACCCCCATAGCCTTTCCTTGAAAATACCCTCCATCACCTTGCCGAACACCGATGTCAGGCTACCGGGTCTGTAATTTCCTGCCTCCTCTCTTGACCCCCCCCATTTGTGGATTGGCATGACATGGGCCACCCTCCAGTCTTGGGGCACCCACCCAGTCATCAGAGATGTTGAAAGCTCCGCTGAAAGGCCTGCCAGGACATCTGCCAGTTCCCTCAGCACCCTGGGATGCATCTCATCTGGCCCAGCTGCTTTCTCAGTCCGAAGGGACCTGAGGGCTTCCCTTACTCTCTCTACTGGGATTTCTGCCTCCACATCCTCACCCTTTTCACCATGCACTGCTGGGCCCCCACCTGTCTGTGGTGGCCACTCCCATTCCCCCAGACCCATCAGGACCCTTAGTCTCTAACGGTCCCAACCCTTGCTCCGGTTTGCCCCCCTCCCCTCGCAAGACATAGCCCCTCCATCCCTCCTTGTAAAAACTGAGGCAAAGTTCTCATTTAGGACTTCTGCCTGTTCCCCCACCTCCTGTGCCCAACCATCCCCTATCCTTATCTTGCTGATCTGCCCCTTACTTTCCTCCCCCATGTATCTAAAAGAACTCCTTGTCCCCCTCTAAACATTCCACCAAATTCCTTTTGGTGATGTCTTTCTCTTACATTCAAAACCCTTGGCAGACTGGAGCTGCTGCATCATGGAGATGAATGCGGGTCTTCATGAGGGGAGGAGACTGTGGGGTGTACACAATTGAGTTCTCACTCCTGTGAAGATGGTGGAGCTAGACCTCTCATAAGAGCTCTCCACATATTCCTCCTCCTCCTCCTCCTGCATTATGCGGTCAGGGTCATATTCTTATCCTCATCAAGGGCCTCTGTAGGCCTCAAGGAAGGAACAGAAGAAGATTTCCTAGAAGGCAATAGGCGGGTGGACCAAGAGGCATCGACAGTGGAACTTGCCTGGGTGCCCCATCAGACACACTCCTGTGGCAGGAGGAGGTGGTAGCATACGCTGCAGCATGTCCGTGAAGGATGAAACCACTATCTGTACGTCGGCGCTTTTGCCTACTACAGGCATGCCTTGGCATGTCGACAGGAAAGACGCTGTCCCTGACATTGATGGTTGATCACCAGCCATATTAGGCCTGGTGGAACTCACAGCCTGTTCCATCTTGGAGAATCGGAGGCCTGGGCAGCTGGTGCTGTTGTTACAAGGCAGTCAACAGCACTGTGGCAGTCA